>CM052895.1:99814177-99879991 GCA_028534135.1 Potos flavus
CTCCTCTTCCAAAGGCTTTTTCTAATAATGAATCATATGGTAATGTCATGTTTAGGTGGCAAATAACTTAATTACCCTTAATAATTTACAATTCTAGTGGTCAGCTTATATGTTGCAGATGTGAGATACATTAAAAACACATTTCATACTATCGCACAACATTTTGGCTTGCTTTTTCCATAAAACCTGAGTACTTTTCTCTGTCCTCTGTGCATTGGAGTTGAGTAAAATTATCCACTACTTCTCTAATACTCTGTCTTCAATCCCTGTCTTAGTCTGCTTGCGGTGCTACAACAAAAATACCACAAACTGGAGGGGCTTAAACAACAAACATTTATTTCTCATAGTTCTGAAGGCTGGGAAGTCTGAGATCAGGGTGCAGACAGATTCCATGTCTGGTGAGTCCACTTCCTGGTGGTTCTCTTCTTGCTGTGTCCTCATAAGGGAGTTCTCTAGGGTCTCTTTTATAAGGTCACTAGTCCCACTCATGAGAGCTCCAACCTAAATCACCTCCCAATGGCCTCATCTCCAAATAACATCACGTTAGGCATTAGGTTTCAACATGTGAATTTGGAGGAACACAGACATTTAGTCAATGTCTTTTGTCATGTCCTTTATTATAGTCAATGTCCTTTATTATATCCACTTTTTCTTCACTCTTTACCAGAAAATATTTCAAACAATAAATTAAGATTATTATTTTTTGAGGCACTTGTTGTAGATACCCTCCTCCTCCAGTTTGTGTTTGCAAATCTGTTAGATGCTGAGAAAATATAGTAGAATTAAAACACGTGTTTCCTATTGGGTTTGCCTGTAGCCTATAAAGATTTTTTGTGCAAATTTGAAAAAGATGCCCCTTCCCCTGGCAGCCACAGCTCTGCACCAGGGCCCAAGGCAGGAGGGCAGAACATAGGGCAGATTGCAGCCCATGCTCCGCCTTCAGCTGGGTGCCTGTTTGGCATGACCTGAACAGCAATATACAGGGCCTTGTTTCTACCTTCCTTTCAGGAGTGTTCACTGAAGTTGGGGAGACTGATAGATGGGCAATAGGTAGAACACAACGTTACTATTTACATTTAGTAAGTGCGGGATAATGTAATATGAACTTGGGGTAGAAACCCAGAGAAGATGAAAAATACAGTGGAGAGGAAGACTGAGTTTCTATTCTAAGTAAGAACCTTTGATTTTATTTCAAAACATGTAAGTCCACTTGGGTCTTGCTAAGCATGGCTCAAGATAACCCTGGCTACCATTTGTTGAGAAGCAGAGGCTTCTTTCTAAAGTCTATGAGCTCCTGAGTTTCATCTCCAAGAGAGACGGAGTTTCCAAATGACTGTTACCAGACTTTCCACCACATATTGGTAGATGGAGGTTCAAGCCAGTTCTAATTAAATCTGAGGAAATCAAGAAATGCCAGACATTATGCTAAGAATTTAACATGCACTTGCTCAAACGATCCTCAAAACACCCTGTGAGGAAATTGCTTTTCATGTCATCCTCATTTTACAGATGGGGAAACAAATTTAAAAGAGTTCAGTAATATACCCAGGGTCACCAGCTGGTAAATGGTAGACCCTGAATTTAAACTGAGGCAGTGATCACAGGTATCACCACCTGGCCACACTGCCTGACTTTATCAGGTCTGATTCCACAAGTCTTAGACTTTATAGTTGGCATACAGGCTTGGCAAGCAACTCCATGACCCAGTAGTTCTAGCACAGATCAGAAGGACTTACATTAAAATATTGGTATTATAAACAGAGTAAAAATAGCAATATGTCAATGTCAATCGTGTGCTTGTTATTTCTTGAAGTGGACAGATACTGAACTGGGTTTATTTATGGTATATAATGCAAGATAAGCTATGCATACATGGCAGATGTATAGCATATCATCAACATGACTGTAAAAACAGCTCAAATATTTTTCAGAGCCCTTAAGGGCTTCCCTGATCCTATTTGTTAATTGGTGATCTTTTGAGTTAACATGTATTTTATGCCTTTTTCACATGTACTTGCCATTCATGCCTGCTATCCACACCTCCCTGCTTCTCTAAGCAGGAAGAAGGTATGGGTGTCTTCTGGGGGGTCTGGGGTCATGGGGGTCTGGGTAAGAATTAGGTATTAAGTTTGAAGCCTGGGCAACCTGCACAAGAGCCAATAGGAGGCGATACTCAGCCTGGTTGAAGGATCTTGCTGGTGTGGGTAGAGAGCCTGAGGCGGGAGCTCTCAGGCATGAACCCATGGAGTTCTAGAAATGTACAGGTAGGAGAAGGAGGCTTCTCAAATGATTGGTATTGGACTCCACACCAATTTCTGAGAGACTTAATTTCAAGTTGGTTTTAATTAAATCAGAGAAGGAAAATGAAGGAATGTGAAGTTACCTCCATCCTGAATATCATAGGAAGGGAGACCACAGAATTTATAATCCAAGCTGAGATCCTTTTGAAGATAAAAGGGCATTCTATTGCTATCAGCATGAACTCTGTGTGTCCCAAGCAAATTAGGAGTCCCAAGCACATCTCCCATATACATAGTTGTTTATCTTTGTGCAACATTTTAAAGTTTGGTAGCATATCCATTACCATATATAGAATATAATACCTGTTTCACTATATGCATTTGCATAATTTATAAAAATAATTCCCTGAGCATTAACCAACATAGGCTCATTTGAACAGCCATCTCCATCTTGCTGGGTCATCCTTTAAAAATATTTCCTTTTTTTTAAAAAAGATTTTATTTACTTATTTGACAGAGAGAGAGAGATCACAAGTAGGCAGAGAGGCAGGCAGAGAGAGAGAGAGGGAAGCAGGCTGCCTGCTGAGCAGAGAGCCTGAGGCGGGACTCAGTCCCAGGACCCTGGGATCATGACCTGAGCCCAAGGGAGAGGCTTTAACCCATTGAGCCACCCAGGCACCCCCTTTAAAAATATTTCTATTTGAAGCTTATCAGGAGTCCCTCAACCTCAGCAATATGTACATTGTCTGTTTTATAAATTGGGTTATCCAAAATCTGGGTCAGAAAGTTAAAAATGAAAGGAAAAGCTAATCAGTGAAGTCAACTATAATACAAAGCTCTCCCAAATGAACTCTTTAAATGCACACTACTCAGCTGGGTCTTCAAAGCCCTTGATAATGCACCCATCTAGCCAGTATTCCTCCTGCTTCTCTGTTCTCTTGACTCCTCTGCCCCTGCCTTTACAACTTGCTTATTTTTTATTTAAAGTGATTTATTTGAATTAACATTTTACTGTATCATCCTGAAATCACTGAGTACAATGACTTATACAGAACCAAATTAGAATATCCAGAAATTTCTCTAAAACTTTGTCTGAGACCCTGAACTTTGTGGCAACACTGGCCCCCCCTCTACCACCATGCTAAGCACATTCTGTCAGTGCTCAGAATGCAATGCAAATCATTAGCAAAATCAAAAAGAAAAATGTGAAGAACATTATAAACGAACTTCACACAGTAAGGTCTTTGAAATGGTTTTCTGTAATAATACTTACAGGGTTGATAAAAGCAGCAAACACTGAAAAAGTGCCATCAGAAGTTTGTATTATCTATTGTGCGGTGAAGCAGAGCATTTTTCATGGTGAATGAAGGCTGTAACCAGACTCTGAGTAGTGCATATCACTGCATTCTCTGTTACTGGTTCTGCTGGCTGCAAACCATGTATCTACCACAATAAGACAAGTATTTGGAAAACTTATAAATAAATCTAGGCAATAAATCATTATCAATGTAGTTTCAACTGTTTTTATCACACTTACCTTAATCTGCCTACTAACCTCCTAAATATCCTATTCACTTCTACATAGACCTTTGATCAAACTGAGAGGTATTGGAATGCTCTTTACTCTAAACCTCATCTGCCTAATACCTGCCTATGAGAACGCTATAAATTCCAGTTCAAATGATCAAATTCTTCTAGTTATTATCTTCTCCTTCCCCAATGCCATGTTTCTATGTTCTCCTATACTATTTATCATAGACTATTTCCTCTCTAGTCTATGGGTAGCCATGTAATTTATTATCCAAATCAGGATACTTTTGAAAGTGAAATGATGTGCTGAAAAAAATTAACAGGTGTTAATTGGTGTATAATAGACGTAAAACAAGTGAGATGTCTCATCAACCAACTGGAGATTTTTAGATGTGTGCCTCTCTAGAGGCACTAGAATGTGAGCTCCCACTAGAATGTGAGCTCCAAAAGGCAAGTATATTGGTCAGGAATGGTCCAGTTTATACTTCAGTAACAAACAACTCCAAAATTTCAGTGGCTTAATTAAAAAAAAAAAAAATCACACTTTATGTCCAGCATGAGGCAGTGGGAAGAACTAGTTCATATAGTTACTCAGAATTCCAGCTAGTAGAGGCTCTATCGTTGTGGCACTATAGCATCTAAAACAGCTTTCTTGATTGTCAAGGAAGGGGAGGAGCAACAAGGAAAGTAATGAGCCAACTCTTTCTATGCTTTGGCCTTTCTTTTACTCACAGATCATTGGTAGAACACGCCACATAGTCTTGTCTAATTCCAAGAGGGCTGAGAAATGCAGGAAAGCAGATCAAATGTTTCATGGGCACCATTACCTCTGTCAAAGAAAAGATCCTTAAGGGCTGTATTTTTATATATTTATATCCCTACAATGCCAAGCATAGTGCTCTATATGTAGAAAACACCCAGTAAATGTCTGTCATGTTGATTTTATTGAGTGGTTTGACTTGACCCATTTTACTTTCGTTTTGTATATTGTTTGCCTACTTTAAGAGGAAACCTGAATTTTTGAAAGTGAGGTTTATATCTGGAAAACTTACCTCTGTATATCAGAAACAAACATTTTAAAATAAAACTGAAAAAAAAAAACGATGAGGAAAGGATGGGAACTGGTTCTCACCGTGAGACACTGCCACTCATAAGCATAAGGAGGCTCTTCTCTTTGCCAAAACATCTGTTTGCTATTGTGTAGGCATGGCCTCCCCAGTGTGATCTATATTTAAAAGTATGTTATTACATATTGATCTATGACTAAGGGTCACACGTGGAATCTTGTGAAATTTACTATGGCTTTATCACTGGGAGGTAGAACATAAAATTCATTCAGGTAACTCTCAAGTCGAATTTTGAGATTGTGTGCAAAGAGCTGGAGACAGAAACACATTTGTTCTATACACATGGGCAGAGGTATTGCATGTGAGGTGCAGGACTTTTGGAGCATCTAACTGTGAGAGGACTTCTTCTGTGCCCACTCTTTTTGGGACCGACATGGGAAATGGAAGGGAATTAGGGAAGAAACAATCTTTGGTACTGTTGACAGCTCTTAACCCCTTGGTCTTTGAATTTATTCCTGTTTTTTCTTCTGTGACACTCCTTCCTGCTTCTCCTCTTACCTCTCTAATCACTTTTCCTTTTTTTTTTTAAGATTTTATTTACATGAGAGAGCTCAAGCAAGAGAGAGAGAGAGAGAGCGCACAAGTTGGGGAGAAGGGCAAAGGGAGAGGGAAAAACAGACTCCCTGGTAAGCAGGGAGCTGGACATGGGGCTTGATCCCAGGACCCTGGGACCATGACCAGAGCCAAGGGAAGACGCTTTACTGACTGAGCTACCCAGGTGCCCATTTTTCCTCTTTCTTTTCCTAGCTCCTCTTCCTTCAACTTCCCATTTAATATAGTCCCCAAGGGAAGTTTATCAACTTACATGGTTTTATGTGTTGCCTTTCTGCAACAGATCAAATCTAATATTTACAAGTGAAGAATTCTAATTTCTTAGTGCTCAGTGCTTAGAAGATAACAGCATAAATTTCAGAAGGCTAAGTCTGGTTCTGGCCTTATAATTATCTCTCAACATGGACTTGGGACAAATTATTTTTCATCTCCATGTTGTTTCCTTTTATGTAAAATGGAAATAAAATTTGCTGTGCTTACTTTTGCAGAACTGTAGTGCAGGTAAAACAGAAAAATGGTGATAAAAACACACTTTGTTTAATGTACAGAACTATTAAAAACATCACTCTAAATATTACCAAGGAAAATAAATATAAAACTATAACCCTGACTACTTTCCTTAACACCAACTCTGAATTTGCATCTATTTGCTGGACATTTATCTCCACATGCTTGTCTTCCAGGCATCTCAAATTTAACATCTTCAGAAACAAATTTTTTGTTTTCTTCCCATGGGATTTCCTTTCCCTTTGTTCTCTGCCTCCTGCATTTCCTCTATTAGTTCAGGCATCACCATTTTCCCATTTTTCTCAATTGCGAGCCTCAAGGACATCTCTAAGCCATCTCTCTACTGAACTTTCATACTTGCTTCTCTAATCAGTTTATATATCTTGTGGATTCTTCATGTAAAATACCTCTTGAATACACCCACCATTTCCTTCAGACTGCTGCCAGTCTTTTGCCCTATTCAGATTCTGATTTTTCTTCTCTCTTTTTTCAATCTATCAGCAGTATATTACCTCTAGACCAATTACAGCTTGTTATGAGAGAGGACCAGTGCTTTCTTTTGGTAGTGCCTGTGGACACAATCTGGGCAATATAAGACAGACCTGATATTTCAGTTCTTTCTGATGTCACTATGTGCCTCAGAGTCTGCATCATGATATATTTCAGCCAACTGAAATGTATTCCCTTAAATAATATACAGAGGCATCCTTGATGCCTTGGTCCAGGGGATTTGATGCATGGTGAATCTTCTGAGAGAAGAAAGGGGTTGGTACATTCCCTTAGTGCAACTAAAATCTTACCTGTAAACAAGGACAACAATTATGGGATAGCAGAACTCTACTGGTATCACTTATTTCCAGTACTAATGTCCATGAATTACAATGAGACTTTTGGTTACTTAAGTTCGGGCAGTGGTCTCTACATCTTATGTATCAAGCTGTGCATCTTTATACCCTGAACTATGCATTCATTGCAAAAAAAAATCTTGTGTTTACTTTGTAAGACCAGAAACAGATGAAGATAAAACAAAACGAGCCTCAAAACTTTTTAATTGTGTTTATTCTTCATCTGTATATCTCCTAAAAACCCTCATTTTTCACTTATTATATAAAAACCTGTGAATCAATTAAAAACAATGTCAAGTCTCACATACAAACAGAAGAGTTGGTCTTTCTTCTCCATGTGTTTCAAATTAGTTTGATTTGCTCATCAGTGAGAAATAAAACAGTAGACTGAGTTCCTGGCAGAGGCTAATCTAGAAATATCAAAAGTATTGAAAGATTAACACAACATTAAGACTCAGAGTTGATAAGTTTCTTTTCCTGGGAATTCATTTGAGATCTTTCGCTGTGGTACATCTTAGTATTTCTGAAATGCTGTTTCTTCTACTTTCTATTCAAGTGAAAGATTACTGAAGGAAGGCACTGACCTTTCCAGTTTTATATTACTGAGGATATTAGGCTAGGAATTCATCTCAAAGTTAAATTCATAATCTTGAGATTGTTTTTGTTTTCTACCAAATCACAAAATTATAAAAATTAGTTATAGCTTTAAAACTGAGATCATTTATTCATTTACTCTCAAAAAAGCTTCCCGTTTAAAAGAGAATACTTTACCATAGCTCTGACTCTGTGCCAGTCATTGTTCTAAGCCCTTTACAGATGTTAACTCATTTAATAGTCACACCAACTGTATAAAGTAGACACCATTATTTTACCCAACTACTTATGCGGAAACTGAGGCAGCATAAAGAAATGAAAAAGTGACTCCCCATCTTCCATCTCATCTTGTTCCAACACGAAACTCCAAAGACCCTCAGACTTACTCACTACACTTATTTATTCCTGTGGTTACTTAGGAGTTCTTGTGACATCATTCATTCATTCCACAAATATTTTTAAGCACAGAGTGAGCCAGATGCCAAATAGACTTGGAGAACAAAGATAATGGCACAGACCCTGCCATAGAAGACCTCAGAATCCAGTGAGAAGAAGGACAAGCTAAAGGACGACTGCATGAGTGAGACCAGAGTGAAAGTATAATGGGACCCTCAAACCAGGGGTAGGGGTCAGGAAAAAAAGTAGAGTGACCTGTGTCCTTGAGATCAAGTATGGGAGGACATCTGGTCCAAGGAGCAGACTGCAGACAGCATGGAGATGGGAAAAGGCATTTGAGTAGATCTGTGTGGCTGGAGTATAGGGCATGACAAAAGACCTTGAGCTTTGGAATTCAACTGAACTTAACTCTTCTACTACTTATTTGACAGGTAACTTAGGACAATTTTTCTGACCCTCAATTTCCTTATCTATAAAATAGGAGTAATAGCTATCTCAAAAAGTCATGAGGATTAAGAGATAACATGTGTATACTTATTTCCTATGGCTGTTGTAAAAAGTTACTACGAATTTGATGGCTTAGAACAATAGGGATTTATTCCTTCGTGGTTCTTGGAGGCCAGTAGTTGGAAATCAGTATCACTGGCCTAAAATCTAGGGGACATCAGGTCTGCATTCTCTAGAAGAGAATCCATTCCTTGTCTCTTCCAGCTCTTGGAGCTGCTAATATTCCTTGACTTTTGGCCACATCACTTTAATCTCTATTTCCATGGCCATATTTTTTCTCATCTTCTGTATATTTCCCTCTGCCTCTGTCTTATGAGGACACTTATGATTGCATGTAAGGCTCTTCTGGATCATCCAGGATAATCTCCCCATCTCAAGATCATTAATGAATTTCATCTGCAAAGACTCCTATTCCATATAAGGTAACATTTACAGGTTTCAGGTATTAGAATCTGATATCTTTAGACAGTCATTATTCAGCCTACTACAATATGTAAAAGATGCTGGCACATCAGAGGCCCTCAATGCAAGCTAATTCCTACCATCCCTGTATTATGCTTTAGCTGGGTCATTGATGGGTCCTGGTCTCTTGTACCTGCTGGCCTTTCTATTTCTAAGCGATGATTAGACAACTTTGGTATCCCAGACAAGCCTGTCACTATAAAGATAAAAGGAACACAAAGATTAATAGCTTTGTGTTAATGCAGGAAATAATTCTTATTTTGCTAATGCAGTCCAAACCATTAAGATTATTATGTTGAGGACCCAGTGGTACATTTCAGGGAGGGCTTTTCTTCCATGTTTCATTTTGCCAGGCATGGCAATGGGCTTTATATATGATTAGAGTAGATATATATTGATCTTTTTTTCTCTAAGCATTACTCATTCTTCTTTGCCCATCAGTGTATGGGAAGAATAATCACTGCAGAGGTCAATTAGCGCTTAGGAACAATTTAAGAGTCAAAGTACTAGGCTATGAACTTTGGGATAATGCTCAACTTTACACAGACTCATCAACTCTTACATTATTTTGACAAAGACAAATATTTTCATAACTCACCAACCCTAAATCAAGAGGGCAAATCACAAGGATTTGAGATAAAATATTTATTGCCCTGAAAAAGTAAAAGTTTGAATTCACTTATAAAATTACTGATAATGGAATAATGAAGCAATTGGGTATCTGAAACAAATAATGACTAAAAGGATATATAATGTCAGGGATGTGACCCACTTAAGGTTCCAAAGTTTGGCCAACTTGAAATTCTTTTACTTTGACCACTGGGCCTAACTTTCCACATTAGCACTTCAAAAGTCATCTCTTTACTCAAAACTGTGCCTCCTAATACATTTACTGCCAGTATATTTGTTCCATATTGGTAGTCATCTTCATCACTCTTTTTTTTTTCTTTTACTCAGATTATACCAATAAATATATCTTGGGTAACTTCATGTGCTAGAGACATTAAGCTTGCCTCCAAGGAACTTTTAGTCTTAACCTGAGTTTCGCCAGAAAGCAGAAGCTGGGGTAAGGACTTGAGGACAAGTAGTTTATTTGAACAGTTGATCCAAAGGAACAGGAGTTTTGTACTGAGAACTTAAAATAGGAACTGAGGAAAAGCCAGTTCAAGAATTGTGATCAAGCTAGTTATTGCTGTGGGCAATTGAGGCTGAATCTTCCTTGGGACTCACCGAGAATTCATGTAAAATGTGTCTTGGAAATTTTGCTCAGGAGACAGTAAAGGGGAATATTTATTCATTGGTTCCTGTCCCCCATTGGTCAAGGGTTCTTTGTACTTCCATGTTTGTTCATGCTTCAGAATGCCTGAGTGGCTCCCTGCAGCAGGGATCCCAAGTGAAGGTGGTACAAGGGCACTGGGGCAGAAAATGAGAGAGTTAGTCCTTTTAGGTGAGATGGATGAGGTGCCTCCATGTTACACTGGCTATAGGTGATGGCTGCACCAGTGTCTGAACTGAAAAGATAAGCCATGAAAATATGAGGCTGGGCATTATGCCCAGTACCTACATAGAAAGCTACGAGTGCAAAGTTTAAACAATAGTTTATGATAGCTAGGTACACAATATCACAGGCTATACAGAAGTCATTGCGAAAGGAGTAATAGAGACAGAAAGAATATTTGGGGGTTTATTGTACAGTTTTTCAGGACTGGATGTTCAAAGAAGTTTAACAGAAAAGGGTGGGTTTTAATCTAGGACTTGAAGGAGGAGTAATGTAGTGGACATCAGTTGTGTTTTCCACTCGATGTCCACTTGTCCTTCTTTTGGTAACCAAATAAAATTCTCTTTAAAGAATGACTCCTCCTTTTCCCTTAGCCCATGTGCTTTGGCTTCCTCCAGCCTAGGGGTAGAAAAGACAGGAGCCTATGCAAATCAGAGCATGGTGCTCCCTGGCCACTAGAATTGAATACGAGAGGAGTTACAATGAAATGAGACTTTTCTTAAAATATCTGGGCAAGAGATTTGCCCTTATTTGCTGGATTTAAAGCCAAGATGATGCAAGGTGTAGACTTGCTATAATTAACCTATTCCTTTGAGGGTGAAGCTGCCTGAGGAGGTGGATTTGAGAAACAGAGGGAAACTAAGACCCAGATATGATGTTTGAGTCCCTGCCTCAAGTAGTACTTGAAGCCGGAAGTTCCTCTGGATTTTTCAAATCTGTGAACCAATAATCTCCCTTTTATTTTTGAGTCAGGTTTAGATGGATTTTCAGTTGCCTCCAACAACAAAATTAGCAACAAATCTTATAACTCAGGTAACTTTTAGGCACTTCTGTCTTCTCTATAATTCAATTTTTTAAACTTTAATTATAGCGAGCCCAGTGCTTTCTTCCTCAACCTTTTCACTTAAGTATGAAAAAAGAGAGGAGAATGACTGTTTTCAAAACACAAAGAATCAAAATAGGGTAGAGGTAGGTAAAGTGTGACTTGGAATTTTGATTATATAATGTGGCAGACAGATCTGTGTGCATGTCATATTTATAAGATATTTTGTAGTTCTATCATGTGGAAGAAAAGTACGCAAAATTATAGTATCTTTCTCCATATGCCTGCACTGACCCTATAAATTTGTTGTTGGCTTTATATGGAAACTGTGAAGGTTGCAATATCAATCAAGAGTCTAAACCAGACTGTCTCTGAATGACCTACAGTTCCAAGCAGGACACAAGAAAAGTGAAGATGAATTTGCAGAAAAAAATTTTACCCCTAATGCCAGGAAAATCTCTAGAAAATGAGATGGTTACTTACTTATATTTACTGGATTTTCCCCCATCACTTACTAGCTTCTAACACAGTTGTGCATTAAAAATCTAAAAGGTTGAGTGGTCATGTCTGACATTATAACTCAGCCTATAGTAAACATAAAAAGTCAGCTTGAGATGCAAATAGCATTTCAAATAAAGACAAGTAGAAACTCTAGGAAGGAAATTTGCCATGGCCGTGCTGATATAGGATGCTCAGTGGAAGGCAGCTCCATCAAGCTCACTATAATTTCAGATTCTTTTTTTTTTTTAATTTTTTAAAATTTTTTCCCCAAATACTTTTATTTTTTCAGTGTTACAAGATTCCTTGTTCATGTACCACACCCAGTGCTCCATGCAATACGTTCCCTCGTGAATACCCACCACCAGGCTCACCCAACCCCACACCCCCCCCTCCAAAACCTTCAGTTTGTTGCTCAGAGTCCACAGTCTCTCATGGTTCATCTTCCCCCTCTGATTTCCCCAATTTACCCTACAGATTCTTAATATGAACTGGAAATGCAGCTACCTTTGTATTCAGACATTTTTTTCATTCAGATTGTCTAAACAGCTAGCAAACCATGACCAGTCTACACAATCTTGGCCTTTGTCCTCTATAACAGACTTTACTCTTAGTACGTTAGGAATGATTGAAATCACATGAGCAGCCATTTGTGCTGATCACATTTAAAGTTTCTATCTTATGGAAAACCTGTATTGGATGGTCATTATTCTTGCCAGAAGTCATATTAGTAGCAGGGCTATTACATTTATATATCTATAGAATAAAAGTTAAATTAGAAGATTGGGGCTATATTATCTTGGATCCACAACCTTGGAAAAATCTGGTTTGAAGGTTTCCACCGTCCAAATCAATCTCTATCCATCTTTTTACAAAAAACGCATATTAGGTCTTTGCACACACTTAGAGAACTTAATACATGTATCTGAACTAAATTAATGATAAAAATGTGAACCTTCTTTCAGTAGCAGAATTTGATATTGTGTCCAAGGCTTGAGTAACACACTTAACATTTAATTTCTGTTTTGTTTTAAAATTAGATGAAAAAGAAGCTGTTTTTATAGATATTATCTTTAAATCTCAAACCTCATATACAGTAATCTAATATATCTCCAGTTATACCAATATGAGCAAGAAATGATTTCTGAAACAGTAAAATTTTCTTTTTAAAAAAGGAATGCTATGCAATATTTGGCATAAAAATTGAAGAAATTCATGTAATCAAATAGCATGCCTCTCTCTAAGAGAACAAAGAATCATTCCTTTGAACTAATGAGGAGGTGGCTTGGTTCAACAAAAATATTTATTTTGGCTTGGTTAGGTTCTCAGAAATACCATATTAACATAGGGAATCATTTTGAAGATGATTTGGGTATTTAAAATTGCTCACTGAATAACTGGACTGGAATCTCTTCTGGTGGGACATTTCCCTAATCTGAGATAACACTTGATTTTGTTAAAACTCCTGAGTCCCATGTTTGGCCACATTAACCTGAGAGCATGATTAGAGTTATAAAAGCAACTCTGTAAAAGCTGTCACCTTCCTACTGAACCATATCTGCAGCTCCCCATGTGTCTCTGGATCACATCTGTTTACTGACAGAGGTCCAACCAATGTCCTCATTCACTCACACGGAACATCAGTGAGGGTTGCGTGTATGTTCTGACAATACATGTTGGCCCCAAACACAAGTTGTACTACTATTAGCCTTGAAATACATACAAAAGTGACCTGGATTTTATCTACTCAACTCTGTACATCAAAATAACTCCAACCGAGTTCCTACCCTTGCAGCTTCATGGCGGTAGAAAAAAACCAAATAGTGTTTTACAATTTGATTTTCAGATCTCAAATAGGGCTGTTTTAAGCTCCCCGAAATATTAAAGTTTGTATTCTAGCAAAGTAAGTCTCTTACTTTGTAGTCTCTGCTTTAGTAGAGAAGTTAAAATTGGGTAAAATTAAAAGTCTTTCTTTCTCCAAAGTGTATAAAGGTACATTTCTCCATATTTCTCCCCCACCAACCCTTAAGACCCACAAATAGGGTTAAATTTTTTTTTTAAAGAGGAGCTTCTGGAGTTAAAAAAAATAAGTGTGAGATATTGCCTCAGATAATTTCAGAATATTTTATAGGGAAGAAATATAGAGTGCTTGATGATAGATACAGAATGCTACCCTTATTTTCAAATAAGTAGTTTTATTTAATGTGCTTTTCTTTATGATAGCTAAGAATAAGATTATGCCTTTTCCTTTTAAGACTGGCATAGATTTTCTCTGCTTTGGTAACTTTTTCTAGTTTTAAGAAAGAATATCAACATGTAACTATGTAACTATACTTTTACCTAAAGCATATTGCTGTAGAACAGCAGTGGATACATAATGATCAACATTATGGTGACCTAGTTTGAGCCAAATTCTTTCTGCTTATGAGGAAGAGAGAGGTACACAAATTACCAGACCCAGGGTGAGCAAATATAAGTAGAAGTCAAATGACAGCTTGTGATTGCACCCAAGACACCGTCACACACCAGTCTTTGCAAATACATTTATTTATATGGGAAATAAAATAGAAGCATCTATTTTCAACATAGTATTTCTAAGCTAGAAATGATGTGCTACATGACTGGTAAATAAATGGAAGAGTAAACTCAGGAATTTTGTTAGGTAATGGAGCAATTTTACTTTTGTTTGATTATATACTGGTTTCTCAAAGAAAATGACTTCTTAAGGCTACATACCATGTTGACTCATCATCGGTGTGCAGATTTCTGTTTAAGAAATTACAACCCATGCATTCATTAAATGTATATTTATTGAGAATCTATTATGTACTAGACAATATGTTAAGTGATGGGTATAGGGTAGTGAATGAGGGGGATGAAGAAGAGGAGATCCCTACCCTAGGCAATGAGGTTGTAATCTGTTCTGTAAATTTAGAAGAAAGAATCAGGCATAGCCAACTGAATGCTTCCTTCTATTTGGAGTCATCCACCTGGCAGAGAGCGTGTTTTATTATCAACCTTTGGCCATGAGCTAATAGGGGCTTTTACCTAGAGAGGGAGGCCTGAAGTTTCCCACCTAATCACTAGATGAGTAAGATTCCTGATTTTGGAATGAAGTATCAGCATGCCAGTTTGATCTTATGCCCAAGATATTTTTCTCCCAAATATTCTCTTCATTCAAAAAGTTAACACTTTTTCTGCCTGACTTCTAGGTCTATCTCTTTCTAACTGGGTTCTAAATTTGAGTGGATAAGAGAAGGGTAGTAATATTGACTCCTTAAAGCACCAAGATAGACATATCTCTGCCACTAAACAGCAGGATGACCTATTTCAAATTACTTTACTTCTGAGTTCCTTTATCTGAAAATAAGACTAGGAAGTGATTTCTAAATTCTATGCCTACTCACATATTCTGTGATTCTATTATTATTTAGTAAAAATTGTTTTAAAGTGTAATTGATTAAAATTATTTTTTTTTATTATTGAGAGTTTAGAAGATTTTTAGCTTTAAAACTTGTTATTGGTTGTACAGTACAAGTACTTAAGACTATTGTCAAATTTGGGAAAATACCTGTCACAGTTTCTTTTACATATGAACTGTTCCATATATATTTGCTCTTTGTTGCATTGCTACAGGTTGTGCCTTATAAACATAGGAATTCTGGGAAATTTTATTTTACTTGATTTCTATCAAAAAAATTTTTAAGTATGACACATTTATCACTGTATTCACTATATTTTTTAATGTATTCCTAAGGGGAAAGAATTTCCCTTTTGATAAGGCACTGATAAGAACCAAATCCTCTTTTTCCAGTTTATATATACAATAATTAGAAAAATTTTCCACAGGCTAGCTTCTTGATCCTCCATTGTCCATATACTTTCAACTGCTATTGGAAGTATACAAAATTGACCTACCTGTGAATAGAGGAGGATAAACATGGAAGATGAGAGGCTTACATTTATTAGTTCAATATAAATATTTTTACCCTAAAAGAATACTCACATGAAAAACTCATATTATGATAGTCTTTGGTGTGGACCTTCCTACTATGATGTTAGGTGGTTGGACTATTCCTGGAAGTCATTCCTATACTAAGATAAGTAGAAATAATTTAACTACATACAAGTAATTATTTTTGTAATTTTTATTTTTTACAAAATCCTTTTACGTACTTTGTATTTTTTAAAATTTAAATTCAATTAATTAACATGTAGTATATTACTGGTTTCAGAGATAGAGTTCAGTGATTCATCAGTCTTATATAATACCCAGTACTCATTACATCACGTGTCCTCCTTAATGTTCATCACTTAGTTAACCCATCCCCCCACTCCCCTCCCCTCCAGCAACTCTCATAGGCAGTAAACCCTAGTTTGTTTCCTATGATTGAGAGTCTTATGGTTTGTCTCCCTCTCTGATTTTGTCTTGTTTTATTTTTCCCTACCCTCCTCTATGATCCTCTCATACAAGTAATTATTAACTACATAAATATATACCACTAAACCCAAACTAAGTATATCTTCGAGTTGGGTTCCCCTTAGCTAGATCTCAAGTATGCCCAGGACCACTCCAGCTCCATGCAACACAAGGATAAATGTGACAGAAGGTGTCATGGACTGAATTGTGTCTCTTTAAAATTTGTATATTGGAGCCTTAGCCCCCAATGTGATGACTGTACTTGAAGATAAGGTTTATGAAGAGATAATTAAGATTAAATAAGGCCATAAGGGTAGAGTCCCAACCCATTAAGACTGATGTCCTTAAAAGAAGAGGACGAGACACCAGGGATACTTGTGTATACATAGAAGAAAAGCTCTGTAGAACATAATGAGAAAGTGATCATCAACAAGCCAGAGAGAGGAGTTAGGAGGAACCAAACCTGCCAACACCTTGATCTTGGATTTCCAGGCTCTAGAATTGTGAGAAAATAAATTCCTATTGTTTAAGCCACCCAGTCAGTGATATTTTGTTACAGCAGCCCTAGCAGACTAAGACAGAGGGGAAGGTTAAGTGGAAAGAATCCATGATGTTAATTGATTTTGATTAAAATATCTTAATTCTGAAAGTTTTGCAAAAATATATGACTCAAGTTCTGTTTCCACTCAGGATGTAGCAAGATGCAAGAGAACATTGACCCCACCCTAACAATGAGAACAATCTGTACAATCTACAAACTCACAACTTTTCTTGAGCCTATCAGAGAGTGAGATTGCAAGGCAACTAGGTGGATTGAATTCCAAAGGGTGATAAGCCCCCCTATGAAAGATGGACATAGGAAATATTTCACCTTTGACCGAGCATTGGGGGAAGAGACAGCCACCATAAAAGAGGGTGAGAAGAAAACAGCTGAAAATTCAACAAAGTCTCAATGGCAGAGTCCAAGTTAACTTGACAGTTTAGAGCAGGGGTCAACAAACCTTAGCTCATGAGCCAAATCCAGCTTTCTGCTTACTTTTTATATTTTTAAATCATTGGGAAACACTCAAAAGGGTAATATTTTATGATACATGAAAATTATATGAAATTCAAATTTTAGTTTTTATAAATAATTTTTTGAAACACAGCCACCTCATAGTTTACTTATTGTCTATGTATGCTCTTTCTACTACAATGGCAGAGTTCATTAGTTGCAACTGACTGTATGTTCTGCAAGCCTGACCTCAATGTTTTTTGCCTCCTGATTTAGGGCCCTGTGAGCCCAGCACACATAGAATTTGCACTTACTTGCCAGTTTTTTTCCATGCCAGGTCTCCACCATGTTCTTATGAGAAAGATTGGGGCAGGGCAGTAGAACGGAAAAGTCCCTTGGTGATACATAGACATAAAACTACTTCCTCTTCCCCAGAACTTTCTCTTATATGAGGCAAAAGCTGCAAGTGCCAGGGGAGTGCCAGGAAATCCTTCCACTCTCTAGGCCAAGAAAAGAGTCAGTACCTCTGAGGGAAGGGTAGAAGTAAAAGCTTCTGACACTAGGGGAGTTGTGGGAAACTCTTCTACTCTCCCAGTCTCTGGTCCTCACTGAGGAAGAGGTAGAGGCAAAAGGCCTCTGTTGCTGTTAGACACTCTCATGCCCTGGATTCTGTGTTTAAACAAAATAGAGATCTAGTAACACTGGGTAAAGACTAATAAATTCCTCTTGCATAATACCTCTCAGCTATACAAGAACTGTTAGACTAAAATAGGGGGAAGGGGCAGAAATGCTGAGAAAGTCCCTCTTCTGAGATCAGGATGCACAGAGCCTGCTTTTGAGGCTGGACTGGAACAATAGAGAACTATGCCCACCCACCATAAGCCTTGTACTAAGTAACCATCAGTAGCAATCTACTAGTTGGGGAGAGACAACTACCTACAAAGAAGCACTCTGTGTGATGTAAGTGTACAGGACTTGCTGAAAGGCATTGGTTGATCAGGAACATGGAAAAAGAAAAATCCTCCAACACTGCAGGTCATGAATTAGATATAAGATAGCAATTGACCACTAATGGAGGAATTTGAAGTCTGTAGTGCATTGAAAGTAACTCAGTTAATGGCAAACCCAAACTCGGTTCAAGTACTGAGTAAATTGACTTAACTCCCTACACTAACAGTGGTTCAGAAGAGATATGTCCTGTTCCAACTGTAAGTACCACTTATCTTGGTCTCTACTGGTTCTTGTTTTCGTTTGTTTTTACTCAAAATATTCAAAGAAGTACAGAAAATTATGAGAGATATTTAAATAGCAAGAAAAAGAAAACTTGACCTATTGTCAAGAGAAAAAGTAGTCAATGGAAGCAGATGAAGAGATGACTTACATGTTAGAACTATCAAAAACTTTAATTATAGTTAACATGTTAAAAGCCTTATGGAAAAGATGAATAAAATGAATAAACATGTAAGAAGTTGTAGCAAAGAGTTGAAAACTTTAAGAAAATTAAATAGAAATCCTATGACTAATTCAAATATTAGAGTTGAATAAATCCTTTGGCAGGTTAGTTAGCAGATCAGACACAGCAGGAAAAAAAAATCAAGGGTAGTCAATAGAAAATATCCAAATTGAAACATAAGGAGAAAAAAAGTAGAACAGTTCATCAAAGAGATCTTGCCTACCATCAAATGGACTAACTTGTGTAAATGGAATCCCAGAAGGAGATTTGAGAGAGAGTGAGGTGGAAGAAATATTAGAAGAGGCAAGAATTTCCTCAGATTAATGAAGACAACAAACCACAAATCCATGAAACTCAGAAAAACCCACAGATGATACATACAAAGAAAAACACAACCCGGCACATCTTAGTCAAACTGCTGTGAACCAAAAATAAAGAGAACATCTTAAAGGTAGACAGAATGAAAGAATTAACTGCATATAGACAAACAAGGTAAGAATAATAGTAAACATCTTGTCAATATCTATGCATATCAGAAGACAATAGAGCATTGTCTTTTAAGTACTGAAAGGGGGGAACGCTCAAGCTAGAGAAGACACAAATTATAAATTATGAAGATGAAGAATGAAAGAGAAGTCATTGGTATAGATATTATAGACATTGAAAGGATAATAAGAGACTGTTTTCTATCTTCTCCGTTTCTACTTCATGTACATAGATTTGAAACCTTAGATGAAAAGGGCAAATTCACTAAAGGCACAAATTCCCAAGCCTTTGCAAGAAAAAAAAAAAAAAAAGATAATTTGAATAGCCCTGTACCTCTTAAATACATTGAATTCATATTTTAAAAACTTTCTTATTGGTGTATTTTGCTAAACATTTAAGGAAGAAATAATACCAAATTTATAAAAAATCTTTTAGAACATAGAAGAGGGAACCCTTCCCATCACATTTTATGAGGTCAGCATTACTCTGACACCAAAACCACAGATCAATATTCCTCATGCACAAAGAAACAAAAATCTTCAAAATATTAGTAAACCAAATTGTACTGTATATATCATGATGAAATGAGTTTATCCCAGGTATGTAAAGTTGGTTCTAATTAAATGATCAATCAATGTAATTTATCATCTCCATATGTTAAGAAGAAAAACCATATGTTCTTCTCCATAGATGCAGGAAAACATTTGACTAAGTTGAACAACCATCAGTGATAGAGTCACTGGAATATAAGAAAACTTCCACACCTGAGAAATGGCATCTATAAACACCTGCAGATAACATCATATTAAATCATGAAAGAATGAAAGCTTTCCCTCTAAGATAGGAAACAAGGCAAGGATTTCCATAAAGATATACATGTAGGAAAGAAAGAAAAAGAGTCTTTATATAAAAATGACCTCATCTGTGTGGAAAATCTAAGGAATTTATGAAAAAAAAATTAGAATAATAAGTGACATTAGCAAGGTCAGCACACAATTTTGCAAAAGAATGAAGTCTGAGGAACTATGCTGCCTGATTTTAAGATTTAATATAAAGCTACAGTAATGGGGCACCTGGGTGGCTTGGTGGGTTAGGGCCTCTGCTTTCGGCTCAGGTCATGATCTAAGGGTCCTGGGATCGAGCCCTACATCGGGCTCTCTGCTCAGTAGGGAGCCTGCTTCCCCCTCTCTCTCTGCCTGCCTCTCTGCCTGCTTGTGATCTCTCTCCTCTCTGTCAAATAAATAAATAAAATCTTTAAAAAAAAAGCTACAGTAATAAAAACAGTGTAATATTAGAGAAAGAATAGACATATAGATCAAATGAACATAATAGAGAATCAAGATTTACTAAGTCAGAATCCACATCTTAATAAGATTCACAGGTAATTCATATATACATTCAATTTTGAAAAGCATTAGGCTAGAATAAGAAGAATGAATATTGTTAATCTATAATAGAAATGATCGCTTATTGGTTCACATCTCTTAAAATGATTTTACCATTGACTGGGTCCTCAAATCTCCAACTTAAGTGTTTTCCTTTTCCTCACCCCTTCCTCCAAGATCATATCCATCTGCAAGTTGTGTTGATTCATACCTCCCAATCAAGTATCAATCCATCAGTGTCCCCAAAATTCCATGGCTACCCTATTCCAAGACACCATTTCATCTCCTATATTACTGTGGCCTCCTGATTTCTTTATTTGTTTTTCCCCCTACAGAGAAGTTATAAAATAGCCAGAGTGATCTTCATGGAGCTTGTGTTCTAGTGGAGAAGACAAAATAAACACGTAAGTAAATAAATGAAAACAATCATTATTAACTGTAATAAATGCAATGAAGGGCTTCAATACAGTGATATGATAGAGAGGAGGCTACTTGCCTACTGTAGATGAAGAGTATTTAAGTAAATTTGGGTTGTCCTAACAAAATACCACAGACTGTGTGGCTTGAACAACAAAAATTTATTTTTTCACAGTTCTGGAGGCTGAAGTCTAAGATCAGGGTCACCTCAGGGTTGGTTTCTGGTGAAACCTCTCTTCTGTCTTGTAGAGAGTTACTTTTTTGCTGCATTCTTACCCTGCCTTTCCTCTGAGCCCATATGGGGCGCGGCGGCATGGAGCATACTTTTGTATCTCTTCTTCTTCTTCTTATAAAGACATTAGTCCTATCAGATTAGGACCCTTATGACCATTTAACCTTAATTTCCTTTCTACAGGCCCTGTCACCAACTGTGATATTGGGGTTAAGGCTTTCACGCATGAAATTGTGTGGGTGGAAATACAATTCAATCCACAACAGGGAGTTTGGGAAGGTTCCTCTGAAGATGGCATACAAGGATCTGAGGTTTGAGGTGGAGCCAAACATGTGAAAAATAAGGAAAAAAGCATCATGGGTAGAGGGAACCCATGGACATAAGACACCTTCAAGTATGGAGTTTTGGGTTATCAGGAGAAAAAGTAAATCCAGCTATTTCCATCCTGGTCAGAAGTGAGACTTTACAATCAGACCTGATATCTTCATATTTCTATTCAAAAGTCACTTGACCAGCATTTGAAATGGGCATTTGAACAAGGACAGAAAGAATACAAGAAGAAACCAATTACAGAAAGGTGGGGATTGCAGCTTTTTTTTTTTTTTTTTTTAACTGTGAGAACAATTTAATACAAAGCAAATAATAAGGTGTAGCAAATGTAATTTCTGTAGTGAGGGACTGATGATGCTAAACTCAAAAGAAATAGTATATGTGTAGCGATGTCTCTGAAAACATAGATGTCACTTATATTTGGGTGGTTTTTTTAATCGAAGCAAGGCATATACAATTTTAAACAAATAATTATTTTTATTGCTTTCCTTTTCTGTATTTCCCTTTTTCTTTAGTTCAATTTCCTTTTTCTTTTCTTTTTTTTATTAACATATGATGTATTATTTATTTCAGGGGTACAGGTCTTGTGATTCATCAGTCTTACACAATTCACAGAACTTACCACAGCACATACCCTCACTGTGTCCATCACCCAGCCATCTCATCCCTCCCACCCCACTCCACTCCAGCAACCCTCAGATTGTTTCCTGAGATTAAGAGTCTCTTATGGTTTGTCTCCCTCTCTGGTTTTGTCTTGTTTCATTTTTCCCTCCCTTCCGCTATGATCCTCTGTCTTGTTTCTCAAATTCCTCATGTCAGTGAGATCATAGGTGATTGTCTTTCTCTGATTGACTTATTTCGCTTAGCATAATACCCTCTAGTTCCATCCACATCGTTGCAAATGGCAATATTTTGTTTTTTGATGGCCGCATGATATTCCATTGTATGTGTATGTGTATATATATACACATACACATGCAACATCTTGTTTATCCATTCATCTGTTGGTGGACATCTGCGCTCTTTCCATAGTTTGGTTATTGTGGACATTGCTGCTATAAACATTGGGGTGCACATGCCCCTTCAGATCACTGCATTTTTATCTTTGAGGTAAATACCCAGAAGTGTGATTGCTGGGTCATAGGGTAGCTCTATTTTCAACTTTTTTAAGAACCTCCATACTGTTTTCCAGAGCGGCTGCACCAGCTTGCATTCCCACCAACAGTGTAGGAGGGTTCCCCTTTCTCCACATCCTTGCCAACACCTGTTGTTTCCTGACTTGTTAATTTTAGCCATTCTGACTGATGTGAGGTGGTATCTCACTGTGGTTTTGATTTGTATTTCCCTGATGCTGAGTGATGTTGAGCACTTTTTCATGTGTCTTTAGCCATTTGGATGTCTTTTTTGCAGAAATGTCTGTTCATGTCTTCTGCCCATTTCTTGATTGGATTATTGTTCTTTGGGTGTTGAGTTTGATAAGTTCTTTATAGATTTTGGATAGTAGCTCTTTATCTGATATGTCATTTGCAAATATCTTCTCCCATTCTGTTGGTTGTCTTTTGGTTTTGTTGACTGTTTCCTTTGCTGTGCAAAGGCTTTTGATCTTGGTGAAGTCCCAATAGTTCATTTTTGCCCTTGCTTCCCTTGCCTTTGGTGATATTTCTAGGAAGAAGTTGCAGCGGCTGAGGTTGAAGAGGTTGCTGCCTGTGTTCTCCTCAAGGATTTTGATGGATTCCTGTCTCACATTGAGGTCTTTCATCCATTTTGAGTCTATTTTTGTGTGTGGTGTAAGGAAGTGGTCCAGTTTCATTCTTCTGCATGTGGCTGTCCAATGTTCCCAACACCATTTGTTGAAGAGACTGTCTTTTTTCCTTTGGACATTCTTTCCTGCTTCATCGAAGATTAGTTGACCATAGAGTTGAGAGTCCATTTCTGGGCTCTCTATACAGTTCCATTGACCTATGTGTCTGTTTTTGTGCCAGTACCGTACTGTCTTGATTACAGCTTTGTAATGCAGCTTTATTTCTAATCCAGAACTAACACCTCTCTCCCTGAGACTGGTTCACTTAAAAGCCATCTCAATGAAGAATGACTTCTTGGGACATCTCATTAAGTATTCAATGGCTATATGCGTGTTCCATTGATGGTGATTTAAAAGCATTACCGTGCAAGAAGATTCATTAGACAGTTCTAAAGTTCTCATTGGCTGACATACATGGAAATTCTTAATCTCAGACTAAGTCAACTGAAAAATATTTCACATCACATGTCAGCAAAAACTTCTTATGGGTGCTGCCTGCAGTTTTCCACTGTTTACCCAAGCAGCAGCACCCAGTGGACTATGGTTGAGATGTGCTCCAAGGCAAGAATGGAGAAAGTGAAAGACTGAAATTTTTCCACATTTATTCAACCACACCCCATTTTCATTATCTCTGTGCAGGGAGGTGAACAGAGAGAACTACTAAATACCACAATAATCATGATTTGTGCTTGATTCACTCCTTCCCCACTCAGGGTGATCGTCAATAACATTGCACTGATACAAATGGGCATTTTGCTGAGTTCATGCCCAAGGAAGGTTTGCTTTCATGGCAGGTCTTTAAGGGATTGAACCCTTAACTCACTCAGACTCTCCATATGTTGTCCTAATGTTACTTTTTAGCAATCATCTGACCAAAAATCGTATTTAAAAAAATTATCTTAAACATTATTATAGTGCATAGATTCTGTTATTTGTGAAAAAGAAATATACAAAAATAATACACAATGTTCCATTGCCAATGGATAAGTTGTATTCTTTGAATAGATTCTGTCACACTGCTTTGGTATATAGTGTCATTGGTTGGTTTTCTAAAGGAATGGCCAAGAAAAATGAAAATTTACCTTTCTTTACATTGCATTTGGTGCTGAATCTACTTATATAAATGATAAGTAGAATAGGACTGTTGGTTATTAGTTTTTGTGGTTTAATTTGTACTTAACTGGACAAAATTGGAAGAGGCTTTTTATCAGATAAAGGGCTAGTATCCAAAATCTATAAAGAACTTATCAAACTCAACACCCCAAAACAAACAAACAAACAAAAATCCAGTCCAGAAATGGGCAGAAGACATGAACAGACATTTCTCCAAAGGAGACATACAAATGGCTAACAGGCACATGAAAAAATGCTCAACGGCACTCGGCATTAGGGAAATACAAATCAAAACCACAGTACCACCTCACACCAGTCAGAATGGCTAAAATTAACAACTCAGGAAACGACAGATGTTGGTGAGGATGAAGAGAAAGGGGAACCTTCTCACACTGTTGGTGGGAGTGCAAACTGGTGCAGCTACTCTGGAAAAACAGTATGGCAGTTCCTCAAAAAGTTGAAAAGAGAACTATCCTATTATCCAGCAATTGCACTACTGGGTATTTATCCAAAGGATACAAAAATAGTGATTTGAAGGGGCACATGCACCCTATTGTCTATAGCAGCAGTGTCCACAATAGCCAAAATAACATATATATATATATATATATGAATATTGCTCTGGCATCAAAAAGAATGAAATGAAATCTTGCCATTTGCAGTGAGGTGGATGGAACTGGAATGATTATTATGCTAAGTGAAATAAGGGAAAGAAAAATACCATATGATTTCACTCATATGTGGAATTTAAGAAATAAAACAGATGAACATAGGGGAAGAGAAGGAAAACTAAAATAAGGTAAAAACAGAGAGGGAGACTCTTAACTATAGGGAGCAAACAATTATAGGGTTGTTGGAGAGGGGTTGGTGGAGGGATGGGGTAATTGGGTGATGAGCATTAAGGAGGGCACTTGATATAATGAGCTTTGGGTGTTAATATGCAACTGATAAGTCACTAAATTCTACCCCTGAAAATAGTAATACACTATATGTTAACTAAATTGAATTTAAATAAAAATTTAAAAATAAAAATAATGAGAAAAAACACACCTCTGAAAATCATTTGATTATAACTATTACAATCAAACAGAATCTTACATTTAAGATTAAGTGATACGTGAGAGCATCTAGTTACCCATGAGCCTGGGGTAACCCAAGCTTCAAACTTTTGAAGTTTGAGTATGTATGTTAAAATAATATACATGTTTATTTCAATTCAGCTTCTTTTTAGTGAATGCAGTTTTTTTGTCTATTAAAATCATTAAGAATCATTTAAGCAATTATTTAGTGAAACAGATTATCTTAAAACTAATTACCTTAAAACTAATACTGTGCATTGGTCAATTTTAGATGACACTTATTTAGTTAAAAAATTCACTTGTTGTTTATGTTTTCAACAAAACCTGTATATTCTTGGTTTTCTCCAAGGACCAAATTTGGGATCTTTTTCTGTTTTTGGTTTGTGCTAATAATCTTTTTTTCTTACAAATAATTTGAAGTTTACTTTATTACAGATGGTATTTGTCTATAGCCAAAAATACTTTCCAAGATGCACCCTAGCTCAATAGACTAGTTTAAAAAGCATCTTTGATGGGAACAACCAGTCAAAACAGATTAAGAATCACCCCTTAAAAGCATTATAACTGACTATTTGCACCTTACTAATCCTAGTTTTTTAAAAAATTAATCTAGAATACAAATGGGTAAGAAAAAGAAAATCAATTGTGTAAACTATATACATGATTTAATGGGACATGGTAACTTGAAGGGCTGCCACCTGTGCTGTGTTTTAAACAGGATTTTGCACATCTCTCTAAACACCAGATAATACTGATCACTGAGTTTAATACAGTCTAGATTACCAAGTATAGAGTAGTTTTGGCTAAAACCTTGGACAGTTGGTTGAATAGGCAGAAATATTAATTTTTCTACACTCGTAATTTTATCTGAGATTTTTATATCAGCATGAAGCCATTAAAAAAAATATCCTGAATATCCTCTACTTATGAGGCACTGAACTAGATATCAGGGAACAAAATACTTATGACATATTATAGGTTATTATGTTAATGTATATTACATATATCACATGATATCTATTATATATTTTTATATATATTATCACTGATAATATTAGTGAATAAAATACAGATTATCTATAATCATTAATTAAAATATGAAAACATCTGAAAGATAGTTTCATTCCTGATCTTTTATCAATTAAGTGGACAATGAATTGCCTTTATGAAAAGATTGTTATTGGAATTTAGGAAAACAAAATAAAAATTCCATTTCAAAAATAATGTGTTGTACTAGCAGTATTAGGCCGTTCTGAAAATATACTGCCACCCAATGGAGATATGCCCCAATGGCACCAGTGTGTTGGTTTGGAGACCATATACACTTTTGTGGAAATAATACAATGTGCAAATCATTCAGTGTGGTAGGCTTTTTGGTTTAGAATACACTAGATTGCCCTTGGGGAGGGAAGGATGGCAAATTTTAGATAAAAATATTTTCTTCTGTAAATCCAGAGGGAAAAAAAAAGCCTTATCCAAAATCTAATCTGAGGTGACTGTAGTGAAATTGTGAAATTACATATAAATATCTTCAGTGATATCAAGTGACAGTGACTATCTCATGGAAGCATTACCAACATGCTAATAAAAACCTTTTCGTGTTATGGAGAAGTTGTATCATGAAGAATTGAGGCCAGGAAAAAAAATACTGGAATAAACCACAGATCTTCCAGTCTGCAGTCTCTAAATTTTCAGCCTGATCCTTTTGTTCTAGTTTTTGTTTTTGTTTTTGTTTTTTCATAGGGTCAACTGGTTCTTATGTATCAAGGGTAGTTTGTAAAGAGTTCTGACTGCTCAAGATGAGGAATATGATTAGAATGTCCCTTAGAGTCTCTTCCACCTTCATGATTACACTTTCAGTGCCATTGTTCAAGCCTCTGACAAAAAGTATCTAAAGAGGGAAAAAATATAATTCACCTCCAAAAGTCTTAAAATGACTTATGTTAGGTGCTTTTTAAAAGATGTTGAATAGGCATTTTCACATTTTTATTGACCCAGAACTTGAGATAACAGCATATTGTCCCATGGCAAGTTTTTAAATAAAAAAGTGCGCTGATGCAGAGCCTTGCTTTGTTTAGGAAATCTGTCATTCGTAAAAGTTAAAGTAATTCCCAGTTCCATGATAATGTTGCTGTGGAGCCTCTTTATGTTCAAAATGCCACCTCCATTTTTCACATATGCCAAAGTAACAGAGGGGTTGGGGTATTGGCTGGGACCCCGGCACATTGGAACCAGAACTTCTTTTTTTAACTTTAGCTGTTAAAAAGGTCTGAGCTTAGTAGTATCATTTTAGGTATGCTACAACATTCTCTAAGGCAACAACCATATTACTGAATTTATCATTTGATTACCTTAACACCCTAGTTGCCAAAGGGAATAATTACCTAATAATGCATATTATGTGACCATTTAAGTTACAGTATGAAATGTGATAAGAAAGATTAAATTGGTTAAATGAAAATGTTATGGTAAATTTCTTGTATAGATTTCCTGAACAAGTGATTGAAGCTATGCTTTATGTAGGCTTTGCAGAGTGTTCCTGTTTCTTAAAGTGTCAGATAGTGACAAACATGGAGGCAAAACTGATGGAACATTACATC
This sequence comes from Potos flavus, assembly GCA_028534135.1. NCBI lineage: Eukaryota > Metazoa > Chordata > Mammalia > Carnivora > Procyonidae > Potos > Potos flavus. The sequence continues at coordinate 99,842,067 of CM052895.1, forward strand.
AAATGATCATCAAGTGAATTGGTACATTGTTGCTATAATTGAAAATTAATGTTCCATTAAAAATAACTATTACATTTTTTACAAAAATTATGCCAAGGATAGCATCTTTTAGCCAGAAGAAAGTTTTCATGATCAAATCAGATTACTTTAATAATGATAAGGTACTCTACTAAAAAAGTTATATATGTAAGATACATAGTGATACTTTAATGATTAAACACATGGGAATGCAGTTGCTCTGCTAGAGCCTCATTAATAAAATTTGTATCAAAGGAAGTTGCTAAAGGACTCACAGGGGAATCTAGATGCACAAGATAAGGGCTATTGTGTCTCACTTGCAATTCACTGGGATAGAGAATCACTGGAGATGTGCATGTAAATCTTGACCATGCTTTTGACTTGCTCAAGTCACAAAAGGATCTGTTCTACCCCCTATTTATCTTAACTCTTGGCCAGATTCTCCAAGTGCAGAAGTCGCTTCCATTTTAATTCTTACGAGCTCCTTAGAGTACCAGTTAAAAAATTCACTTTTACATTAATAGCTCTCAAATGACCTTGGAGTTGAAAACTTTATAAAATTGCCCAACTGACTCCCAGAGAGTAATTTATGAACTGAAAGTTACTGGTTTTGATCTGTGGGGGGCCTACTCTGTGGATCAGAAGGTGAGTGGACTGATAAATATCTTCATAGACTATTCATATTTTGGATTTTCATGGACTGTTCATGTTTACAGAATTAGAGTTAATTCAATTTGCCTATTTTTTCCTATTATCTCTAACTTTGAGTCCATCATTAATAACATCAATTATACATCCACTGTTTGTAGAACCCTCTGTCTTCCTTCTAGATTTCTAACCCCTTTTAAGGGAGATATTTTGTTTTCTTTTGACAAAATTTATATCTGTTCTTCTCCCTTGCAGTGGACTGAGAAAACAAAGTGTTCTATGGGAGAGAAATATTTAATGTGAAAAGATTTCTATTCTGTGACCCCATCTGGACTTTCTAATTTGGACAGTATATAATAAAATTGATTATTTGGGAGGATAAAAAAGAAGGTTTGGATTTTTTAATAAATCAGTCCTTTATGAATGGGCAAAAGAACACAACTAGTTAATGAAGGAATAGCAGGTACTTCAAAAATTATGTCGTACTTCATATTTCCTTTTAGTAACAAAATGAAAACATTTAAAGTATCTTTCTCCAGAGCCACGCTTGTCTTCCACTCCCCACAGATGCACTCAAAAAAATCACCTTATCCTTTTTTTTGATTCTGAGACTTTTTCTGTATCTTTAAGGCCATGTAATGTTTCTTGTTTGTGTGTTCCTTTCCATGGTCATTGCCCAGTGACACCAGGTCCAGCCAACTTCCATCCACAAGGATCTGGGTTTGCCCATAGCTTATGTCTTCCAACTGTCCCTGATTTCTGTTCTAAGTGCTGTTCTCTGTGTCCTCGGCTGCAGCTTGTTCCTGGAACTATTCCCAGTTTTAGGAACTAGCCAAGAGAAGCTGACCCACAAGATGAGAGAAATAGAAGAGAGATTTCCTCAGCTCTCTCCAATTCTTGGGACCTGTGGCTGTATGGTAGGTGGTAGGAGCATGTCAAGTTCTAGCAATGACCTTCCACTCTCATTATGTGCATTAGTCCCTTGAATCTTCACAACTATTCCATAAAGTGGATAATTCTTTTATACATAAAGAAAATAAGATTTCAGGAGGTTAAATCTCATACTTACAATGGCACAACTAGTAAGAGAACTAGGATTTGAACCCAGTTGCACCTGACTCCAGGAATCATGCTCTTAATCACTATAGGTCACTACATTCTAGACATCCAGCTGTATAAACAGCATCTATGACATTCAGTTTTACCAGCTAAGCAAGTGAGATGTAATACAAATGACCTAATCAATTATATTTTGTTTAATGTATTTGGAGTTTAGAGCTTCTTGAATTTAATGTATGAATATTAGTAGCTCATATTTTTGTGTAGTTATTGTGTGCTAGGCAAGGGATTTTATGTATATTTTCTTCATTTAAGTCTCATAACCACCATGTAGAAGGCATGTACTATTATTTTTTTCCACTGAAAAAAAATCGAAAACAGAGACATGATATGCTTAAATAATTTGCCCCAAATCAGAGAACTGGGAAGAACTGAGAGTCGAACTAGGTATTTCTTACTCGCTGCATTTACCACATCAGATAGAATTTTATGGCTTCTATTATAAATGCTTCCTGTGAGTAGATATTGTGCAAAAAGTTGTTTATGTATTATGCATTGAGTCTTCATATAAACCTAGAGAGGTAGTACTATTATCTACCTTTTATAGGTGAAGAAAACAAGGATAAGAGACTTTTAGTGACACAATAATAGGGAATAGTAGAACTAGGATTTGAACCTAGATCTGATTGATTCAAAATTGATGCTTATGGGAAATAATCTGAAAAATAAGGGAACGGTCCAAAATGATGGCATAGGCAGACCTGAATTCACTTCTTCCCATGGACACATCAAATCTATACCTATATATGAAGCAATTCCTCCTGAAGGAGAACGGAGGGTTGATTAAACAGCTTGTGCACAAAAAACAATAGAAGTATCATGTAGAGAAGGGTAGGAGAGATGGAGACATGGTAACAGTGGGAACCCCACCTTTGACATAGCACTCTGCAGTAGGGGGGGATATCGCTGAGGGACCCATGCACAGACTCACTCACCTTGGGGCACAATGGAAAACAGTAGTATGGAAAACAGATAGACTCTAAGCGAAGGAAATCCATTTACTAACTCTAGCACAGCAGCCAAATGGATGGGGAAGTGCTAGAATTCTCTCTGAGGTCAAGTGTGCTGATGAGGGTCACTTTTTAGGCTCTCCTACTGCTAGGAGCAGCATACAGGTGCTCTAACTGGTCTGCCCTGGACCATGGGCTCACAACAGCTCCAGCCGTTTTGCCAGGGTGGCCCCAGGACAGTGCACCCTGGAACCTCTTGGCCCATACCCACTCTAACTTCAGCCATCCTGCCAGGGTGGCCCCAGTCCCAGTGCGGCATGCCTAGAGACCCCCTGGCCTGTACGTGCTTCAGCTCCTCTGTCCTGTCAATGTAGCCCTGGCATGGCATGCTCCAGGAGTCCCTGGCCCACACCAGCTTCAGCTCCACGCATGCTGTCAAGCTACCAGACACACACAGTTTACATCCCTACATAAGGCCACTCCTTCAAGACTAGAGAGGTAGCTGTTTCACCTAATTCATAGAAACATAGAATGTCAAATAAAATGAGGAAATAGGATTTATCAGATGAAAGAACAAGATAAAACCCCAGAAAAATACCCTGGTGAAATGGAGATAAGTAATTCACTTGATTAAAAGTTCAAAGTAATGGTCATAGAGATGCTCACCAAACTCAGGAGAGGAGTGGAAGGACACAGTGAGAACTTCAATGAAGAGTTAGAAAATATATGAAAGAACCAATCAGAGTTGAAGAGTACAATAACTGTAATGAAAAATACACTAGAGGGAGTAAATGGCAGATTAGATAATATAGAGAAATGGCTCAGTGATCTGGAAGACAGAGTATGGAAATCACCCAAACAGAATGACAAAAGAAAAAATTTTCTAAAAAGAATAGTTTAAGGGACCTCAGGGACAACATCAAATATACTAATATTCATATTATAGGAGTCCCAAAAGGAAAAGACAGACACAAAGGGGAAGAAAACTTATTTGAAGAGATAATGGCTAAAAATTTTCCTAACCTGGGGAGGAAACAGACATCCAGGTACAGAAACACAGAGAGTCCCAGAGAAAATCTATTATAATTAAAATATTATCCACACCAAAATCTATTATAATTAAAATAGCTAAAGTTAAAGACAAAGAGAGAATCTTAAAGTTAGCAAGAGAAAAACAAATAGTCACATGCAAGGGAAAACCCTAAAACTATCACTAGTTTTTCAGCATAAAGTTTGCAGGTCAGAAGAAAGTGGCAGGATATAAAATGTAAAAGGGAAAAACTTACAACCAAGACAATCATTCAGAATTGAAGAGACATGAAGAATTTCCCAGACAAGCATAAACTAAAGGAGTTCATCACCACTAAACCAGTCTTACAAGAAATGTTAAAGGATCTTCTTTAAGTACAAAAGAAAAGGCTGTAGCTAGAAATAAAAAATATATATATATGAAAAAAATCTTACCTGTAAAGGTAACTATATAGTAAAGGCAGTAGATCAGCCACTTAAAAAGCTAGTATGAAAGTTAAAAGACAAAAAATAGTAAAATCAACTATAACTACAATAAGCAGTTAAGGGATATACAAAATAAAAAGACGTAAAACATGACATCAAACACATAAAATGTGGAGTGGTGGAGTAAAAATGTACTTTTTGAATGAGACACAGTTAAGTGACTATCAGTTTTGTTTTTTTTTACAATTTTTTAATTAACATAATGTACATCAATGAAACAGAGTAGAGAACCCAGAAATAAGCCCACACATATATGGCCAATTAATCTAAGACAATGGAGGTGAAAATATACAATGGGAAAAGGTCTCTTCAATAAATGGTGATGAGAAAACTGAACAGCTACATGCAAAAGAAAAACTTGACCACTGTGTTAACATCATATACAAAAATGATTTCAAAATGGATTAAGGACTTGAATGTAAGACCTGAAACCATAAAATTTCCAGAAGAAAACATAGGCAATAAACTCTTTGACATCAGTCTTGGCAATAAATATATGTATATATTAGACCAGTTTCCTCAGGCAAGGGCCACAAAAGATAAACAAATGGGATTACATCAGACTAAAAAGCCTTTGCATAGCAAAGGAAACTATCAAGAAAATGAAAAGCAACCTATTGAATGGGAAAAGACATTTGCAAATCATACATCCCATAAGGGATTAAGATCCAAAATATAAAAGGGACTTACACAATTTGATAAAAAAAAAAAAAAAACCTCAAGAACTCAATTAAAACATGAGCAGAGGGCTTCAGTAGAAATTTTTCCGAAGACGACGTACAGATGGCTAACAGGAATATGAAAGATGCTCAACATCACTAATCATCAGGGAAGTGCACGTCAAAACCACAATGAGCTATCAGCTCACTCCTGTCAGATTGGCTATTGATACAGCCTTGAAAAGGTGGTGTCTCCCTTGCAAAACATGAAGAAACAGTAGATACACAGAGATAATTGTCTCCCAATACATGTAAGGAGTCTTGTAACATTAAATCATGTTGTTTAAAGAGGGAAGAAAGACAAAAAATAACAAGTGTTGGTGATGTGGAGAAAATAGAATTGTGCATTGTTAGTGGGAATGTAAATTGGTGCAGTGACTGTGGAAAACAGTATGAAGTTGCTCAAAAAATTAAAAATAGAATCACCATATAATCTAGCAATTCCACTTATTAGTATGTATCTTAAGAAAACAAAAACACAGATTTGAGGAGATACATGCACCCCTATGTTCATTGTAGCATTATTTACAATAGCCAAGATATGGAAGCTACCTAAGTGTCCATCAAAAGATAAATGAATAACAAAGATATGGTATATAATATGATGGAGTATTCATCAGCCATAAAAAAGCATAAAATACTGCCTTTGGCAACAGCATGGATAAAATTGGAGGGTATTATACTAAGCGAAATGTCAGAGAAAGACAAATACCTTATGATTTTACTTGTATGTAGAATCTAAAAAACAAAACAAAACAAACAAAACTAAGCAGAAACAGTAACAGATACGAGAAATAAACTATTGGTTACCAGAGAGGAGAGAGGTTAGGGGGTGGGTGAAAGAGGTGAAGGGAATTAAAAGGCACAAACTTCCAGTTATAAAATAAATAAGTCATGAGGATGTGATGTACAGCACAGGGAAAATAGTTAATAACATTGTGATAAATTCGTATGCTGTCAGATGGTAGATTTATTGTGGGGATCATTTTGTAATGTATAAAAATATTGAATCACTGTGATGTACACCTGAAACTAATAGATATTGTATGCCAATTATACTTCAATAAAAAGTAATCAATCAGTCAATCCCCCAAAATAACTTAAAAATTCCTAAATAAAAAGACCTCCTTCATCCTCTGGCAAGTCCATTCATCTTGGGTTTCACCTGAGGTCTTCACATAGCTTCTGCTCATGAGCAGTACTATTTGGAAGAAGTAGTGTTTGAATCGTAAGAAAATATTTGTTGGAATGATTTCTACCTATTGGTCATAGTTAGACAGTCATGGCCTTAGCATTTTATCTTTACCTTCTGTTTGAGGGATTATATTCTTCATTTTAATGCTTTGAGTCTTAATTGCACACAGGTTAACTATCACAGGCAGACCATTAAAATGCATGTCACCTTTCACCCACTTTATCTTCCTAGAGTCCAAAAACCTTTCTGCTGTGAGTGGTGTCTAGTCACCTAAAGCTATTTAATAGATCTGTTAATGTAATTCTGGCTTTTCTGGAAGTGCCACTAGCTCATTCCATGGTGCTATTAGAGTGGCCCTACATGATTATTGACCTGGTGCGCCCCTCTGTGGTCTCATTACTACGCTCTCGGCTACATACTCTGGCTTTATGATATTTGCAAATATGTAAAGTTTTAATCTCCACTCTTGGCAGTGACAGATCTTATTTGGGAATGAAAAGTACTGTGAGTTTTGTTACTTGCTCTTTTTTTTTTTTTTTCTCTTCAGGCCAGATTTTGGACCCTTATGCTGTTTCATACTATAATTCCCAATTGTATTGGCATTCATATTTCCAAGTTGAATTTCATTTCACAATTTTTTGCCGTATTTCTAGCCCCTCTTTTTCATGGTACGTTATATTGTCTATCGTTACAATTTTAAACAGCTGCCAATTTAACACATTTTTCAAACTAACAGGAGATATGGCTTACTTCCTGCCCTTAACCAGACCACGAATAAAGACATTAGAATAACTTGGTTCCACTCCAATACTATAGAGACCTTACTGGACACCTTCCCCTGTTCAGGGATGGCCATTTATCACTGTTTTTGGATATGTTACTCTGGCTTATTTTCAGCCCATCTGACAGGGCTTCCATATGAATATATCTACTTCAAGTGAGATTTTTGTGTTGCAGTATAGTAGCTGTGATATTGCAAATCAGTTCTATTAGGTCTACTGAATTCTTTCCTTCACAATGATCTTGGTAATTCATTTAAAAGAGGGATTAAGTGTGCCTGGCATTATGCACACTGCATTTTATTTAGAGTTCCATTATTCCAGATGTTCAGAATAAGCAGCTATGTGTACTTTTGGTGAGAAAAGTAAAATACTCCCAGGCACCACATTGTGTGTACATAAATGTCAGAAGTGGTTGCTGACTGTAAGTATATATATATTTATGTATATATTCACATATATGAATTTATATATGTATAATCGTTTATGTTCTCTGAGAGAGCATATGGTGGTGTGTGAAGCAGAACTATGAAAGAGGGAAAACATTAATCAGGTCGTCAAGAGATATTTCTTCTACTTTAGGTTCTGACGCTATATAGTTATTTGACCTAATTTAAGACAATGATCTTATAAAGTCTCACTTTTTTCATATATGAAATGTCTAGGTGGGTCATAATTACTTCTAATGTTCAATGTGGCATCTAAATATATTGTTGCATATCCTTTTTCTTTTTATCTTCAATTTTAGTATCAGGACAAATAACAGTCCTTTGAGGTAGCCTGGGCAAACTGATGTGTTACATCTGAGTCTGTGCCTTTCCTCCACACCCCCCAGCATTAGATTAGGGGATTCAGGCTTTCTTGGCATATTAGCAGAAAATATTTGATTCTGGAACTAAACCATATAGTGGGAAGAAGTGGGGTGGGGGGGAGTTCCCAGTACCATTATTGGTAGAACAGATGAACTGCATTTTGTACCCCGGGTTGGAAGATTCCCTTTTAAGTTTGCTCCTAAGGGTTCCTGAGAATAAAATGGAAACTTCCTTGCCTTTGCAGAGCTTCTGCCTTAGAAACTCACAGAATTTTAGATCTGGGAGCATATTTGTGTCAACTATCCAGCCCTTCATTTTAGGAGACCTAACTTTTTACAACTCCCAGCGTAGAGCCCTTTCCTCTGCCTGCAAGGGAGGAAGAATCAAGAGTTTATAGCCAGAGGGTGATCCTACCTTCAAGTTTCACTTGGGGCAGGAGCTGGGGACCTGCCACCTGCAGCTGGGTAAGCAAGAGGCATAAGGAGATGCCTCAGACACTCTCTGAGAAGGAGTAGGGAAGAATGACAGGGTCAACCACCCCTCCCCCCTGACCCAAAACCAGAGAAGAGGGCTTTGTCTTGGATTTTCATGAAAGCTTAATTCACAATTTAAAATAAGTGGCTAGAGAAATACCCTGAGAAATACCCTGGTATTTCTCTCAGAGTTATAGTTCAGTGAAAACAAAGGTGAAGCAAACACTGGGGAGGTATGCTCACCCTCCATCCCCAACCAAAGTGCAAGAGTTACAAGGTTATTTACTCATAAAAGCAGTAAAACCAAAGGAGAGTCTGTACTTTATTTAATCAAATGAATGTTATTTTGAAAGCCAAGTTTCCCAGGGTAAATTATGTCCGTTTCTATTACCAGTGAAATTTCTGTATGCTTTAATTAAGTCATCTGTAACACATAAAGTAATGAGATTCTGAATGTTTCAGAAATTATACAAATACTTTGCAATCACTGGATCTTAAAAACAGTTTCATAAACTATCAAATATACTAACTAAAAAAAGAGAAATAATCATCCACTTTTACAAAAAATGTATAATTGTGTAGGAAGGTTACTGAGAGAATGTTCACCAAAAGTGTTTACCTCAGATTTTTAAAGTTTTGGATAATTTTTACTCTCTTTTTAAACTTTTCATGTATCATTTAAAGGGCATAAGTAAAAATTATTTGTTTACTCTAAAAAGACAAAGCTTATATCTTTGAGAACTATTAATATAGGACTAGCTTCCAGGTGCATACAGTATTTTTACCTTGTGGTTCATGATGGGTACTTCCATTTCCCATCCATTCAGTCTCTCCTTAAACCTCCATTATTTGTTCCTCTTCAAGCCAACTCTAATGAAACTCTGTTTTGAATGTTACTAATGATTTGTCCTTTTAAAAGACCTGATGTTATTTTTTTTATCTTAATTCCCTGAATTTTCTGTAGTCTAGAAACCAGCTGGCTATATATTCCTTGAATATTTTTTCCCATAATTTTTAATGACACTAAAATTTTCTCCTCCTCCTTCTTCATCCTATGTGAACATCCCTTCTCCATGCCATCACTGAGCTGTTCACTTATCCCCTCCCTCTTCACTCACATCTTTGGTGAGCCCATCAGCTTCAATGATTCTAACTCCTCAGGATTCTACCACATGGAAATTGATAGCCACTAGATGCCAGACATTGTGCTATGTGATGAGGAGTCCATCACAGATAAGATACAGTATCTTCAAGGAACTCACAAAAGAGGAGAGAATATTAGATTATGCAGCTTGCTAATTTTAAAGGTAGTATCAGACAGGGATATCCAAGGAAGGAGTACTTAACCCAGCCTAAAAAGTGAGGAGAGCCTTCCTTAAAGAAGTGGTCAGTCATTTTAGAAATAGAATGCAGTTCAAGCAAAGGAGCAAAGACATGAGATAGCACAATGTGCTTGCTGAGCTATAAGCAGCCTGGTGTTGATGAGCCTGCAAGGCAGAGATGCCCACAGAGAGCAGACAGTGCAGGGCCTTGTGTGATGTGCTAGTGCTATGGACTGAATTGTGTTTCCCTAAAATTTATATGTTGAAGCCCTAACTCCCAATGTGACTGTATTTGAAAATGGGGCCTTTATGGAAGTAATTTTAGGTTAGATGAAGTTATAAGGGTAAGACCCTAATCTGATAGGATTTGTGCCCTTATGAGAAGAAAACCCAGAGAGATTGCTCTTTCTTTCTCTGTACCATGTGAGGAAGGACACAGTGAGAGGGTAGCCATTTGTAAGCCAGAAGAATATACTCACCAAAACCTGAATATGCTGTCACCCTGATCTCAGACTTCCACCTTCCTGAACTGCGAGAAAAGAAATTCCTATTGCTTAAGTCCCCCACTCTCTGGTATTTTGGTATAGCAGCCTTAGATAAGACAGGTAGGGAGTTTGGACTGCATCCTGCAGAGCAGAGATTCTTTACAAAAAAATATGGCTGCCAGGGGAATTTTGGAAATTGGAGAGAGAGTGTTATTTTTTGGTTGTCTCAATGACTGCCAAGTGCTATTGGCATTTACTGGGGAGGGGCCAATGTTGCTAGATATCTTCTACTTCATGGAGCATTTCCATGCAATGAAGAAATGTCCCACATCCAAGAAACATTGATGTAGGTGAAAAACCTATTTATCATTATCTGGGTCCAGAACCAATCTCCATTTTACATAGAAGTACCAAGTGTTTTTATGTAATTTAATATACACTGAACTTTTTAGGAAGGTCACTACCCTGTAAATTGAGAAAAAAAAAACATACTTTTTAAAATCTTTTTTTTTTTAAAGATTCTATTTATTTGAGAGAGAGAAAGAGAGAGAGAGATCACAAGTAGGCAGAGTGGCAGGCAGAGAGAGAGGGGGAAGCAGGCTCCCCGCTGAGCAGAGAGCCCTAGCTGAAGGCAGAGGCTTTAACCCACTTAGCCACCCAGGCACCCTGAGAAAAATATATTTTTAAAATGTGCAAACATTATGCACAATTGCAGAAAAACATGTTGCCACAAGAAAGCCATTCTTGGTATTTGTCTTTCCAGTTTGTATACCTATAGCAGTCAGCATTTGTAATTGTCATGTGTGTGGTGTTTCAACGTATAGGTGTAAACATATGTCTACTTTATTAGGTCTTTTAGTGGTTTTGTGTCCAGGCATTTACTATTGAAAGATATCTTATTATGTTACTTTTTAAATTTCTCCTTCATAATACAACTAGAAAAAATTCTAGTTTTTTTCTTTGTTTTGTTTTAAACGTGTACAGGAAGTTTGTACTTTTATGTAAATTATATATGAGGATAATAAAAAGGACATAGAAAAATATTTGTTATAAAAATGGGAGGATTAAGATCTGTTGCTCTAGAAGATGGGGTTCTTGTGAAGAATTTTAAGACAAAGATTTATATAAATCTTTTCAGAGCCTTTAACTTTTTCTTCTTTCTCCAAGAGAGAGTTCAGGGGGTGGGGAAGACACACAAGTCCTCTTATTACCTAGTTCCCACCCCTGAGTGCAGTTGGCATAAGAACTCTTTTCAAGCTCCTACTTTGAAAGTCACTGGATTGAGCCTTAGGCTTGACTATTAGTGGCATAGACCAAATGTAGGAGGAAGTCGACACTCATTTCAACATTACTTTAGCCAACCTTATCAAAACCCTGCTGCTGGCTACTGTCAGTCTCAGAGGGATCACGATAATCCAAAGAACCTTCTGTCTTTTATCTTGAGGATGCACTTATTTCAGGATGAACCAAATTCTGCACTCATAGTAACCTTGGTTTTGTGCTCAGCACCTCATAGCACTCTTGATTTTGTGCTCAGCAAGGGTAACAAAGTGATCAGTGTGTCTGAAGCCACACTAAGTCACATATCAACAACTCTCTGAGTTGGATATCAGTACCATGTACGGGTCTTGTGGAGGTCAACTCCCAGTTTTACACTGCATAACTCAACTTCTTTGCTCAAGCCTAGTTCTATGACTGCTGCTCTTAGGATTGTTCCATGCAATGAATGCATAATAAAAACTGAAACACTACTTCTACAGGCTGATGGACTTTGCCTTGGTGTCAGATATGAGACTGGCAGAAGGATCACATTTCACTCATCATCTCTTCCCATTCCTACCAAGAGGAAGAGCGTGTCTTGATGCTGGTGATTCTGGCCTACCCTGTCTCTCATTGTTCCCCAAATCCTACAGCTGGAAGCAATTCTGCTGCATGTTAAGGCTCAGATCCCTGCATGGGGAGTTAGAATTCTAGTAGATTTCCTGAAGGTGGGCATTTGCTCCAGATTGTGACAATAATAGATTCATTGGCATGGGCTGAACCTTGATTAGTAGACCAGGGTCACTATCTACTCCAAGGCTCTAGCATTTGAGATGTACAAGGATAGCTTCACTACTTGTTGGGTTAGTGACCTAGGAGACAACATTCACTGAGAGAGATATAGGGAAAATCCTGAGATGCTAGGACCATTGATCACGTGCTCCCCACATCATACTTCAGTCTTCACCTTCTGGCCAAAAGTCCCTAACTTGCTCTTCTTGTAAATGAGCTATACCTTCTGTTTTTTTGTCAGAATTCTCCTGTTAGCATTGTCTAGGTTCTCCTACAAAGCCCTATGTAATCCCTGTGCCATAGGTTCTGAGTAAACATGTAAGTAAACTTATAAGGAAGGAAATAACTTATAAAGAAGCATATCTCCTAGTTATGGTCTCCTTGCCCCTATTTTCATATGAGTAAAACTTTATGACTGACCTCGGGTCCATCTTCAAGGCAAGAAGATAACACATCTTTTAACCCTCTTTTAAGCTTTTGCAATTTCATTGACACAAATTTAAGACAGAATTTATGGGGCTACAATTGTGAGAGTCACAGTATTTTCTGTGAAGAAAAAGTTTGTGAAGCTCTTTTCTGGAAATAGACTATGGCTTAAACATGGTCATACTCTTTTAACTAGTATCAATTTCCCTGATTACTAAGCCCTTGGATCAGCTCATCAGATGCACTCCAGAGATTTTTCAACCTCATCTAATTTTGGAAAGGTGATAAATGGAAGGTCTCGCAGACATGCCTTATCTAGTATAAGTATACTCTAACACTATGTGTAGTGGAGGCTGCAATGTCCCACCTAGATTCCCCCTCAGGAATGAAGGATTTATTCCCCTAGCTGCTGGATGTGCTATCAAAAATAGTTTTGGCTGTCAGTCGTCTTCAGGGTTTGCCTCAGTGAATAGGATAGCCTTACTCGATGTCATAACCCCTTTCTGGAGTGGCCAATATTCAGTGTGAGGGAGCATAAAGACTTGTCCCTTCTCCCCAACTTGGGACCTCTAAAGGATTATCCATCTTCAGAATAACCCAGAGGATTAGCTGAGGCTTCAGTTGAGGCTGTATCCCAAATTGGCTTTTTCCTTTGATTGATCTTGCTGCTTCTCTTCCTTTCCACAGGTCTTGATCCCAAAAGCACTACCTACTAACATCCTATATTCCAATCTTTGTCTCACAATCTGCTTCCCAGGGAATATGAACTTCAGTAGTTGGTGCCAGGAATGCTCTGAGAAAGCAGATGCTGAGATGTGATTTTGGGGCTGGGTCACCCACCATTGTCCTGAGCTGGGAGAGTATGCATTGGACTGGATTCTGAGGGTACTGATCAAGAGAGAAGGCGCATGTGTTGAAAAATAGAAAAGTTATAAATTTGGTATCACATTCCTCAGATACAGCATTTAACACCCTGGAGATGGTGCACACTAGTTACTAGGAGGACCCCTAAAAGCATGAGAAAATGATGGCCTACTCTAAGTGAGGTGAAAGTGCCAAAATGCTATGGCTGGTGGGAAAGAAGAGTTTGGAAGTCTCAGAGAAGTGGGCATTCTGGTGTGGATATACCATAAGGTAGAAACCCCACTAAGACTGTGTTGCACAGGAGTGTTTGGAGGATATATCATTTACTTAATGAAGCATGTGCTGGTGAGCAGGGTACTAACATCACTCAGAAGGTCCATTGATGGCAGGGGGATGGTAAGAGATGCTGTTACAGAACTAAGCTCAAAACAGTAATGTGGATGACAAGACTGGGAAATAATAGAGACCAGGTGGCACCACTTTACCAAGACACTCCCAAGTGCATGCAATGACTATAATGAGTGGCAAGGAGGCAGGGGGTGGCTAATCCACAGAGAGTTATGGATAGGGTTAAAAGAACATGGTGTCCCTAATAGCAAAAGAAATCAAGGACAGGTTATCAAGAAACTGGGCAATTTACCAGTTTTCAGATCTGAGGCAGTTCTTAGAGCTAGAATCTAGTCCTTCTCAAAGGGACCTGCAGCCATTTACTCAAGTAAATGTACTCTGGGGTAAGAGGAATACACATATATTTTGAGGACTTTTGGACACAGGGTCTGAGTTGACTAGTAACCCGAAGTGTCTTCATGGGCCCAAGTTTGAGTGGAATAATATAAGGGTTTGGTGATAAATGGAGTCTTCATCTGGCTCCCATTTGGTCTACTGGATCCATAGACTCTCCTGTTGCCATTTCCCTGGTCTCAAATGCATAACTGAAATAAATTAATTGGTACTTGTGACGACCTGTATTGATTGTCATATAGGTGACCTCCTGTCTGGAGTAAAAGCAGTCATAGTGGGAAAGGTCACGTGGAGCCTCTGAAACTATCTCTACTTAAGTCGAGAAAGTAAATAAAAACCAATACCATATCTGGGGGTTAGACCAAAGCCATCTTTAAAGACCTAAAAGGTACAGGGTTAGTGGTACCCATCATATCTCTGATTAATTCAGGAATCAGGTTCCTGCAAAACTCAGACAGATCAAGAAGATAGCAATAGATTACTGTGAAATCTACCAGACAGTAGCCTCTACAAGCTACTGTGTCAGATGTAGTACCTTTTGCTGGATCAGATTAACACAAATCCGAGAATGTGGTAATTTGCCATTCATTTGCTGAATGAATCTTTTTTTAGCCTTATCAGAAAAGAGGTTCAAGATCAGTTTGCCTTATTTGGACCAAGACACAATATACATCTTCAGTCTTGCCTCAGGGCTATATCAACTGTCCTGGCTTTTGTCATCATACAGTATAAAAAGATCTGAGCTTACTAGACATCCTGCAGAATATCACATCAATGATATCATATTAATCAGACCACGTGAGTACAAAGTGTAAGTGCATTTGAAGGCCTGGTAAGATACAAGCACTACAGAGGGTGGGAAAGAAAACATAGAAATTCAGGGTCCCACCACCATTTTAGGTACCTGGTTGTCTAGGGCATGCTGGAATATCCCCTTCAAAGTCAAAGCTGCATTTATTGCTTATTGTACCTCCCACACCAGTAGCAATTCCACTCTTACTAATATCACTCCAACTAATATGGTGTGTGACCCAAAGACTGCCAGGTTTGAAAGGGGTCCAGAGCAGGAAAAGACTTGGCATTAGTTCCAACTTGCAGTGCAAACAGATCTACTGCACTGACCATGTGATCTGTAAGACACTATGTTAATTAGAAGAATAGCTGGTAGGAAAAGACACTGTATGGTGTTTATTGCAAGCTTCACTGGGGAAATCATAGTGCAGAACTCTTCAGTTCAGCCATGCCATCTGTAGTATGAAATTATATTCCTTTCAAAAAATAGCTTCAGGTGTGCTATTGGGCCCTGGTGAGACAGAGCACCTCAACATGGGACATCGAGTGAACATGTTGCCAGAACTACTCTCATGAGTATTGTCAAACCTACAAAACCCAAAAGTCGAGTGGGCTCAATGTCAATAAATCTTAAGATTGAAGTGGTAACTTCAGGAAAAAGCACAAGTAGGACAAGTAGAGGAAAAGCAGGTGTGTGAGCTGGTAACCCAGACCTCCATGTCATTTAACATTGTTGCACTTGTGCTGTCCTCAGCTTACATCTATGGGGGAATCATTTATGACCACAGAATGAAGGAGAAAAAAAATAAAGCCCGAACTTGGTTTGCAGATAGGTCATGTTAGGAATGTGAATGCAAGTCAAAAATGGATGGTGGCTTGCTACATCCTCACTCAAGCGTGGCTTTAAAAGTCAATGGTAAAGGAAAGTCTTCATAATGGACAGAACTTCAGGCAGCAGACCTGGTTATTTACCTTATCTAGAAAGAGAAGAAGCCTGAGGTTAGGATATACATAGTATACACAGACTTAAGTGGCAGTGCCAAATGGTTTGGCTCCATCTTCAGGAACTTGGAAATGAGAAAGTTTCAAGCTGTAGTAAGTGGACCTATGGGAGTAGACGTAAAGTATGAATATCTTTATATCTTATGTTATCCACCAAAGAGAACAGAAGAGGCACTAAATATCAGTTAATCAAAATAACTTGACAGTAAATATCAGCCAGACTCTACCATTGGCTCCCCGATGCTGTCATAATGGACATGTGAATGGAGTAGCAATGTTGGCAAGGATGAAGGGTATATGTGGACCCAACAACATGAGCTTTTGAGGCTGAGCTAACTATTGCTAATAACAAAGACCATTGCTGAATTGCCAATGGATTGTTAGATATACATGTCTGGAACCTAGGAAAAAAGGGTAGGATGGTGGTGTACGTTTGGTATTTTACTAGTATCAGATTAGTATGTTATAGGCTCTGACCAAGGGGAAGATGGTAAAACTTAGGAAATAACAATAGTTATTTGTAGTTATAGGTTAGGCAAAGGAAGAAAAATTTTAAAAGGAGGCTGAGAAGGAGCTGTGAGAAGAAAAATAAGAGCCAAGGGAGGAGAGCTTCATATAGAAAGAAATATGAACAGATTAACTAAGGTGCAGATTAGAAAATATCCATTGGTTTTAGCAATAAAGAGAACACAAAAAATTTTGGCTGGAGCAATTTCAAAGGAAACTAGAGAATAGGGGACTTGAAATGTAATTGGGAACTGAAGAAAGGAATACAATGAGTGTTAGTTGAATTTTCAAAGCAAGGTACTACTGTGGGAGAAGAACAGATAGGTGGTATGTAAAGAGGAAAGTAGTGAAAGTTTGAAATAGCTGCTATAGAAAAATAAGTTGGCCAACCATGTACACAAATAAAGATAGTCAAGCAATGCTAAAGCCAAGCCAAAGTTCAAGTCCACAAATCTGCCTTGGCACCAATCAGTTCAATTTATGTGCTTTTTCACTGGCTTCTAGAGGTGGGGTCTAGAAAGCACAAGGTTGGATTGATCTAGGACTTGGTATAAAGGTAAAAATTTTTACAGTGGGTATTGTGGGGGAAAAAATGGGCCACAATGTTCAGGATCCTTGCAGGTAAGACTATAGTATGATTCATCATGTTGGGAAAAAAAAGGAGGAAAACCAAGAGGAGATGAGGTCTAGGAAGCAGAGAGAGAGAGAGAGTCCAGATGTCTAAGACCAAGAATTTTGGAAGCTAGGGAGTGAAAGAGATAGAGGGATGAGAGGTTATGGGCAGATGTGATATACTGGGGTTTATGCTTTCATAGGTCATTTAGTTCCAGCTGATGATAGTGTCTACCTTGAGACAACAATATACCATGAAGTAGATGCTTTGATGGACCACCAGCCTGGGTAGCCAATGGCTAAAGTGCAATGAATTTGAAAACTGTTTGAAGTAAGGAAGTCAACAGAAGTTGAATATGTTTTCAACATAGATGCTGAGGACACCCAGAATAATGATAGTACATCCCAACAGCTAAGGTACAATGGAGATCCATTTTCTTTTTTTTTTTTTTCCCGAAATACTTTTATTTTTTCAGTGTTACAAGATTCCTTGTTCATGTACTACACCCAGTGCTCCATGCAGTATGTGCCCTCCTCAATACCCACCGCCAGGCTTGCCCAACCCCCCACCGCTTCCCCTCCAAAACCTTCAGTTTGTTGCTCAGAGTCCACAGTCTCTCATGGAGATCCATTTTCTTATTTAGCTCTTTTGTTCTTAAAGAAACTATCATACAACATCTGAAGAGATGTTAAATTCTAGAAAGAATGTATTTGGTGAACAACTTTACCAAACTAGGGTTAGGGTTAGGGTCAAGTGTAACTCAAATGAAGTATGATATTGTTCCAGGAGCAACACGTGAGTTCTGTAACAGGCCGGGAGGGTACCACTACTACTCCTACCACGTCCAGCCACTAGAAATGCTCTGTCTTCTTTTTTAATTAGTCAAAGTGTAAAATTGCTGTTTTCTTTCAGTCCCCAGAATATAATAGTAGGGATGTGCAGCAAGGATGCCAATCATGTGGCTAAGGTGTCTTCAAAGAGCCTCTCTGCTGCTTAAACAAATTCCATGGTCTGTGGGAATTCAAAGACTTCCCAAGAGTGTCTTCTGATTTTGCAGGTGGTTTCTATTTCCTTAGCCTCCCCTAACTCTTAGATTTATCACTCACCTACGTCATTTTGACCTTGAAGTAAAATTCAGTATTTTATGCAGTTTTTGCTAGTAAGACAGCCACAAAGAATTTTCTCAAATTAACTATTTTTTCTGAGTTAAAGCTTATGACTTACAGCATGTAATGGGTAGAAAACAGAGATAGCACATAGAATGCCATCTCAAGAGAGCTAAGCCATAGCCTAAATAAAGTTTTGGTTGTCAACTCTAAAATTTCATGTTTCAGTGAATCATGGAACACTACATCAAAAACTAATGATGTACTGTATGGTGACTAACATAACATAATAAAAAATAATAAAAAAAGAAATCAATGATCAAAAAATGAAATAAAATTTCAATTTCTAAACTCTAAACTCCGAGACTTCATCTCGGATGAAGTAAGGAAGTCAACAGAAGTTGAATATGTCTTTAACATGATGCTGAGGACACCAGAATAATGGTAGTAATTAACTTTGAACATCCCAGCAGCTAAAGCACAATGGAGATCCATTATCTTATTTAGTTCTTATCTTCTTAAAGAAAGTATCATATTGGTCATTTCATATTCCTTATTTCAAGGCAAGTGATTCTTCCAGTTTTATAACAAGAATGATCTTAGGGACTACCCATTATAGCCACACTGGATACTGTTTGCAGAGTGCACATGTGCTTAGGAATTTTGTACCTATTGCTTGAAGACATAGATATATATCACTTTGTTACTAACAGAGAGGTTTATAGGCCAGCCTATTAATAGGCCAGACTATTTTCCTGTCTAGCCCGAATAAACAGGACAGGGGCAGACTGAAGATACTATTTGTTGGCATAATAAAAATTTGCTATGGGGCAAGAGAACTTCACTACGTAAAGTAATTATAGCTACAATTCTTAGAGGAACTGGCAGGGAGCAAATTATTCTTCCAGTTTTACAACAAGAACAGTCTTCTTAGGGACTACCCATTGTAGCCATACTTGATACTGTTTGCAGAGTGCACATGTGCTTAGGGAGTGGTGGTATTCCCTCTTAGGTATTAGGATAGATAAGCAACTAATGGATGCTGTGATGAAGAGAAAATCCACCTATTAGCCAAGTGCATATTGCTTCCAACTTTTGCCCTAATCAGATTCTCCCCAAACTAATCAGTGGTACTTTTATTAACTTACATAGGTGGATGCTGTTTGGCAAATTATGAAACAGTTTGTTATACTTTTAAAAAAGTCAATAACACAACATCTGATTCTTGTTAACAAAAAGTTTCTTCTCTTGAGTACTTTCATTACTTTGACCTTGGACTTATAACCAGTTATTATTTCCATTGACTAACCCAACTTTTCTAGTTTCTGGTTCCATGTAACTGGAGCCCAATAGATTTAATCACATTTAAAGATGACTTAAGTAGCTGAACTTTGCCTTAGCTTGAAGCTGTGACTTCAACTGTGCCTTGATATGCATTAGCTGCCTAATCAATGACCTAGCTGGCTACACATTGTACTGTAGGAGAGTTTGTCTGTGTGTTCATGTGAAAAATAATGGATCTGGTCCAGAAGAATACCCAATGGACTCTCAAATCATTAATTTTTGGATTAGGCCTCTACTTTGGCAACATGTGTACAAATAAACAAGCATGACTGAAATTAATTTATTGCATTCAAGAGACATCTGTAATTCTGCAGTTACTGGGTGAGAAAGAATTAAACAATTTCAGCTTTAAGCATTCCCTTTTTATTCCAGCTAAACAAACCATGCCTTCCTAAATTACTCAGATCCTCTCTTCCAGATGATAGGAAAACAAAGGACCTCATAAATGAGACTTTCTTTGTATTTGTAAAATTTAATACACATAAAAACACAAGGATGATATTAAAGTGTACTAAAAGACGAGTTTAGAGACAAATCAAAGACTAATGCTCCTTGCTTCAAGTGGATCTTGGGCATCTGTGCCAAAGTATTGCAGCACATGCTATATGAGAGAACAGGATCTGAGCTCATCCCTTTACAGTTCTGAAATATGAAGGCTGGTGTACATATCACCTCTGAATATCTTGTGGATCTTGGAAAGTTATATTCAACAGGACTTTATTTCAGATTTTTTCCCCTATTTTAATTTATTTCCCTTTAAAAAAAAAAGGGGGAAACTATTACTGGAGAAAGGTGAAAGATGCAGTTTGTAGGATTATCATAGTGCCCTCTTATCTAATTAGGAGCACACTCACCAAAACTTCCAGCTTGCTAAGCGTTGGGTTGGCCTCTTCTGATCCAGGACAAGTAACCTAAGGCTAAAGGGCAATCAGAAATACATCAAGATAAATGATAGTCCTATTCCAATAATTGACAATTTAATGTTCCAGGGTATTTGAGATGTCTGCCAAGATTAGCAAACTTTTTAATCCCAGGTGGCTAACTGGGAAGATGTCCACAGGTACTAATATGTGTTATTGGAAGGCCTTCAGGAAGAAGGGAGAGGGAGAGAAAAAAGATAAATCCTGGTAGTAGGATAATGGAAGAGGAGGAGAGGGGAGCCATTTAATAATGATGGACAGAAGCCCTCAACCTATGAAGAGGCAACCTATAGAATGGGAAAAATATTTGCAAATCACGTATCTGATAAGGGGTTAATATCCAAAATATATAAAGAACTCATACAACTCAATGGCAAAAAAATACATAATCTGATTTTAAAATGAGCAAAATATCTGAATAGACATTTTTCCAAAGAAGACATACGAATGGCCAACAGATGTATGAAAAGGTGCTCATTATCACTAAGCATCAGGGAAATGCAAATAAAAACCACAATGAGATATCACTTCACACCTATTAGGCTGACTACTATCCTTTATTTACTCTAGTTGGGGTGGGGGGCATGAAGATGGAAAGATATTTAAAATGCATTTTTTTCCTTTCTACTTAAGAATCTTTTTGTCATTTAATATTGTTTTGAGAGCTTTGTGGAAGTACATTGAATGGAATAAGTTCCACTCATTGACTACCCACTATATATTTGCTCTCACAACAACATCATAAGGCATCTTATCTAGATTTATCTGGGTTTATAAGGAAACTAAACCTCCAAGAAGTTAATACATTAAGAGATTTGCTCAAGTCAAACATGTATTGGGAGGAGAGTTGGGCTTGATTGAACTTGGATCTGGCTTTAAGGTCTGAATACCTTATAATGCCCCCACCAAAGTGCCAACTTCCCTGACTTCAAATTAAAATCTCTGCATTAGGTATTTAATTGTTCAAGTAGATTATCTTTCTTTAAGTAAGATATTAGTTTCATTATATGAAAATGTCATTTTTTTTTTTTTTTTTTTATAGGTAAGCTCCACGCCTAGTGTGAGAGACCAGTACAGGGCTTGAACTCACGACCCCGAGATCCAGACCTGAGCTGAGATCAAGAGTCGATGCTCAACTGACTGAGCCACCCAGGTGCTCCCCAAAATGTCATCTTCTTCTTAATATGGGTTCTATTCCATAGAATATTATTTTGTAGATTAATTTAGGACTTGGATGACAACAAAGTGTTGTAGAAGGCAGACATAGGGCCAGAAAATCCATTTAGCATTTTCTGGACAATTTCGTGGTACATAATTTGTGCTTTTATTTTATTTTAGCTTATAGAGTTAAAAATATGAAATGATTATTGACTTACAAAGTTCAAAATAATTTGTAACCCATCTTGTTCTAAAAAGGATTTCAGTTGACTTGAGTAGTTAGCTAAGTATTTCTTTACTCCTTCATCTCTCCTAACTAGGTAGTTCCAGTCTTTGGCCAGAGAGTATCCTAGCCATCTTTATTTCTCCAGCAGTACCTAGTAGTTCCTGATATGGTAAGTGACCAAAATTTGTGAATTTATTCTTGCTGAGATGGCTCAACAATGGGGTGTACAAAGAAGGGCTTCCTTAGAAAAGAAGGTTACTGATTGTCTCTGAAAAGAAATAGAGTATTTTAGGGCGCCTGGGTGGCTCAGTGGGTTAAAGCCTCTGCCTTCGGCTCAGGTCATGATCTCAGGGTCCTGGGATCAAGCCCCGCATCGGGCTTTCTGCTCAGCAGGGAGCCTGCTTCCCCTTCTCTCTCTGCAGGCCTCTCTGCCTACTTGTGCTCTCTCTCTCTGTCAAATAAATAAATAAAATCTTTAAAGAAATAGAATATTTTAGAATAATGGCTAGATGGAATGGCTCAAGTTTGCTACTCTTTACAGATTAGTAGATGACCCTTTTGAGTCTTCAAATATCAGTAATTCACCTTGAATGAAGAACATCTCTATATTTAAATCTATCATTTTATGAATATTTTCCCAGGCCAGCAACAATCATTCTACACTTATATTGTAATAGATATTGTTATTTCTGCTCTTTTATAAGGGAACAAAAGAGACAGGTGCACTGAGGAGCAAGCACGTAGATTGTCTTTATCTCTGGGCGCTGCTTTTATCTATTGACAATTTTATGGATGTTATTGGCTGCCTTCTACTTGTATTCTTTTTGCTTTTTATTTGTTGGCAGCTCTTGTTTATACTTTGAGAAAATAAAAATGGTACCTGACAGACTTTGGTTTTACTTTATTCTTACGTTATTTTTTACTTGCATAATATGAGTGCTATAATTAAAGTGGCAATTAAAATTCAATACTACATACTATGGACTCTGGGAATCAAACTGAGGGTTTTAGAGGGGAGATGGGTGGGGGATGGGTGAGCCCGGTGATGGGTATTAAGGAGAGCACGTATTGCATGGAGCACTGGGTGTTATACGCAAACAGTGAATCATGGAACACTACATCAAAAGCTAATGATGTACTGTATAGTGACTAACATAACATGATAAAAAATTATTTAAAAAATAAAATTCAATACTACATTATATATATTTATCGCTATGTTACCTGTGACATAGTGAAAAATTAATAAGTGATGATGGATTAAGAGTTCACTTGCTGTTAACTTTGGATGAGTTATATCACCCCTCCAGATTTCAATTTTAGCATCTGAAAAATGCAGAGATCAAAGCAAATAATGTGTAAGGACTATTGAAACCTTAGCATCCTATGAATGATTACACAGTATAGATTAGCTCATTACCTCTATTTTTACACTAGGAGAGTCCGGTTACTTGTAGGTGTATGGGGTAGATGAGTTGAGAATACAGCTTTACCATTTCTGCTTTTCTTAACCAGAGACCAACTTCAGGGCAAATTATATTATTTTTTGTAGTAACATAAATACTCTTCCTTCAACCACTTAGGGTAGGCCTAGAAAGATTCTTTTTGCCTTGTCATTCCACTAATGGGGTAAAAGCTTTCAGAAATATTACTACTCTCACTGATATTCAAGCTACTCTGAGTATTAAAAAATTTTTTTAGCCTCCTAAAACTGCCCAGTAAGAAGAAGAAATAGCCAGAATCAATCTGACTTTAGATGAAGTCATATGCTAACCCAAACACAAGTTAACTTGGAAGAAATTATATGTCTTCTAGGTGAACTTCTAGACAAAGTCTGTGCAAGTAGTTGCTATTTTTCATAAAGGTATTGGATGGGGAGGCTACCTAGCTACAAATTATACTATAAGAGCTCACGAGTCCATAAATTATTTCTAAAAGATTATTGGTGATACTCTTGTTACACAGAACAAATTTCCAGAAAGAAAATTACCAGGGTTGTTAGCTGATATCCAAGCCAGTTAAAAAAAAAAAAAAAAAAAAAAAAGAACAGGAAACTTATTACAAGTGCCAATAAAATGCTCACCATTTCCCCTTCTTTAAATGTGATTTCTTTTACTTTTTTCTTTTATGGGCTTCAGTTTTCTGATGCTAGTGATATGTGATCAAAAATGTAATGTGCTCCGAAGATGGAAATGAATTGCAAAAGCCAGCCCGGGAATTTATTTTAATACTTTAGACTACCCAGAGGATTAGAAAATATATCTTAGGTTTCTAGGGATTCTGGAATAAATTTGGATTATGCTGCTAGCAATGGGTACCTAATACTTTGTGTACACTACTAATATACACTATTTTTACTGAGATACAGAAATAT
Source organism: Potos flavus (assembly GCA_028534135.1). Lineage (NCBI taxonomy): Eukaryota > Metazoa > Chordata > Mammalia > Carnivora > Procyonidae > Potos > Potos flavus. Next base: position 99,866,227 of record CM052895.1, read on the forward strand.
CTCTAAATAGCCCCTCATATCTGCTTGCTCCACAACACTCATTGTTGCTTTCTTCAATTAGCAATAAAAGAGTTGCTAATCATTGGCAGATGGCACTAATCAACTCTGTAAATATGTTCTAAATTCATTTGAATTTTATATGGAAATCAGTATGTTTTGAGTTATGTCCCTTCCATCTCAAACGTAAAAACCCAACTTTGAAATTAATGTTTAAGTATATGCTTATGTATTAATACTTAGATTTTTTAAAAATCTACAGATAGTTTAAATAAAAATGTCTCATGAATGGATGAATGAATTGCTGTTTATATCTTATTTTATTTTATTTTTTTAAAGTTTTTATTTATTTATTTGTCAGAGAGAGAGCACAAACAGGCAGAGCAGCAGGCGGAGGCAGAGGGAGAAGCAGGCTCCCTGCCGAGCAAGGAGCCTGATGTGGGACTCAATCCCAGGACCCTGGGATCATGACCTGAGCTGAAGGCAGCCGCTTAACCAACTGAGCCACCCAGGCGTCCCTCTTATTTTATTTTTTAAGATTTTATTTATTTATTTGACACAGAGAGTGAGCTCACCAGTGGGATAGTGGCAGGCAGAGGGAGAAGGAGAAGAGGCTTCCCACTGAGCAGGGAGCCCAATGCTGGGCTCCATCCCAGGACCGACTGAGCCACCCAGGCACCCCTGTTTATATCTTATTTTAAAAAGTTGTGCCCGTGAGAGACTGTGGACTCTGAGCAACAAACTGAAGGTTTTGGAGGGGAAGGGGGGTGAGGGGTTGGACGAGCCTGGTGGTGGGTATTGACGAGGGCACGTATTGCATGGAGCACTGGGTGTGGTACATGAACAATGAATCTTGGAACACTGAAAAAATAAAATAAAAGTATTTGGGAAAACAAACAAACAAACAAAAAGTTGTGCCACCGTCTTATAATCTGCTCCAGTATTGTGTGCTACCGTCGAAAGAGAACTGTGAGTATTCAGAAATGTCACTGCCTTCCCCAGACAGGCTGACGTTTGGAGATTTTTTGTTCTTGAAGGTTATATACAATTCTGGTAGTTTATCCCATGAGAAGGGTATGGCCTTTGCAGCCTCTCAAAAACAAATAAAGACTATTTTCTAAACTGTGGTCACAGAAAGATTTGCAACTACTCGAGTCTGAAGGGCAGTTTGAATTGATGTGCCATTGATTAGCAGACTCTCCCTACTCTGAATTTAGCGGACAGCCCATACTGACCTTGACTCAAAGAGCAGAAGGGTGACTGACATTTACAATGTAATTTGGATGTCAATGGATCATTGTAGTGTGTAAAACATTGGAACTTGGTAGAGAAAATGGAGAAAGATTGGTAGATAGGTAGAGACGTATAGATGGACAGAGATCACCAGAGATGATTTTTGTGACATTGATTTAATTAATTAACAATGAGAAATACTTATTTTTAAAAAATACCTTCTCAGGGGCACCTGGGTGGCTCAGTGGGTTAGGCCTCTGCCTTCAGCTCAGGTCATGATCTCAGGGTCCTGGGATTGAGCCCCACATCGGGCTCTCTGCTCAGCAGGAAGCCTGCTTCCCCCTCTCTCTCTGCCTGCCTCTCTGCCTACTTGTGATCTCTGTCTGTCAAATAAATAAATAAAATCTTTAAAAAAAAAAAAGAAAGAAAGAGAAAAATAAATAAGTAAAAAGTACCTCTCCGGCCAATCTGTAGTTCCTGATTTTGGGTAGAAATAATAGGTGCCTGGGACTTTTCTATGCCGTAATGAATGTTAGATGTTAGGAAAATCTTGCACCTGAGTGAATTTAGCAGGAGATCTGCACCAGGAATTCTTGTCTCTACACAACACTGCCCAGGTTTGGTTGGTACATGTAGTACTGTAATCAAATTATACTTGACTTTTAAGTGCTAGTTTGATCTAAGGCATGGGTTCTTCTATTTGTAGTGATCCTTGTGACTACAGAAAAATCATGATTGAAGGTTATGTTGCATGCATCTGCTTTGTATAAATGCTTTATTTCACTTGGAAAAAGTTCAAATTTTTGAGTGACCACAATTTTTGAGTATTATAGACAGACAAATGAGGCTCTGGAACTTCAAGAGATAATAAGGAAGTGTTTAGTTTTTCAGGGATAACTGATAAAGTCCCTTTATTTACATAAGATGTGGTTATCTTAGAGGGCACACATTGTTTGCTTTCTCTCTACTTGGAGCCAACATACACATCACTCTGATTTCCTGGAGTTTCTTCACTCCTCCTTCTGCCAAATTACATCCCAGTCTCCTTTCAAAACTGTTTGTAAAACACACATCCTTCAGGGAGCTTTCTGGACTAACCCCACCAAGTTCTAGTCACTCTCATAATATTCCTGTTGAGTTTTACTTTTATTTTTAAAGACTCAATCATTCATTCATTGATTCATGTAACATATGCACCAATTCTATGCTAGGCATAGTTCTAGGCCCTTGAGGTATATTAGTGGACAAAAAAAGATTTTGTTCTTCTAGAAGCTTATATTTCACTTAAAGAGAGTGTGGTGGTTAATTTTATCTGATACTTTGGGTAGGCCACGGCACCCAGATATTTGGTTAAACCCAGTCTAGATGTTACTGTGAAGGTATTTTTGTAATGAGATTATTCAGACTTTGAGTAAAGCAAATTACCTTCCCTATTTGGGTGGGACCCATCCAATATTTGTAGGCCTTAAGAGAAAAAGACTGAGGTCTCCTGAAGAAGGAAGTCTGTCTCCAGACTGCCTTTGGACATCAGCTACAACATCAACTCTTCCCTGGATCTCTGTTGGCCTGCCTTGCAAAATTCAAACTCGCCAGTCCCCACAATCAGGAGAGCCGATTCTTTAAAATAAGTGTCTCTCTCTCTCTACACACACACACACACCCATACACACACTGCACACTCAGTTGGTTTTGCTTCTCTGGAGAACCTTGAATAGTACAGAGATACATACAATAAATAATTAAGTAAATTACATAGTATATTAGAAGATGACAAATGTGAAAGAAAAACATGATAAAAAGTAGAGCAGGATAAGGAGGACTGGGAATGTTGGGGATGGGAATCAGTTTTATTAAATAGAGGAGGCTTTCTAGTGAATATGAGATATGAAAGTGAATATGAGAAAATATCTGAATAGGGAGAGCTAGCCAAGGAGCTCCCTAGAGAAAGAGCGTTTCAGCCAGAGTGATCAACCGAAGCAAGTGCCTAAGGCAGAAGTGTGTCCGGTATATTCAAGAAATAGCAAGGAAGTCAATATGGCTGAAATGGAAAACACAAAGGGTTGAGTGGTAGGAGATGTAGGCAGAGTGATAACAGAAAGCCATATGAATTAGAGCCTTATGGCCCCCCGGGAAAATGAGCCATTGTAGAGTATTGAGCAAAAGAGTGATATGATTCTGATTTATGTTTTTAAAAAAGTTATTCTTATCTACTGTCCTGAGAATAGACATTAGAGGCCAAGAGTAGCAGCAGGCATGTGTTAGGAAGCTGTATCCATCAGCTATTGCTCAGTGGAAGCCACCCTATATTTTAGTGGCTGAAAACAAGAACCATTATTTTGCTCATAATTATGTGGATTGGCAAATTAGGCTGGGCTGAAGTGGGCAGTTCTACTGGTCTTGCCTGCAGGTGGCTACAGGTCGGCTGGGTGGCTCTGCCTCAGGGAACTGCCTAACTGTTGGCTTGGCCAATAGGGAACACTGGACCACATGCTTATTCACATGATGGCAGCAGGGTTTCAAGAGAACATGCAGGAGTATGCAAGATCTCTTGAAGCCTAGGCTCAAAACTGGCATGTCATCACTTGGGGGATATATTATATTAGTTGAAGCAAGTCATGAGGTTTACACAAATTGAAGAATTAGAGGAATAAATTCCACATCTTGATAGGAGAAGCTCCAAAGCCAGATTATGAAGGGGTATGCCATAGCAAGGGGAATAATTGGTGCCATTTTTGCCAACAATCTACCATGGAGGCTATTTTGGATGTCCAGGTGAAAGATGATAGTTTCTTAGGCTAGGATGGTAGCAGTAGAAGTGGTGTGAACTGGTCAGAGTCCATATCTGTTTTCAGCTTTGAGGCACATGATTTCTTGATGGATGGTAAAGAGGAGGAAAGGAGAAGAGTCAAGGGTGAGTCTGAGGTTTTCAGCCTGAATGGAATGATGGAGTTGCCTTAAACAGAAATAGAGGAGATTGTATGTGAGACAGATTTCTGAGAGAAGATCAGGACTTTCATTTGGCCATATTATTTAAAATATCTATTAGACATCTAAGTAGAAGTGTGAAATAGACAATTTGATAATAAGACACATTTGAGAGATAGGATTAAGCTGGAGTCCTTAGTACGTAGCTAATATTTAAAACCTTAGGACCAAACAATATCACTTCAGGAATGACTAAAGATAAAAGGAAAGGCCCAAGGATTGAGTCCCAGAGCTAATACGCTAATACTAACACAATACTGATGCTAATACTAATATGATACTCCTAATATCTTAGGAGTTCGAGAAGAACGGCAAGAACTGATAATGGCGGCTGAGAAGGAACAGACAGTGGCACAGGGAAAAAACATACTAAAAGAGGGCAGCATCCTAGAAATCAAGAGAAGACAATGAGTGAATTGAGGAGTTTAAAATGATTATGTCAAATGCTGCAGACAGATCACCTGAGATCATTGCCAGCAAGATCATTTGAGGATCTCTGCAATATCAAGCTTTGGGACTTTTCTGTTATATTTCTATTAAAAAAATTTCCACATTGGCTATTATAGGAGTGGCAGTGGTAGCAGTCCCAGTAGTACGAGTATTGTAGTATTTGTGGTAGTAGTTAGTGGTGGTAGTAGTGTCGTAGTAGTAATGTAATAGCAGTAGCAACAGTAGCAGTAGTAGTGTAGTAATAGCAGCAACAGCAGGGCAATAGTTGTAGTATGGTAGCAGTAGTACAAGTAGTAGTATTGGTGGTGGTGGTGGTAGTAGTAGTAGTAGAATAGTGTAGTAGCAGTAGTAGTAGTATAGTATAGTATAGTATAGTATAGTATAGTATAGTATAGTATAGTGTAATAGTAGTACTAATAGCCATAGCAGCAACAGTGGCACTCTCCAGTCACTGTTCCACATGCTTCATGTGCATTATCATTGAAGCTTCACAATAATCCTTTTCTTTATGGATGAGGAGACTAAGTCACAGAAAGAAAACTAACTTTTCCAGAGTCACACAACCAGTATGTGATGACTCCAGAAGTCACATGCAGACATTAGGATTCCAGAGCCTTTTCCCTCACCACTCTGCTATACTGACACTCGGGAAGTAGGAGCAGTGGCCTCCTTAGGGTTGGGGTTATAAGACGTTATATTTTAGGTGTCAGATTCAATCATCATTTATTATGACAGCCAAGCTCCTGGTCCTGTAACCATTCTTCTAGCATATCTTGTTCTTACTAATTTACTTAATTATTTCCACTTCAACCTAAAGCCAATTTGAAGCGCTTGTACAAATTATCCAGCATAACTAAAGAATAAGTGATGGGCTGGGGCAGACATCTTGCTTCCATAGGTCATTCTAATACCTGGCATACTTTTGATAGGGAAATGATAACTTTTATTGCCTCAAAATTTGCTTGCCAACCAGATTAAGAAGGTAATATGTAAATTTTGATAAACTCTTTTGTAATTGTCAATTTTTTCATAGAATAAGTGGTAAATGTCCTGTCCTATATCATTAATTATAAGCAGCATTTCGAACTCTTTGTACTTTATATAATCAAAATATTATCTTTGAATTATAAACACATTGTGAATAATACAAAGAATGAATGTTTTTTTCTAATTTGAATTTGGCCTTAGAATCACTTCCATCTATTTCATGTTTCTCTATAAAAGATACTAACACACCTCTTATTCTTTCTAATAAGATAAAATGCTTTGACACAATACAGAAATATGCCTTTAGCCATAAATTATTTTTGTCATAGTGGCCATTTAAGTGCACTGTTGGAAATGATGAAGCAGAGATGATGGTGGGGTATCTAAGTAGAGATGTCTACAGGCAGGTAGGTTAGCATACATAACTGTGGTTCAGTGTTGCCCACCTATAGCACAGTGTAGCGAACAAAGCGTGATTTTAAACCCATTTGAAGACCGGAGAAAAAAACTGACACAAACTCACACTCCTGTCATCAAACTCTGTCCCACTTGGAAGTGAATACATATTTAAAATGAGAGATGTTCTTAATCTTTCTTATTGCCTCTCGTCTCTCTGCTCTCAAATTCATTCTTTTCACCACCTCCAGATCAGTTATATTAAAGCCTCATTCTGTGTTGTTTCTCTTCTTAAAATCTTTAACAATTATCTATTGCCTATAAGATCCATACAGTTCTCCCTAGCTTGGGCAGCTGGCTAACTAAGGCACCAGCCATCCCCAATGCTTTTCTTTGCTATTCCCACTATAAAGGCTGAAAAGCAGAAACCACTTTCTCTGCCTCTCCTTCAGCTGCAAGTGGCTGTTAACTCATTTTTAGACAGAGGTATAAGACAAGTAGGGATCCTGAGAAAGACTTTGCTTTTCTGATTAAAAGAATGTATGTGGTGGTTACTATTCTGTTTTGTGTTTTCAATGTAAATAGAATGCCTGGAACTTCTGCATCCCTCTTGTGATCTTGAGGAGACAGACATAAAGATAAAAAGTCTCTAGGATAGCAGAGCACAAGTAGAAAGATTCTGGTCCATGAGAACTCTATTGAACTGCTAACACAACCCTGAGACTGCCTGTTTTTAGATTTCTTGTTAAGAAAACAATAAATGTCCATATGTTTTAGTTAGATTTTCTGTTTCATCGTTCCTAACTAATGCAGCTTGGTGTTCAAACACCTACAAAATCTGATTTAAAGCTGTCCTTCCATATACAACCACCTTTTCTACTTGATCATTGTGTTTCAAAAAATCTTTACTAGTTTCCATTTCCAGAACACTTCCTGGCTTTTCCTGCTTCAGTGACTTAGCTCATGTTATTTCTTCCACTTGAAATTCTTTTTTTGTATTCTCCCACCAACACCCTCCTCCCTTCTTTGTCTCTAGTCTTGCTATATAGTCTAGTCTTAGATGTCCAGCTTATATGTCACCTTCTCCATGAAAACTATCCTGATCTTTCTGGAGATGATAGCTCCTTTCTTTAGATTCCTATGGAAGCTGACTGTGTATAACAAAGATTGTATCAAACGCCAGTATATAGTGACATATGTACATGTCATCTCATCTTCTAAATTATAATCTTTGATTAAAATTTGACCCATATGTCATATTTCCCCTGGGGTGGGAGGCATTGAACTTCGGTGTTCAATTTTTTTTCCTAAATGAGTTGATGAATGAATAAAGGAAATGGATTAAAAGTCTCTAAAATATAAAGTAGTGTGGAGCAACAGAATTCAGAAGTGGTGATGTCGAGAGGACTCCCTAGATAAAGCTAAAGAGCAGAGTAGTCTCTCACTCTAGAGGCCACAAAAAGTTCCATCAATTATGGGACAACCTAAGTGAGGTTTTGGTCAATTGCAAGAAATGAAGCAACTCTTTAGTCTTAAGTCATATTTTGACTATTGGCTGGTTGTGCTTTTCTGCATCGTTTTTGTTACATTTAATGAGAATTTGGCACATAATTCTATATATTCTACAAGAGAAACTGGGCCCATAAAATATTCTAATTAAAAATTGTATTCTTTGTGGTTTTATTCACATGTTTTCTTTGTATTATAACCTAATATGCTTGCTTAGAAAAACACATTTCATTGTTTTTGAGTCATTTCTCCATCTTGAGTTTATTAAACTTGAATTAAAATTATTCTAAAAACAAAGCTCTGTTTTCTACACTGGAACTTGAAAAACTTTTGAAACTAAATAAAGTTAAAATTCAAAACACTAAGCAAATATAAGTCTTAAAAATGCTAAGGCCTTCCTTGCCCATCTCAAATATAGACATTTATTACAGTAACATGGGAGTCATTTAGTTCCTTAGTCTTTTCCTGTCAAGGCTGATTAATGTGATGTTAAATCCCTAACATTAGATAATGAATTGTTACGCATCCTGTGCCTAGTCCCTTCCCACTCCCTTGTAGCAGCAAAGGGTGGCTGAAGATAAACAATATGTGAGTGGAAATAAATATACTTACACATATGTACAGAAAGACATAGCCATGGCCTTGAAGAGAGAAAGAGAAAAGCTTTGGGGGAAAAAAAATCCTTCAAATACTTTCCTCCTTCTCCCCATCATGTTTCATAAATATGTATTATAGAAGAAACAAAAATGCTTAGCAAATAAGGAAAGCCTGTTAGCACCCCCAAAGGACTGCTGTCACTACTAGATCTTGATGACAGCCAGCATTCTGAAGAAATATATCTAAATCACGGACTTTTATTTTTTAAGAAATCCAGAAAAGTCATAGGTTCTGATTACAGATTCTGGCATGAGCTCAGTAAAAGTTTTTAGACATAGTGTCCTCTTAGTTGTAAACCCACATATGGTCCTTTACTGGCCACTTCAGAACCAGTTTCTTCATGCAAGCCTGGAACTCTGTCTACTCCTTTCGGATCTTTCAATAGTTTTCAAGGAGTCAGCCTTCCTTCTTTCCAGAAAGAAACCACCCACTCTTTCAACTTCATGTCACTAACATTACTCATCACAGAGGAGGAATGGACAAGGGTAATCATATATTTTTTAAATTTTGGAATCAGCCCAAAGATTCCAAATTTCTTTCAAAATTATCTCAGGATCTTCCTATTCTGTGACTGTCAATTTTTCAGAGGTTATTAGAAGTGTTTTTTACTTTGTTCATTCATTCATTCATTCACTTCTTTTTTTTAAATTTAATTTTTTTAGTGTTCCAAGATTCATTGTTCATGCACCACACCCAGTGCTCCATGCATTCACTTCTTTATTCACCAAATATTTATCAAGCACCTCCTATGCAGTGGGCACTGTTCTGGACTCTGAGAATACATCAGGGGACAAAATCCTAATGGAGTTTGCATTCTAATGGGAAGATTATAAGCAAATGAACAAAATAAACAAAAAACCAATAAACAACCAATATACCAAATAAACAAAAAGCCAATATACCAGGTAATAATAAGTAATATGAGAAAAACAAGCAGAGGTATGGAAGAAGAGAAAGCTGGGTGGGAGTACTAGTATTTGCATTGTGTGGTCAGTAAGGGATGCTCTGGTAATGTGCACCAAGCAGAAAATGAGGAGTACACTATGCAGATATCTGAGAGAAGAATCCTTCTGGCAGAGCAAACAGGAAGTGCAAGGATCCTGAATGTGTTGTTGTGTTCAGGGAATGGCTGGAGGCCAGCACGGCTGGAGCAGACTGGGCAAGATGTGTGGGGTTGGAGGAAATGACATTAGGTATGACATAGCAGAGGCTAGATCAGGGCCTCGTCATCCATTTTAAGGATTTTGGCATCTACTCCAAGTGAGATAGAAAGCCATGAAAGAATTTTTAGGAGAGGAGTGATATCATCAGGTTTAAGTCTTAAGAGGATTACTTTGTTGAGAATGGACTGTAGGAGTCAAGTTCAGAACCAAGGAGACCAGTTAGAAGACTACTACAATAGTTCAAATGCTAGATGAGTTCTTGTCTTAGAAATTTATATATCCAGCCCTGTCTACATTAGATGTTTAATCAAGATGCTCACCTCATAGCCAGCTTATGGTTGTAGCATTTCCTCAGAACCATTCATAACCTGCTCTGATCTCATTTCTGTACACGGACCAACATCTTTTTAATCTACCTACATTCAAGTCAGCTCTGTGATACTATCCTAGGAAAGGAAGACATTCAGCTTTTTGGCTCTCAAAATTTCTTCCTCTAGGCCTTAAGTGTTTTTGAAGGAACCTTGCATTTGTATTTTTCTCCTCTTCCCAGGTATCTCTGACACCTCCAGTTTTGATACCTCTTCCATCCTTTGGTCCTTTTTTTAAAAATTCTCTTGGGTCTTACCCATAGCACATTCAGCTATATGTTCTAAAACAGGTTCTGGCTTTAGTCGGATTTCAGTCTCTTTACTTGTTCTCAGTGGTGCCTGAAACGAGTCTTTCTGAGCTGACGTGTGTCCTGTGGCAAGTGACATCATCCTAGGGGCACCAGTGCCTCATTGCTCAGCATTAGCAGAATTTGTCTTGCTTCCTTTACCCCTCAGACTTCCTACAAAGTTTCTGTTTCCAGTCTGAGAGGTGCCTCTGGTCCAGAGCTCATTTTAGGAGTAGCAGTGATTGACAGGCCCCGAGCCTTCGTTCCACTTTTCAGTTCTGACCACCTTCTCCCATTACCTATGCCAGAGGTTGCTGGCAACCCACCAGCCATATCAGCTCACAGATGTGTTTCATTTGGCCTACACAGTGCTGTTTAAAAATTTTGAATAATTGCCAACACTTAGAAATGATGAGACTTATATGAAAACCTGAATTTTTCATTTCTCTTGAAAATTGGAAGACTCGGCTAAACTAGGTGTGCATACTCACATAACAACAGTAAACTGGGGTTGAGTAGCAGCTGTGTCATTTGACAAGGCGTGTACTCTGCAGTTCTCCTCCACCCCACCCAGCCCGTTTCACTGATTACATTCCCTGCCTGCTGGTCTCTCTAGATGTTTGAGTGCAAAGCTTCTCATTCTCGTTCTCCCACACGCCACTAGCCTTTCCAAAATTATCCTAGGGGTCTCCAATGCCCTTGAAGAATTTTTAAGGATGAGAGTAATCATTTAAAATTATACCTTAAGGGGCACCTGGGTGGCTTAGTTGGTTAAGTGTCTGACTCTTGATTTTGGCTCAGGTTATGATCTCAGGGTTGTGAGAATGAGTCCCACTTTGGGCTCCACACTGGGCGTGGAACCTGCTTGAGATTCTCTCTCTCCTCCTTTCTCTCCCTCTCCCTCTTCCCCTCTCTCCAAAAAAATTAAAAAATAAAATTATACCTTGAAATAAAATTAACAGCACCTCCCACCATATAGAAAGAATAAGAGATATAATTTCACATAAGAAAGTGACTAGTTTCTTATATCTTTTCAAAATAAGAATCTAAATTGATAACTGGCTCATTGTCCAGTTTAATGCAACCTGAATAACCACTGGACATACAACTTGACCTTCCCCTTGGCCCAGCCCTTCCCTGTCCCATTCTAGCAAAGTCTCCTGAAATAGGATTTATAGAAAGACCAACAGTGCAATGCAACTGTGGACAGAGATACTGGTGCTGGATTTGCTATTGCTACTTCTGACCTAATGCCAAAGTTTTTATTGCCCCTTGATCCATTTTCAGGTGTCTGTATGTATGGTAAAGGAGGAATTCTCCAATATCCCACTAGAGATACTGAGCAGTCTCAACTCAGTGGGGGGTATAAATATATAAAGATTTTATTTCTTCCAGTCACTGCCTTCAGCCATGCCTCATTCATTTTCCATTTCTTGTCACTTAATACCATCTGGGATAGATCCCATAAATTTCCAGTCACTTTGAGCCATTAAACTCCGTTATTTTAAAGTATCAATCTCAAATTTGATTTAAATCCCTTCCTTCCTTTGTGAGCTTTCTTGTGTGGTCCTTGTATGAGTCCTTCAGAGGGCCCTATAGGACCCATCCACTCTGTAGTTCCCTGACCAGGAGAGCCAGCTTGAACTGCACCTCTTCCACCTCCCACCTGCTTGTACCATCACCCTACAGCTTTTTGTTACTAGAGTCCCTTTGCCAGGAGAACACTGCTGTGGGCATGGCCAGATGCCTAAACCTGCTACTTTCTATAGTATCCAATTGACGGGCAGTCAATTCACTCATCACTCATCTTTGTCACCCAACAGTAGTAGAGGAAACTGAACCCTCTTTCCCTTCTGTTCTTTCTCCTTAGATGCTTTCTTCCCAGCCAAATAGGCACAAGGACAAATCAGCCAGTTCGCTGCCTAAGCAGACATGTCACCAGGGCATCCATCCATTTGACCTCATGCTCTGAGCTGTTTTCTGGGAGCCTCCCAGCGACTTACCTTGGTGACAGGAGCACCCTTCTCTTCTCCCTGGTGAAGGAGAAGTGAATCATATCTCATCTAAACCCTATAGTTCCCCTGAGTGAAAGGAATCCATTTGCTCTCACTCTGTCCTCTTCCCATCAGACTGGAGGAGGGAGGCAGTCACATGTGGGTGGGTCAGTTCTGCGGACTCTTTGTAAGTCCTATGGGAGGTGTCTGGCTGCTCTCTCCAGAATGCAGGGACTTCATGATTTCACATGTGGTGTTCTCCGTTCTGAGACTTGCTGCCAAGTTAGGGAAAGCCTGCTCAATATCCTGCTACACTGTTGTATTTGAGCTGGCTGAATCAGCTAGGGTACTTCCAGTTAAGGGTGACCGAGAACTTAACACAAAATGGCTTTGCCAGTAGGAAGTATATTGTCTCACGTAACTAAAAATGTCAAGTAGAAAGACCTGGCTCCAGACCCTATTGATTCCTGGCCCCAGTGCTCTCCCCAGGGTCCCTATCTCCACTCTGTTTTCTCTGGATAATAAATGGTCGGTGGAAGAGTCTCAGGGTTTTTATGGAGGCCCACTCAAAGCTTATGCCATCACACATCAGCAGAGGAGAGTCTGCTTTCCCAGTTGCTCAAATAAAAATCCTGAAATGTGCCTTGAGTCATGTGCCTATCCTTGACCTAATCACAGCCTTCAGAGATGGTTGATGACACCTTGAGAGCCAGTTAAAATTTGGAAATAACTTTCCTTTATCTCTCCCACTTCCTATGATCTCCACCAAAGGAGACCATGGATTTCCCAGATCCACCCTTGTCCAAACATAACCTGAGGGTACTAAATGCATTCTAGGACCTGATTCCAAAGTGTAAGCCTGGTAATATCATGGAGTTATTGCTGGGTTTTAGTGAGTCATGAAGAGTAGTGGTTAATAGTTTGGGGCCTCGGAATAAGATAGACCTGTATCCAAATCTTGGCCCTCATAGAGCAAGAAACCTTGGGAAAGTACTTAACTTCTCTGCAACTCAGTTTTCTCAACTAGAAAATGGGAGTATCGGTAATACCTAAGTTATTGCGTTGTTAAGAGGATAAAAGAAAATGTGCATGGTACAATTATTATTGTATAACAGCTGGGACAATTAGGTGCTCAATAAATACAATTTTTATTGCTAGACATTTCCTCCTTTGTGCATAGAGACAACACTATGGAAAAACATGCTAAATTATGAAAGTCTTTTACAGTTCCTAGAAAGGACCAATTTGACACTGTTATCCCAGGGAGTAAACAGATTTTTCTGCCAATTCTCCTATTATTCTTTGCACATGGCAAGTGGAGGACTCAGTGTGAAAGATGAAGGGTGGAGGAGACCTAAGTATGTAAAGTTTCTTAAGTATTGAGAGTGTATGAGTGTGTGTGTGCATGTGAATGTGTTGTGTGTGTGTAGGAAGCTCATGCTAGGATTAAACTAGCAGAGATTTACTGATCATTTCCAAAGAGCAACATAGGATACGTTGGAGCATCTGCCAAACTTAATCCACTTATGAATTTAGCAACACTCCCAAGACACTGCTGAGGCCTTCTACTCTTAGATTTATCCCCATAAAAAGGGGGAAATTGAGGCATTTTTGTTTTGTCATTTAAAGCAAAGAAATCTTGCCAGATCTCACATTTGAAGTAAATATGTAAAATATTGATAGCATGAATTAATTTTTCTAAAATAAGTTTTAATATTTTAAAAAGTTAAACAATGGGG
>CM052895.1:99880491-99927998 GCA_028534135.1 Potos flavus
CAAACTGTCCTTATTTTTAAATTTTTATTTATTTTTTCTTACATATAGTGTCTTCCTAACTAGAATGTAAGCTCTATGAGGCAAGGACCTTACTTTTATAGTTCACAGATGTGTCCCTGGTGCTGAAATAACAATGAGCACTCAATAAATATTTATAGAATAAACAAATTACTTCTAAAATCAAGCAACACAGAAACTTTCAAAGAAGAAAGGAAAAGTATTTTTTAAATCATCCATAATTCCATTACCCAGATACAGTAACTATTATCATTTGGTGAATGTTATTCAATCCCTTTTCTCTGGGCATTAAAATTACATAGATAAAAATTTTAAATGTAATTATACTTTGTGCTATTTTTTTTACTTGAATTTAACAACAAAGTAGGGAATTACAAATCATCAGGTTATTATTTATTCACAAGACATAGCTGCCCCTAAAGGATCCTTCTAAAATTAAGAAATAAGATTATGAAAAATATTAAGAGGCTTGAATTGTATTTTGTTCCAATTTGGGCAGTTTCTATAATTTTTTATTATTTCAATGTTATTTACATTTTATTCCATAACCATAATCCCACAATTGATTTTTTAAAAAAGATTTTATTTATTTATTTGAGAGAGAGTGAGAGAGAGCACTAGTGGGGAGGAGAGGGAGGAAATAGGCTCCTCGCTGAGCAGGGAGCCCTACGCAGGACTTCATCCCAGGACTCTGGGATCATGACCTGAGCCAAAGGCAGACGCTTAACCGACTGAGCCACCCAGGTGTCCTGATGTCTTTGTTTTATAAAAATTTAAGTGGATTAAAGTCTCCTGTTCAGTTGTTTTGTTTTTGCCATTAACTTCTTTATTACTGAGTTTTTAGTTTGATTACTCTCTTGATTGACTGGATTTTTGCCTGAGGAGATTTTATAAGAAGGGCTCTTGGATATTTTATTTTTTGAGGTGCAGATTTAGGAGTATTAGGCTACGGCCTTTTGCAACACCCATTTGGTTGTACATAACATTTTGGGTCATGCTTTTGTTCTTAGCCTCTTTTAGATATTGCACCATCTTCTGGCATTAGATCTCAGGGAGAAGTCTAAGGCTGTTATCATTATTCCTCTGTTTTCCTATTTTTGTGAATGTAATAATTTATTCTTGATGTTTAACAACTTTATAGCATATATGTTGGTGTTAGTTCTTGTCAATTTTTCCTCCATGGGCTACTACCTGGTATCTAGCCTCATTTCCAATACTTCTTGGAGGGGCATGTCCACCTTGCCAACTACTTGCCCTTCTGTGACCTCATAATGCTGCTTTATATCCCTCTGGCTTGGCACACCTTAGCCAAATTCCCTCATCGCTATCCTCACTCTAACATTGCTGCTACTTGTTCTAGCAGATTTAGCTCAGGCCTCTGTGAAGACTTCCTACGCTCCTCAGGTGACCAGCCACTTTCCCCTTACCACCCCCATGAAGTGTAACATGTACCTCAGTATTGCATTTGGTACACTGGCTTACCATTAATGGTTTATGGCTGTCTCACATCCAGCACTGTGAATTTTAAAGGGAGGGGCGCCTAGCTTATATCCACAAGACTGTGTAAGCAATATAAATCAGAGTTCTTGCTGATGAAAAGTTGGAAGTGTTGGATGGATAGATAGCAATTGGATTAATTACCTTGCAGCTAGTAAACCGGGAAAGTGTAAATCTGACACAATTCGAATACTCTAACAAATTGATGCTCTGCCTTTAAGGGACATTAATCACATATCGGATGGCGGGGTAGATAAGAAATGTCAAAGACAAGCTTACAGGTGTACGAGTGGGAAAGCCGAACTTCCGTGACGCTGGTTACAAGTGTCCAGTAGAGACCTGTGTCTTCTCTGCCGCACCTCGGCCGGCCTCTCATCTAAGAAGACGGGCATGAACGGCCAGCCCTTCCCGCATTTCGTGATACCTATAGCTGCAGCTCGCCACCGCTACCCAGCAGCAAGTGAAAATTGAGATTTTCACCCAGCTGTCTGCAGCTGAAACCCCGCGGGAAGAGCAGTGGGGCGGAGCTAGTTTTGCGCAGGCCCTGTGTGGGCGGAAAGAGCCGTAAGACTGCGCCTGCGCTCTCAGTCGACCCTGCTCCGCTTCCTCGGCGGGGTTACCAGATCCGGGATCCAGGCGGGATGGTGTTGCGATGTCAGGTAAAGGTGGGGCGCCCTCACAGGTGCATCTGACCCCTTTCCTTCCTCCCTCCACCGACCCGGCCCTGCTCAGCCGGATCCTCGCCGAAGCCACCTTAGTCCTGTCTTACGCCCGGTGCCGCGCCCACTACCAGTGGTGTTGCCCCTCTGGGCTGCAGAGGCTTTACCTTTGGCTGCCCGAACCAAGGTCAGGTCCTCTCCGCGAACTCTTGGTCTCCGGGGTAACGGCGTCAAAGGTTTCTAAAGGCACCCGCGACTTCGCCCCCTTGCTTCTATTATTATACGTTTTGGCAAAGACGGTTTTCAAGTTCATGCATTTAACTAAGAGTTCTTGTGAAAAGAGGTGCTTCATATATGCATTTGCAAACCCTTGATTATTTGCAAACTTCTGATTATTTCGTAGAGAATAATTTGCACACTGGAACAGGTGGGTTATTTAATTGGCCAGATTTCTTAGATACCACGCTGACGGTGTAGGTTTGTTCTAGGAAATACCAGTTTAACCTGTATATCAAACCCACCTGCCTTTACAAACGTCAGGGGTTGTATGTTGCGTAACTTAATCCGTGGCAGCTGGGTTCGATGTAACTTGGACTGGAATCAAGGGTCATATGCGACCCTGAGAGACGTGTCTCATTTTTTTGGTTATTTATTTTATTTGTGTAATTTATCTCTTGACCGAGACATCAGTTTACTGCTTAAGTGTTTATAAAAGGTGCTATAATTTATGTCAAAGAACGACTTCATGGTTAACTTGTAATTAACTTGTAATTATACTTTTTTGGATGATTTAATTATCTCTAACTCATAAAATTTGTCTTCGATTAAAGTAATTGGAAAGAAAGCAAGCCCAATGAGACAAAAAAGGTCTATTCCTGTTATTGTTAAAGACCTTTCTTCTCCTTTTTAGGTTGAAGTGTTGTATTTTGCAAAAAGTGCTGAGATAGCAGGAATTCGCTCAGAGACCATTTCTGTGCCACAAGAAATAAAAGCATTGCAGCTGTGGAATGAGATAGAAACGCGACATCCTGGGTAAACATTTGTAGAATACACATGATTAACACTTTTTAACATTGAAAAACGCGTAAATAATTAGAGAAAAAAGCTAATTTTTATTTCCATGCTTAATGTCAAAAATGGTCAGTAGATGTATTTTTTTGCAACTACTAATAAATTCTCATATATAAAAATACACAATTTCTTAAAGCTAAAGATATTTTACTAAAAAAAAAAAAAATACAGTGAACTGGAACACTGCCAAAGGGCCATGCATATATTTGCTTTTATAATTTACAAAATACTGAAAATGTGGGTTCTGCATTTTTATAACATTAAATTGTTACAAATTAAGTCAAAACCTTGTGCTTTAAATTTTATGTCTTGCCCCTTTAGAGAACTCAAAGTAGAAATTTCTAAGATTAAAAGAAAAGTGAAAGCTCACAAACCTTAGCTAGTGCTGAATCGAGTTTTCATAATATTTGATTTTTTTTTCTGGTTCTTGAAAATATATAATTTATTGCTATTATTCCTACCTCAAGTCCTTTTTGCAACAAAGTATAATTATGGCTTATTTGAAGGAGTTCCAGGAATATTAATTGTGTCACTGAAGTCTGTATAGATTTTTAAACTTGGCAGTCTTAGTACATTGTAAAAGATACTCCTCAACTTAGGTTTAATGGGAAATAGTTTTCTTGATTTCATATCTTTTAAGTTGCTTTTTTTTTTTTTTTTTTGAGAGCATGGGGAGGGGCAGAGGGAGAGATCTTAAGCAGGCTCTGCACCCAATGTGGAGCCTGACTCAAAGCTTGATCTCACGACCCCAAGATCAGGACCTGAGTGGAAATCAAGGGTTGGGCCCTTAACTGACTGAGCCACCCAGGTGCCCCTTTAAGCTGCTCTTAAAGTGCCCTGATAATCAGTGAAATGGATGGAGCCTCTGTCATGCTTTATCTTTAACCTTATACCTGTTGGGAAACACCTGATCTTGAATGTTGTGTAGTCTTTTTTTTTGGGGGGGGGGTTGTTTGTTTAAATCCCTGAGACACAACACTCATCAAAGAGTTGTTAGCAGTTTACCATGTTCTTTGTGGTAAATAAGTATGTTCTTCAGGGGATATGTACTTTCTCTGCAGAATGTGAATTGGTTTAATTAGTAACTTTGCAGGTGGTGCTTCATGAAGTAATATTTAATGTTGTATTTTTAGTTGCAGCTGAGGAGATTTAAGGTCTAATACAACATTGATACTTCTAATTATACTTTTTTCCTTCAGATTGGCTGATGTCAGAAATCAGGTGATATTTGCTGTCCGTCAAGAATATGTCGAGCTTGGAGATCAACTCCTCCAGCTTCAATCAGGAGACGAAATTGCCATTATCCCCCCCATTAGTGGAGGGTAGTGCTCATGAGCCACTTGGGTGTGTGAGACATGTTTTTCTTAACCAATTTTGTGGAAAAGAATTACATAGGTGATAACTTGTATATGATTTGCTTTAAGTTTATACTCTTTGTAAGTCTGTCTGCACCAGTAAAGAGTTGCTGCTGTAATAGTTGATGTAGACAGATTTCTGTGTATCTGTGTATCATCTCTACATCTGTTCTCGTAAGCGGTTTAATTTTATGTCAGTTTGGCATGTTCATTCTCTCTGCTTAAAATGGTTTATTGAAATTTTATTGTATGTCAGGCACAGTGCTAGGAAAACTGAAATTCAGAGAAGTTAAAAACTTGTCTGTGATCACATAGCTAGTAAGTGGCAGAGCCAACATTTGAATTCAGATTATTGGATTCTCTGTACTTTCTCAGAAATACGTCTATTAATACAGGATAATAGCTCTCCTTGGTACAGAGAAATGTCGAAAAATTGCATAGCCAGGAAGTAAAAAGATCACTGTGCCTAACAAGAAAGCTTACCATTTTCCGGGTATAAAGAAACAGCTTTATTATTATAGTTGTGTTGCAGGTAGCCCTAGGACCCAATGCATCTTCCCAAACACCATAGTCTTTAAGTAGGATGATGCGTAAGAATATCTCAGTATAGTCTGGAGAGACAGAAGGAGGCTTAATTTATTGTAAACTGAAGAGAAAATATTGTAGAAATTAAAGATTATCCCTAATTAAAATTTTTGGTAAGTTAGGAATGAAAGAAAACTTTCTTACTGTGATAGGGTTTTTCTCCAAAATCAAGAGTAAATACGATACTCAATGGTAAAACCTTGGTTTCATCAAAGAAAGGAACATACTAAGGATGCCAGTTTCTTTTTTTCACCTATTTTTTTCCTCCACTCTGCTGGAGGAGGGCAGTGCCCCCCAAAGTGAAGAATATATATTGCAAAGCAAATTGCCCATCATACTGATAAAGACTGGATCTTTCTTAGTCCTACTATTTGGACATAATAGAATTTCTTGTTAAATATGTATCTCAGTTTTACTGGGAAACTGGTCACCATATCACCACCGTGATTTTAGAAAAATGCCATTTTTTTGAGTTTGGAATTTATTCAGAATATAGTGTGCTGCCATTAAAGGTGTGTGTGTGTGGGGGGGGAATAAAGGTGTTCTTTGGAAAGATTAGGAAGATTACTCAAACAGCATTATGTATTTTTTGAAGGTGTTTGACAGGATTTGTAACATGTGGTTTTAGAAGCCATGTTCTGATAGAATCAAGTTGTAGGAATTTGGTATGGTTCCAAGTTCATCGAGCATAGACCATGTTTGGGTTACCTATAAGTTCTTGTAAAAAGCTCAGGTGGCATGTATAGAAGGTTGAAACATCTTAGAATCCAGTGGAATGTGAATATTTGTGCTTTTCTTTTCAGTAGCTGGAAGTATAGGGAAAAGAACGGTGGATTTAGTGAGATTCCCTGATTGGAACCACCTTGAATGAGTCCTTAACTCCTCTGAGCCTTCTTTCCCAATGAGAATAAAATCCCCCAGGATTTATGATTCTATCCAGACTCCTCATCCTGCAAAGTCTGCCCTGTGTGCCCATTCTCAGCCCATCTGTTCCCTCCTTTGAACCCTGGGTTCCAGCCTCCCCTTAGGTTCTGGAGCACACCTTGGTCTTTCTTGTTCTAGAGGCTTTGCATTTGCCATTCCTCTGTCTCTGCCTGGGGGTCTGTTCCCCTGTTTCTTTCCAGGACTGCTTGCTTATCCTTCAGGTCTCACGTCTAAATACTATCTCTTGAGAAAGGCTTTCCCTAATGCTCTTACACAGCCCCACTTCCCCAGCACCCATGCTCTGTCTCAGAACCCTGTTTATTTTTATGTTACCCCTATATATAATTTTTCTTTATTGCTTTATTTCTCCATTTCTGTGTAGGTGCCCTGAGGGCAGGAACCAGGTTTTTTGTTCCTTGGTCCTTGTCTAGTGCATGAGGTTGGTCTCTTAGTATATAATAGATGCTTGATGAATGAAATGAGAAATGCATGGCAGAGGGCTTTGTATGACATCTCGTGATAGGCACGCAGTTCCTTATTTCCTCAGTTACTTAACTGGATTATGTCTGGTTATGAAATGAGTCCAGTTCCTGTGGAGTCAGCATTGCTTCTGTTCTCCTTGTCTCCTTTTTGGATAAAGAAGAAGGCAGTTTAGGTGTGGTGCATGGAAATATAGTGGTTAGAGGTGACATGCGTGTGGACGGAGCTGTCGATGTCTGACCTATACTGTGATGGGAGATAATTGCAGCAATTCCAGAATTTGGAATAAAGTGGCATATGAGATAGATTACATTTTAAGTGATCATGTTAATGGTAAATTCCTTTTTATATCCTGCTTGATTTATTATGGATATTTATAAACATGCTGAGTTTTCCTAAAATTTTACACCTGCTTATTTTTATCATTGTATCACATCTAATGTACAAAAAATGTAAATTGAAAACAGTCTGTAGGATGGGTGTTTTGCCTCTAGTACCAATGTAAGGGTTTATTAATATCTTCTAGGGAAGATCTGAATGAAGTTGAAGAGAAATCTAAAGATATAATAAAATTCACTGCTGAGAAGCTATCTATAGATGAAGTCTCACAGTTGGTGATTTCTC
Organism: Potos flavus; assembly: GCA_028534135.1. Lineage (NCBI taxonomy): Eukaryota > Metazoa > Chordata > Mammalia > Carnivora > Procyonidae > Potos > Potos flavus. Next base: position 99,887,705 of record CM052895.1, read on the forward strand.
CACTCTGTGGTGCAGTATCCCTCTTTGTGGGTGAGTTGTCATTTTGTTATGCTTGCCTAATCAGTGTCATTTTATTTCTTTATCTTTGTGATAATTATTTTTTCTTTTTCTTTTTTTGAAGATTTTTATTTATTTGACAGAGTGCACAAGCAGGGGAGTGGCAGGCAGAGGGGGAGGGAGAAGCAGGCTCCCCACCGAGCAGAGAGCCCGATGTGGGACTTGATCCCAGGACCTGGGGATCATGATCTGAGCCAAAGGCTCAGGGGTCCCTATTTTTTATTTTTTTAACCAAGTTTTTGTTTTTAGAAAATTTGAAAACATTTTTAGACAAATTGGTATGTTGCCTGTCTACTAAAAAATAATCCTCTTTTCTAGTAATGTGTTATTTCTATTGTAAGGAAAAACCTTATTTTAATATTATTCTTTTTTTTTCTTTTTTCTTTTAGGGACTACAAGAAATAATTTTGAAGGAAAAAAAGTCATTAGCTTAGAATATGAAGCATATCTCCCAATGGCAGAAAATGAAATCCGAAAGATCTGTAGCGACGTTAGGCAGAAATGGCCAGTCAAACACATCGCAGTGTTTCATAGACTTGGGTATGATTTTCTTTAGCAATTTAAAAGTTAATTGCAGTTGTTTTCCATCTCTGTACCAATTCTGATTCTGGAATCTTCCATAGGAATCCTGTATTACCATGAGAGGAAGGTTTGTGTATGATTCTGGCAGACAGAGTGGAGACACTCTGGGTGTTACATTGTAACATTTGGAGAGTGGCTGATGCTGTAACAAAGTCCAAATGTGCCAAAACTGGAAGGCTCAGCACAGATGGCCTGTGCTAATGTGTGCTAAAGTCCTTAAGGCCTTTTAAGAATTGTTTCATAGTTTGCACTCAGTTTGTATGACAAGTCTGTTAATAGATTTTTTTTTATGTAATCCCTTTGAAGGTCACTAAATTAGTTTGCCTTTTCATACCACTAAGAAGAGTGGAGTTCCACACTTGAAATAGAACCCAGCAATAGGGACTCCATTCTGTGATATTCCATTAGTTTTATTATTAATAATGATAATTTTATTAATTTATCAATTCTATAATTATTTATTTCTGTTTAATATTTTAAATTCTACATTATACTCATGCAGTAAGTTTGTGTCTCTAGGCGTTACCTGGCACTGTGCCTTGTCTGAATCAGACAGAATCAGCGAAAGGCATTTTTCTCAGTGCCCATCAGACAGGTTTAATGGATCGATGCTAACAAATTAGCCACAATCTCAGCATCCCCTCTGCTGAATACAGTTGGGATCAATTACTGTTTTTTAACTAATCTGGAAGTTTATGTAAAAAAGAACTGGATGTTTAGTTGTAAGAATGCTTTACTGGAATTTTTCTTTTCATCTGTTTAGTAGATTCTTTAACTAGATACAGAAGAAATGGCATTTTTTCCCCTTCATTTTGTTAAAGCTCAGTTCCAGTGTCAGAAGCAAGCATTATCATCGCTGTGTCCTCAGCCCATAGGGCTGCGTCCCTCCAAGCTGTGAGCTATGCCATTGATACTTTAAAAGCCAAGGTGCCCATATGGAAAAAGGTAAGAAAATATCTATTTTTGCCATTTGGACTTGATTTTTCTCACAAATTTTTAAAAGATAGGGAAAAAAGATTACATCTAGAGCTTCTATTCATGGGTCTTCCCTGACTCTTTAGAGTCATGTTTTCTTTATCTGTGAAATAGGGTGTTTATGTAGTGTTTCCTTTCCAAGGTTTGTTAAACATGAAAAGTACATGCCCCAAAGAATGCATGGCCAGATTAGGCCTCAGTAGATGGCAACAACTAGAATTCCTAGTCAGGGCTGCTCCATTGGTTCATATATGAATTCATTTTCTTTGGATAAGAATTCCCTTGAATTTCTTTTGGAGAGTGGGAATAATGCATGGCTATTTAGGCAATAGCTAAAACAGATTTCTGAAGGCCAAAGAGCAAAGAATTCTAGAGTTTCTTTTTAGGAAAAGAAAAGGGTGGGGCATTGCCTCTTTGGAGAAAATGCATAGTGAGTGGATTTTTAAAATATAAATAGGAAATTCTAGCTCATTTTCTGTCAACACATCAAACCACTCAAGAAGCGCAAATCTCTGTTAAAGAAGACATTCTGAAGGGATGAAAAGACCCAACTCCCTAATTTCTTCTCTGGCGTAGTAACAGCAGTGGGATTATTCTGAATTCTCAAACTTGTAATTGCATTTAAGAGTCTAGAATTGCCCACAGCATTTTGGCTGCTAGCAAAGCTGAGGAATGAATTAACTGCTCAGATCAGAAGGCCAGAGCAGAGGACCAGAGGGTGAGCCTTTCCTAGGAGACTACCACCTCAGTTAGTGGTGTAGATGAGCAAATGGGACTCTGATGCAGGGCCTATGAAATTCAGTGACTGTATTTTCTGAATAGAAACCCCTTCTTATAAAGGGATACTTTGGGATTTGAAGATAGGATATGTGAGAGAAAACTGGTCTCAGTGAAGTTCAGATAAATGGTGGCTTTGCTATGAACAAAGCCGCCACAATTTTGATGGAGTACATGAGGTCGTTTCCTGAATAGAGTGAGGTAGGAAGAGCATTCTACATTGAGTTGTGAGCCTGGGTGGCAGAGGTAGTTTTCTTTACAAGGGAGGAGGAAGGGACAGCCAGCTGATAGAAGGTAAATGAGAGGGTAGGCCTCCAGAATAAGAGAGTGGGCAGGAGTTGTGGCATCCTCTCATTTTTATACTTTGAGGACTAGCTGAGCTTTCTATTTACTTTTCTGTCTGTAGAGGGTGAGAAAGGTATACAGGTGTTTAGAGGAAAGTCGGATTTCTGTCCCTCAGGAATAGAATCTGACAGGAGAGTGAGAAGAAAGAGTGATACATTCTTGTTCCCCTCCCTTCCAAGAAGTATCTAAATTCTTGTGGGGTTCAAGTCCCACCTGTGCTTTGACGTCATCAGTGACCTAGGCAAGGGGTAGGCAGGTAGGTGGGGCACACATAGTTGTCAGTAGAGTGCAGCCCAATCTACTTAGGAACTTCTGTGGGTAGTCACTTAATTTCACACCTAATGGAAATACCCCTTCTGCCTATGGAAAAACATTTAGAAATGTTGAAGTAGTAGATGTGTTTGGAAAGAAAAAAAATGTTTAAAGATCTTCCATTTTCCCTGCATGACGTTGCTCAGACCGTCTCCTGACATGGTCCCAAATGGAATTGTTTATTCCATTTTGTGGTTGCATCTTGTCTTGTTAGGTTTTCTTGTCTATTGTTTCTCCCACTGGATTGGGAGTCCTTAAATGTAGGGAACATGTTTATTCATTTTTCTAGTCTTAGTGTCTCATACAAATGTTTGTTGGATTGTTAGAAGAGTAGCAGATTTAAATAGATGTGATACTCATTTGCCTGAATTATTCAGATGTAGTTGAATTTATTAAGCCACTCTGTTTTGTACACCTGTTGTGGTTCTGTTTTTCAGGAAATGTATGAAGAATCATCTTCATCTTGGAAAAGAAACAAAGAATGCTTTTGGGCAACTGGTGATTAAGTCACACATTTTTTAAGAGTACTAAAATTAAATTTCGTAAACCTCTGTCTTTAAACATATTTTGATTTTTCTTCTCCAGAAGTTAAGACAGTTTAATGAAATCCAGTCTTTTATGTTACACCAGTAACATGTGACAAAAGGGAGACAAAAAATAAGTGGGTGTTCAGGATGAGGGCTTAGGCGGGAACCAGAGATAGAGGAAAGGCTTTAGGGAAAAAGTGGGAGAGTAATTGAAGTGTGAGGAAAGATGCCTGTGGTAGACATACTCTTCCATGAAGTAGGAAGTTCAGATTACTTATGTTTTAAGTGTTTTTTCAATGAGAAGCAAAATGAAAAGGATTTTGTTTTCTTTGACAGTAATAGTAGATGGTCAATGAGTGAAGTATTTTGTGGATAGTTTTGTCCTTTGGATATATGATATTAGAGTCACAATATATTTCAGTTTGTTGTGAGAAATAGTGGTGAAGAAGCCAGTACTTTGAGTCTTGATCTTCAATCACTGAACGAACCTATTGGAGAATTTGAAAACGGGTTCCTGAATATCTTTGACTCCAGCTGCTCCTTCCATTTTCCACTGCTACATCTCTCAACCAAGTCAGCTCTCCATTTCTCTTGGACTGCTGCTGTGGCCTGCTGACGGTCTCCTGCTGCCATTGTTCTGCCTCCCACTGAGTCACTCCATCCTCCTCAGAACCTCCTGAGAGCCAATCCCATTCCAGAACCCCACAGTCCTCACCGTGGCCTACAGTCTGTGATTGGGCTCCTGCTAGCCCCTCACTTGTCCCCCCCCCCCCCCAGCCCGCTTTGCTGTGGCTGGTATGCAGCAAGCTTATTTTGTCGCAGGGCCCTTACTTGTTCCTTTGTCTAGAATGCTCTTCCTCCAGGTATTCCCACAGTCTGCTTCCTCACTTTATTTCAATCCCTGGTAACATGTTACCTAAGAGAGCTTTCTCTGACTATCCTATTTCAAACTGGAGTCCTGTTCCTTTACTCTGCCTTCTCTCTTGTTGTGGCCCTTAATGCTACCTGATGGACTGTATCTCTTAGTTTTCTCTAGACTGTAGTTTTAGTTTTCACTAGACTGTAGACGTGCTGAGGTCAGGGAGTCCCTGTCACATGTCCTGACTCCTGCCATGCACTGAGAAGTGCTGTTGGTGTTAAGTATTGTGCCCCAGATTAAACACACCAGACATATGTGTAGTTGTAGCACTTACAGTTGTGTGAAGGTGTCTGGCTGAATGCATGAGTGGATGGTTTCCCCTCTTTCCCCGCTCCCATATTGTGACGTCTGACATAGTCCCTTCTTTTTTTTTTTTTAATATATTTTAATATTTTATTTTTTTTTTTCCCCCAAATACTTTTATTTTTTCAGTGTTACAAGATTCATTATTTATGTACCACACCCAGTGCTCCATGCAATATATGCCCTCCTCAATACCCACCACCAGGCTCGCCCATCCCCATCCCCCTCCCCTTCAAAACCCTCAGTCCATTGCTCTGAGTCCCTTCTTGCAGAGCACGGAGGTTGTGAGAGGTCTCTGACGGCGGGGAGTGGTCTGTGGTGCAGTTAGTAGCTGACCCAGCAGAGGGCAGTAGAGCCAGGGCTGCAATAAGAGCAGCTTGAGGCAGATGTTTAGTCTGTTCCTTTTCTTTTGCATAGAACTGCAGTTTCAATTTAGTTACCTCTTTAAGTTAGGGTTGGAGTGGTTCTTAGATGAAAACAAGTGTCTGACTTTGAGGAAGATTATTTCCAGGGTTCAATAGGTACCTGAGTTTAAAAACTGAGGTGTTATGATAGGATGAGGATGAAATTTTTAAAAATGCTGTTTATAGTTTTTAAAAAGTGACATAGAATAAGTAAAAGAAATTACTTTTAAAAAATGAGTAAATATAAAATTTTCCAATTTGGGACGAAGTGGTAGCCTTAACATTTAGATCTGTTCTGTGATAAAACTAATGTTCTTTTTCTTCATAGTTGTATTTTAACGTACGATGCATACCAGACCCACTCATTGGGGGTAGTTCTGCAGCAAGCTGCCCTGACAGCTTGGGTCACCAGAGCTGAGATGGGCAGAGTTGAGGAAGGCGTTTCACAGATCACCTGATCTGGGATGGGAGACGTTTGTGCATTGATGTAGATGGAAGCACGTGCCACCCAAGCTTTGCATTAATGTGCCATCTGTGCAGTGAGGGCCAGTCGGTAAGCTTGCTCTGTATCTTTCCTAACACGTCATAACTTCAGCATATTTAATCCTTAAAATATGTAAACCCTCCTGCTTACTCGTAAAACTTAAAAAACAAACAAACAAAAAAAACCCTTCACATGACTGCTTTGGCAATTTGCAACAGTTTGGCCAACCTTTTTTTCCTCTCTATTCCAAGCACACATTTTATTTCAAGAGAGAAGTCATGCTTTAGAGCAGTGCTTCTCAAACTTTAGTATGTAATGGGGATCTTGTTGAACTTCCCATTGGCATTCAGTAGTTCTAGATGGCACCTGAGATACACATTTTGTGGACAGGCTCAAGGTGATGCAATGCTGCCTATCTATCTGTGGACACACATTTAGAGGCAAAGTTTTACACCTCGTCCCTAAACCATGAAGGTAGTGTAAACGTTCTTACAGAACATCCTGTGGTCACTGCTAGTAATTTAAGAGATTAGATACATCCTCACTCTTCGCCTACCCTGCTTCAGAACACGTTCAAGACTCCATTGGAGTGCGTTAAATATAGTGAAATATACAAGCCATAAAATTAAAAGTCCAAAGTAATATAACTTTATTTTCAGAACGATTTTAATTATAATTCAGTAATATGGTATGAAAAGAGTGGTTTACAATTAAAAACATTTTTGCTTGATTTTCATAGTTAAGAGTTTTTCTCATAGTAATATTGATTTTTCAATTTGATTTCTCAGAAATGAATTGTACAATTTGATGAACATGCATACATTTTTATATTTTTGGTGGAGAGAAAAAAGGCAAAAACCAGTTAAAAAAACTACTTATCACATCTTAAAGATTCATACTTTACATGAAGGAAAATATCAGTTTCTCTTTAAAAAATACACAATTCTAACATAGCTGTGCAATATATACATTTTTATTTTGACTTTATCTGCCAAAATCCAGTACAGATGAAACCATCTTTTTATATTTACATATGGCTATATTTTCATTATTTAAGGTTCAAAGACGTAGTTAACATTTTTATTTCAAACTTTACTCTCATGTTTATCTTCTACCTCTGGATGTTTAGTCTTTCAAATTGTTTAAAATGGGAATGGTTAATGTACATGAGGGGCATAATCCTGAAAAGTTGTGAATGCGGGTATTTTCTGTGTGCAAACTGAAATAGCAAAGATGGGCCAGGGTGCTCAGTTTGAGGGATCCCCTTTCTGTTTAATGTCTTAATTGATGAGAGTTTTAATATATTAACTTACAGCTGTATATCAGAATAGATAAATACATTATAAAATTACACTTTTTATAATAGCTTTTAGTATAATCACTTGTATGATTATGATAAATTGGTTTTAGTTTTCTCTTCACAGTTAATAGAGAACTTCTGTTTTATAAAAAGAACTCTGCCAGCTAGAAAAACTTTCTTTCCAGTTGGGAGTTCTCCTTTTGCTGCTAAAATGAATGATGCACAATTTCAAGTCTCAAGGCAGCTTCCTCACAAACGATTTTACCATTTTATAAATGGCTTGTGTGGCAGCTGTGCATGAAGCAACTGTTTTTAATCACATTCTACAGATCTTAATCTATATACCATTTATGAAATGGAAACTTTAAGATGGTATAAGCCCCATATTATATTTTTAAAACAAAACTAGGGCTGAAGAGGAATACATAATTTTTTTCATGCAATGGGCTTTTTCTTTAAATACTTGCCTTTGCTTAAAAATGCTTGAGAAATACTCACTGGAGCCCCTGTCTCAAAGTTTGATCTGATGACAGAAGTTGCGTATTTAGGCCACTTGCTCTTAGTGTAGTGGGGTTCTCAACTGGGGTGATTCTGCCTCCTAGAAGGTGTGATACAATGTCTGGAGGTATTTTTTGATTGTCACAACATCTGGTGGATGCCAGGGATGCTGAAGGTCCTACAATGCCCAGGACCGTCCCCTGCAAGAATGAATTACCTGGCCCCTCGCGTCAGTAGCGCCTGGGCTGAGAAACCCTGCCCTAGGGTAATAAATGGTACAGAGACAAGTGGCTAAGTTTTTAGTTTGGAGTAACCCAGCTACTTCATGGAGACAATGCTGACAAGGTAGATTACCTAAGCCACGGCTTGGCCAAAGCTCTCAAACTTGCCGTGGGTATGTGACCTCAGTTTAGTGCTTCTGTGAGAAAGGTGGGGCAGAGTAAAATGAATGACCTGCTAGAAGTCTTTGTGTAGCACCCTGAAGAACTAGTATGTATGTGTGTACAGTAGTTACATGGTTTATTAAATACTTTATCGACTTAGTGATGTTTTTCCTCTGCTCTTTATAGAAGTTTTGGACTCAAAGTCCACATGACTGTTATAAGAATTGGGCTCTAGCACATCTAGCAAATGCCATGTTTTTGCTATAAACCCCTGACATTTTGTGGCTAATTTTTCCCCCAGTTTTGCCTTGCCAAATACAAAATAATTCACTGAACAGCGCAGCTAGCTTTAGGTAGCTCACCAGAGTTGGGCCAGGAGGGCGGTCGGGACTAGGTGCACCCAGGCGTAGACCTGTTTTCAAAGTCAGGTTTTTGGAGGATTGTAATTACAAGAAATCGAGGTCATAGACTTTTAAAGCTAAAAGCATTGCTGCTGAATTACAGCCCAGGCTTCCCATTTTCTAATGAGGACACTGCAGTGTAAAGAGGCAAAGTGACTTGTCTAAAGCTTTAGGTTTTTATGTCAGTTTCTGACATAAAATAGTCCCTCTGCCTTTCTCCCAGTCCCTCCTGGAGAATATGTGGGCTCAGAAACAGAAAAGAAAGTGCAGAAGGAGAAATGAGCGGTATATCCCCAAGACAGTTCATTTACATCAGTGACTGGGATGCTTGTTAAAAAAACAGACTAGTGGAGTTCATCCCTGTTTGACCAAAGAAATGTCTCAGGAGTTGGGACCTAACAAGCTAGCTAGGGAGCAAACTTGCCCAGATGGCAGTCATTCTTCTGGAAGTTTAAGTCCTCCAGCAACACACAAACACAGAGGGTGTACCTGCTAATTTGGTGGTTTCCAGTATCTCCTTATAGTTTCTTGCAAATTCTTGAGTTTTTGTTTTTTTACTTTATCTTCTTTGTGCTGCTTGAAATTCCAACAGTTAGAAATTCACTCTGGCTTATTTTTCTTACCTGTTTACCAATAAGTGAAAATAGCTTCCCAGAGTTGAGGGGATTATTCATATAAGTATGTGAGATGATTTTTCTTCCTCATACCTGGGTATAGAGCAGCTGCCCCCAATGAATGGGATATTTGGTCAAGGGCCAAGGGAAGGTGGTTAACTCTGGATTACTGGAGAGGAAGGCATGCCTCAGGGGGCTTCTAGAAGACGGGGACACCAGGAGGGAGGAGAGTGGCTTAGTACGGAAGGTGGAAGGATGCAGAAGGCAAAGAAATTACTCCTCTTCCGAAAATTCAAACTAGGTCCCTGCCAGCCAGTCAAGTTAGCCAACTGGGCATCCTGAAGGAGAAAGGAAACTTCCTACTTCCTGTAGTATAGGCTGGGCCTCTAGCAGATAGGATTATACCATAAATGTTGTGATATTATAGATTTTAGACACAGTTTTATGCTTTGGCCACTAAACTACTACCCTCTCTCCACACTTAAATGGAAGTTTTTTCTCCAGAAAGCATACTCTGGGCTCCTACCGGGTATCCAAGCATGTTTTGGTAAGTACATCCTAGAAAACAAGGGACTGAGAAGGCAGTTGCAGGCCAACAACAGCAAATTTTACCCTACTTTATTAAGAAAATTGTCGCTTAAAATAACCTCTGTGGCAGCTTTGGTTGAGCAGCATAAGTTGAAAACCTGTGTTTTTTTTTTTCCCATCAACATCAATATCCAAGCTAATTCTGTATCTATGCCAACCAAGTCCTTCCACTTTTGTTGTTACTGTTTAAAAACCATCATTTTCAATGGTGGGGGTTCCCCCCCAAATCTGAGAAAGGTTATATTTTTCTTTAAGACTTCTCATGTTTGTAAGCATTTCATTTTTCTGACACAACGTGTGTTAGACTGTAAACTCTGGACCAGCCAGTGGAAAGATCACTTTTTCCCCCATATAAAATAAGTCTTTTACCCTTTATACTCCTAGCCAACCCCCACCCCCAATTTCTTCTTTCCAAACTGACCTGCAGTTTTCGTAAAATATCAGGCTAGTTTGCCTATTAAACATAAAACACTGGGATTTAGAAAAAATCCATTCATGCAAATTGCAAACCCAGGCTGCGACACTCTGCGGACACTGCGGCGGGTGGGGGGAGCTCAGCTGTTGAGTTCTGTGGTCTCGTCAATCTCATCTGCATTTTTGGACATTTTTTCGTATTTTCTTTTGAAGAAACCGAGCTGTAAGATGATGATATAAGAATTTTACCACCTATGGGCTATTTTGTTATGGCGTCTTTCGCCCCACCCCCGCTGGCCACCCACTAGAGCACCTCTGGGAATCTCTGGGCTCTGGAGAGGATGGTGTTGCAGACTGTGACCTGGTATCAGCTTTTCAGTGAGGAAATAATACCCAGGGAGTTGAACGGAATTCTGAATTGCATAAAGTTAAGTTTTTCCAAGGTTTACTTATTTGTAGCTGAACAAAATATTCCGGGGTCTGGATGTAAGGCAGGCTGAAAAAAAAAGTATAGGGACCAAGACCGAGGATATAAAATCCTTACTGATTGTTTTCAAGGAGAGAAGTGAGAATTTGCAAATATATTTGCATTTTCTTTTCTCTCATGATGGAGGAGGTATTATATAAAACTTAAGGCTACCGTTTGATGAGGAAATTCAAGACAGATGTCTTTAGGAGCCCCATTTTTTAAATATAAAAATTTTCTTACCTTCCATAAAACTGCAACCAGAGCTAATAGCAAAAGGATTCCAGCAATTATACTTCCTACTATAACTCCAGTTGGAACTTCGGCTTTCTCATGGGGTTTCATTATCATGATGGGAATCTGTAAATGTATGTATGCAATAATTGAGTTAACTAATTGTAGCACTCAGAAAAAGTGAGATGTTCTAGTCAATTTCTCTAATTTTATAAATGGTGGTCCAGAAAGGTGACATGACTTACTCGTGATCTCATCCCTCAGCTAAACATTGTGCAGTATAATTTCTAGAGAAAATGCTTCTTTACAGTACAGGCGAGGAATACAAGTTTTCTAGTTTCCTCTCTTTTTAATTGTGTCTGTATTTAGTGGATATGTCATCTATGACAACCTCAGATGCTTTATTTATGAAATAGGAACTTCGGTTCCTGGCATAGTCTCATCGTCAAGTGACAGCATTTGGAGCCCAGACTTGGAGAGGGGAGTTGAAGACCAAACAAATTAACAACCCCAGATCCCTTGTGATTAACCAACAGCAGCTTTGTACTAGGATCCTAAGTATTGCTTCCACTCAACTCACTCAAGTTATTTGATATGGATTGTTAAAAAGTAGAAGTAATAGCTCAGGGCTCAGACTGACCTTTTCAGTGATAAACTGTCCTTGAGGCTACTTCTGATTCTTCATGTCTACTTCCTGGGAATCTTTATGACTTTGTAATAGAATGGCTGCCCTAAGAGTTCTAATGGTAAAACAGTATCTTTTATATATATATATATATATATATTTTATGTATATTTTTTTAATTGCAGAAAGAATCACTGCCATTTCCTCCACAATGTGTTTTAAGAATATTAAGAGCTGCATTTTGGGCAAAACAAGTCGACAAAACCCAATTGATTGATTGATTGATTTAACACTCTATTACAGTGGCAGATGGGCTGCTTCTCGTCACAGAATTTATGAGTTAGGCTGAACTTTGTCTTGCCTTTTGGTAATTATATTTCTTTTCATTTATATTTTCAAGAACTAAAATAAGGTTTTACAATTTAGGAATAAAGTAACTGAATTTGTACTTTACTGCTTAATGGCAGTCATACCTTTACTGTCCATTCCAGAATTTCCCAGGGTGGGGTCCATGGATCCAAAGGGATCCATGAGTATAAAAATTTTTGTTTCATATTTTTAAGTGGACTAGGATTCAAATAAATTTAAGAATCACTCATCTACCTGTAGGGATATGCCAGTTTATTATCTGGATTCCAAGTATTATTCAAAAAATTATCCAGATTATTTGGATTCAAATGTATTTTCATAGACAAGTAATAGTTGGCCTTTGTTATTTATCAGTATTGATAAGAGAAAACCAAGAAAAAAATCTAAAGCATTCATTAAAATTGTTAAATTAATTGAAAATTGAAATTAATAGTATTTTCTAAAAAAATAAAGACCTCAGCAGATGTTCAGAGAGTCTGAACACTACATTTTTCTAAAATGAACTTTTAAAATATCTATAGTACTGCTGAGTTCATAATACTTTGAATTTGAAGTCCACATTTCCTTTGGCTCCATTTCTGATTTTCCCATGCCCTAGCCTCTGAAGAGAGGGTGTGGGCCTTTCCTGAGGGTCGTAAGCCAGGGGCTGAACAGAATCCTTTCTTGGAATCCTTTCCCCTGGGACCAGAGTGGGACACCAGTGCTGAGAGTTATACTCTCAAGCATTGAGAGAGGTCCAGAGTTCACAGGGCCATTGGCTTTTTAATGGCTACAACAGTGGACTGAGGCCAGCTACCAGGCTGGTCTTGGGGCAGAGTTTTAAACTGGGGCTTCCAATTTTTAACAAAAGCATTGGGAGGAAAATGCTCAGGGCTCTGCCAGCAGATTAGCTGAGCTTGGAAATCCCACTATATCTAAATATGGCCTATTCCAACCAGAGGTTCACTGCAAAGGAAAGTTGTCCTGTGCCAGCCCTTGGAACAGTGAGCCTTTGTTTTCTCTGAAAGTACATTTCTTTGCAAGACTTTTTTTTTTTTTTTTTTTTTTTTTTAAATCAAGGGGAACATTTTAGTTTTCTAGACTATAAGAACTAATGAATGGACACTTCACACAGTGCCAGTATCTAGCTATAAGGAATACTAAAAAAAAAAAAAAAATCCCCAAACCCTCTAATAATGCCTTATTTATTAAGCATACTTAAGCACTTCTCTTTAAACAATAAAATATATGATTCAAGTAAGCATGATTTGAATGTCATGGCCTAAGATGTAGACTGTGCTGTGAAAGACAGAAGAGAAAGGAAGAGCTGACGGGCTGGTCGAAGCCTGGATTAGGGAGCCATGAACAGCAGGGGCCCCCTTTGTTGTGCCTTGCAGTGGACTGTCCCTTCTGATCCAGCTTCAGCAGGGGCCGTAGGTGAGTGTGGAGGGCGAGTGTATCACTGAACTTTTTGGAGTAGCAAACAACTTTGCCAACAAGCCTAATGTAATAAACCTCAGGTTTTTAGAGTTTCACTAAGAAACTCTTACAGATGTGTAGGTGAGAAGAACCACCACTCTTAAGTTTTCAGAAATGAATGTCTATCGGAGACTAGTGCCCGCTGGGGTGACAGGATCCGCTTACCGTGACTGTGTTTTCTTCAATCACATATATCTGAGGGTTATAGGTGTCGATTTCGGCAGATGCTGCCAGCTGTATTGTCTGGAAGGTTGACTGGAACATAAGAACAGATTTTATCCTCAGAGAAGTTAACACACAAAACTTTGGCATGTTTTTTATTTCCCTTTGGAAAATGACAAGAGCAAATGGCACCTATGAAGCCCCAGGATTTGTGTTCCTAAATTGGCGATATGTGTAGGACTGCACATGGGAAGCAACTGGGGAACTGAAAACATGTGGATATTTGGGCCATAATAGCAAATTAAACCAAATCTTGGGGGGTGAAGTTAAGGCATCAGCAGGTAAAATTCACTCTCCAGGTGATTTTAACTTGAAAATGATTGAAAAACAAGATTTAGAAATGAAGTTTTTAATTGGAAAAGATCATGGTTCAGATTTTTAAAAACTTCATGAAGTTTGCATCATGAGGGAAAATTGCAAGCTTGAGATTTTATATATTTACCTGAATAAGTCAAATAATGGAAACTTAGATTAAAACCAGTAAAGGTACACTTAAACTTGACCATGCATGTCAGCCATGCATGACACCCTGCACCTTTTGTCAAGCTACATAATGAGTAATAATTTCAGGTTTCCTAATCTAAGTGTTTCTATAAAATACTAGATTTGGGGCCAGCATATAGGAAAGACACATTTTATGCTGTTACTGGTAACCATGTAATATGAAATATTCCTGGATCTAGTTACAGAAAAGGGATTTTCAAGTGGATACATTATTGATGTGTATTTTGCTTTTTCTGTAATGCAGATGTTGGGACTGATGCTTACTTTGAAATAGCATACAATGGCCAGGTTTGAGAACTGCCTTCCTATGCTCTGGCTACTAGGATTCAGTTTTTCTGGTTACTAAGGCACATGTTTCAACATACTTCATGAGGTAATCTGCTAAATTATATCTGGGAGCCAGAAAGAGAATGCATATCCAAAAAGTGAGCAATTTATTTCCTTTCCCCCGGCTCAGTGTGATTAGTTTTAATTTTCTCAAGATGGAAGATTGCATCAGAAGTTAAGCCTGAAGCCTTGTGTCTTAAGCACATATTACTGGGGAAACATTCACAGTATTGATAATGGTTTGCTTTAAAAAGAAAAGTAGCAATTAAGTGATACGGGTGTCACAGTCCCTGTAGACTAAAAAGAATTTCTTCACAACACTGACTTATCTGCCCTCCCAAGCCCGCCCCTTTGCACAGCTGTGCACACAGTATCCTGCAGGGTTAACAGTGGTAGTAACACCACACGTACCTGGGAGAGTGAAGTAACGCACCTGCTAGCACTCACAAGGCTTTGCCTTATGAACGGCAGCCAGCCACGCCATTCATGTGGAGGCCTGAGCAATCGCTTTATGACGAAATTATGGAAATGTTCACTTGCAGGGCGTCAGGAAAAGGGTGAAAGGCAGTTTGCTAATGGACTCTAATACAGGAAATAAGATTTGTATTTCAGACTGGATCTCCTAGGTGGCCTGAGAACATCCATTTGACTGTTGAAATAGCTGAAAACAAGGTGGGAATAAACATTTGACCTTTCGTGGAGGAGGAAGATGTGTGGGACTTGACACTCTCATGTGGGGTTTTTCAGCTCATCCATAACCATCGAAAAAGCACAAATAACACTTCTTCAGAAATTTGCTTCTAGAAATGAAACTGCTGCTCCTGACAACTTTTGGGAAGGTACTTTTAAAAGTCTTACAGTTAAAATAATGTAGTTTTAAACTCAAGAAAACCCAAATGCTTTTTACAGAGCCAGCATGATTGCATTTTGATTTGCAACAGTCAGTTTTCCTTCCCAGCTGGCAAAGGTTTCTAAGAAAACATTTGTTCCTCAAATCCAAGAAGACAAGAACCAATTGGTGAAATCTGGCACCAAACTGTATCAGCTGGGACAGTGGTATAACTCACTGCATGCTTCCCATCTTGCAGGATTTAGAGGGGTCTGAAAGGCTTGAAAGCGAGTGTAACCAACAACAAAATAAAAGCAAGAAGAAAACCCAGTTCCTCACTCCTACACTCTCCCACTTCTCTGTTCCTCTCCCTGCCTTTCACTGTTCCTCTTTCTGTTATGTCTTTATCCAAGAATATTGCTCATATTTTGGTTCCAGTGACAAGTTCAGAGAGAACTTAGTTCTCTAATCTTAAAATTCCATAGCAGGGAAAATGGGGTTGTTGGGAGAGCTCATGAAATGGTTAGAAAATAGGGACTAGAGTATTGTTGGTAAACACCTTGAGGATTCATTATTTAAAACAAAACAAAAAAACACAAGAACTATGAGGACCCCTGGAGGTTTCAGACTAATTTTTTTTTTTTTTTTTTTTTTTTTGCTGCCTGAATCAGAACCAGTGTTGATAAAATGAATAGCTAGCTACTTACGCAGTCAGCCCTGTTCATCCTTCTATTTTTCATGCCAGACTGAGATTCTGGCTACTGAAATCTCAGCTAAAAGCAGATATGACTTTTGCAGAGTCACACCTGCCAAATGGAAAAAACACTGACATTGTTTTGACACTTTCTTCAAACTTTTCATAAGATGGGAAGGACTTAAAAAAAGGTGTATGTACACTGGACTTTCACCAGAGAAAGAGTAAAACAGGAGAGTAGAGAGTCTCCATGGCGAGATTTTCCTACGTGGTGGGCTGAGATCAGTCAGCTGGGAGCTCAAGGAAGGAGACAGACATGAGCACTTTGATTTGGGCATATTAGAAGTGACTAGGAAGGCAGAAATGTCAAGGGCACGAGGACGAAGACAAACCAGGTGGCCCATTGTGCCCCAGGACATCACAGGGGATCCTGATGACATCTCAGACCTTCTGATGTAATAGGGTGGCATGGAGTCTATGAAGCTGATGCTTTACAAGCACCCCAGGTGATGCTGAGGTACAACCAGGTTGGGCAAGCTTTGGAAAGGGAGCAGAAGCCTATTGCCTTCCACGGTGAAACTGGTCTGAGTCATCTGGGCATTGCTGATATTAGCCAGAATACTACTTTTGTCGAAGGGTATGAATTTATTGAGAATGAAACTTTATGCATCCTTGCTATTGATAAGCCCAACAAATAAAGCGTATACTTACTGCTGTAAAAGTCCCGTTCCAAATTCTGGTCGATACATTAAGGAAGTACTCTGCTTTGACCTGAAGGTCCTTCAGCCAGCAGGTAACATTACCACATGAAGCAGCTCTGCAGTTCTTTCAGGGTGGAGTCAATGGTAAAAAGAAAGCATTAGTATGGGCTTAAAAAAGTAAATGCTAAAATTTTACATAGATGGATAAAACTCAGTGCTGGGAAGGATCTAGGAAAACAGGCAGTCTCCTGAACTTCCCAACCCTTCTTCAGGAGGTTGTGGCCCTAGGCTCCAAAGGTAAAAAGTACATGCCCTTTGGCCCAGCCATTTTCCATCTGCATGGATGATAATCAGAAATGTGTGGAGAAGAGTATGTCAAACCTACTTGTATTACTATTTCTGAGAGTAAAAGCACCCCCCAAATGAAATAATTTGTGTTTATCCATAAGGTAGTAGTTAGGTAAATTATTGAATAGACATGCACAAAATGCAGTGCAATTTAGTCATTAAACATAATTGATAAAGATGCATTCCTTAGATGAAAAAAAAAACAGTAAAGAATTATGGTTGCCAAGGGTTAGGGAGGAGGGAAAGATGAAGAGATGGAGCGCAGAGTTGTTTTAAGGCAGTGAAACGATTCTGTATGATAGTATAATTGTGGATACACGTCATTATACATTTGTGAAAACCCATAGAATGTCTGACCTCCAAGAGTGAATGCTAATGTAAACTATGGGCTTGGGGTGATTATGATGTGTCAGAGTAGGTTCACCAGCTGTACCACTCTGATGTGGGAGGGGATTTTAAGAGTTGGGGAGGCTGTCCGCATGTAAAGGGGGCAAAAGGTAGTTGGGAAATTTCTGTACCTTCCACTCAGTTTTGCTGTGAACCTAAAACTGCTCTAAAATATGAAGTCTATTAAAAAAAAGTCAAGGACATATTGACCTATTAAAAAAAAGGTAGCAGGGTTCATTTATGTAACAGGATATGTTTATCTAGACGTAGATTAATACTTAGAGGTATAGAGATGGATGTTCATTATACTGAGTGGTCGGCGATTAGATTTCTAGAGGACTTTAGTTTCTTTGTTGTTTGTGTTTTATGTTGTTCACAGTGAGCAGTTGCCATTTTTACAAAATCAAAACATTTTCACAAAAATAAGGAAAATGCTCAGAAGTATATTTTGGCATACCCTGACATGAGTTTCTCCTGGGCATTTTTACATACTACTGTTTAGATTTAAGCCATATTTACACCGTAATTACACTATAAGAAAGAAACTATTTCATTCTGTTTTCCCGTACCCCTACCCCCATCTGTCACAAAATAAAGCAATTTCAATAAATGAAAACCAGAATTTCAATGTTGTTCTTAGAGGAGAACTATGGTTTGTTTAAGGTTGCTGTTTGCTAAAGGTTTACTAAGTGGAGTTCCTAAGATGTGCCAAGCACCATACCAGATGCTACACTAGCCTCTTTCTCGAGGAAAGGCACATCGCCCTGGAGCAGGAGATAATAAAATATTGGAAAACTGAGAAGCATGGCCAGAGAGGCATTTTAGCAGCTAAATAACCTCAGTGATCATGAGGAAGGGAGATGTAAGGAGCTTCGCCTTCAAAGCACATGCAGTTTCCTCACAGCTCTTCGCAGTGCTTACGAAGTGCCTGATACAATAGTTTCACATGGAATCCTTTTGATTTCATGAAATCTGGCACTTGGATTTTATATTACCGGCATAAGTAATAATCCCAATAACCTAGATTTGAGAGTGTATTTTCTAAATCTTGATTCACACAGGCCATCAAAGCCAAAACGGGAAAATTCTGTAACATGAGATGATAGAGGAAGTGCACTGATTTCCAGGTAGAACAAACACTGAATCACCCAAAGAAATAGTCACCCCATTAACCTGTCCTCACCAATTCTTTTACGTGCCGGAAATTTTCATTCTTGAAAGACACAGAAGGAGACATGTGTCCTATTTTCAGTGGATTTATTTCGGCGTTACAACTGATGTCACCAGCCTATAAGGAAGGACATGAAATCAGTCTCAGGAAGCAAAATCATTTCTGATGTTCCTTTTAACATGTCAGGAAGTCCTGTGGTCACATGTCGGAGTGGGGTGGGGGGCACTTTAGGCTTCTTTCACATCACCGACCCTGCCACACTTCCCGTAATCATTCACGGAAACCTGGAACTCGATGGGTGGCACTGGTTCTTAACAGCCTGAGACGTAACAAGACCGTTTGCAATAATAATAGACTGAAGAGACCCTGAATTCAGGGTTCTCTGCGGACCATTTTGAGACTTTGATTTCCTGTCATCAGCTGTGCACAGCACAGGAGGGACACCTCCAGACAGCCAGCTTGGAGTACCAGACAGGCTGAGCCAGTGTCAAGGGGTTTGGCTCCACAGTGCTGCTCAACCCGGGCTGCATGTTAGAACTACCTGCGAGTGGGGCCTTTTAAGGAATATTTGGTGCTAGAGCCTTAGCCCTAAAGATTCTGATTTAGTTAACTGGGGGTGGGCCTGAGGCTGGGCAGGAATCCCAGCCGATAAAAAGGAGCCAGTGTTGATCACTACCAGGTCAAAGTCTAGGCTGGCACCTTAAAGACCAGCAAGTCTCCCACAGTGGCAGTCATCTGACTTCTCTACAAACACGACGCTGACAAAGTCAGGTCTTCACCTGGCCAGAACCGAGCTTGGGGAATAACTTCTGCCATCTGTAATTGTTTCCTTATAAACAATAACCTGCTTCTAATAAGAAACTGGCCGCTAGTTAACTGGCACTCAGGATGCATAGCATTTATCTTCTCAGTTTTCCATCCGTACGGCATCAGACATGATCACCCTAACCTCATGGGCTATTTCCATATTGAAAGTGCACACTTTTATAGGCAATTCAGTTGCCCTTACCTGATCTGTGTGTACCCCAGTCAGGTACATCAGTGGGTTCTTTTCTTTGGTGTATTGAGGGATGTAGATGGTCACAGATGCCATGCTCACTGGAACACTCCCTGTTGTTACCTGCATAGTACGGGAGAAGACTTTCTGGTTATTGCTACATCATGCACATGTTGCGAAGAAAATGATCAGTAACCTCTGTATTGATAGAGGGCAACTATTAAGTGGTAAGACTGAGTCCATTTGAAAGTAAGCCTTGTTTCTTCAGAGTCATACTCAGATGTCTGTGTCTCACCTCTTCGTGGAGAATTTCAACATCTACAATGTGAACTGGTAAGTAATTTGTGACTTAGGAGTTGGTTAAAAACATTCCCTGTTGAGTTGGGCTACCAGGGCTGAAGTCGCACTCTGCCCCTGATGAGCAGTGTGGATTGGGCAAGATACTTGACCTCTGTTTGCCTCAGTTTTCCTCATTTATAAAATAAAAAAGAATAAGCAACTTAATGGGAATGTGCAGGTACAGCATTTGTTCTCATTGGTGGGAAGTCTGTTCTACTAGGCCAGTTCTCATGTCCTACTGGTTGTTAAAATTTTTTTTAAAGATTTTATTTATTTGTCAGAGATAGAGAGCGTGCTCGCAAGCACAAGTGAGGAGCAGCAGGCAGAGGGAGAAGCAGGCTTCCCCCTGAGCAGGGAGCCTGGTGTGGAACTCGATCCCAGGACCCTGGGATCATGACTTGAGCTGAAGGCAGAGACTTCACCTACTGAGCCACCCAGGTGTCCCTATTAAACATTTAAAAAAAATTTTTTTATGTTATGTTAGTCACCATACATCATTAGTTTTTGATGTAGTGTTCCATGATTCATTGTTTGCATATAACACCCAGTGTTCCATGCAATACGTGCCCTCCTCTAACCCTATTAAATGTTTTAAATAACAACCCTGGGGGGTACCGGCTGACTCCGTCAGTAGAGCATGCAACTCTGGATCTTGTGGTTGTGAGTTTGAGTCCCACACTGGGTATAGAAATTACTCAAAAATAAAATCTTAAAAAGAAAATAACCATAGGCATAATAATCCTACCAATCTTATAACCAACCTGGGAATTAAATGGGTTAATATACATAACATATTTGATACCAAGTGCTGATACTTATTATACCCTATGACTATTGTTATTTTATTGTTACTACTAATTGATTAAATATCCTGTTAAATAATTGCCAAATACTAGCCACATGTTATAAATTCCAGTATCTGGATCACAGATCAGGACTTTTAAAGATTTTTTTTTTTAAATCACCAAATCACAGGGTTATAAGCATGTAACTGACTAGTAGGAAATGTAAAAAAATATAATGGTATCCATTTAAGGTAGTGGATGAATTCTTTTTACTTTTCAAATTTTCTATAATTTATTATAGCAATTTTTCACAAATTTCTCTTTATTTAATTGATAACAATCTTTAGATTACGATTGTTTATGAATGCCAATGTAAACTGGCTGAAGATATGTATATAAATGGTTAGCTTCTCAAGTAGAAGTGGTCTCCAAGGATAAACTGGCATTTTAATTATATTCCAGAGACTTCTGCCCACAGTAATACCATTATATTAATACTTAGTTGATTAATGTTGAACATTTGCTTTCAAAATATATCTATTTTTTACCCAGAACACATAACTATGCACAAAGCCCAGCTGTTTACTTACTGAGTTCTCAGTAAGTATAGCAGTGGGATCAGCAGCATCAGCAACGCCTGGAAACTTGTTAGAAATGCACATTTTTAGGCTCACCGTAGACCTACTGAACCAGAAACTTGGAGGATGGATCCCATGACATGTGTCTTAACTTTCCTCTAGGTGATTCCAATGCATGCTCAAGTTTGAGAACCACTGATATATTTCAACTTTTTACTTCTCTTCCTGGTCTCATCCCCCCCACCCTTCCTCCTGACTTAGTATTCTTATGACAGGCTTACCAACCTTAATGGAGAAGATGAATTTTGGACCAATATCTTCAAAACTGTGCACGATAGAAGGAACATTCCCATCTGAGGAGACTTCATAAAAATTTATGTTGGTGGATCTGTTGAATGATGTTTGTAAAAGTCAAATATTTTATTTTTTTGTTCTTGAAGCTTAATACCTCTTATATTTAAATATCTTCTAGCTTATATAACAAGTAAAGGTTTATATTTAGATATAAAGACCTAATGAAAACAAATGCTACTTACAGGCAAATGTTTCCAACACTAAAACAAATTCTTTTAAAAACCTATCCCTTCATGATCTTTCCATAAGATTCTTTGTGTTCTATGTTTACCAGTTGTACGGTTTCTACAATAAGTACAAATGTATGACTTTAGAACTGACAGAACTCAAGATTGCTATTGCACTGACTGGTGTGCTAATGCAGTGCACACAGTCCTGGTTTATTGGATGAATGGATTGATAAACCAGAGGATTTTCCACTTGGGTGGCTGAAATGCAATGATAGGGTATTGGGTTTTAGCTCCTGAACTATTTTTTACTGGATACCTATAAAATAGGGCATACATTTGCCTTGTAATTCCTTCTCCTTATCCTTCTCTAGTTCCAAACCAACTCTAATGCTTTTGGTCTGAATTGAGGTTGGTCAGTCTGTTTCCATGACTGGCATAGAGACCATGTTTATGAAGGCTGACCTGGATGTTTTATTAGACCAAACTTAGAGGTATCAGATGATTTGAGCTCTTTGCTTGGGGTTGCCAACTAAGGTTTGCAAGTGAAGTGGGGACCAGGTCAGAGGAACCCCCACAGGACCACTCAGATTGGAACATACTGGATACCCTTCCCTCTCCTCCTCACTCATTTCTGGGGTTCGGGGTGGATTCCAACCAGGATAACTTCATTGGGACTGTTGGGGGGTGGGGGGAAGGTAGCAGGCATAGGAGTCTGAAAAGCAGTATTTCTTCCCCCTGGACAATGTATCATAATTCTAGGATGCTGATTCTATTTTCTAAAAAAAATTTGAACTGGACATTTTCTGAGATAGGAGTTCCATAAAGAAGCCCAAAAACTATCTTTTTTTAATGCTTAAAAAGAAAAAACTTTTCCAAATTCTCAAAAGGAAAATATGTCCTAGGAGACTCAAATAGATGTAGCATTTGTTAAGGTTATGTAGATGAGAGGAAACAATGATCTGTCAGCCTTACATGGAAAACGGGAATACTGACTAGAATTTGAAACAGAAAGCCTGGCTGTATTTGCATGAATTATTCCCTTTACCTTCCCGAAGACCTTCATGTGAACCCCTAAGAAGAATTAGTTTCTAAATTAGTATGTTCTGCTTTTGCATTTTAAAGTGATCTGACATTTTTCCATTTGTTACTTAAGTTTTCCTTAAGTTACTTAAGTGTGGATGATCAACGTATTTATAAGCAGTTAGCTATGCTCAGGGGGCTCCAGCTTTAGAAATAATTCTATCATGATTTCCACCCATAACATTTGCACAATATAACTGCACATTTATCAAAGTGGTTGCTAAGGGATACACTCAATGACTGGATAGGACTTTTTCAAAAAGCTTTAAAAAAATTTTTTTTATAGTATTTGTGATGGTTAAAATAAATCTGCAAAACAAGTATCTTATTAGTTGTGAACTGGTTACATAAATTATGATCCAGCCAGGAATAGGATAAGTTAGTTCTGTATGTCCTGATATAAAAACTTAGCTCTAAGATCACATAAAAAGCAAGGTTAGAGAAGGATTTTATCATTCCATTCAGTTAAGTGTGTGTGTGTGTGTGTGCGTGATGCGCGCGTGTGTGCATGTGACACGCGTATATCCTGGTAGACAGACAAATCTCACATCTGGAAGGTATTCTGAAAAATAGCCGAGTCATCTATGCAATGGCCAGAGGGGGTGGAAGGGATGACTTCACTTTTCATTGTCTTTCTTTCTGTAGTGTTTGGATTTTTGGTTTCTTTAAAAAAACATCAAGAGGAATTATCTGGGTGGTGGGATTAGGAGCCATTTTAGTGTTTACACATCATAATTTTTAATTTAAAAAAAAAACTTTTTGGTATATTTTAAAGACTATCAGATGGTCTTAAAATCTAGTTTACCATCACACAAAATACAGAGCTAAGATGTTACTGAAAGTGAAGTCCCACTTCAATCTTATATTTATTTCATGTTAAACCATCTGGAAAAATTGGCTGTGGTGTAAGTAGAATCCTATAAAGGCTGTGTTAAGAAAAAGCATTTAGGGTAAGAATCAATGTAGGTAGGAAGAAAACAAAATCAGGTAATGTGGTAATAAGAATCTCTCTGGATGCATTGCATTGTTCTTCAATTCTTTTAGCACTATGGGTCCTTTTGGAATCTGTAGTTGCTGATTAATTTTTCAGGGATGGATGACTTGGGCTGCATTTTGTTCTGCTTTTGCTGTTTGCAGCTCACTCAATATAGAAACATTCTTTCATCTTTGCTCATGTGTCTCATGCTCTAGACATAATGACACATTTTCCTTTTTGCTTTTGCTCAGTGACCTACTGCACGATCTATGTGTTCCATGCTTTTAGGGGTTGGGGCGATGTGGTGTGTCAGAGAAATCTGCTGTCTCTAAACACTGTTGGGCTTCTTGGCAATTCACTGCAGCGCATTTTCCAGGCATCACTGATGCGTGCTTGGAAGCTGCCTTCATGCCTCCCCAGGTGGATCCCTGGTTCCCTGGTTCCCAGGCTGGGAGGTGGGCATCACCTTCAGCCTGCATTCCTGCATAGCTGTGCTCTGGTGTGTCTGCACCCATGAACCTGCTTCCCTTCTTGGTGGGAGGTAAGGTGATACATCGCCCTATTCATGCTTTGATGTTCCACGTGTTTGCCACTTCTCAAGACACCTGTCCCTCTGAACGATTCAAGGTAGCTGGTACCAACCAGCATCACTTTGCCGCTGCTTTCAGCAATGCTTGCTCGGACCAGGCAAGAAGGGGAATACAGCATTTCCTCATAGATGACCTCCTTTGGAAAATGCCTTGTTTCTTCTTGGTTGGAAGAAACCCCTAATATATTATGTCAGGAATTTTCCACCCAGAAACCAATTTTCCATGACAAGATTTCCTATTTGTGGTGGACCTGCTATGTGCAAAGCATATGCATGGGGCTTCAGTGTTTAGGGATGGGGATACTGCTTGCCAGCTCATGGGGATGGTAGGAAGCAAGTGTTGAGAAGGAGGTAGTGGCAGTTCCTCGGGGCCCAGAGAGTTCTTTGACCCCTTGGGAAAGTGTGCACCTCATCTGAGGGCCCACAGAGGTCTTTCTCTGTGGCACGTGGCAGAGGGGCTGTTCCTTTGGGTTTTCTGGTGTTGCTCTCAGTCCATAAACTCACTCAAGGTTCTCCTAAGAACTGACCTGTCCCTGGACTTCCGTTTTAGTTGACAAGGGGGAAATATTTACTTTAAATTTTTCAGTTAAGAATGAACATATAGTGGACCTCCTTAGTCACGAGCCAAATGTGTTATAAACCGAGTGATGTCAGTGGCCAGAGGCTACTCAGTGTTTCACCTACCTCGTTATGTGTATATCCGCGTCATACCGCAGAGGAATTTTCAAGTTGACCAAATTATCTGCCTTGTTTTCTTCATGGCTTTCGCTATTGAAACAAACATTAGGAAACTACTTAGAAATATTATTAAAGCCCATCTATCATCGATTCATGACTTCATTATGTTTTACCTTAAGGCTTGGAAACTGACAGATGCCTGATTCTGAAGGTTTTGAAGATTGAAGTCAAAGTTAATAGTGAAAGTCACCTATACACAAAATTAAAATTCGTTAGCTGGGAAGGTTCATACTTACGGACTAATTTAAAAAAAAAGTTCCCCCAAAAAGCAAACTCACCCCAGTTTCATTCTGAATTGCATATGCCTTAAACTTTCAAACTTTTAAACTATGTGTTCATCCACCTTTCTGTATTTAGCGTGCCTCACTTTTAGAATTAGAGGGCTTACCTTTTGAGTCACGTGTACAGATCCTCACATCACAGCCATATCTACTTGTCAGAATTTGAAAGCTCTGTGCTGATGTGAAAATTTGCTTACCAGGGGTTAACATGGGATAGCTGTGACTCTCTACAGCACTCTGATCAGTGTTGGTCAATGTAGTCAGGGGAAAAAAAAAAAAAAAGAACTCTCCCTCTTGTATGTGCTTTTGAAATGAACTGCATGAGGGGAAATCCCACTTTTATTAATAACTTAAAACATGCAGATATTTTCAAAACTTCCTCTAAATATGCAGCTGGTTAGTTTGTGACACCTGTCAAAGGATGTTACCTAACAACAAAGATAGAATGGTGGCAAACGAACACTAGTGCTGAGGAGGGGCTAGTGTGGATTTGAGGATGAAATGCAAGTTGTACCTGTTGCTCCCTCTTCAAAGCAGGGTAGCCAACATCACAGGTAACAGTCTTCTGAGATGAAGCAATCTGGCATGTTACTTCTGTCCCATCAACCTGGAGACCAAGGAAACAATGATCAGTTAATATGTAGAGCGGGTGCGCACTTACATGCTCAAGGATGTATAAACCACATGGGCATTTTAGCAATAAACTGGTTCACAATGAATTTATTGTCCCTAATGTTGAAAATCTTATATTGTCCAGGTAGCTATTATACTATTTTTATTGCTAAGCAGGACACCCAATAAGCCAAAAGTGAGGTCAAATCCTGGAATTTCCCCCCAGAAGTAAATCACAGTTCTTATATTTCAGAAGCATAAAGTAACTTTAATCCAATATTTAGAAATATTGTCTTTAATACATACCTTTCTCTCGATATATTCAAAATTTGTACTTTCAAGAGAAGAAAACAAATCATGTGTTGGTGTTTGTATTTTAAATAATTTAAAGAATCTTTTTTAGTTCCTTTTTTTTCTCTTTAAAATATAAGTTCCCATTTGGCACAGGAAATTGAAACACCAAAATCAGAATAGATTTAGAACACTAAGTCTGTTAAGATCGTGTTGACTTTAACTTGAAGCCATTTTTAATCCTTTATCAAGCAGTGAATTGGGGAAATCTCAGCTTTTCACTCTTCTCCCTTTCATTGCTTGGTGGCAGCGGAGGGGCCAGAGGGGCCCTCATGGCCAAGTGTGTTCCTGGTATAGTGATCAAGTCAACGTGATTAACTGACCTCGCTGGAATGCAGCATCTTGGCAGTAGCAAGACTTGTGGTTACAAAGCTTGGACCCGGCTACGGGACTCTCGGAGCAAGTGCAGCTCGGAGCATCTGTGCGGCAGCACGGCAGCCTCATCCCACAGATGGCTCGAGAAGAGTTATGGTGGTGTCTGGCCAAGTCTCAGGGCAGAGGAAAAACTGACCAAGCTGTGAAGCAGAATTGGTCTAGATACAGAGCCAGGCTACGCTCGCATGTGGTTTAACTAGTTGGGACCCCCCAAGTTAGCATTGATCGCACTTAGGAGTAAGGCGCTTCTTCAGACAGCTTACAGGACATGGGGATGGGAGTGTGAGCAAGATGGTCATTAATGTCAGGCAGGAAACACAAGAGAGGTGAGCCCGGAGTGTCATCACCTACCGGCATGGACCAGGAAGCAAAAAACAAATTTTCTGAAAAATCAACAACAATTCTAGTGTTGTATGCACTTTCCCTTTTGTTTTTCAGTGTTATTGAAAATGTTAACCTTCTGTTTTGGTTGCTGACGATAAAGAGTTGATCTCTGTTAAAAGAAAAAAATTAAGGTTAAAAAGGGTGGTGTTAAATACTTCACTCATTTTAAAAATAAGAAGACAAAACTCTTTAGATTTGGGGGCCTGAGAAAGTTGTGTAATAAACCATCTTCGCAGTAAAATGATTCAGACAACAAATAAGTCAAGGCTATTATATTTTCTTCTTCATCTATTTTAATTTAAACATTGTAGGGAGAGGAACCATCCAAATACAAATGGTTTGAGATTTCTTACTGTTCTACTCCTTTAAGGATGGTAGAAATTGAAATTCAGATTTTAAGGGTCTTTATTAGTTATGGGTGTTTCTTTTGTAGGAAAAAATCTCCATAAACATTCATTTGAATAAAGTCATCTAATGTGTCTTATTTCTACATCTTACACTGAGCTCGAAAGCAGACTTACTGAGCAGCGGACAGTTGATGGACATTTAGAACTAGATCCGAGATACAGACCCCGTCATCCCCACAGTCCTTGTAGAAAGGGATCTACAAAAAAGGAAAAACAATCCCACACGTTTGTTCTTGAGTTAAAAACCAGATTGTGGAAGGGTACATGTAGAATTATTCCATTTATATAAAGCTCAAAACCATGCAAAGCGAAACATTTTAGGAATATATACACGTTTAGTAACATAGGAAGAAAAGCATCAATAAAGGCAAAATTCAAGGTGATGATTTGCCTGAGGGAGCAAGATGAACATGGAGATGATAGGGGAAGGGAGGGATGCAGAGAACATAGGTATTGGTAACATTTTTTAAGTGGGTGGTGAGCACAAGATGTTTGACTTTATGGTTATTTATTTCTTCAACAAATATTTATTGAACACCTATGGCACTGCTCAAAGAGCTGAGAATAGAGCAGTGAAGAAGACTAAAGTCCTTGTCCTTCACGGATCTTGCATGCTGGTGAGCTCTGCACATAAAGGTATTTCACGTAGAAGACAAATAGTTGAAAAGTTATGTCCTATGTAGCTTTCGAACACGACTGCAGCAGCTATGAAGCTTTCTTAGCCAGTCTGAATTTCAGGAAGGGCAAACCGCACTTACACTGAAGACCTTGGCCTTCTCAGAGTAGGCTTCAAGGGTGGGGCTGGTGCCAGGGTTTTCCAGACTGATGTTCACACACAGATCCAAAGAGCTGACAACGTCAGAGGGCTTCTAAACACACACAAACACAGTGAGGTAGTTTACTAGGGCACAACAGCTTCAAAACAAGAAAATGACCACCCCTGTGTTCACAGTTAAGGACATGGTCCCCTCTCCATTGTGGAGAATATCCTTGTTTTGGATTTTCCAGACTCTTGCTTCTTTTCTCTCTTAATTCTGCTCTTAGCCTCTCCACTGCCAAGATACTTAGAGACTTGGGTTCAGTAAAAATCTGAAGCAGCAATTCTTAGTTAAGCTCACCAGTCATCTTGTTATTCATACACAATTTATAAATATTTAGAGGATATGCCCAGTTTTAATACTTAAGAGTCCTAACAATACATGGCTCTTCAGTTGTTGGCTATGGTCTTTCCAGTTCCTACTGCCAAGACTTAGGAGTCCTTTGGTGTCCTGACCAAATCTCTGGGAGGGCATATGCCTTAGATGGGAAGGTGCTCAGGGTGGCTATCAGGCAGTGACAGGAGAACTCCCTTCCTTAGTCAGAACTTAACTCTGCTCTATAAAACCAGATAAAGGGGGTCCTCGGCTGGCTGTAAGACTAGCCCACAGGATGGGCTTGGGAGTGATATCCAGTATGGTGTGTTAACTGAAACAAAATCTCTTCAATGACCCAAATCACACACATCTTCTTAAAAACTTCACAAGTACACATCAGCATGAACAAGACACATGTGTGAACAACAGCTTGGCTGACTTCATTCCCCCAGAATGGACTACAGGTGTCATTTGACCCAAGACTTAGCACAAAAATAGGAGACAATGAGAGCTGGATTTTAGCCCTTTAAAGAATGTGTGTAATTGGCATCTTAACAACAAAAAAGGTCCAGGCCTTCATAAACAAGACTCCCTTAACATGAACAAGAAATTAAACAATGCAATTGATTTTAATTCTTCTATTAACTGTTTTTCCAACTCATATTTAATAGTTTTTGATATGTGATCTCTGTATCATTCATCTATATCAAAAATATCTGGGAATACTTCTTAAATCTGTATATACCTTGGACCTTCAAACCCAAATTTTGTTGGTGGGAACCAGAATATGCATTTTAAAAAAGTTCTCTTGGCAATTCTTATGCATCTTGAACTCTGAGAACCATGTTCTAGGAAAGTTCTTAAGCAGCTCTTTTAAAAATGGTTTCCTGAGGAAATCACACTTTCAAACACCATTTCATGGTTCTGGAGGGAAATAGTCATGTAATTTATAAAATCCGTTTTCTGTTGGAAATCCTGAGAAACATTTTTCCTACTTGTGAGATTTTCAGATTTCATGTCAACTCTAGTAACTATGGCCTATGATTAGAGCAAACACTTTTTACCTCATCCTTCACCTATATTAACTGAAATACAATAGTGAAAATCACAATTGGAATTGTCCTTTTCAGCAGCTTTAAAATAAAAATTTTCCCCGATAGGAAAATGCTAGAATAAAATTTACAGTCTACTAAAGCTTTTCCTGTTAAATGTTTAAGAAAACACCATGTTTGATTTAAGAACCTTATTTTTAGCCTTTCGGTTGTAATCTCAAATAAAATTTCATGCTAGTAACATACTACTAGAAGGCAATCATATACTAGCATAAAGAATATAGGATTTCCTGCTCACAAAATTAGACAAGAAAAGCATTAGTTAGAAGGGCAAGCATTTTCTAACTCCCAAGCTTCTTTTTTAGACTTTGACCATTCATTAGTCATTCAGAGGAAAAGATGAAAGAGAGGACTGCGGCCTCACCTGTATGTGGATGGTATACTCGGCACAGCTCTGTGCTTGGCTTACGCGCATAGTCTTCTGCAAGCACCTTTCATTATTTTCTTTAAATAAACCCCTGGAGGTTACTCTGGATGAATATAGGTCTGCATCAATCGTGATGTTGTATATAATAGCTATGATAAAGATCACAAAGAAATGTTATTGCAAATAAACCTTTACAGAAAAACCATCCCTGCCTTACTGTATCTTACTGGCTGAAGTCAAGGGCTTCAAGAAAATATAAAAACGGTCTTTCCACGGATGGACTGTGAGCCAGGCACAGCCACGGGATTTGTAATTCAGGCTCTGGTATGATGTAGGGGACTGTGGTTAGAGAGAGGGGGGATTCAAAGAAGCATGGCTTGAAAAGTGGGGAGCAAAATGGACTTGCCACCAGGAAATCTGAGGGAATTTGGTCAAATTACTCACTTCCTCAAGCATCAATTTCATCATCCCTAACATGGTGATATGATAAAGAAAGCAGTTACTGAGTGCCTGCAATTGAACATGTTCTCATATGTTCCCTTATACAAGTTTTACTAACAATCAGCCTGGAAAGTGGATAGATCTCATATTTCATGTAACAGAATAAAAGAGGTAAAATAAACCAGCTCCATTCACACAGCGAGGGCATGCTCAGAAATAAAACCAGGGTAATTTTGAAATCAGAGCTCATGTTCTTTTGGTTTCCATGCAGTTGTGAGGATTAACTGTTATTTGAGATAAACTCTGAGGGAACACCCTAGATACTTATTTGGGGGCCGGGGAGGAAGGCATGCAACTCGACAGTAATAAGTTTGGAGTCAGACAGACTTGGTTTGAATTCTAATTCCATTCTTTACGAGCTCTATGACTTTAGGCAATTTGTGTAACCTCTTTGAATCTCCATTTCCTCATCTATAAAACAGAGATACTACTACTAACCCAGGGAAATGAAAATGAAAAAAAAAATGCAATAAAAACAGAGGTCAGCAGCCAATATACAAAGTATCAGAGTCTTCAATGAGAGTCGCTGTCCAAAACTGAGAAAGAAGACCTGATGATATCCAAAGCATCAGCTGCCTTATCTAGGGTTATTCCATTTTATTTTACTATTTTCAATATTTTAAATTTTTATTTATGTAATTTAAAAAAATTTAAATTTTTTTATATTTTTAATATGTAAATATATGTAACATATAAATTTATATATTATATATATATAGATTTATAACATAAATTTATAAATATGATATAAATACATATATTTAAAATTCAATATTGAATAGACTTCTAAAATACATTAATTCTATAGGTTACCTTTAAAGTATCTATTAGAGATATTGGATAATTTTTCTTGCTCCACTGACTTAATGAAGTTAACAAAGATAGATAAAATATAAGTGAATCAAATGAACTAAAAACAAACGGTGAAAATAATACAAGGGAAAAACAATGCCAGGGAGGCGAACGTAGCCAGGACAGAGTTAGCACATGTGGTAATACTAGCTCATTTTTCTCGAGTAGGTGAAAAAGATGGGGTCATAGGCAATATATCAATTTTTTTAGGTTATTAACTTTAAACTGGAGTGAACACCTGATATAAAAAAGACCATATGCTTTAGAAATTTACTTTTCAAAGTTGTGAAGATGAAATTCTGGTCTTACATACTATTATTGCCAGACAATTAAGTGATAAATGATCATGACTGGCTTGTCTGTGTGAACCTGAAGACATCAAGGAAAAGGTGCCCAATGGGAAGAAAGCCCAAGGAAGGACATTTTCTGAAGGCAGAAAGCAGCTTTCGAGTTACAGCAACAAAAGGGGGGAAGCCCCATCAAAAAGAGGAAGATTTAGGAGACAAATCCATGCTTTCAGGCCAGGAGAGCTAACCAGGCAGCCCTTTCTGCCAACTAATCGATTTCCCAAATTAATGTTTTAGGCAGACTAGCCACTTAATGTTTCCCCCCCACCCCAGCTTTGTTGAGATGTAATGGAGATTTAATACTGTATCAATTTCAGGTATACAATGTAGTTATTTTGTATATGTAAATATTGGAAAAGGATTACAATAAGATTCATTAACAGATCATCACCTCGCACAGTTGCAAGTGTGTGTGTGTGTGGTGAGAACTTTTAAAATCTCTCTTAGCCACCTCCAAATATACAACACAGAGTTGTTGGCTCTAGTCACCATGCTGTACATTACATCTAGCCACTTAGTGTTTATACAGGAATGGTTTTCGACTCAACTATCCTGGCTACTCACAGGGCAGGCCTGTGAGAGTTGGGTCAGTGTTTGGATGCCTGAAAGGAAAAATGCCAGATACATATGAGAAGTAGGAAAATACAGAAAGCATGGCAAGATGTGAATCCAACTTCTGCTTTATGTTTTTAACCTATGTATTTCTTGGTATGAATCATGATAAAGACTGAAAATAGAGACAGGTTAAGTTGGTTTGTTAACCACTTAATGAAACACTTGTGGGAACTACAGGTGGCTGAAGATTAAAGCCAAAATCTGAAGGAAGGGGGATGAGAACCCATGAGAAAGCAGCAAGAGAAAGGCAGAGTTTAATCAAGTGCTAACTCCATTGCCATGCTCTGCAGGTGCTGGAGCAGGAGAGATGAAAGTGAGGGGCAGTGGTTAGGAGAGACTCAGCCAGTCCAAGAGAGATGACAATTCCTGGTGACATTTGTCCTGTTTTCCTCACTCGTGCTGACAGGACACATTTCAGATTTTTATCCATTAAATAATCAGATTATTCAGAGTATTTAAAACACTGGGCACAAACTGCATATTGTTTATATTTTCTCTTATTATTTCATGCCTATTATTTCCTCAAAAATAGGAATATTTGGTACTTGTGCTGAACACATTATATCTAGATCATGTCATAGCTGAAATATGGCATAAAATACGGGTGTAACATCAGTGTCATCTGTGTGTGCCCAAGGTTTAACGTAGGGAACCCTTGGGTAAAAGACACTTCGATAAAGTTGGGAGAGCCCAGGACTAGGTCACAGAGATAGTAAATTTCTGTGGCAGAGTGTTACCTTCTGGAGACAATAGAGGAAGCTCTAACCACATCTTCCATACCTAATTAACCATTCTCAGGCCCCTCAAATATGTAGCAATGTAATAGCTGCATGATCTTATTGCTTTTGGTCCATAAACACAAAGTATAGGTTATATTCAGGACTCAAACTCTACAAGCAAACCTATCTCCACACAGATTATTTCAGGTCAACCCACCCACTTGATCATTTTGCTTAGTAGGTCTAAACTTGGCACTGAAACAGAGTGTGAGTTTTATGTCCGCATTCTTGTTGAACAAAGTAATTTTTTCTGGTGTGAACGAAGCATCCACAGATACATCAGCAATACTCTGTGACCTGAAAGACATAAATAGAAACAGGTAGGTTACTGCCAAGTGCACGTTATAACCGTTACTTAGAGGACCCAGGGCCAGCATTATCAAATTATTCTCAGCACGATCTAAGCACTGGAGCAGTATTTCATATTTGAAAGCTCTAAAATGACAGGTAGGAACAAGATCTTCTGTGTTTGTGACTGACTGTATTGCCAGCCCAACCCACATTTCGTATTTTTGTTTTTTTTGTTTGATGCATGCATAAGTGCAGGATGTGAGTCTGCAACCTCTTTGCAAATGTTAAGTACAAAGTCATGGTCCCTGTTGTTTTGTCAGCTACAAACAGTGATGTTTGCTCTTCCTGTAAAGGGAGGGGAGAGAGCAGTGACAAGGTGAAAGTGGCGTGGCTGAGGAGCCTGGCCGTCTCCCTGTTGCCTCCCTTCATGGCTGGCAGCAGTTCTTTGATGTGTGGCATAGGACCATGGCCTGCTACCAGAAAATGGCTGGGGAGTCTCTCAGGCAGGGTGCTAAAGACTTCTGACTCTGGCACAGCCCTTTAGATAATCTAAAAAGCTTTCACATACACATGGCCTCATTTGCCCCTTTAACACTCCCATGAAATACAACAAATAGTCTCCTTTTTATTAATGAAAAAGTCTGAAACAAAAAATACTTAGTAACTTATCAGTTTACTGAGTAATAGTTAGCAAGTGAGGAGTTGGAGCTCATGATCTCCTAGTTCCTCTGCCAGTAAAATTTTGTACTTCATCACAATGACCCTTTGTGCACACGCTCCATTATTTACAGAGCAGCAACTAATAATCAATAATTTCACTGGTTTGAGAAGTACCACAAGAAGATGCAGAAAACATTTTATCTTTAATTTCATGTACCATCCGAAGGACTTGAATCAACTGAAAAATTGTTTCATCAGTTGATCATGTACCTATAAGGCCCCCTAATAAGGAGCCATAAAACATCCAATAACAAATACACCATGTCCTCAAACCTACAAGATCTAAAATGTCTAAGTGAATGTTTTCTGTAAGTCAATCTCTTTAAGAATCTTTTATCCCAATGGAGATGGTGGCATTGACTGAAAGGATTTTGTTAACTCGTTTTTTAAAAAATTATTCTCAGGAAGTTACCCAGAAAATCCAGTCTCAGCACCTGATAGGAATATGACCACAAAATGGCAAGAACTTAGCTTAACTGATCACCTCAATAAATTGATCTGACTCCATGTGTCTGGACTTTTTGAAGAATTAAGTCTACCTTTAAAGAAAAAAGTTTGGCCATCATTGGTGATATTAAAAGGGAGTATTGGGGGGCTCCTGGGTGGCTCAGTGGGTTAAAGCCTCTGCCTTCAGCTCAGGTCATGATCTCAGGGTCCTGGGATCGAGCCCCACATCGGGCTCTCTGCTCAGCGGGGAGCCTGCTTCCCCCCCCCTCTGCCTGCCTCTCTGCCTACTTGTGATCTCTCTCTCTCTGTCTCAAATAAATAAATAAAATCTTAAAAAAAAAACAAAACAAAACAACAAAAAAAAGGGAGTATTGGGGAGCCTGGCTGGCTCAGTTAATGGAGCATGTGACTCAAACTCGGGGTTGTGGGTTCAAAACCCCCAATGGGTATAGAGATTACTTAATAAAATCTTTTTTAAAATGGGAGTGTCTTAGTATAGTAATTATGTAGGTTATGAAGGATGAAGCCGACCAGATGGCTGGAGGGGGATGTTCACTGAAAGGTATGTTTTTAAAAATTTATAAGAAATTCTAAGTCCTGTGACTATGTTATCACACCTTGTATTTTTCGAATGGCATGCTACTCTTAACTGATTTTATTTAGTAAATATATTTTTTAATGTGTCGGTCTTAAGTATGATCTGTGTATTTTCCCCCCCACATGAAGTTTTCTTTAAAATGATGCACTCAAAACAATGCATTTTTTAAAAGCATATGTGAAATATTGTAAATAGTTTAATGAAACTCAGAAACAACACATCAATATGTAATGTTTTTCTGTTCTTGAAGTATTTGGACATTTAAATCAAATGAATGAAATATATTTTTTTTGGGGGGGGGAGACTCTTGATCGAATTATCAATTTCTTTATGATTCCAATCCCTGGCCAACCCGATATATTTATTGTTGTCCTTGAATCACACAGCCCTTGAATCCCTTATTGCTGCTCCCTGCTCTTCAACTCCTACTGAAGTCAATGAGAGGTCAGCTAAACCTAAATAATAGCTTCTTGTTTATGACTAATAATTTCAAAAGTTACTTCATAACCACATGAGACGTTATACTTCACTTGTGTGGTCTGAGTGTCCAGTATTTTTAGAGCATTCTCATGAGGCTTCCTTTCTGTAAGCTGAGGGAAGGTTTTTTGAAAGATAATATTCAGAAATATCTTGGATACCATTTTAAAGGCTCTGTCTTTTCTGCGTCCTTTATCTGCTCACCATATAGAGAAGAGGAACTTGATGACAATGTTAAGCAAATGTTTTTCTTCTCCCACAAGGAAAAACCCATTTCTTCCTTGACACATAAACTATGACACGTAATTGTCCTGGAGTCTTCTAGAATGCATGTGGCATTTCTACAATTTCAGCACAGCCATCTGTTCTACTTAGCAGGTCATATTTTAGTCAGTCAGTTTGTGTCTGGCTCTCAACTGACTCACCAGAGCTGAACCACTTGCCCAAAGGCACCAATGGATACGTCGGTGATGGAATCCCCATTTAAATCACCGTAACCATCCAAAGATCTCCCAAAGTACTGGAGCTGGCTCCTAAAGGCTCCATCGGATCCCAAGATTTTCTGAAAAAGCAAGTTTGACATGAAATTATAATCTGTAACAACTGAAATAGAAAAAAAGGGAGTTTCTACATTGCACTGTTAGATTTTCTACATAGCCACTTCTCAGGTTGTTTTATTCACCATTAAATTCCATTGATTTTTTTCAATTACAGCTTTTCTCATCTATTTATCATGCTTGCAGTCACAAAGAAACAGTACGAATCTTTTAACAAAAATCACAAAGCAGCAGATCTGTGGACTGAGCAGGATTTAAAGCAAGCTCAAGTATGTTTGCTCTCCTAGCTCACGTCTTTTAGGACTTCCCTGGAAAGTTGCCTGATCAATGAGGCCCCCTTGGGCACCCTTTAAATTACCTAATAACTCCCATCCTTGAACATTTAAAAAAGTTTTTTAATGCCTTATCATTTATTATGATCTGGAACACTTTATCTCACTTTCCTTATTTTCCCTGTCTGCTCCACAAAAAATGTAAGAGCCACAAAGAGTAGAATTTTATCTGTCCTGTTTTTTACAGTGTCTCCAGAGCCTAGGACAGTGCTTGACACATAGGAGGTTCACTAAATGTTTGCTTAATGAACAAATAAAGTTCTAAAAATAAGTGGGACAGATCAGATTATCTGCACAGTACTTGGTAGCTCTAACATGAGGATAGTCACATGTGAATACATCACTATGAAACTCATGGATTACCTGGGAATACCTCGTGCGAATGGTACCCTCATGACCATTGTAGATGTACACAGCTCCAGAGTTCTGATTTTCCAAAGGTGAACCAACTATTACATCGTTAAAGCCATCCATGTTGATATCTGAAAGAGCTGCAATCGCTGAACCAAACCGAGCATTTTCAACACCCTCGGGGCCTTCAAGAAATTGGTGCCAATTCAAAACGCCCTTGCAAAGGGGAAAAGAGGGATGAATAAAGCAAACCTTCCAACTTTTATCATTAAAATCTACAGCAAACGATGTCCAAACCAATTTGTAAACTGTTAAAAGTAGACAGGATTTTTAAATCTAGATTTCAAAATTTTCTACGGTGAGAATTATAAAATGAGATTTTTAGCAAGTAAGCTCATAGGATATGTGCTCATAAACCGAGGTGAAAGGAGTGAATTCTCTTTACTGTGGCTGCATAACCTACATAACACTACCCATATCTTTGCCTCTTTTTCCCCCATAATATTAAAATCTTTACCTGTTTCCAAAATTTTTGATTTAAAATTGGCTGACGAAAATCTACTAACATCTTGAATAAAATTAAGATGGAGACACAACAAAAAACAATGTTTTATTTTAGACCTTTTCTTAAAAATTACTGAACAGAGGCATAATTATAATGGTACAGGAAGTAGAAAATGAGACTGTTAGGTTCCAGTTTGAGACAGCAACTCTGAACTCACCCCTTCCCTGGAACTCATCAAATTACACCTATTAATAGAACGATTCCTCCTGGAAAACAAACAAACTGAGGGCTGACTGAACAGTTACTGAATAACCAAGGATAGAGAAAATGGCAAGAGAACACAAAGAGACGGAGACACAGTATCAAAGGGAAACTGAAGCAGTGGGGATACAGAATACTGAGAGGGCAGGAATAGATTTCTCAGTGCTTGGGCACAGAAAATAAGCCACAGTTTAAAAGGGCAATTAACATCTAAAAGAGACAACACTAGAACTCTGCCACATGGTGGAGGAGCTGCAGGCTAAGCTCTCCAAGTCAGAGGGACTGGAAAATGATGGTTTACAGTATTATCATTACACCTTAAAACCCCAGAGCACAGTCTGACCAGCAGATGGGCAGGTCTCCTTGTCTCAGTGAGCTCTCGACCTCACCGACCTCAATAAGCCCAAGGTCCTCAAGCGCACACCATCTCAGTGGTGCTGGGACACAGATAAAAAAGCCATAGTTTAAAAGGGCTAAGGAGCAGTGGGAACACTCTCTCCCCCTCACCCCCTCCACATTTAAAGCCCAGACGGATGCCGGGTCCAAACACAACCAGTAGGTTTAGATGCCAGAAAATGCAGGTCCCAATCCTATAAATGGTAGGGTTCAGTCATCAGAGGGGGCTTGCAACATAAGCAAGCCCAGGGTCCATAAGCCCATACCAGCCTCTGTGGTGCCAGGGCACGGAAAATAAGCTATGGAATTTTAGTGGTTTTTTTTTTTTTTTTAATTTTTGTTTTAAAGTTTTTAATTAAAACAGTTTTTTATTTTTAAATTTAAAAATATATTTTATTTCCTCTTGTTTTTTTTTCTTTCAAATTTTATTATTTTCTTCTTTCTGCAAAAATCCACAGTTTAAATGAGTAACTAGCAATACAGCCACAGCTTAAGCCACCAGAAAAGTCACCAAGCACACACAGTCTGCAAAGGGACATCATCCTTCATGTTTAGGAGCAGTAGCTGTTCTGCCTAATCCACAGAAACAAACACAGAAAGTCAAGCAAAATGCAGAGAGAGAAATATGCTCCAAAAGAAAGGAAAAAACCTCAGAAAAAGAACTAAATGAAACAGAGATAAGCAACATGCCTGACAAAGAATTTAACAAATGTGGGGAGGGAGAGGAGCAAGATGGCAGAGGAGTAGGAGATCTAAATATCATTGGCTCCTAGGAGTTCACCTAGATAGTTATCAAACCATTCTGAACACCTACAAACTCAATAGGAGAGAGAAGAGAAGATGATCAGGAATTCTAGGAACAGAAAAGCAACCACTTTCTGGAAGGTAAGATGTGTAGAGAAGTGAATCCAAGGCAATATATGGGAAGATAGATTGCAGGGGGAAGAGCCAGCTCCCGGCAAGTGGTAGAGCAGCAGAGCACAAAATCAGAACTTTTAGAAGTCTGCTCCACTGAGGGATGTCACTCCAGAGGCTAAGCGGGGAGTGGAGCCCTCACTGAGACAGTGTGATCTCAGGACCCACGGGGTCACAAAAAGACCAGGGGTGTCTGAGTGTGGCAGAGCTCCCAGGTATCAAAGCGGGGAAGCCAGCTGCAGAGACGGACCTGAGGAGTGGCTCTCACTCAGGGTTACCTTAAACTATGATCTGAGGCACAGTTGGGCCACTGCTCTTTGAGCAGGGACCCCACAAGTGGCAGATCCTGGGAGACCCTCTCGTTCCTCCTCTGGGAGGAGCAGCATGGGTACAGATTGCAGGAATCTGGTGAGTTTGGAGACTCCAAATGGGGCCATGTGCCAGAGAGAAATGCTTGGTCACAGGCTGGGTGAGCAAGGAGTGCGGCCAGAGACCAGGGAGACGGGAGGGACGGACTGCTTTTCTCTGAGGGCGCACTGAGGAGTGGGCCCAGAGCTCTCGGCTCCTACTGGGCTGGAGATTGGGAAGCCGTCATTTTCACTCCCGTCCTCCAAAGCTACATGGAAAGCATTCAGGGAACAAATGCTACCGAGAGCAAACCCAAGCAGATTACTTAGCCTGACCCCTGGCAAAGGCAGTGAAATTCCACCTCTGGCAAAGACATTTGAGAATCACGGCAACAGGCCCCTTCCCCAGAAGATCATCAAGAACATCCAGCCAAGACCAAGTCCACCAATCAGGAGAACTGCAAAACTTCAGAGCTATGGGAATACAGCACATAGAATTCATGGCTTTTTTTCCCCATGATTCTTTAGTCTTTCAAGGTTAAAGTTCTTAAATTTTATTTTTTTTCTTATTGTATTTTTAAAAATTTTTCCTCTTTCCTATTTTAACTGTTTTTTTTTAACTATTTTGTCTTATCAATACCTTTTTAAAAATCCTTTTTAATTTTCATTTTTATAGTCCTATTTTATCCCTTCATTGTATTTAACCTTATCTTTTGTAAACATACAGGTTTTCTT
The DNA here is from genome assembly GCA_028534135.1 of Potos flavus. NCBI lineage: Eukaryota > Metazoa > Chordata > Mammalia > Carnivora > Procyonidae > Potos > Potos flavus. The sequence goes on from CM052895.1 coordinate 99,927,577, forward strand.
TCTTTAAAATTTTGGGATACAGTTTCTTCTAACAGATCAAAATATACCCTAAATCTAGCACATGTTTGTTCTAGTCTCCAGCCTGACCACATTCTTCCCTTTTTTTTCCTCCCTCTTTTCAACCAACTTCTTATCTTATCAATCCTTTTTTAGAATCTTTTTACATTTTCATCTTTACACTCATATTCCATCCCTTCATCCATCATGTTTGCCCTTATTTTTGTATATATATAAGTTTTTCTTTCTTTAAAATTTTGGGAGGCAGTTTCTCCTAACAGACCAAAATACACCCAAAATTAAATGTGTGGCTCTGTTCTGTTCACCAGTCTAATATGTGTGTGTGTGTGTGTGTGTATTTTTTTTTTAAATAATAATTTTTCCTTCTCCATTCTTCTCCCCCCACCCCCATTTCAAGTCTCTTT
>CM052895.1:99928498-100010370 GCA_028534135.1 Potos flavus
AAAAAAAAAAAAAAAAGACTACCACTTACTATATTGGCTTTTAGGAACTATTTCCATTTTAGAGAAGCACAATCACAGCTGCTTGAACAGCCAGAAGAGATCACTAAGTGAAATACACTGTGTCATTTAAGAGTTTTAGGATAAGGCCCGGTTTGCAAAGAGGCACCGTAAACATGTGCAATAATTATAATAATTAGATGACACTTCATGGCTTTGCTGAACGGATACTGAAATTCAGCAAGGGGCCCGTTTAAAAAAGGGAACTTAAATTTGCTGAGTCAAATGCTGCTATGCCTTACCTAAATACGAACTGTGATTTTTATCTTGCAGAATTTGGTCAAAGGCTTGGTTAGGAAAGATCAAATGTCCATGAGATGTCTGCTGGACAACAGTCCCACTCCAGGCATAAGCTCCTACTGCACCCAGCATCAGAATATCCTAAAATAATTGAAAAATGAAGATCATGAGAACAAACTACCTTTAAAGCACAAGAATGCAGCACAGGCAAAACACTGAAATAAATAAATGGCCTAGATTTAAAGAGAAAATGATGAAGTAAAATGTACATGAATGTATGTTGATATATGTCCACATTGTTTCAATGTATTTTGTGCTGGAAAACAAGCCTTCCCCCAGGCCATGTTACTTTGATACATTCTATAGATAAATTTCTACTACACTATAGGAAGAGCAAATAGCCATCTTCCAATCTCCATTCAAAGGCACACATGTGCAAATGCCAAACATTTGTGAGCCTCTTGTCCCACACATCCATGAGAAAAGCTCAGGGTGGGATGTGAGGTATGCTTGAGAAGCAGGAAGTGCTGCTAGCAGAGGAGGAGAGGTGGGGCCCTGGGGGGAGGGGCCCTCCTCTGACCTATTTTCAATGTTCTTCCTCTTTCCTCTTGACTCCTTCTCAAAAAGGTTCCTCCATCATCTATATCCTAGTCCATCTATTGGAAGATGGCACAGCTACAAAAGGTAACTATAGAGTGACATTCCATCTACTTGGAGGAAAATAGCCATTGGTCAGCACAGTGCCGGGAGGGGCTGGTATACAAACAAGGGCAGGCTTCTCTGGACTGACTCAAAATCCAACCTGAGTTGTCAAAGCTGAAAAGTCATCATAGAAGGCAGGGTTTGTCAGGATGGGATTTATTACTTTTAAGTTTTTGATCTTAGATCTCAGAAAACATCAAAGATACAGATTTTGGATTGAAAAATATCAGCCATTAAAAATAAAGCAAATAGGAAAATGTGTCCCATTTTGAGGACAAGAGACCATGAAATTGTGTGAATGACTGTCATAAATTTGGGACTCCACATCAAGGGTACAGGAAGGGACTTCAGGAAGTGTACAAAAACGTCAGGAATTTATATGCAAAATTCTCTGAGTGCAGTTTCATTTACATTCTTTCTGAGGGCAAAACCCATAACTTTTATGAGCAGTCCTAATGCTTGGTGATCCAGACAAAGTTAGCACCTTTACTTCTAGAGAAAAAACAAGCCATTTCTGGTCCCTTGAGTTCATACTCTTCCCTAAGCTTTTCCAGGGCCCATCTCTGTGTCCCCCTGCTACTCCACAGGGACCCTGAGCAGAGTTGGAACCAGAGCCCGGGGAGGTGGATGTTTATGAAAAGGAAGAATTGACTTTCTGAGCTAAGAAAGCTTCCTGTCTCACATGTTTCCTAACTCCTCACTTTTTTCACCTAACTTCTGTCTCTGCTCTTAGAAAAGAGATACTCTGGCACCTCAGAATTGAACAGTGGCAGTGATGACTAGAGTTTGTGTTTTATTTTTTTTTAAATATTAATTTATTTACTTGAGAGAGAGAGAGAGAGAGCACGTGTGCACAAACTGGGGAAAGGGGAGAGGGAGAGAGAGAATCTCAAGGAGATGCCCTGCTTAGCAGGAGGCGGGCTCAATCCCAAGACCCCGAGATCATGACCTGAGCCAAAATCAAGAGTCGGACCCTTAAATGACTGAACCACCCAGGTGCCCCAAGAGTTTGTGTTTTTAATAAATGTTTCTAGTAGTTAATTGGTTTAAAGGAAATTCCTACAATGATAATCCTTTGAATTAATATAGTGCCTGTCCCTTGGAACACTCATGCACTTTCTGGCATATTATCATTTTTTTCCATGAAAAATCCCCATGAAACACGGAAGGGAAGGCATTACTATCCTTCATCTTTTAGATGACAAATCAGCAACACAAAGAAACTGAATGACTATGACTGGGAATCAGAACTGTTGATCACTAGATGGCTGTTTTTTCCATTCTATATATAAAGCTACCGTGCCCTGAAGTGTTCAGCTAAATGACAACATGGCCAGAAGTTATTTGATATACACACATTTTGAGGAGAGTAATCTGCGCTGAATCCCACTTGTGACATTTCCATCTGAAAGTTGTCTCCTCCTTGAACAGTACCTGGGAGATGGTAATTTCAAGAATTATTATCACTGCCAATTTTTAAATCAAGTTTTCAAACACACGTGCATTCACTTACACACATGAACGCATGTGCACACGCACATATATGGACATACACACACTCTTACACCCACAATATCCTGATGCTTGCTCAAAAATACAGAGCTGGCAAATTCTGGGAGGGAGAAATCACTAAGGAAGTGTCCTAACAACAACCAAGACTTCCAAGGTAGTGTCTGAAGTTGGTGTTAATCTTGATTATGCATTAATGTATTTATTGGTATGTGTATGATGTTTCTGACATCAAAAACACTCAACATAGGGGATGAGGTAAAATAAACACTGAAGTGATGGCCTTTTTTAAAAATTATTATTACTAGCTAAGAAACTAACTGAATTTTTAGCTTTTAAATACTGGTACTAATAAGTGCATACACATCTCAGGTGTATCTGGAAGAGCCAGGCAGTTGATGTGTAGTGAAGACCAAACAGAGATATTTGGGTTAGGCTTGAGGATGTGGGATTCAAGACTGAGTAGGAATTTTAATTGGGAAGTTTGTCCTATTTCTACATATGTGCTTGCCTCTGACACTCAAACCGTAGGACTCAAGTAGTATTCATTTTCCATACAGTGTGGTCGAAATGGTTACATTTCATTAATCTTCACAAAAAGGAATAAATTCCTGGACTACCACTTGGATATAGAGAATGATACAGACAACGTACACCATAGGACACCATCACTTGTTTAGAAGATGTAATAATTTACACAGGATGAGTAGAGATAATTTTCTTTAAAGATTTTATTTTTAAGTAATCTCTACACCCAACATGGGGCTCGAACTCACAACTCCTAGGTCAAGAGTTGCATGCTCCACTGACCAAGCCAGCCAGGTGCCCCAAGATAATTTTTAATAAAGTAGAGCAGTGCTTCCCCCAAATCCAAAATAGCAGAGAAGGCGCAAAATCATTTCTAATTAGCATTTAGGTTGTATTGTGATTATTCATGTTCATGCCACCACAAACAAGCATAAGTCATACCAGAGGTAGCCAAATAATTTTATATTATCTCAAGGCACATTAGATTTTGATAATGATTTCAAAACTTAGAAGTACCACTGGATGTTTAAAGAAGCAATAATATTTTTTTGGGTAGAAGTCTCCAGTGGATAATCAAGAGGCGAAGATAAGACTAAGGAATGATGCTTAATTTATGCAAGGCCCTTGCACCCAGCTTCTGAAAGAGTACTTGACCTATAGTGGGTACTCAATAAAATAGGCTCTTTATTACTGAGAGTTATTTGGGTTAACCACCAGTAACCAGAATTTGGGTCATGTGGAACTTTTTACCAACTGGGAAGTGTGTTCCATACAGTGAGTTCTTGGACATGTGGTATTTCTACACTGACTAGACATTCCAAGGCAATTTAAGTAAATTATTGTAGGTCTGATAAATAACGTGTTTCCTTGAAATCTGAAATATTAAAAATCTTCACTATGTTTTTCTAATTTTAAAAGTACACATGTTAGTTGTAAATGAATTCAAGAATTTCAGAAATTATGTAACAGTATAAAAAGGTAAAACTTCTATGATTATAAAAACTATGCAGGGTAAAAGGTAAAACTGTTTACAGTTATAATAGATATTACTAACTTGCCTTCCCCCCAAAGCTATACAATTTATTATCTTGTCAATAGTGTATGAGCTTCTTTGCTTCCCCATAATATCTCAAAGATTATATATTAGTAATCTTCACTATGTTTTAGGCACAAATTAACATTGATTTAACTTATAATTTAAAATAATTACTGAAATAGGGAATATTTTCTTATGTTTATTAGCCACTTGTATCTTATCTTTTATAAACAACTCATTCATGTTGTCTATTTTTCTTACTGATTCATAGGAGTTCTTTTCATATAAGGTACACAAGTTAACATTAATAGAGCAAGAATACAGCAATAAAATCAAGAATTCTTGAAAGAAATTTTGAAAGGTGGCGTTCTTTTACCTTCAATGCTAAAAATTTGTTCTCCTAGCGTCCCAGCCTTTTCTAGTAGAGCTGCTTCATCAGACACGTTGAAAAAATATCTTTCTGTTGGAGTACTGGCAATTGCTTTAATTTCTTTTATTAAATTTTTAGTATCAAGGGCATTTCTGTTTAAGTACCCAAGAACCTTAAAAATAGAGGAGGGGAAAAAAGTCATTACAGCTGCACTCCAATACCCCTACTAGTAAAACATCTAGTATTTATTTCTGAACACAATAGGACCTCTGGAGAAGTAAATCCACACCCCCTTAGTCAACAGGACTGAAAATCAGCAAGAAGTGACACAGAATGAGAATCTTAATTCTAGCTGTGAACACCAAATGAGAAAGTGCAGTCTTGGGAAGTGATGTTATAAAGGAGCACTTTCCCATGAACCAAAAGACAACTAAAAAGAAAATCTACTTACTGCTATGCCAAACCTCAGTATATTGTCTTTGTTGCACTGGTCAATCACAGCTTTCAACATTGAACCATCATGAGATTCGCCATCAGTTACAACTACCATGACTTTGGTAGCACCAGGTCGTCCTCCAGCAGCGGCTGCATAAGCGGAATCTCTGTGGCAGATAAGATTAAAGACTCACTATCAAAAGATGAAGCTAATATGTGGACCTCTGGTTAGAAACATAAATGCGAAACTAACTTTTTTGAGCATGACCTATTGTGACTTAGAATTTCTCTCTTTCTCAGGTCTGGTGACATATTTACCTACATTCTATTTGCAGCTTATAGGGAAATATATGTAAATGTTGCTTAGCATTAACAATAATTTCTGTAGTTTTTATGGCCTGTGTGTGTGTGTGTGTGTGTACTGACATCAAGAATCCTTAGAATTATCTTCTGATAACAAAATTCAACTCATTAATACTAATCAACAGAGCAAAGATAGTCAGTCCTGTCACCAGTTTTACTCACTGGATCTGCATTTATTTTCTCAATATGAAACGTTTTTTTGTTTTTTTTTTTCAGTAATAAATACACTTGGTAAAAGAATTTCAAAGTGTAGGAAAGGTATAAAATAAAAATCTGACACCAAGTTACTGTTTCAAAGGTAACTACTTTATCTGTTTATGTTTCCTTATAGAAAACATTTTATTGAGATGTATATGTATAATCTACTCCTCAAATGTTCATGCAAATGGGGCCATAGTCTGTACAGTTATTTTTTATTTTTTTTTAAAGACTTTATTTATCTGATAGAGAGTGTGAGCACAAGCAGGGGGAGCAGTAGAGGGAGAGGGAGAAACGGGGTTCTTGCTAAGCCTGATGCAGTGCTCAATCCCAGGACCCTGGGATCATGACCTGAGCCGAAGGCAGACGTTTCACTGACAGAGCCACCAAGGCGCCCCAATAGAGTTATTTTTCATTTTGATGGAGATCTTTCCACATAGGCACATACAAAGTGCTATCTTTCTCTCTCTTTAAAGGTTTTTATTTATTTGAGAGAAAAAGCAAGAGAGAGTGTACAAACAGGGAGTTGGGAAGGGGCAGAGGGAAAGGAAGAAGCAGACACTGCACTAAGCAGGGAGCCCGATGCGGGGCTCAATCCCAGGACCTTGAGATCATGACCTGAACCAAAGGCAGATGCCTTACTGACTGAGCCACCGAGGTGCCCCAAAGCTCTCCTTTTTAATGGCTGCATAGTATTTCATTATATGGGGATAACCATAGTTTAACCAATTCTCCATTATTGTGCATTTAGGCCATTTTGAGTTTTACAAGTAATGCTGTAAAAAATGTCCTTTTGTATATATCCTGGAATACTTTTCCAAATGTATCGGTAGGATAAAATCTTAGTAGTGAAATTACTGGGACAAAAGATTTACACATTTCAAACTTTGAAAGATACTGTAAAATTGGACTCTAAATATTTCTACCAATTTGTATTCCCATAATGTAACAGAATGCAAGCTACTCCATCTCCTTTCCTTAACAATGAGGATTATTAAACTTTTAAATTGGGGACTTTCTGATAAGTGAGAATATATAATTGTCTTAATATACATTTTTCATTATTAAGAGATAATGAACATTTTATGTTTATTAGCCATTTGTATTTTTTCTCTACGAACTCTTGATTTTTCTTTATCTTTGCCCATTTTTCTTTGCATTGTTCATTATTTTCCAATTAATAAGAACTCTTTGTTAATTAAGAAAATGATCTGTCACAAATATTTTCCTCAGTTCATTAATCTTTTAAATTTTAGTGGTATTACCTCTGTACATAAATTGTATATTTTGACATCAATTTCACTAGTTTTTTATGTGTGTCTTTTATAGTTGACATGGTATTTTAAAAGGACTTCTTACCTCTAGACTTGTTTCTTTAATCACCCAAGTTTCTCATAGTCCCTTAATAATTCCATTTTCTTATATTTACATTTTTGGTGCAGTTGAAATGTATTTTGATTCAAGGAGTGAGTCAGGAATTCAGCTTTATTTTGTTTCTAGTTGTCCAGCAACTTTTTTCCTGTCTTTGGGATTCTCCTGTTGCACATTCTTTCTGGGGAATGCCATCCACTCTTTCAGACTACCTACCACTTATATGATGACACCTTAAAGTCTACATCTATTTCCGTTCATCTCTCCCATTTCAAATTTATATATTCAATGCCTGCTGAATATTTTCACTAAAATGTGTAAGGGACACTTTAATTTCAACATGTTTAAAACTGAGAATATAATTTTATTCCCTAAAACTTTCCTACATAGCAGAATGTAGAAGTGTAGAAAAATATTTCATATTTGTCACCCAGACAAATCTGAATACAGTACTCACATGAAATACTTGTTGAGTGAATTATACTCTTTATGACACATGGTAGAATTCATGTATGATTAGAGGATTTCTGAGGGTAGAAACTGTGCCTCATGTGTTCTGATTACCTTCAGGTCTTGGAATAATAAGTCGTAACCGTAGCAGTCAATGAAATAAGGTAAATGGAAAATGGCAATATTTACTAAAAGAGTGTCAGAATTCTATTTGATATGGTAAAGAAACAGACCCCCCCCCAAAAAAAAAAGAAAAGAAAGAAAGAAAAGAAAAGAGAAAAAAAGGTAATTAACTTCTGGAAGGTGTGAGTAAGAAGTTAGGTGATACTCAACAACAGAAAGGCTTCTATCGGCTTTGGAAATAGTGGTAAGAGTGAGATGATGGCACAAGAGAGAAAACCAAAGTTCTGAAAAGATAATAAAAGCCAAAAATGTCACATCCTAATAGACAGTGGCTATTCTTCTTCAGAGGAGCTCTTACCAGGCCCATGAGCTCCTTCCAGGATTGCCCCAGATTGTAATAAGCATAGTGAACGCATTCCATTCAATTCAGACTCCTAGGTCATTAACATTTAAGATTCTATGACCCTTCTTAATATGCATGAAGTACTCCATTAGTTCAAGTCGTCTGTGGCCTTGATAAATATTAACAAATAATTGCAGATTGCTTCATTTCCTACTTAACCTAAGGTTTTTTAATGTCTTTTCATCTGCTTCATATAAAATCTTTTAAAAAATCATGGAATATCTTATAAAAGTTCTAGAAATCAAAGATTTTAAAATTTCATTTCCTGTTGCCTTCTCAAAGTGTTCAAGTGACAGAATGTTTGAACTTTTCTTATTACTTCTGACTTAAGTATAAGTACCAGGTACATTATTTTTGTCTTTTTCTTCTTCTTTCTTACATACAAGCACTTATATAGTATCAAAATATTGGGCTATTAGCATCATAACTTACTTTGCATATTGAATTGCTTTGAATGTATTTGTGAGGTCTCCACCATATTGGTATGTCTGGGATGTTGCTTCAATCATTTCAGCTTTGGTTTTGAAAGTGTTCAGATTAAATACAACTCTCGGTTCGTTGGCATACTGAATTAACCCCACCTTCAAGAAAGCAGAAGTTCATTAAAGGTTTGTCATTAAGTTATAATTAATTTCTAATTAACCAATATAATCAAAATCGAAAGTACATCTGGATATGGGCTGATACTATAAGGGAATCATTTCCAATTTTGCTCTTTTTAAAAATTTTTTAAAGATTATTTATTTATTTATTTGACAGAGAGGTAGACAGCACAAGCAGGCAGAGCAGCAGACAGAGGGTGAGGGAGAAGCCGGCTCCCCGCCGAGCAGGGAGCCCGATGCGGGGCTCGATCCCAGGACCCTGTGATCATGACCTGAGCCGAAGGCAGCTGCTCAACAGACTGAGCCACCCAGGTGACCCTCCAATTTTGCTCTTAAGAAGAGTTACTTTTCTTCCAAGGGAATGACTTCTTTGTTACATGCTGTCAGTATACAGCAGTAGTACTTGATGATAAGCAAGATGATGTCCTATCTGGTATAATTTGGTTCTCAAGAGTAATAATTATAGATTTTCAACTATAATAGTTATAGATTATCCAGTAATAGATTTTAAAGCACTGTCTTATAATATTTTAATATGGATAAATATTGGAATAAAGTTCATAAGATTAAAATGATATAAATTTTCTAATTAACAATGGATATAAGCATGTAAACAATTAGAAGCAGTCATAGAAGGAAGATAACACTCACCAACTGAGAATACTTGCATATTAAACAAAGAATTAGACTTGAATACAAAAAAAAGAAAAATGAGTGAGCTAATCAACACAGTCAATTTGGATGTATTTATTGTTCTGGATTTCCTCTAATCACAGACTTCAGCATCTTTGGAAGCAAGCTGCTATATGAGCATATGGGCAAGAAGTTTCTGGTCTTCAGAGAAAATGCTATTAGAGAGAATCTTATTGTCTGACAGACAGAACAACTCTGAACGAGATGCTGTGGCATATTTCCTAATCCTTTAAATCAAGAAGGCCAAACACTTCTATTAACATCCTTGTTGTCAGCACTGAAATCATTCTCTATGTCCAGGAGTTGGGGGCTTTCAGAACAGGAAGTGGCTATAGGAGATCAGTGGTAAAAAGGTCTCTAAAATAGAGGTCAGTAGGTAAGGAAGGTAGAAGGGGCAAGGCCTGGATTTCTGAGTTCAATCAGCTACTTTTGCTAGGAACCAATCAAATACACACTGGGAAGATGTGAAAAATATGATATTGCTGAAGTCTTCTCTTTCAGGTAGGATGTAAGACTTGGGAGAGAGGATGGATCAAAAATAATTCTAAGGATTTAAAAGCCTAAAATGAGAAGAAGATGTTAGTAACTGCCATGATAGCCCCAGAACTTCTGTGTGAGAAAGGGGAATGATGAATAGAAGACTTAAAGAAATGTAGTATATTAGGACTTACAGAAAGGCCAAATTTAGATTGGAAGAAAAAGAGACTTTGTAAAGCACCTCTAGAGATTAAGAAGATGCATTGGGGTAGAAAGAAAAGAAGAGGAAGGCCATAAATTCTGCGCAAGAGATCATTAAATACAGTAAATCTTGTTATGGGGCTAATCCATTTAGAGACACATAAACAGATACTTATGAAAACTTCTTTTTATGGGCCTTAACATGATGCTATACAGAAATCAGTGCTATACCTAGTCTTTTCTTTTTTTTAAAGATTTTATTTATTTGAGGGGCACCTGGGTGTCTCAGTCGTTAAGTGTCTGCCTTTGGCTCAGGTTATGATCCCAGGGTCCTGGGATTGAGCCCCGCATCGCGCTCCCTGCTCAGGGGGGAGCCTGCTTCTCCATCTCCCACTCCCCCTGATTGTATTCCCTCTCTCACTGTCTCTCTCTCGGTCAAAAAAATAAATAAAATCTTTAAAAAAAAAGATTTTATTTATTTGAGAGAGAGAGAGAGGGAGAGCGCGCATGAGCTGGGAGAGGGGCAGAGGGAGAGAGACAAGGAGACTCCCTGATGAGCACGGGAGCTTGACGGGATGGGGGGGCTTGCCATGGGGCTTGATGAGGGGCTTGATCCCAGGACCCTAAGATCATGACCTGAGCTGAAGTCAGACACTTAACCGACTGAGTCACCCACGTGCCCCCATACCTAGTCTTATTTACAGAATTTTCTGGTAAAAGCCCACAGTGAAACCTCCAAAGTTTCAGTGGACATTAGTGTCCTTTTGGTATTGAAAAGCAGTGTCAATGGGGAAAACATATAATAGTATTTTGTAATACTGTACGGGAAGGCAGAAAATCAAATTTCAATATAGCTAACTGCAAAGCATTGAGGGGAAAATGTTCCAACAATTGTTACTAGATGTTGGACACTAAGGCATTAGATGACAGGAATAACCCAAGAACATACACAGGTAACTATGAACTGGTCCCTGTTAATATTGGTTCAATGTGCTTCTACAACCAGGATGAGCCATAAAATGGCAAATCCAAGAAAAAAAGAAAGGAAAAAGACCCAGAACTTTAACAATAAATGCTATTCAGTTTTATTAAAGCGAGAAGTTTCTGTTCCTGTGGATGCCTATCTCAAGAAGATAGAAAAGCAATTAAAGGCTCGTTAAAACACAGACAGCTACACAAAATTATTGAAAAGACTTGTCCTGTGTAAAAAGGGAGGACAGACTAAAATGTGACGAAAGACTAAAAAATAGTAAAAGATAGGATTATACTATCTATGGACTTCTTTATTAAAAAAATCCCAGAATTCAAGGACAATTATTTTGCCAGCAAACAATGAACAAAAGAAATTAATAATTAGTCCAAGTGGCTGTCAAGAAAAAAAAATACATACTAGATTTTAAAATGTATTAACAAATTTATGAGTTATAGGAGGGAAAAATAAGCAACTAAAGAGGATTAAAATGCTATATCCCAGGGGCATCTGGGTGTCTCAGTCAGTTAAGCATCCGACTCTTGATTTCAGCTCAGGTCATGATCTCAGGGTTGTGAGATCTAGCCCCACATTAGGCTCTGTGCTGGGTGTGGAGCCTGCTTGAGATTCTCTCTCTCTCCCTCTGCCCCTCTCCCCATTCCCACTGTCTCTCTCTCTCTCACAGACACAAAAAATGCTATATCCCATATCCGATGCTTGTGTCAGAAATAGAAATCTCAAACCTCAAAGACCAGCACTGGGCAAAGTCATAGACAGAACAACTCAATGTAGTACAAGTTTCAATTAACTGTCAAGATTACCATTAAATGCATTTAATATGGGGATCTGATAAATGTAAAAATGAAGACCTCAAATCTAATAATATTTTCTCAGGAAGAAAGCTGTGGGTTAGTGTATGTATTATTCAAATCCATACCTGTGTTTTTTTGGGGCCTATATCCAGGCCTTGGACAAATTTTTCCAAAAAATTCTTTACTGCATCCCAGGGATAAATACTGTTTGATTCATCACACACAACCACAACATCTATGAGGGAAGGGCAGGCTACAGAGGAAAAGATGATAGAAACATATCCATAGGTAATTCAGTCTTCACACTCATATGCAAACGGAACAAAGTAAGGAGTTGGGTGTTACTTAATAAATCCCACCTTCCCCCTTCATGTAAGGCATTTCTCAGACCCACTGCACATTCCTCACTTACTCTGAACTGCAGGTGCAAAGCTGGTCAAGAGCTGAAAATCGGGACTGACGTCAGAACAAACCCCAGTTGTGTAATATTGACTTCCACACTGCTGTGCCCACAGGGGACCACACGTCTTCAAAGAAATGAGAGCAATGACAAAACATACAGAAAACATGAGTCCTCTACGTCTCCTTTGTGAAACTCAGAGATCATTTCTATGGCTTTACAGGATACTAGGAATTGTCAACTCTTGTAACTAACAGGTCAAAAAAAGCCTCTGAGAAAAAGTGTCTCAGAAAGAAAGAACAACCAGAAGTAAGGGAGAAAGAAGGTGGAAGGTGGGCTGGGAGGCAGGTGTTGGCAGTGCAGGGAGAAGACCCTCAGGTCACCCCCCACCTCCAAGCGGGAGAAAGAGCTTTGGTCTCTCATCTTTGGTCTCTCAGTTACCTGGGCCTCAGGAGCTGAATCTGTAAATGAGGATAATCATGCCTATTATCTTTTTAGGTTGTTGTAAAGATTAAGTGGGTCTATAGATATAAAACATTTGGAACAGTATGGTGTAAATAGCAAATGGTACATAACTGTGAGCCAGCATTGCTATTATTATTCTTGAACAAATATTATACCATTCACCTATACTACTATGCTCTCGATATACTACCTACACTGTTCAGCAGAAACCATAAGCCCACAAGCTCCAGGGCCAGGAAGGAACCTAGGAGTGTTCTGGGCTCCTATAAACGCCTTGATGAATGAAGAATCCAGGCCTCAAACGCAGGGGCAGGCCACCATGGCATCTGCCCATTGCCAGCCTTGCCAGATCTTTCCAATTTTCAAGGAAAGCCCGAGAGGACATATATTTTGTGAAAATCCAGTTTTTTAAAAAAACACTCTGGGCTAAACAAATACAATGAGGTTCTTGAACTGCCAGTTTTTAACTTTGTTCTAAAGTATTTATTTGAGGACTTCTGATCCCTCTATTTCTACTATCTAAAACCTTCAGTCATCCAAGCTGCCACTTGTCTCCCTGCCCACACCAGACATACTACAATTCTTCATATTCCCATCAACCCAGCTTCAAATCTCTTTTTCAGCAGCCCTTGAATGCTAAGAACTCCTGCTTCAATTGTGATGAAACCACATGGGAAACATTATATTAAATAAAATTAAAATTGCTATTTGTAAAAGGAAAAAAATGGAAAAGAGAAATCTAGTGAAGATCTTAAAGATCACCCACGAAGTTTAACATCACGTAATGCTGTGGATCAATTATTAAAACTTAAAAAAGTGTGAACTTGTAAAAAGCAATTGAAAGAATAAAAGGGAATTTATTTGACCCAGTTTAATTGTTGGTTGCTCAAAGGAAAAACAGCTGTGGTCATCTTTCACGCTCAATGAATAAACCATAGTTCTTCCTTCTATAAAACTGGTTCATTTTATCATGGAACGCTATATCAAAAACTAATGTTGTACGGTATGGTGGCTAACATAACATAATAAAAAAATTTTAAAAAACTGATTGATTTTGCCAGTTAGGGGACAATCACCATTGATGCCTGTGGTTAGTTTACCAAATATCATTGATTCCTATATCCCCATCCCCAACTGTTTTTTTAAATCACCTTGAAAAACGATAACTCATAAAGTAGTCAAGATTTTTCTTGTTTTAAAAGCAATGGAAACCAGCATTTAGAAGCTGAAATTAGAATATGCCAACTGTTATTGCCAGAACTACATTCCTGCTTTAAGCCCAGAACTTAAGAAGTTTCAAAAAATGTGATGATTGTCAATCTTTTCCACATAATTCTTAAGAGTATCTTAAGATTTTGACCTTTCAGGTATGTGAAGGAAGCTTTGGCTTTTTTTAAAATTTTCTTTTTTTCCTCTTTCTCTCCCTCTCTTCCTCCCTCTTCCGTCCTTCTCTGCTTGCTATGTTTGTTGTTAATCTCTTAAATTCTCTAGCAATTTTAATTTACTTTATCTGAAGTTACACATTAAAAATTTTGAAGCACATCCTGTAATTTTTATATTTTAATGTTTAATATTTTTAATATTAAATTTTATTATATTTTAATATGTTCCTCTTCCTGAATTTATTCAACCTTAAAAACAAATAAGCAAACAAAAAAAGAGGAAGACAACCTTATTATAAAGAGATTATGCTGAGTGAAATAAGTCAAGCAGAGAGAGTCAATTATCATATGGTTTCACTTACGTGGGGAGCATAAGGAAAAACATGGAGGACATTGTGTGAAGGACAGGAAGGGTGAATTGGGGGAAATCGGAGGGGGAGATGAGCCATGAGAGACTGTGGACTCTGAGCAACAAACTGAAGGTTTTGGAGGGGAGAGGGGTGGGGGGATTGGGCGAGCTTGGTGGTGGGTATTGAGGAGGGCACGTATTGCATGGAGCACTGGGTGTAGTGCATGAACAATGAAATGAATCTTGGAACACTGAAAAAATAAAATAAAAGTAATTGGAAAAAAAATACTTTGGAATATCATAAACCATGAAGATCACTGCAATATTCATTTAACACAAATTATAAGCAATACCTGATGTCTGAATACCAATGTCAGAATACTAGTATCTATTAGTAAAAGTAGAATGACACTGTTAAAAATTGATTATATTTTTAGAATAATTCAGTTATACATATAGGCTTTTAAGTTAGCATGTCAATGGCACAGACATAACTAATGTAAAGTTAAATTCAGCATTCTATGGCTATTTTAACAAGGCAATATAACTAGGATCATCTATGAGCTGGTGAAAATGTCTAATAAGATTGGGCTTTTATTTGCCTTAAAAATTTTTTTTGGTATGTGATGGTTTTCATTTTTTAATATAGTCAAATCTTTTTAAAAAATTTCCTATATTATTTCTTCTGTTGGTTCTAAGCTCAGAAATTCCTCCCCCTTTCAGAAAATTTTCATTTTCTTCCAGTTTTTAGTATTAACTTTTTAATTCACTTGAGAGTATATTTGGGTATACAAGTTACTAACCAATTAATTGTCCCCAGACCACTTGTAAAGAAGGTATTTTATTGCACTGATTTGTGATTTCTTTTCACAGCATTCTAGAAAATAAATGAGAGTAAACACTAATATGAAATAAGAAGAGACCAAGCCATGACTTGGATGATATCAGATTTGCCAACAGTTATAGCAAAGGATTAAAGACAGAAATACTCTTCAGGTTTGAAATCTACTCTCTGAATTAGCAACACCTATCTTGAATGTTCCTACGGGAAGGAGAAATGAAACCTGGAATTCTGCTATTATCGACAAATGCTAAGCATACTTTCCAAGGGCAAAGAATTGGTGTTCTTTGTGCTGCTTTTTTCTAAGATGTTTTGTGGCATTGGTTTTGCTGAATATCTTAAGAAGTCTATACATCAACAGAAGGGCATTTCATGTTGGATATGCACATTGCGTGATTTATCCAAAAGCAAACTCTAACATTTAAGTATCGAGATTTGATTTGATAGGTGGAATGGTGAGAAGACCCTAACTTCATACTTTCTTGAAATGGATGAGAATTTGAAAGGTAAACACTCACGAGAAATCCTCCAGTTCCCATGTTCCTTGTGAGTGTCAAGCCAAGGCTCATATTGGTTTTCATTTCCGTAACATTGGGAATGCTTGTGGAAGCTTTCAAAGGGAAAAAGAATTTAAAAAATAAATAAATCTTCATTTATCTAAACTTGTTAAAAAAAAACAACCCACACACTGATGTTTATGTGTAGCATTGAACTTAGTGTCATATATACAGGTGTTCACGTTACATAATCAGAGGTAAAGAAATGAAGGGCCGTCACTGATCTGGTAGCTTGCACACTTAAATGTGTGAGGTTATAGAATGTCAGATATTAGAGGGTGGTGTGTGGAAAGGGCATGACTTATAGGCATTTAAATTTTTTAAAAACAAAGTGCTGGCCAAACAAAACACAGCTGAGGACACTATTTGGTCTCCAATTTGCCAACATACTCTTTTCAAGGTCATGACAGCTCCATCTAATGCTTTATTCTGGATCAGAAAAAAAAAAATCCTTAAAGTGTTATCAAAAAAATGCCATACAATAGAATCTGGCCCAAAGCATTAATGAGTGAATTTTAAAAGGAAATTGTGAGATTAACCATGTAAAATAATAAATACACCTCCCCAACCTCCTCTTTCCCGCTGAACAAGGGCATCATCCACTGTATCCATTCTTGAACTATGGAACATTGCAATTCTCTTCAATAGTATTATTTACTCAAATTCTCCAATCTCTGCCAAGCCAACATTGCCACTTTCATTTATCCCCCTTGACCCAGGGTGATTGTCTTATTATTTATATCTAAAGGTCATTCTTGGAACTTCCTCCTTGTTCTCTCTTTCCCTTGTGTCTTTGAGAAGGGAGAAATATTTCTAAGAATAATTTTCCCATAGACCAGTGATGTTAATTCCAACCAGTTAATTCAATTCTTGACTAATAGTTACTCCCTTTTATCACTTCCTT
This sequence comes from Potos flavus, assembly GCA_028534135.1. NCBI lineage: Eukaryota > Metazoa > Chordata > Mammalia > Carnivora > Procyonidae > Potos > Potos flavus. The sequence goes on from CM052895.1 coordinate 99,944,937, forward strand.
CTATGCTTCCTATACACAAGATCATCTCCTTTTTATTAGGAAACTCTCACTTAACCCTTCTACTCCATAGAAGTATTTTCCCAATTCTCCTTCACTCCTCAACTTCTAGAAACAAAGGTCTACCTTTAGCTGTAGAACTTGTTCATATCTCACATGCTCCTAAATTCACTGTGACCTATCTTCTCCCCTCAACGCTACTAGACTCATACTGTAGGCAAGAAAGTTGCAAAGTGTGATCTGCTGGAGTGCAGAAAGAAAATAATGGAACTACTGTGTGTATGTTTTTATTCGTTCAAATTTATTTTTTAAACTTTATTTATTTGTTTGTTTCAGGAGTAGAGTTTAGCGATTTATCGCTTACATATAACACCTAGTGCTTATTCTTATAAATTCTTTTATAATTTTAAAAAAATAAAAAATATATACATTGGGATGAGTGTTCAAAAGTTAGAGGTGATATGATACATTGCGGTGATACAATAAAATGTTTGAACTATATAATAAAACCTTTGAGCATTCACCATTAATGTGTAAGTTTTTATTTTTAGAAACATTATGTATATATATTTATAATATGTATTACTTATGTTTTATATAGATGAGTGTTCAAAATGTTTGGAGATCGCTGATCTAGTTCACTCATTATCTCCTTGTATAAGCTGATGATTGTACTCAGTCTTCACACCCTTTGACTTCCATAGCATTTGACAGCACTGATATCCTTCCATCTCATGTTTATTGAGCTCCTATTATATGCCAGAAATGATGCTAGTAATTAGGTACACATAGATGTGCAAGAAACATGCCCTTACTTCTAAGTCTTAATCGCTGTTATTGAATACCTACTTTCCCTTGATTCCTTAACACTGTATTTTCCTAATCCATGCTTTAGTTCTTCGGAACTCTAAGACTCCTCAGTGCTGCTTTGTTGTTGTTTTGTTTTGTTTTTGTATGATGATGATGATGATGATGATGATGATTCAATTGAGTAATTTTTTAGATGCATCAGGAAACATTGCATGGAAATATGACTTGTTTAGCTTTTCAGTCTTGCACCTTCAATAACTTTTGCATTAATAGAAAACATCTGAGATATGGATAATTAAAACAGCAATTCCAAACAATTCCAAAGTATTCCAAATAATGATGATTTTTTTTTTTATTAGAATGCAGTCATTTAGACAAGACCAGAAACAGAGTATTTCCCAGCATCTCTAAATACAACACTAGTATTGACAGGTCTATACCTAATGATTTGTTTTGAGGAGGGAGAGAGGTATGGAGAGACTTAGATATCTGTAAATAATCAGCAAAATAATCCTAAACATTGATGGAAACTGGTCCACAGTCTGGGGGTAGATGGTCCAAGAGGCAGCACATTTCTCATTCATCTTATTGAATCAGGTCATTAAGCTGTGTTGGAAATTTGGATACAATTGGACCTCATATGACTAAAGATATAAAAGCAAAAAAGCTGTCTATATTTCTTTAAGACAGATTATGATTGACTTTGTTATTTCTTTTAGCTAGAGTTATAACAAATGAGATCTTGTTATTTGTAAAAAATCATATTGCTAATTACCACTTACTTTCCAAATTCAGTTTTTCACATATAGCAGTGGACAAATCAACAGGACATTTATACACATCTCCCATTCGGTTCTCGGGAAAGCCACTCCAAGGTGAACCAACCAGTAACCTAGAAATAGGAATTTTTTTTCATTAGATGTAAAATGTTAGTATAGTTTCTTAAAGGCTAAAACTGGCCACAAAACAATGAAAAAAATTGCCCACATTTAATTCTGATTTTTAATAAGAAAATAGTTCATATTTGTTCAGCCATAATTTGTTCTTTTTCCTTTTCTCTTAGCTGATCAAGTTTCTTAATGCATACTCCAATACAGTATAAAAATATTATGCAGGCCACAAATGTGATCTGCATACGTAATTTAAAATTTTCTAGTAATCACACTAATACAATAAAAAGCAAAGGTGAAATTCACTTAAATAATATATTTTATCTAACTTGATATATCCAAACTAGTATGCAATCATTATAAATGAAAATTATAAATGAGATATATGACATTCTTTTTTTCCATACTAAGTCTTTGAAATTCTGAGTATTTTATACTCAGAGCACAAATCAGTACGGAGAACACAAATCAATATGGAAAAGTAACATTTCAAGTGCTCAGTAGCCATGTCTGGCTAGTGGCTGCCATATTGGTCAGCATATTGGTCAGCACAACTTTGAAGAATGAAACAATATTAAAACCAAAAGCAAAAAATAACATCTGTTGAGCGCTTTTCTTGTCCTAAGTATTTTCATATGTTAATTTACTTAGGGAGCAGATGAGTTATCTAAGTGATTTTACTATTTCTTGTCTATATTGGAGGATCATTAGCAAAAACACAGAGAAAATTTACTATGGAGCTTTCCTTATGTGTAACGTGTTTCTAGCCAGGACACAGGATGCAGAGGTTGGAGACTGGAGCTCACATCTTCCTTTCGGTTAGTTTAATTTCCTACAGAGCTTCTCCAACTAGAGACTAAGTGTTTCCCTGTGGAGCCACTCACCTAACATTTCTGGTCACAGAAGAATAGACAGAAAGAGTCCATGTAAACAGTCTAACCTTCAGAATCTATAGTAGATTAATTACTCAGTAGCATTCAGTTACTGAGGAAGAGTATTTGATTTAATGTTTTTTTCTTGTCAGTGTTGGAAGATTAGATGAAACTTAAATTCTTTCATAAGCCTTCTGTATAAATATTTTATCATTGTTGATTAAACATGTGCCTCACACTAAGTGCCACAATGGTTACAAAAAGACTAAGGTGCACATCTGTCTATTAAATCTAGTAAAACTGTTTACGACGCATGACAAGTAAAACAATAACAATATAAATGAACAGAAAGATACACGTAAGTTCTCTGGAACAAACATTAACATGGTCGGAGGATGCAAAAATGGATACTGAAGGATGAAGGTGGCAGTCATCATTCTCAGCAGAGGGAAGAGTGTGAATAATTACGGCAAGAGGAAAATGCAGTTTATTTTGAAAGACAGTTAATGATTCACACAGTTAGTGAGAGCTAAGGGTAACCGATTCTGAAGCCCAAGCTCTTAACCCTTAACTTATTATTCTCCTTCTTGTTAGCTGCACAAAGGCCTGCCACAGGGCCCAGATTGGGAAAACTATCTGGACAAATGGGCTGGGTTCCAGAATAATCAAGGAGTAGATCTGGAACCTGATGGTCAGGCCACGCCTACGGCGAGGGTGTGGCTGTGTGGTGTGTTAGAGGTGTGGACTGGAAGGACGCCAGCCAACGTCATCTTGTAAGAGCACAACCACACTGTAGGCCCAGGCTGTACTGTTCATAAGGTAGGTAAGAGCAGATTATGTTCAAATAGTACTAAATGTGGTAATTTGGGCTACTTTTATTATACACATTTTCCATCCATCCTCACCAGCCCAAGAGCAAGAAACACACTGAAGAGTAAAAGTTAAGTGTTTCTCATCTAAAATTTAACCATCTTGTTCTTCAGAGCCTTCAGCAGTAAAGCACCATCAGCTACCTACGTCTCAATGAGAAAGCTCAAAAGGCTACTTGCTGTTTCCTTTTGACTAAGTGTTTCCTGGACACACCTTCCTGCCTCACTTCCTTCAACCTCACCAAAGAATTTGGGATTTGATAATCTCACACTCAGCAGGGGGTATGACATCTCCACTACTGCTGTGAAAGCTACGGCCTCCTACATGAATCAAATGGGAAGAAGAGAGAAAAAAAAGCATGTGCACAACTGTGTGACTCTTAACAAAAAGGATGTGAAAGTACTTGTAAATCTCTCAAAGAATACCTATAAATCTCTGACACTACACAAGACAATAGATAACAGTGGAAAACCAGATGATTTTGGTGACTGGTAAACAACCAGGGAGTCCTCATCATATATGACTCATTCTTTAAATATGGCGAACCACATTAGTAAGTAGCCTCCAGGTCATGCTAGTAACTACAGAGAATGTTTCAAAGACCATCGTCAACTCCTTTATTGGCAACATTTCCAGTAGACTCTCCTCGTTTCTACCCGCAGGCCTCAGTGAAATCTTGGTTCTTTACAATTCATCCTCATAAGGAAAGGTTATGACATCACCAGTGGCTACTCCAAGGGAATCGTGACATTCTTATATTACTCATACAGGAAGATGAGGGAGGCTGGTGTATTTATCTATAAAATCTTATGTAATCAGCTGTAACAGGAAGAAACATGCCAGGAGAAAATGTTACCAAAGTGGAGAATAGGATAGGTGAGCGAGTAAACCCTGCTGAAATATGGTAAAACATCTTTGAAGGAACAGATCTAAGGTTGTTGCAACCAGACAAAAGAACTGTAGGAATAGTCGTGTGTGCTGATTCTCAAAACAAAACAAAATCCCAAGATATAAACTCTCTTTCCTACAGTGAAACTGGGAATTCTTCCAAAACGACTTAAAATAACACTTACTATTCAATTATCTTGTGGGGGAAATAGTGATTATGTAGAGTTCCAAAACATAGCCAATTTGCCCACCTCCAGTGAAATTCAAAATACTTTGTTTAGTTAGTAAACAGTATTTATGGAGGTGTAGGTAGTTTTAAACCCACAATCCAGGGGCTGTTATAAATATCTTCCTTTGGTCTGTGAGTCTATAAACTCTCCAAATGTTCCTTTAATACTAGCGATTTTTCTAGAGATTATTGACAGAGGTGTACTTAAAATAGTAGGGCAAAACATGTTTTCTTTGATTGAATGAACATTTTTTGAAATCCTGTGGGGCTGAAATTTTGCACAACTCCAGGGATACCATTTCCATATAAATTGTGTGCTCTGGCCTTGTTAAGTATGCAACCTGTGCAGCTGTACATGGTGGCCAAACCTACAATGTGCCAGACTTGAGTCTAGACACTGGGGATGCATCAGTGAATAAATCAGTCAAACATTTCTGATCTCATGGAGCTTGCATTTTAGTGGGAAAAGATAGACAATAAATTTAATAAATATATAAGACATATCGTGATGGTGATCAGTGCTTTGTGTGAAAAAGGAGCAGGATAGTTAGGAGTGTGGCATGGAGGGTGGTGTAATATTTATTAGAATGGTCAGGGAGGGCCTCACTGAGAAGGTGCCATTTAAGTGAAGACTCGAAGGAAGTTAAGGAGTAAACCATAAGACTCTGGTGGAAGATTACTAGGCTGTGGGAACAGCAAGTGCAAAAGCCCTGTGGTTGGACCACAGTGTATGAGGAAGAATGTGGGAAAAGATGCGGTCAGATTGGTAATGGGGCCAGGTCCCATAAGATTGGTATGAAATTCTAAGAACATGGCTTTGCCTCTGAGTGACATGAGAAAGCCATTGGAGGGTTTTTAGCACAGTAGTGTTGTGATCCAACATATTTTAGAAGGATTTTGAAGACTGCTTTGTTGAGAATTATTACACTAGGCAAAGGTAAAGAAGGTGAAGCACTTCAGAGGCAAATGCAAAATCCAGACAAGAGGTGGTGAGGGGCTCCTACAGGGCTGGTAAGAAGTGATCTTATTTTAGATATATTTTGAAGGTAGGACCAGCAGAATTTCTTGAGAGGTTAGTTCTTAAATACATACACCCACACACACATGCACACACACACACACACGCACACACACTGTAAAGGATGACTCCAAGTTTTCTCTGCTGAGAAACTAAAAGGAACCAAGTGATCATGATCAGGTAAGGGGGATACTCTCAAAAGAGAAAGATTTTGAGATAGGATGAGCTCAAGAGCTCAGTATGAGGTATTTTAAGTTTGAGATATCTATCAGATATCCAAGGGGATATTTTACTTAGGATTAGAAACCTATTGCATACAGTACATTACTACAAGAAATTTCAAAGTCTATAGTATATAGGCATAAATATTGTTCCTTACATTGTTTAGTTCCAAGCCACTGATGACACAAGGGGTCTGGTGAGTTCTATATAGCTACTTGCTTCCTGCTTGTAATGTAAAAGGAGTTTATGATGCAAAGAAATCACCTGTGAAGACTTCAAGTCTCCAGGAAGGAGGAAGACAGGTAAAGAGAGTTCATTTTTAGCTCCTGGTTGGGAAATACTGTTGTTATAAATTTAATAGTTAAACCCTTTGGCATGTGTTGAAAGGCAATTTTAGTTTCTAAGCTTCATTATGCTACCTCAGACTCCTTTGGCTGCCAGATTGCTTCCTTAAATAGGAGATGGCTAAACCCTCAATGTTTTTCAGTTCCCTAATGTGGAGTCTACCAACCTCATTATTGCTAAAACATCTTAAGCCTATTGTTCTGTTTCATAAAAAGCCTGGAAATTAGCTTTTGCACTGGAAGCAAATGAATCAAATAAAAGCTGATTCTGTTATGTTGACTCATCTAACATGCGGTTTTCCTAAAGTTAAAATCAAAAGCTGATATATTCAATTTAAAGCCTTTTGATGATATAAATTCCACATTCTTCGAAGGGAAGGAATGATTTTTAAGACTACAACATTTTTGTAAATCAAAGCCCATGAGATAGTACCTCTCAGCAAGATGCTTCGGCAGATGGTTTTTTATCAATGATAAAATTTGGAAAAGCAACATTTATAAACTGCTTTATAGTTTATAAAGTACTTTTTATGTACACTGTCTTCTTTAATCCTTATAAATAGAGGTCAGGTGTTATAACTATTCCTGTTTTCCTATTAAAAAAAACAAAAAACCAAGTCTAAGTGTCTAATTTGCAACAAAGTCTAGATCTGCACCTATGTCCTTTCATTCCAAACCCCTGATTCTTTCTATCACAGTTAAGTTCTTAGAACTCTTCTAGAGGACCAGTACTCATTGTTTGCCCATCCTATTGGCCATAAACAAATTAACAAACAGTTTCCACCTGTGCCACTTTGTATTCCCCAAATCCCTCTTTGGATGGAGCTAGACTGATGGAAAAGTTTCATACAACTGGTCACCAGGAAGATGTGCACGTATAAGCCCCATTCACTTTTGTAAATGAACTTTGTTCCAGGAACAGACATTCAGGCATTAACACAGTGGAAAGCTTTAAATTATAAGACAAGCTAGTGAGGCATGGAGAATTTTTACAGATCACTGAAGGTCTCCAGACATTTGGGAGTAGCAGATCTATTCCCTATGCAAGTCACAAAAGATGTGTGTGTGTGTGTGTGTGTGTGTGTGTGTGTGTGTGTGTGTACACACAAATTTGAATCCAGAGTGGGGGAAGGGAGAAACAAGTCAGAGCAGGGGATATTTAAAGTGCTTTTCTACTATAGATTTTTACTTATGATAAATAACAGAAACCATGAAAAACTTTAGTCATAAAGATTATTTAAACTTGTGGAAAAGAAATGAACAACTATTGTATAACAAATGTAGGTGGATCAACACCAGGGTGGTCCATGGGGTTCTAAAAGGTACTTGGTTCACTATTCTGCCCCTACTGCCTGCCTAGAGAAGATCTTTGTTGATAGGAGACATGCCATTTTGCACATCTATTTTAACAGTGTTGAGTGATGCTTTAATTATATGGCAATAATATAATAATTATTATTTATAAAAATATTATTATGTTATTGCCATATAATTAAACCATCACTCAACACTGTTAAAATAGATGTGTAAGACTTAAAAGTGTAAGACTATTATAGTCAGACTTCTAATGCCTTTCCAGAATCAAAAATTGGACTAAGTTACAAGTTAGTGAAAATAAAATGTAATGAAAGAACAAAAAGGAATATATATATGTGTGTGTGTGTGTGTGTGTGTGTGTATATATATACACACATATCATGTGTTTAAAATAAAAGCAAACTCTGAGAATAAACAAAGTAAGCACGTTAAATGGCACTGCCAGGATACCCTAATGGCAAGAGAATTTTATCTTTGGAAAAAGACATAAAGGATGATATTGGCTAATATTTAAAGGCCATGGACATGATTATTTTGGAAAAGGGATCAGAATAGCATTCTTGGCCAAGAAGAAGAAGAAATGGACTGAAGCTAATCCAATATGCATGGAAGCTAATTGATGACAGATGAGAAATGTTTGAGAAACAGGCAGTGGAGTGAAGTAGGGAGGAACTTGTTATTAAAAATCCTGATTTTCTTCCTATGTATTTTTACATAGTGCTAAGGCGAGAACTTCACATATGCATAGTGATTTAGTTTTTTTTAACAGTGGATATAATCTATTTCTTTTTTTTAAACAGTGGATATCGTCTATTTCTGTTTTTTTTTTTTAAGTTTTTATTTTAATTCCAGTTAGTTAACACACAGTGTAATATTAGTCTCGGGTGCACAATATAGCGATTCAACACTTCCATATGTAGCCCTGTGCTCATTACAAGTGCACTCCTTCATCCCCATCACATATTTCACCCATCCTCCCACTGCCACGTTTCCTCTGGTAACCATCAGTTTGTTCTCTATAATTAAGAGTCTGTTTTTTTATTTTTTTTCTCTCTTTCTCTTTTTTCCCCTTTGCTTATTTGTTTTGTTTCTTAAATTCCACATAATTGTGAAATCATACAGTATTTGTCTTTCTCTGAGTTACTTCACTTAGCATTATACTCTCTACATCCATCCATGTTGTTGCAAATGGTAAGATTTTATTATTTTTTAAGGCTGAATAATATTTCCACATTCTTTATCCATTCATCAATAGATGGACACTTGGGCTGCTTCCATATCTTGGCTATTGTAAATAATGCTGCTATAAACACAGGAGTGCATATACCCCTTTGAATTAGTGTTTTTGTATTCTTTGGGTAAATACCCGGTAGTGCAAATACTGGATCATAAGGTAGTTCTATTTTTAACTTTTTGAGGAACCTCTATACTGTTTTCCACACTGGCTGCACCAGTATGCATTCCCACCAACAGGGCAAGAGGGTTTCCCTTTTTCCACATCTTTGCCAACATCTGTTGTTTCTTGTGATTTTGATTTTAGCTATTTGGACAAGTGTGAGGTGATATCTCAAAATAGTTTTGATTTGCATTTCCCTGATGATAAGTGATGATGAGCATCTTTTCATGTGCTTCTTGGCCATCTGTATGCCTTCTTTGGAGAAATGTCTGTTCATGTCTTTTGCCCATTTTTAAAAATTGGATTTTTTTTGGTTCTTGAGTTCCACAAGTTCTTTTTTTTTTTTTTTTTTTTCAGGCTCCATGGAGCCCAATGTGGGGCTTGAACTCATGACCCTGATACCAAGACCTGAGCTGAAATCAAGAGTCAAATGCTTAACTGACTGAGCCACCAGGTGCCACAGGTCTCATAAGTTCTTTATATATTTTGCATACTAACCTTTTATCAGATATGTCATTTGCAAATATCTTTTCCCATTCAGTAAGTTGCCTTCTGGTTTTTTTGATTGTTTCCTTCACTATGCAGAAGCCTTTTATTTTGATGTAGTCCCAATAGTTTATTTTTGCTTTTGTTTCCCTTGCTTCAGGAGGTATATCAAGAAAAAAAATGCTATGGCTCATGTCAAAGAGTTCTACTGCCTGTGTTCTCTTCTAGGATTTTGATGGTTTCTTGCCTCACATTTAGGTCTTTAACTCATTTTAAATTTATTTTTGTGTATGGTGTAAGAAAGTTTCTTTCTCTTGCAAGTAGCTGTCCAGTTTTTCCAGCATCATTTGTTGAGGAGACTGTCTTTTTCCTGCTTTACTGAAGATTAACTAACTGTATAGTTGTGAGCTTATTTCTGGTTTTCTATTCTGTTCCAATGATCTATGTGTCTATTTTTGTACCAGTACCACACTGCTTTGATCACTACAGCATTATAATATAACTAGAAGTCTAGAATTGTAATGTCTCCAGCTTTGCTTTTCTTTTTCAAGATTGCTTTGGCAATTCAGGGCCTTTGGGGTTCCATACAAATTTTAGGATTGTGTATTCTAGCTTGAAGAATGCTGTAGGTATTTTGATAGGGACTCCACTAGATGAGTAGATTGCTTTGGGTAGTATAGACATTTTAACAATATGTGTTCTTCCAATCCATGAGCATGGAATATCTTCCCAGTTCTTTGAGTCATCTTCAATTTCTTTCATTAGTGTTTTACAGATTTCCGAGTACAGAAAACTGTACTCTTTGGTTAGATTTATTCCTAGAGTGGAGTACTTTTCTTTTCTTTCTTTTTTTTTTTTTTTAAACTAAACTACAGATTTTATTTGGATTTCACCAGTGAAGTTCTTTACTTTTATTCTCTCACAAGGTGCTCAAAACCTTCCAGTTTGGTAGGAATGGCCCTCTCTTTGTGCTCCAGAGAGGTTGTGTGACTTTTTCTAAGTCACCCAGCTAGGGGTGGGGAAACTGAGGATAAAACCCTTGTGCTCTGGCTCCTGACTTACATGACAAATTCCTGTCTATGAGAGAATGAAAAGACAGATGGGAACTGTCATCTCTGTCCAGGCAACACTGTTTTGTAACAGAAATTTTTATTCAAAATACTGAATGAAGTTGACCTTACTTTATAAAGATTATATGACAATAGAATTAAATATTTTTTATAAATGCCGATTACCTTCTGTCACTCTCTTCCTTGGATACTTAGAAAAATATGTACGCTTGGAACATTTTATCTCTGTTTTGCATTAATCTACCATATGCACATTACTTCTTAGCTCTGTAATCTTAGGCAAACTACTTAACCTTTCTAAATTCCAGTCCTCTCATTTGTAAAAGGAGTAATAATAGAGCCATTGTGAGTATTACATGTTCAGCAAAGAAAGAGTACTCAGTACTTTTAAATATTGCATATATCAGTAAATACCAAGCACTGTTATTACCAACCTATATATGGCATAATCTTTGGTATGTGTTATAGAATTGACTGTTTCTTATTCATCTAAAATTCTCTTCCATATCTCCTATAGACAAGCTGTTATATTTATAACGCACATAGTGCTTTATTCATATTTTTCTTAGTTAAAAAGTTAGAACTATAATATAAGCTCATATGTAAGTGGAATTTTTTGTTGGCCATAACACATGTTCATTATATTTCTCTTCTTTTCTTAAGGAACAAGTATGCACTAGTCCTTGCTGACACAAGAAATTACATCTCTCCCACTGGAAATACCCCTCATTGCCAGACAGTTTTTGTTACACAAGTGACTGTTCTAAGGTTTTTGAGTCATATAATGAGCTCAGACTGTTCATGCGGCAGGCCTTTGGATGAGACAAACAGAGACAGTACCACCACAAGCTTCCAGGAAATGACTTTAAACATATCTCAAGCCTTTGTATAATTGCTTCTGATAAGAATTGCATCATCTACATTTGCACATCCGGTGTACAATGGGGGCCTCAGAGTGACACAGAAGGGGGAGAGACCACAGCTTTACTTACAGGCAGAGGGGTGCTCTGCTGCACTGCTTGGGAGGTAATCTTGCATTTAAAATTATGCAGCTTGTTTGAGACTGTTAAAAAAGCACTAGAATTCTCAAAGCCAATCACCATTATTTCTAAAGTAAAAGTCCACAGTGTCATAAAAGTATAGTAAATAAAACAAGCAAAAGCATCAAGATCATTTTGTTAAAATTTTGTGCATCCCAATGTAAACTATGCCTATAAATTCTTAGAAACATGGGACATAGGGGACAGCTGAAGTTGTATTTGAGAAATAAGGAGCGTGGTTTAAGAAAACTCAGATAGAGCCATAGGCGAGATGTTAGAAGGGAGGAAAGGGCTGAGAGATAGAGTTGGGGCTCAACAATACAGACTGTAAAGAAAGTCAAAGAGAGCAGAGGAAAAGCTATCCAAACACAGCTTTAGAACAAGCAGTAAGAGAGTAAAGAAAATAAAAGGGTGTGTATGTATGTGTGTGTGAGTGTGTGTGTGTTATATAAGTCCAAGAGAAAAAGACTCACAGTTATTAAAGGAATTCACGGTAATCTCACTTTCTGTGCCCAAAGTTAACTTGATTAGTATCAGGAGGAAAGTTAATGTTTAAACAGTCCTTCCCACATCTGCTACTTCCATAATGTCTGTGCAGTTGTCATAAATTAGGAGTGGAGAAGGGCATGGTGCCAATCGTCAAAACAAATAGGCAATTCTGGATTCCAAGTTTCATATTATTTTCCTTGAGCCTGAGAACTGTGAGGGCTGCCTGTCCTCGCTGGGGCCCGCTCCAGCCCTGCAGTGGGACACGCCATCAGCTGGATCCTGCCACAGCCCTGTCCTCCGTGGCAAGGCACCTTGGCAGGGCCAGGCTGATAAGAGAGGGACCAGGAGGAAATCTTGTCCCTCGAACGTCCCACGCTGTGGGAGGAGAGAATGAGCTCCTAGTAGTGAGATAATACAGTTACGACACTGAAAGAACAGCAACACTATTAACCACATGGGGTTGGTCTTTACTATATCTCTGGTATTACTCATGGCTGCCAGCTCTGCATATCAATCTTCCGCTTTGACTCTACTCCACACTCCTTAAAAGGTCAGGTCGATGTTTTCTACTTTGCACCTCACACAGGGACCTGCCTGTAGTGGAATAGCAGATCATGTCCATGATGCAGGCTCTCCTGCTTCTTTGCTTTAAGAAGGCCAGCACAGTGAAAGGACAGACTGGCACTCCAGGCCAGCTTTGGTTGTCTTTTCTTCCAGCTTTGCACTGCCACAGGATTTAGCCTCTCAGCTAAGACAGGTACCCTTTCTTCTCTTCTTGTGTGCTGCGGTACGCTCTTACCAGCTGGTGTTTTAAACAGGCTTGAGGGAAGCAAGGCTAACATTACACCTTACCAGAAAGCTCTACACTGGAGTTAAAAGCAGCAGCCCAGCCGATAATAGAGTGGTGCCTTGTTCCACACAAGTCATTGTCCTGTGTTTATACATCTTTCAGGAATGTCTTGAGAAGGACACGGGAGGACTTTGGAATGGCTACTTTCCTTGGTCTGGACAGAACCTGATCAGCACCAGAATCTCATCATAAGTTGCTAATACACTCATCTTTTAAGAATGTTTTGCATCCTCAGAGAGAATCATGGAGAGACAAAGGATGTATGGCTGTCTCTCACTTTCCTGGGACTCTGCCTGCTAGATTCCTGTCAACATTTTGTCCCTGTTGGTCTTGCTCAACTTCCAACCTGCAGCGTGGCCAGTAGTTGAGTTGCCTTCCAATCCTTGGTAGGCTTGTCGTCTCTAGTAGCATCTCCTACTGATAGTGGCTCTTTCTCTCAGATTGACCTTGCCCCAGAAAGAACCACCTTTACCTTGTCACTTGAAAAGAACAACCTCAAGCTTGATGGCAGATTGTCCTCAGCAAGGTCACACTTATGAAGCAGACCATCAGAGTCCCTCCAAAGGTCTTGTTCAGGTCACACTTAAGTTAACTACTATAATTCACTTTGCAGAGTATCATTTGGAAATAGGACTTTCATTCACTCATTCAGTAAATAATCACTGATCCCCTACTTGGTGCCAGATAGCACTCTGGGTTCTGAGTACACACCACTGAAAAAAAAAACAACAACAATGTGCCTCTATTCAGAGACAGGGCAGAAGACAGACAATGATCATATAAACAAATAAAGGTGATTTCAGATACTAATAACTACTATGCATAAAATAAATCTGCACGGAAGGCAGGAGAGTGGCTGGGAGATGTGCTGCAGTGCTCGTTTAGGAACACATGCTCTGAAAGATTTCTATGAAGAGGAGACATTTGAGCTGAGACTGAAAAATGGGAACCGAGCAGCCAAGTGACGATCCTGGGAAGATTGCTCCTTATAGGAGGAAAGCATGTGCAGAAGCTTTAGTATGTTCAAGGGACAGATAGAAGACACAATTCACGGAGCAGGAGGGTGAGGGGATAAATCATGAGATGGGACAGGCAGACACAGACCAGATCATGGAAGACCCTTTAAGGAATTTTAATGTATTCTAATTGCAGTAGGAAGCCACAGAGGGTTTTAGTCTAGGCAGTGACATTATTTGAACCATATATTTAAGAGTTCACAAGATCACCCTGAGAGGTAAGAAGGGAAGCAGGAGGCAGGTTGAGAAGTGGTTGCAGCAGTACCCGCAAGGGCTCGTGTTGGCTTTGAGCAGGGGCTGCGGGGAAGACAGGGAAACCAATTGACTATTATCACATGTATTTTGGTGGTAGTGTCAACAGGACTGGCTAATGGATGAGATATGGGAGAGGTGACAGAAAGAGAGGAGTCGAGGATTTTTGGTCTCATCAGCTGGTGCAGAAAATCAGATATTTGTTTAAGTTTGATATGTTAAGCTTCTTATGTCTTGTAGGCATTAACGTAGTGATGGTTCTTATGAGTGTCTACAGTTCAGGAAAGAATCAGGACTGGACATATAAAATTGTGGGTCATCTGCTAGATTCCAAGGTCAAACTATACCAACCATAACATGTTTCTAGAGTTTTGACTACAGTTTATGGTTATCAAAGGCTAATAAGATAATTGTTAGAGACATCCTCTCATATACCAAATGATGTCAATAATTGCTACTCTCTGGGTTTTCGACCAGATCTTCTTATCCTTCCAGATGGCTGCCATATTGCAGCATACCTTACTTTCCAAGACTCCTCATATTAGTTAATGGTTTTCTACTGACTATTCGTCTCTTCCCCTTAAGATCCGCCTCATGATTCACCTCCTTCAAGATGCCTTCTTAGACCCTGTACCCTCCTGAGTGATAATTTCATTTTGTTTCTTTATCACACAGATAGGCATCCTCCAAAATGTGAATAATTTGGATTTTAAATGTGTCTTTGAATTTAGTTTTTTGAGCACCAAACATAAGTTCTCACAGAAAAAAAGAGTGTTAATTATAGCTCTTACTTGATAAGCCAACAATAGCCCATTCGATCTTTGGAAGGAGTGCTGAAGGATCCAGATTGGAACCTCCAGAGTAAGTCTGGAAACTTTTGCTGCAACGGGGAGTTAAGTTTCCAATGGCAGGACTCTTGTGACCAGTGGACATCAAGACTGGCAAGAGAGGAGCTACAGTTCTACCTAAAGACAACTTTCAGAATCATCTGAACTCTCCTGCATTGATTTTCATTATTTTTATGGGAAACCTAAGCCAGCAATGGGGGTATATATTTCCATATCCGTGATGGTAGTATATATAAATGTAACCATGGTTTATTTTATTTTATTTTTTAGATTTTATTTATTTGACAGAGAGAGACACAGCGAGAAAGAGAACACAATCAGGGAGAGTGGGGGAGGGAGAAGCAGTCTCTCTGCAGAGCAAGGGGCCCTATGTGGGGCTTGATCCCAGGACCCTGGGATCATGACCTGAGCCAAAGGCAGATGCTTAATGACTGAGCCACTCAGGTGCCCCTGTAACCATGGTTTAAATGTAACCATTAGACAGCATTAAAAAAACTGGGGGCACTTTCATGCAAAAGCAAATGATGCAAATGCATTAGAGAAAGGTAACTTTGTAAATTCTGCCCAAAGGCTTGTGAGGGTCTTGCTGGAGGAACAGTTGACTTAGAATGAAGCCAGTGGATAAAGTCTTGCTGTAGGAAAAAATTTGGGGAAAAATTCTATCATCTAGAAATGGCCAATAGGCAGCATTATCTAGCTGACCATTTACAAAGCTCAATGGTGGATACAGTTTACAGTATAAGAAATGAAGACAACTGTATCTATCTATCTATCTATCTATCTATCTATCTATCCACCCACCCACCTATCTATCCCTTTCTTCCTCCTTCCCCCCCTCCATCTATTAATTAAATGGTCAAAACTGCTACCATGAATTTACTATGGAATATTTAGGGAAAGTTTTCCATCTAGGTTTTTAAAAAGTACCATTATACCAGCTCATTAATTATCAATCTGAAAGTTACCAACTCTCAAGGACAGAGCCTTCATTTAAGGATATTTGAGGGCTATCTATTAATAATACATTCATGTACCAATTTGAACAAGCTATTAAAGTCAAATATTAAATTTATTTAGTATTTTTATTGAAATCATAAAAAGAATATTCTTACCAGTTGCCATTTGGATTTATAAACTGCTGCACTGCATAGCCAAACTGTTCCCTTGAAGGACCGGAAAATATCTTTGCTTCTAGGAGACCAACGTTGTATGCCATACAACAATTTAAAATGCCTATAAAGAAAAATGAAAACATAGTCCATATTTAAAATTTGTGGATAAATTTTGTAATATAATTCTCAAAGGCCACTTTAAAAACTTGTTTTATATAATAATTATTCTCCTTTTTAGCGTTTGCCAAGAAATAATAGCTACTGCTTTTTAAGTACTTATTTGTAGCTCTGGTACCATGCTAAATACTTTATATGCAAGATTCATTACCTCATTCATCCTCATAGTATCCCTAGGAGATGACTGTTAGTATTATATTTGTTTTACAGAGATTTCTAAGGTTCCTGGAGATAAGTATGTCTCACAGGTGGAAAGTAATAAGGGTAAGGGTAGGATTTGAACACATGGCTGTCAATAGCTTGGCTTCTTAAGCCACATATTACCTCTAGGGACTCAAGTTACTTCAATTCTGTTTGCCTTTCCTAACACAATAAGACTCCTAGCTGCCTAAGGGCAGAAGATAAAGGCTATCTACTTTTTCTCCTAAATTCCTCTGAAGATTTTGACATGGACTCTCTATGAAATATTTGTTGGAAAAGCATGAGTAACTACAACAAAGGAGGAAGAAAAATCACAGCTCCTTGAAAACTTTATCATTTTCTTTCAGAAGAGATCATTTTTGAGGATGAAAATAGGGGATGGTGTCCTATCACTTTTATTCCACTGAGAACTGTCAATAGTGGTTTTGGTTTTTGAAGCTTCTTTCTGAATGCTCAAGAAACGAAAATCATTTTCAAAAACAACAAAGACTTTGATAGGATAAGGCCCTAATAGACTTTTTTGAAAAACCTTATTCGTGATGGAAAGGGAATAAGGGAAAGAGTAAGGC
This sequence comes from Potos flavus, assembly GCA_028534135.1. Taxonomy (NCBI): domain Eukaryota; kingdom Metazoa; phylum Chordata; class Mammalia; order Carnivora; family Procyonidae; genus Potos; species Potos flavus. Next base: position 99,961,900 of record CM052895.1, read on the forward strand.
TGATGGCTGTCAGTCCTTCATTCTGGAGAAAGAAACCTGTGACCATAAATGCCATCTGTGGGGATGGGAGTACACTTCATGCTGGCTGAGATCAGTGTTTATTTTTGCAGAAACTGAAGATAGAGTGAGTTCTTTAAAACTGAAATCCAAGTTCTATTAATACGTGTTTTCGTGAGAGAATATCCCACTTTCTGGGCAGCGATGAAAGTAGAGAGTATTTCATAAATCTATTGTCTCAGGTACAGAAAGGCTGGAGGAAAAGGGCCTGCTCCTCCTTGGGGCCTGCGTACTTCTGGGAGCTGCTGCTACGCAGTGCACTAACAGAATTATGAAGTCAGTGATAAAGTTTTGGGGACTTAAAGTAGCTAACGTGCTTCTCTACGTGCTTCTCTACGTGCCAAAGTCCATTCCACCATGATCTGTTCATTCAAGAGAGCTCAGCTCATTATTTCTTAGAAATTTCTTAGAAATGTGGTCAGGCAGGAAGAGAAGGACAAACAGTAATTTTGAAATACTCTGTGACAAAATCTACATAGCTCTACATTTGCAAATTTTCTCCTTAACATCTATTATTCATATGTACCATTGCTCCTTCTTATTTTTTTTCAGGAAATAAAATGCAGAAGAAAATAACATAGCAAATTAATCATGGAAACAGAATTGACATTTGGAACACTGGTGTTTTCAATCAACAGTTTAACTTCATCCCACTGTGCAGAACTCAATAAATGCTATTTAATTATCTAAATTATCTAACATACTAGTAAAGTAATAACATACTAGTAAAAGCTTGGGGAGACGATGTCAAATGCTCCTACTTTTCTAATATCTAATGCTGGAAAGGCCACATAGGACTGTAATGACATCATTTAATTAATTATACCTATTAATTAGACCTCAGCGGATCATGTAATGACACAAAATCAAGTTGGAATTCATTTTACCATCTAGCGGTTATATTTCAATTTATATATATTATATATAAATATGTATTTTATATATTACATTAATGTATAAATGTACATATATCATATACATACATGTATATATAATATGCATACATATATGTATATATGTGTGTATATACATACATGTATACATGCATATAAAAATATTATTCAGAAATATAAATCAGATCATTTCATTTCTCTACCGAAAATATCCCAGTGTTTTATTTATTTATTTTTCTCAAGTATAATTAACATACAGTGTTATATTAGTTTCAGGCATGCAATATATTCAACAATTGTACACATTACTCAGTGCTGCTCTCCATAAGTGTGCTCTTAGTCCTTTGTATCAATTTCACCCATCCCCTAGTTCACTTTGCCCAACTCCCCTTTGGCAACTACCAGTTTGTGCTTTGTGTTTAAGAGTCTGTTTTTCTGTTTGTCTCTTTTTTTTCTTTGTTCATTTGTTTTGTTACTTAAATTCCACATATGAGCAAAATCATATGATATTTGTCTTTCTCAGACTGATTTATTTCACTTAGCCTTATATTATCTAGGTCCATCCATGTTGTTGCAAATGGCAAGATTTCATTCTTTTTTTATGTCTGAGTAATATTCCAAAGGAGTATTTATATATATGAGTGGGCTCACAACGTTTGACCTCGACTGGTTTTTCTAAGTTATTTTGTATATTTTTCAGCAGTGAAACCAAACTGGGTCTTCAGCTTTATTCCTGTTTCTTGCAAGGGAAGAGCCTTTATACAGGTGGACACATTTTGGTTTTTCCTCATTGAGAATTTTAAAAATTTTGTATTCTTTCTACAATAATTTGTAAACATTTATTTTTACTTTTTTTTATTTTTAGATTGAATATTTTATACTGAACTTATTTGTCAAAATAAAGAATCTCACATGTATATATAAAAATGTGTGTATATATGTGTACATGTATATGTACATACATATATACATTTATGCATATACCACATCTTCTTTATCCATTCATCTATTGATGGACACTTGGGTTGCTTTCATATCTTGGCTATTGTAAATAATGGTGCAATAAACATTAGGGTACATGTATCTTTTCCGATTTGTGTTTTTGTATTCTTTGGGTAAATACCAGTAGTGGAATTACTGGATCAATGGTAATTCTATTCTTAATTTTTTGAAGAATCTCCATACTGTTTTCCACAGTGGCTGCACAAAATTACATTCCCACAACAGTGCGTGAGGGCTCCTTTTTCTCCACATCCTAGCCAACCCTTGTTGTTTCTTGTGTTTTTGATTTTAGCCATTCTGACAGGTGTGAGGTGATATCTCATTGTGGTTTTGATTTGCCTTTCCTTGATGATGAGTGATGTTGAGCACCTTTCATATGTTTGTTGGCCATCTGTACGTCATCTTTGGAGAAATGCCTGTTAATGTCTTCTGCCCATTTTTAATTGGATTTTTTTTTTTTTTTTTTTTTTTGGTGTGGATATGGGATATATCACTTGCAAATATCTTCTCCTATTCAGTGGGCTGTCTTTTTGTTGTTGATGATGATGGTTTCTTTCACTGTGCAGAAGCATTTTATTTTGGTGTAGTCCCAATAGTTTAATTTTGCTTTAATTTCCTTTCCCAGATGAGACATATCTGGAAAAATGTTTCTACAGTGATGTCAAATTATTGCCTATGTTTTCTTCTAGGAATTTTATTGTTTCAGGTTTCACATTTAGGTCTTTAATCCACTTCAGTTTATTTTTGTGTATGGTGTAAAAAAATGGTCCAGTTTCCTTCTTGTGCATGTAGCTGTTCAGTTTTTCCAACATTATTTGTTGAAGAGACTATCTTTTTCCTATTGTATGTTCTTGCCTCCTTTGTCATAGAAATATCCCAATGTCTATCAGTACACTGAGAATAAAATCCAATTTTCTTACCATGGTTTCAAAGGTCATTCATGATGTGACCTTGTGTATCTGGTGACTTCACTTTCACTACCCTCCTTCCTCACTGTTTCAGCCACACTGGCTTTCCTTCTGTTCTTTGAGCACAAGCAGCTCATTCTGCTTATGGCCTTTGCAGCTGCTTGACCCACTGCCTACATTTTCTTCCCAGCTCAGAATCTATGTCTTGGCATCTATTCATTATTTAGGGCTCTACTCTTCTCATAGAGACTTGCCCTGATTCCTCTATCTCACAGCAACACTCTACTCCATCAATATACCACATCACAGTACTAATTATCTGAAATTATCTTATGTATCTGCATTATTTTGTGTCTGTCTCTGCCTAGTAAGACCTAAACTCCTTGTGAGCTCAGAATTTATTTCTTTAATTCACTCGTATTTTCTTAGCACCTAGTATAGTTCATTTGTTGAATGAAATGAATTTTTAATTAATGTATGTTCTTCAAAGATAATTTGGAATATAGAGAATTTAGGGGAAGAAAGATCACTCATAGTCATGTAATTTTTAATGCAAGTGCAGCGAATTTAGATATATTTCCCTCCAACATTTTTTCCTCTTATTTAAACCATAAACTTGTATCATACTATTTCTTAATGCTTATGTCTGCCTGCCTATTTCAGAATCATTCTGACTCATTTGATCCTCCATGAAACCTTGTAAAAAAGCAAAATGTAGCTATTATTACCAATGTATATACAAGGAGGTTAGACACCGTTCTTGTTCAGTGTCACATAATTGGTGGCTGAGCTCTGGATCTGGGTGTGGCTCATTTTCTCAACCTTACTGTCCAGAACTTCCTTCATAAATGGTCTGTTCATTTCCTCACAAAATATGTCATTTTTCACTTGTCATTCCTTATTCCATGGATCCTAAATATCTTCTTTCCTGCTAATTCAATCCTCCCCTCAAGACCATGCCTCTTTTGATAAACCTGGATAATCTCAGTTGACCACACTTATTTCTCTTCAAATATATATCTACAACTCACTATCTATGTCATCATTTCACACTTAGCCTATGATACCTAAATAGCTTATGTAATTTTATTTATTTACTTATTTATTTATTTTTAAGGATTTTATTTATTCATTGAGAGGGAGAGAGAAGAGGGAGCACAAGGAAGGGGAAAAGCAGAGGGAGAGGGAGAAACAGGCTCCCCACTGAGCTGGGAGTCCAACGTGGGGCTCTATCCCAGGACCTAGAGATCAGGACCTGAGCTGAAGGCAGATGCTTCACCCTCTAAGCCACCCAGGAGCCCCTAGCTTATGTAAATTTAATGTAAGTATTCTGTCCAACTCAATGTCTATTCTTCTTTACAGTCCCATTGTGTGTAAACATATGTTTCTATATCTGTTATTATAATTTAACTGGATAGTCTGGAAAATAACAATCATTTTTGGTCCCTTCCCCCACAACCAGGCCCATATGTCTGTACCCACTAATAAATGGATCATTGAAAACATATTTATCTAGCTCTTTTGTGCCAGACATTTTCTAGTTCCTGGGGATAGAGCAATGAATAAAACAGACAAGATCCCTGCTGTCTTTGAGCTTCTTTCTGGTAATTTGAGTAAAAAACAAATAATTACTTCATAATGGGATGAGTATTAAACTTCAGAGAACTACAAAGAACCCTGAACCAAAAGTTGAGAAGAGGTTATATCTAAGTTTGAAGGCTTCACAGAAGAGGTGGCTATTAATCTGGACCTTGGAGGATGAGCTAAAATTCACGATATAAAGAGGAAGGCGAAGGTCATTCCAGGCACAAGGAACATCCTGCTCAGCAGTATAGAGATGTGAAAGAGAAGAGTATGGGATAAAAGAAATTGGCACAGAAAGTCACAAATTGTTTCCTTAATTTATACATTTCCAGTTCTTTGTTAGGTGCAGTGAGTTTCAAGTGACTTGAGCTTTGCCCTGCCAGGGACATAATCATTACCTGAAGCGTAAATCTTCCCTCCTTGTCCTTATGTGAATGCCTGTGAATGCAATAATAGGGCAGCAAATTCAAAGTATTTATCAAAGGTGACTTCGCTGTGCATTTGCTGACAGTAATGAGGTCCCAGCATTTTAGTGAATCTCACTAAAATTTACTGCAAATATAAACAATGTATCCCTTGAAAATCTAACTCATTTCCTCTATGTCCACAGTCCTCATTGATTATAACCTGGCTTATTGCCATTTTAATATTCATAGGCAAACCAGATAGAGAAGCACAACTTGGTGAATGTAGAATTCATTTTTCTTCTATTCATTTAAAATTTTTTGGAGAACCACCTGCCCTGAGAATTCCTGCTCATCTCTGAAATAAGTGTTTGGGGAGCCTTAATAATTTGAGAATTAGTTTCAGAAAACATGAAATTCATTCTCCTACCTCATTCTGGAACCCAACTTTAAGTTATAAGATAATTCAAAAGAGAAATACATGTTTGGGGATTAGATTAGTTAACCCAGTTTTGTTCTCAAAATGTAGTGAAGCTCAGATAAGAAAAAAAAAAAAAAATCTTTTGAAAACCAGAGCAGAAATAAATGTATAAAGCAAAACAGGTTGTTCTATAATCAACAATAAAATTTGGCAGAGGAAGTTTATTGACTTCCAAAGTATCATTTTAAGAGATAAATGGCACATATTTGTAGTAAAATATGGCAGAAGGAGGGTCTAACTTGTGTGGCCAATGCACAATTTAAACATGTCTACATATATTGAAGGGCTGGTAGGGCAGGCTTTTCATGGAAGGGCTTCATTTGCAAAAAGGTCCAGGGAAATATAAGGGAAAAAATTCATGTGAAGAGAAGAGACTCAAGGCCAAAAGCAAGAGGTAGATTTGGGAAGAGTGTGGTGTTTTTACTGAGGGTGGCTGGGGGGTAGGGGGGTAGGGATAGGGTGGCTGGGTTATGGACATTGGGGAGGGTATGTGCTATGGTAAGTGCTGTGAAATGTGTAAGCCTGAGGATCCACAGACATGTACCCTGGGGCAAATAATACATTATGTGTTAATTAAAAAAAAAAAAAGAGTGTGGTGTTTTTAGCTAGGGTGCTCAGATTGCACTCTGGCCCATTCCTGCAGATGTATGCTGGCATTTTACGGGGGAAAAATCTCTGTTAACTAGTAAACAAAAACATATGAACTCTTCCAGTGATAAAATAAGTAAGTCATGGAGATGTAATGTACAGCATGGTGAGTATAGTTAAAAACACTGTATTGCATATTTGATAGCTACTAAGAAAGTAAATCTTGAAAGTTCTCATCATAAGAAAAAACTTTGTAATTATCTGTGGTGATGGATATGAACTAGACTTATTGTGAAGATCATTTCACAATACATACATACAGAACCTTATGTTGTACACCTGAAAGTAATATTATATGTCAATTACATCTCAATAAAAGATAAAATCTACATTAATCATTATATAGATAGATATAGATCTATAAACTTGTCCTCCTCAGAAGCTGCAGAGGGTTGGCAGGAGCAGGGGCACAGGGCAGTAAGCCAGGCATTGCAGAGGCAGCAGGAAGGTCTAGAAGTTACCAAGATACAGGGGAACACTCTTAGGGGACAGCAGTGGTTCCCAGGAAAACTGTGCTTAAGAGTCCAGGAGAAACACACTCATCTCAATCAGGGACAGGTGAGACTCCAGGTGTGGTCTGTCCTGGGACAAAATTTCTCTCCATCTGTGGGTCTATGAACCTTGAAAACAAGTTGTCTGCTTCTAAAATATAGTGGTGTGACAGGTATGTGACATACATTTCCATTTCAAAAGGGAGAAATTAGAAGGAATGAAGAGTCACAGGTACCAAGAAAGTTTAACCTAGCAGGTCAAATTCCATTAGGTTTCAAGGCCTGAGACTAATCCCCAGCTGCTCAAGGTTCTGTCCCCTGGGCCCACAACAGCTCTGCTGGCCTCTGCTTCTCCGTCCCCTTCAGTCCCAGGTGGCAGCATTTCTGCTGAAACAACATTCCTAAAAGCTTGTAGGTCCCTTGTGTACATCATGGGGCTCTAAACCATTAGAGAGCTCTCCACAGACCTTTCTTAAATAACTCCATCTCTATCCCTGGAGTCTGCCGAGATGGTTGAGAGGATCCATGGATCACATGCCTAATCCATTCTGCAAAATTTTCCAACCACACCCTTGGCCTTTTCTTCAGAGCAACACTTTCTTAACAATGAGTCTGCTAATATTAGCTTTTGTTTTTGTAATCTGGATAGACTGAGAGTTTCTCATATCATTAAGTACTGTTCTGTTTTGTTAAAGTTTCTTTCTCAATTTATCTCTTTCATCTTGCATTTTACTACATTCAGCAAGGAAAAAGTGGGCTGCACCTTCAACGTTTTGCTGGGAAACTTCCTCAGCCAAGCATCTATGTTCATTGCTTGAAAGCTCTGCTTTCCACACAACCACAGGGCACAATTAGCCCAAATTTCCTGCCATGATAAAACAAGGATTACCTTCCCTCCAGTTACCAATAGCATGTTCCTCATTTCCTTCTTGAGAACTTCACCAGAAGCAGCTTCAACATTCCTGTTTCTATTAATGGTCTCCACAAGGGAATCTTCAAAGACTCTCTATCCAAATAAGGTGATATACACAGATTTTTGGGGCAAAGATGTAGACATATCTTTTGGGGGGGCACCATTCAACTTCATAAAATGGGTATGCCAAGAATGTAAGATCCTGACTGCTGTTTACCTTGGCCATTTCTCAGGGTGATGCTTACAGTGGGCAGCCTTGATAGATGAGGTAAGATCTCCCTCCAGGAGAAAGAACAGGCTTGCTGACTTCTTGCTGTAAAATAGCAGGTTCCTGTCTTGTAATGCAGCCTAGTGTGGGAGGAGTCCATTTGAACCCCTTTACATAGTCCCCAGGAGACTTCATGGAAAAGCAAAAGGGTTCCTGATATAAACATCTCATGTGCATGCTGCTTGTTGTGCAGTTATAAAGTCCTTTGTCTCTGACACAGAAATCTCGTGTCATCTGTCAACATCAATGAAATGATAACAAGCTAATGTATTAGGACACATAGGACACAATCAAACAGTAGACCTGACAGAGTGGAGAACAAAAACTCTACAATCAGGAAGTTAGAGATTGAATGACAATGAAAATGGATACCTCTTGGGAGTTCAGAGAACTCTTGGGAGAGCACTATATTTTCCTATAAGAGTAGAATAGGAATTTGAAGGAGTCTTATCTCAATTTTAAGAAGCAGAGAGACTCTGGTTGATATCTGAGTAATAACTTCCTGCTTCATGGTTCGTGTCTACCTTTAAAAAAACCCAATGTATGCATGTATCATTTATTTAACAATTACTCTGTGTTCATATTAAAGAAATATGTGCATCACTTCCATGGTCAGAGATAAATCCGTTAATATATTATTAAGGCTACAGGGGTGTTATGGATGAACTGCATCCCCCCAAATTCCTCTGTTGAAACCCTAAGTCTTAATGTGACTATATTTAAAGCTAGGGCCTTTAAGGAGGTAATTAAGGTGAAAAGAGGTCATAAGGGTAGGACTCTAATCTGATAGGACTGGTATCCATATAAGAAGAGGAAAAGTACCAGAGAGTTCTCTCCCCATGTGATCACTGAGGTTGTGAGGACACAACAAGAAGACAGCAGTCCACAAGACAGAAAGAGAGGTCTCACCACAAACCAACCCTGATGGCCCCTTGATCTTGGACGATCAGTCTCCAGAACTGTGAGAAAATAAATTTCTGCTGTTAAAGCCACCCAGTCTGTGATATTTTGTTAAGGGTAGCCCCAGCAGATTAAGACAGGGAGAAATCAGGTTATATCAGAAAATTTCTATTTACTATTCTGAGTTTCAAAGATAATTCTGTCAATCCATATATGTGCATATATAAATACAGGAGAGTTATATACTAATTCCACTTGTATCATTTAGAGTTCATATTTGGTGTGGAAAAAAGGTCCAAGTTTTTTCTTGACAAAGTAACTGCATCATAAGTCTTGGACTACTATGACACAGAGCTGGATGATTTTGAGGTCCTATCACATTTTTTGATCTTGCAGGCAATGAACATCTTCAAAATTCTCCTTAAATTTATTTATTATGACTTATTGCCTCCTGATAACTCAATAGATTCTATTTTTGTCATAAAAATGCCATCTGGCAGACTTGCTGTCTCCTAGTGGCCGAGAAGACTGGGAATACCCACTCGGCAGTCCACTTCCTATTTTCACACTTTATTCTTTTTTTTTTTTTTTAAAGATTTTATTTATTTATTTGACAGAGAGGAGAGAGATCACAAGTAGGCAGAGAGGCAGGCAGAGAGAGAGGGGGAAGCGGGCTCCCTGCCGAGCAGAGAGCCCGATGTGGGGCTCAATCCCAGGACCCTGAGCTCATGACCTGAGCCGAAAGTGGAGGCTTTAGCCCACTGAGCCACCCAGGCGCCCCTTCACACTTTATTCTTAAATTCCTTCTGTGTGAAAGGAGAAATTCTCCTTCTTTCTCTCTCTCTCTCTCTCTCCCACACCATAGCATTTTTGTGCATTTAGCAAGTCAATGCCCGCTGAATAATTTGCTCAGTAACAAGATATGCCTCATATATCCTGGGGCAATGTATGGAAGCAACAGGCATAACTGAAGTGAATATTTCCTCTATCAAATCTCTGTTCACTGCTTCTCTATAAACTTTGGGTCTGGTCTTCCCCTACCATTGAAGCTGCATACACCCTTCTTCTAACTCCCCTGATACTCGCCATTTGCATCTCTTACTGTGGTGTACTGACTTGAAATGTTACTTCACCGTTCTTGCGTTCTTGCGTGTGAGTTCTTCCTGGAGAGCTATGTCATAACTCCCTCCCCCGCCTGTCTGATCTCACCTCCTGCCCTATCCCCTTAGCCCACTCAGCTGGACTCTGGCTCTTCCTTAAACACACTCTGACCTCCGGCCTTTTGCATTCAGGCCCTCAGCATGGAATATTCTTTTCCCAGAAAATGTCGCCTTCACTCTTGTTGCCCTTTTGTTTGCATCAAACATCAATCCATCAGGGGCTGTCTTTCCTCACTACCTGTGGTGGTCAGGGGGCTCCCAATGATCCCCATCTCGTTATTCATGCCTTTGTGTGATCCTCTCCCCTGTGACTTCAAACCAATAGAACTGGAGACTCAAATCATAGAATTGAAGTCTAGGATAGATCACTTCTGTGATTATATTACATAAGACTGTAATTTCTGTCTTGCTAGCAGAAGCTCTCTCTCTTTGTCTTTGATGAAGCAGAGAGGTCCACAGAGCAAGGAACTCAGGGCAGCCTCCAGTGGGAGCCAGAGAGGAACTAAGACCCTCAGTGCAACTGCCCTGGAGAAAATCAATCCTGCCAACAAGCAAAGTGAGCAGAAGTCAGCAGAAGAGCTGAGCATTCGGATGAGGCCGCAGCCCTGGCCCACTCCTTGAGTGCAGCTTTAAGAGATACCCTGGCACAGAGGACTCCAGTGAAGCCAGGCCCAAATTCCCGACCCCCAGAAATTGTAAGATAATAAATGTATATTATTTTAAGCCATTGGCTGTGTGTTAATTTGTTATGTAGTCATAGATAACTAATACATAAACCCATGTAAGATGATACCTGCCCGTTTCCCACCCCCTGCCCAGCATTCTCTATCTCCCTTACTCTGCTATGTTTTGAATAATACATCACTACCTCACACGTTATACATCTATCTCTTTTATTTGTCTGCCTCCCTCATTAGAATCTCTACAGGGAGATCTAAGTTTTGTTGGAATTGAAACTTCTACAATTTGGGGCAGAGTGACCCTTTAAGGAAAAAAAAAGTAACAAAACTATGAAACAAAATTCAGGTATTAAATACTTAATTAGGATGAGAAAAGCAATCCTAGCAAATTACATATTTTTAAAAGCTAAAAAATCTGAAAAAACAACGTACATATTATTGATTGCCTAATACACTTCTGTAATACCCTTTTCCCACAGTTTTTTGCTTCCATATCTTTTAATCACCTCTTCACTTGACAATTTATAAAATCATATTTTCTAAAAAGTATTCCATATTTTTTAGCTTGGTAAGTTGAATCTTTTTAAAAAATATTTATTTATTCATTCATTCATTCATTCATTCATTTTAGAAGGGTGGGTGGGAAGGGGTTTGGGAGAGAGAGTCTTAAGTAGACTCCACGCTGAGCACAGAGCCCAGCTCAGGGCTCAGTCCCACAACTCCAAGATCATGACCTGAGCCAAAACCAAGAGTAGGATGCTCAACCAACTGCACCACCCAGGTGCTCAGGCATGGTAAGTTGAATCTTAAGAAATGTTTATTGTTTATAGTTGAGAGAAGTTCCTTTCATTTTCATAACTCCTATTTGTAATGTCATGTGAATGTTTAGGACTGTTTTCCAATATTATACATAAGCTATAATATTTTAAGTTCCCTCAAGTTTTCTTTACAGGGATTAATCCAGAAAATCTTTCAGTTGGTGACATTTCTCAACCAGTTTATTGCTGACATCTTTGTTGCAATATGTTAGGGCACAACAGAGACAGTGACCTCAACTTGTGCATGTCAGGTTGTATGAGCACTGGGGAAGGGGCCTGTAGAGTGAGGGTCCTTGAAACTTAAGCTTCTCTTGTTTTATGGTTAATCTGTCTTTGTCCCTGAGAGTAGGGAATTGGCCTATTTTATTTACTGCTGTATTCCCCAGTATTCAGAAGAGTGCCCAACCCATGGTTGTGGATCAATAACAATCAACTGAATTGACAAACTGCTGATTGTTTCATCTTTCTATCTAACAATAACATACAATGGGAAATCAATATCTAACAATAACATATAATGGGAGATCAATAAAGACAAGTTTCGTTAATAAATATGAGTTCTGGACTGGTTCAAAGGAAGATGCTTGAATGCAGGCTATTGAGAAGATACACAGATAGATGGATGAAAAGTTAGATTAGTAAATATGTATACATACATAGACATACAGACGTACAAATATACAGACACATTTTATTTTCTATTTAGAATTTTAGAGAATATTTAACTTTGTTTTTTTTTTATCTAGCTATAAGTGAACCCCCAAAAGATGGACTATTTGGGGGAAAGTATGCCAGTGTTAGAAGTAAAAGGATTTGAAAAAAAAAAAAAAAAAAGAAGTAAAAGGATTTGCTTTTTAACCGAAAAATCCACATACTGGGCAAGACCAACAGTATCTCATAGTGCCTAAGAGCTTAGGGTTTGAATAGCTCTGTGACCTTGGCCAAGTTCCTCATCTTTTGCCACCACTTTTTCACCTGTGAAATAGATATAACACACAAATCTACCTCATTGTGATCAGACAATGCATTTAAAACTCCCAACCCAGTGCTTAGCCAATGATTAGCACTTAGTGAAGACAGCTGATTTTGTTTGTTTTGTTTTGTTCACTATTAATATTATATGTTACATAGGCTAGCACAGTTTTTATGAAGTTTACAAAGGCATACCAATTGTGACCCCACCTTCACCTCTACCGTGAAAAGCATATTCTAAATGAATTTCGATATAAGCTTCTGAGAATCGGTGTATGATGGGTAGGGGGACGACACATTGCTGCATTTTGCTGAGATATTCCCAAAGTATATCACAAACGCCAAGAAAACATTATCAGTTGGTGGATCCTTCAGGAAGTCACACAATCAGGAAGTGGGATTACTCAGATCCTGACTAAACTTTGAATGCAGACTTCAAACTCTAAAGTGTAGCTAATCATTACTTAGAATATTTATGACAATGACAAATGGTCATAGGTCACATAAGATCATTTGAACACATACACAACCACAGGAAATCATTTTCAATGGCATTGTCTTCATGCTAAAAGGACAAAAATGCAGAAATAATGTAGAAAGCCCTCTCCTGCCCTTAAAAAAAACACAAAGCAAGTAAACTTAGAAATTATAGGCACTGTAGAAATGACCATATATTGTATACATATTTAAGCTCTATGATGGCTGGCTTATAGCTATAGTGCTTTAAAAAAAAAAAAGGTAGTACAAAATCCAAAAGCATAAGATGACCTTTACAACAGCTTTTGGACTATAGTGGCATAAATGTTTTCCTGCTTTCATTAAGAAAAATGTAATTTTGCTTTAAACGACTTTGTTTTCCGTGTTTAATTTTATATTCAGTAAGGATCTAGGTGTTACCCTTTTCCTCGACAGGTGATGTTAGAAATGAAAAGCAGAGCTCCTGAGGGGCTACCTTGAATCTTCTTATTCTCTTAGGGTCTGACTCAGCTGCCATAGGATAGGACTACATAGTTTTCTTAAACAGATCTCTTCAATAAATTAATGATGATAAAAATAGATGAAAACCAAGTATATGGAGTTTTGTTATTATTTTTTAAAGATTTTATTTATTTATTTGACAGAAAGACACAGCAAGAAAGGGAACACAGGTGGGGCAGTGGGAGAGGAAGAAGCAGACTCCCTGCCGAGCAGGGGGCCCGATGTGGGGCTCAATTCCAGGACCCCAGGATTATGACCTGAGCTGAAGGCAGATGCTTAATGACTGAGCCACCCAGGTGCCCCAAGTATATGGATTTTAAAAAAATAGCATCATATATGCTTTTCCAGTTTGCAAAATACTTTGCTATTCATAATCTCCTTTGGCCCTCTCATTGACCTGGAAAGGTAGGGAATAGTTCTCCTGTGACATGCAAAGGCACTGGGAAAAGTAGTATTTAGTTTACTCCTCAGGGCTGGAGCTCTTTCCACAAGGCCATGAACAATAAATGTGCCTAATACTGGCACACTTTGTTATACTGCACTTCACCTTATTGAGCTTTATGTTGCATTTTTTTACCAATTGAAGGACTGTGACAACCCTGTGTCTGGCAAGTCTGTTGGTCACATTTTTTTCTAATAGCATTTGCTCACTTCATGTCTCTGTGTCATATTTTGGTAATTCTTGCCATATTTCAAAATTTCCATTATTATTATATTTGTTATGGTGATTTGTGATCAGTGATTATGACTTGCTGAAAGCTCAGATGATGATGAGCACTTTTTAGCAATAAAGTATTTTAAGATTAAGGCATGTACTTTTTGGGGACAGAATGCTATCACACACTTAATAGATGATAGTATAGTCTAAACATAACTTTTGTATACACTGGGAAACCAAAAATTACTTAACTCACTTTATTGCAATATTTGCTTTATTGTGGTGGTCTAGAACTGAAGCCCCATTATCTCTGAGGTACATCTCTACGTGTCTGTTTAGTGCATCAGTTCTCAGCTGGGAGAATTTTGTTCCTCGGGGGCATTTTGTAATGTCTGGACATATTTTCGGTTGTTGCACTTGGGGGGTGGGTGGCTACTAGCATTTAGTGGGTGAAGGCCAGTGATGCTGTTCAACATCCTACAGCACAGAGGACAGCCCTTCCACCCTCCCCCACCTGCCCCGCAGGAATCATCTGGCCCCAATGTCAATAACGCCCATCTTGAGCAACTCTGATGTAAACAATGACCTGTCTGGTAAGCACCCTCAAGTTGATTAAGTTACTGTGGTGGTTTTAAAATCTGTCTGGGAATTACTTGACACTCTTCCCATCAAGAGAATAAGTCTCCTCCCTCAGAGTCTAAGCGAGACTTTATGATTGCTTTGATGAATAGAGGCAGTTGCATGATTTCTGAGTCCATACAGTTTCTGCCAGTTTGTGGGGGAGGAAACGCACGCCTTTGGATCCCTGAGTCAGCCCGCAGGAAGTTAGGCTATCAGAGGGTGCCATGATGGCAAGGCCGCCTGATAGGACCACACAAGGAGAGAGCTGCCCACCCTCGGACAGTAACCACATGAGAAACCTCAGGCTAGAACTGCCCAGCCAAGCTATTCCCAAAGTCCTACTCAAGAAACCATGAGAGATAAAAAAGGATGGTTGTTATTTTAAGCCACTAAGTTTTAGGGTGAGGGCTTACACGGCAAAAGCTAAACAGAACAATCTCTGAATTCGGTTACTTGAAGTCAAGTGCTCTGGCAACCGGGATGTCTTTCTCTCCCCCTAAACAGGTCTGACCCATGGAAGCATGGAAGCATGGAAATCTTAACTAGAGGCCTGCCACTCCCCAAGTGAAATGGATTATAATTAGTCTATGGGAAATAGGTCACCAAAGGGGGGTTTGTCGAAGAGATTTTCAGAAGAAATTCTGAAGAGCATTTTGAAATGATAGACAGCACACTGCAGGTTGGAGTTTTGGGCTTCAGTCATTTCAAAAACTGATTATTATAAAACTGAGGCATTTACTAGATGATCTCTTGGTGTCCTTCTAGAACTAAATTCTAGAATATCCTAATCTACACATATTTTTAAAAAGATGAACATTTTTAAATTGTAATTTACAAAGTGCACCCTAATGAATATAAAGAATGAGGATTTTAAATAAATAAGAGGCATCACTTTACAGCTACCAAACTACAAAAAGTTAGGAAAAAAAACCTACAAAAGGTAAATTAAAACCTAATGTGGGTGAAATGTGCAAATTCACACATTATTGAGGCCTACACTGTTCAATATGCAACAAGAGCTAAAAAATACACATAATCTTTGACCCAGTAATGCCTCCTCAGGAAACTGTCCAAAAGGAAAAAGGAAAAAAAAAAGCTTCTTGCACAATATTTATAGCCATATTATTTACAGTAGGAGAAAAAGCCCACAGGAAATAACCTAAATATCCAACAATGAAACAATAGTCATGATATGGCAGGATGCATTAACTCACATTGGCAAATACGAAGCCCATATATAAAAAGTATGTACCAAAGATATCAAGTGGAAAAAAGTATATTTTTTACCATTTTCATATATATGGTTAAGTATATCTATAAAAAGTTACTTTCACACTTATAAATATCAAATGAGAGAAATACAAACTCTTTTTCTGTTAAGATGACTATTTTAGTATGTGTCATTTTTCTATAAGGATATTAAAACATTCTGCTTTAATGTTCTGAAACTATTAATCAAGTTTAGTATTTCAATAGACATATGCACCTCAAGTTATCTGAATTCTTGTTTTATGTTTTTTTTTTTTTAATTTTTGTAAAGATTTTATTTATTTATTTGTCAGAGAGAGAGAGCGTGCACAAGCAGAGGGAGTGGCAGGCAGAAGGAGAAGCATGTTGTTCACTGAGCAAGGAGCCCGACGCGGGACTCGATCCCAGGACCCTGGGATCACGACTTGAGCTGAAGGCAGACGATTAACTGACTGAGTCACCCAGGCGTCCCCAGGTTTAAGTTTATTTTAAAAATTTTTTTATCAATCATTTTTTTGAGCACTTACTATATGCCAGGGCCCATGAATACCATAATAAATAGGATTGAAGGTGATTTTAAAGAAAGTATTCAGTGGGAGAGAGAGTCCAGCTGAAGCTGAATTATGGGTGCTGTTTTATGAGAACAGAATAGGGATAGGGGACAGTGCTTTGGGGACAAAAGGATGTCTGCCCCGTGTTCATGCTTTGCTTCATCTCATTACTTGTTGATAGACCTAGCCTAGTTGGACATTTCAAGGCAAAGAAGAGACATTTTAAAAGCTCTGCCAAAGAAGTGAAGAAAAAAAGATCGATGAAATATTTTAGCCAATTCAGATAAATCTGCACATAGAGGCTTTTTTGCATATTCTAATCGGAAAGAACAAGGAAGTGTTCAACTTGGCCTTCATTCAGAAAGTGTGCCTTCCCTCCTTGCTACAGGAGCTGTGATACATGTCTCAAAATGTCATCACTCACTCAACAAAATTCAACTGAGCCCAGGTGAAAAGACATGGGCCCTATCTTCTCAGAGTTTGCAGTCGATGGGGTTTAGAGCTAAGTAAATGGATTTTTGAAATAGAAAATGACAAGGGCTAGGAATGTGTGGCGAACACCCAAATTGGATTGGGGTTGAGGAAGTTTCCTGGGGTGCATGAGCCTCAATGAAATTGACACATAAACGATGTGCAGAAGACAGGTTGGGGGATAGACAGTATTTCAGAAAGAACACGGACAAAAGTGAGAGACCGTGGGACTGTACTCTTAAAAAGGGTTAAGGTCATATCTCACTTAGACCCTAACAAAAAAGTATGATAAAATGATGCCTGATAATTTTGGAACAAAAATTAAATACTATAATAATAAAGGGTTTTCTTAAATACTATGTGCTATAGTCTGAATGCTCGTGTTCCCCTTCCGCACCCCAACTTCATATATTGAAATCCTAACGTCCAAAGATGATGGTGTTAGGGAGTGGGGTTTTTGAGAGGTGCTTAGGGTTCACCCTCATGAATGGGATTGGTGCCTTATAAAAAAGGCTGCAGAGAGACTCCAGCCCCCTCAACCAGCTATGAACCAGGAGGAGGCCTCCTTCCAGAATGTGACCATGCTGAGGCCTCAATCTTGGACTTCAAGCCGCTAGAATCATGAGCAATAAATCTCTGTTGTTTATAAGCCACCTAGTCTGTGGTATTTTATTATAGCAATCCAGATGGACTGAGACACTATGATATTTACATAAATTATTTATTTAATCATCTTTCAATTTTTCATTAAGGCCTTTTTATTCAGGCTATCTATTACATTTTTATGCTGAAAAGTAAATAAGGATCACATATAAGTATCCCAATTTCCAAGGCTAAGTTATTCTTTTTTTTCCCCTCAACAATGTTAATAAGTACATAGAAAAACTAAGTCAATTGTTCTGAAAGATCTCTTTACATGCCAGCATTTGGAATATGGCTTTGGATAGATTTTAAAATCCAAAAGATTCGGTGTCCGTATTCTAACAAGCGCCCATGAAGCTATTTGGCTAAGAACCTGAAGATAACTGGTAAACAGTTTGGAATAGAGTTATCTGACTGAGCTGACCAGAAGCCAGCTTGCATTCAGTCTGCATTTCTACCGTATCCATGGGAATGAGATCAGGCGTGCACAAAGACAAACAAAGGCCACCTTCAAATGAATGAGAGGGAATGACAACTGCCAGTGTTCAAGGCATCCATGGGTGCTAGAGCTTTGCTCATGCTTTTCAAAACACAATGAAATAATCTCTTACGCTGACAATACAGTGTGCATCACTCCTTTATTTCCACGGCTCTGTTTAAACATTAACCTCATTTTTATACAGAAAGCCTTTCACTGATCAGGAGTTATGTATGGCTTCTGTAGTAAAAACTGTCTCTAGTCACTTTAAACTACTAAAAGGAAGAACGGCAGTTAATCTTTCAGAACATAGAATAATAATGCGGGAATCTTCACCGACAAAATTGCACAGTTGCCGTGAACTGTTTGGACAGCACGACGGACAACTCTTTCAAAGGAAGAAAAATATATTTGAAAACTATTAACAGTCCCAATATTCTGTGGACCTGAACACATTAGCAAAATATGTGGTTCAAGTTTAGGCTGGCTAGTAAATGTAATTTATATGTACAAGTGTCAGCAGGCACAGACTGGAAAAAGTACTTGAATATAAGCACTTTGAACTAATTATAATGTTAACAAAATTAAGAATTGATGTTCATTTCTTTTCTAATTCTTCTGATTAAATGAAAATGTTTTAAAACACTTTGAAAACACCACTGAGTTACACAGAATAAAAGGCTTTAATATTTTACTAACAGAATCTTTCAAAGCCAACTCTAATTCCCTGTGTTCTATGGGACTATGATTTCTGAAGAGATGACTTTGAGAATTTTATTATATAGGATAGAAATAAAGAACTAAAAGCTTCACTGGAGAAGCCTACCTATAACACTAAAAAACTTCTTTGTTTTTTAGGAAATCTGACTAAAGCACAGATATTAATTCTGCAACCAGAATTTGAACACTGTTATATATTATTTACCCTAAAAACAATGCAAAGTTTATTAATTACAGCTATTTTAGCATGGTAAGTCTGTTCTGAAACAGAAATGTTTGTAAGGGCTCCCTCATCAATCTAAGCAGCCACACTGGAGGGTGGGGGGTGCCTACTCCCATGGCTGGGCTGTGTCCCTCTGCATTCCTCAAAGTCATCAACTTCATCTTTGTCTCTTCAGCTCATGTCTTCTCCATGTCAGACCCCAGAACCCACTCTGCCTTCCTTTATATTGTCGTCTGTGGCTTTGAAGCTGTTGTCAGAGCTGCTGCTCTTGCAGCCCTATGATTCTGCTCCCCCCTTTCTCTTTGATGACCCCTTTGCCATGGACATCAGCACTCCCCCTGTCCCACGGTTTCTCCCCCGTTAGGGCCTCTCGCCACACATACAGATGCCTCAATGCAGTTCTCAAAAATCACAAGTAGACCATGCAATAACATAAGTAATAGAGGTAAAAAAAAATCTCATAATAATTTTTATGCATGTTTGTAGATTTGTTTATACAAGTCTCTCCCATCCCGACCCTCTGCCACTCCCTCTCCTCTTTTACTGCCTAACTTCCGGATGCTGCCTGCATTTCCTCACAGTGCACTGACTCCTCAGCCCACTCCACTCTGGCTTCTGCTTTTCACCCCAGAGAGACTGCCCTCGTCAAGACTGGCCGACATGTTTGACTTCTGTGAAGAAGCTGATCCTACTGACCAACTCTTCCCTCTCAAAATATTTGTAAGGCACCCTACTTCCTGCAGTCTTCTTTCTGCTTACTGCTCCCACTGCTCCTCTCTCCCCGGCGTCTCCTCTTCCTCACCTGACTCTCTCAGGGAATCCCTCGTGTTGTGGCCAAAGCTGTCTTCTCGTCTCTGCCTGACTCTTGAATGCCACGTCTTCAATGACTCTAGTTGCCTCTGACTCCTAAATCTCTATCCCCTGTTGTTCTCTCTCCTGCTTCTAATACTGCTCTGTATATAACTATCTACCTACTAGACATGTGCACCTGGATGTCTCAAACAACCCGTCACAGTGAACCGATTATCTTTTTCATCTAAGTTGCCTTTTTTCCTTGCCTCCCCGTCTCAGTCAGTAGCAGCTCACTAAGTTGTCTACAACCAAAACCTAGGCCTCAGTCTTGTCTTCTCCCTCACTTGCTGCTACCATAGCAAATCCTTCACCAAATCCTGTCCATTCTTCCTAACGACTTTTCAAATCTGTCCTCTGTGACCATTCTCTGCTGCTACTGAGTTTTAGCACCATCATTGCCCAATTGTGTACTAACCTAAAACCAAGACCAGAACCAGTTTTTTCTAAGTGCTTTCGGTGCCTTCAGTCTGGCCTCCATTCAGTCTAGCAGCCTCCTTGCCTCCAGAGTGATCTACCTAAGGAGTCAATCTGATCATGTCACTCCCCTACTTAAGACCCTTTAAAACTTTCCCATTGTCCTCAAAAATCCACGCTTCTTACCATAGTTTACAAGGCCATTTAGGGTCAGGTGCCTACTAACTCTCACCTTCTCAACCTTTCACCCTCTGTGAATACCTTGAACAGTGTGTCCTGGATATAATGACCTTCTCCTTTCCTATGCAAGCATCTAAAACATCTGATCCAGGAACTAGGACACTTGGGTCCCATTCCTGGTTATGTTAGTCTCTGTCTTGTATTATTATCACTGACAGCCATTTTAAAGGGGGAGAACTGGGGTTCTCTGACCTCTGAGGTCCTTCACGGTAGGTGTGACTTGTAAAGATTCATTCCCGTCCCCATGAAGACTTGTCAGGAGGCTTGATACTTAAATGCATCACAGTGACATTTCTCCATCCTCTGAACTCAACATTAAGTTCTGTACCACCCATTTAGCAATTAATTATATGTAACCAAATGATATCTATTATGTTATAGAAATTTATGTTACATATCTCTGTTAAAAGCATAGACAACAAGACAATATGATGAAAAGAACATAACCAAGTTTTAAATTACACGGACTTTTTTTAGGCACAAAGAGATGGCTCTGAATTTCAATAATTCAGAAACTCAAAGACAGGGTTAAGGGCCTGCTTTCTGTTTTTCTCCTGGGCCAGTACTGGCTCTACCCTCAAGCCAGCTGATGTCACAGCTGTTAGATGGCTGCAGCTCTCCCAAGCTTCACCTTTAGACCTGGAGGTATGTTTCTTAACCAGTGTCTCTCCAAAGAGTGAAAAATTCTTTCCCAAAAGTCTCCAAGCATATCTCCTCCATACCTCATTGCAATCACATGCCCATGTCTAAATCAGACACTGGAGAGAAGTACGAGACCCAGGAATGGCCCAGTGCGAGACCCTCAAGGTCCCCCTGCTCTCCTAGCTGCGCCGAGTAGGAGACAGTCTCGTAACTGTGCTTTTGTCAGGAAGGAGGATGGCAGGGCCTGAAATGGGTGAGGTATCTCCCAGGGGCTGAGACAGTGTCCTTCCCTCATGGTTGGACTTGTTTCCAAATAGACTGCAAACTCTCTGGACCATATTTTAAGTTTCCTATGGCTGAGCCTAGCATATTGCCTTCCATGAAACAGTCACTGCATAAAAATATGTTCAAATGCTAGTTTTATGGAATTCACCACAGCCAGATAAACAAAGCACCTATGGGTCATCTGAAGGGCATCACAGGAATCACTTCTATGTACAGAATCTCTTGTTATTTCAGGATTTGCTGTATTAAGAGTCTTCTCTTTAGAGGGCCATTCTTCTGTGTGTTCAGGTAAATCACTAGTCACCATAAAAAATGAAAAAAAAAAACAACAACACCTAAAAAAACCCTTCTATTTTTGACTTGCCAATTGGAATGACAGCCTTCTGTGGTTCTTTCTCTTTTATGCTTTGCTGAATCTGTCAGTAACATCCCAAGCTAAGCAAGGCTGATAGTCCAGACCAAAGCTTTTGACCTAAGTGGGAACATTCACATGACAACAGGATGATATTTTTGGTCCCCAATGTTTTCCCCATTCTTCCTGAAATACTTTATTTTTGACATACTGACTTGAATTTGTATCTTTATTTTGCTGAATGTCTAAAATTCCATGATTAGAAGCTTATCTCTTTACTTCCACAGGCTTCTCCCTTTTACTAGGCCCACGGCTATTCGCACATTGAGACAGGAACAGTCATCACTCACTCTAGAGGGAATTCATTTGAACTGACGCATTCACTGACTCTTGGTGTTGAAACCTACCTGTTTTGGTGGTCATCTCACAACAAGGTGGTACAGGCAATACTGGAATTTTAATTTGTTAGGAAAGACAAGGTACGGCCCTAACATTTAAGCAATTACTTTCAAATCTGGCTGGCTGTACGTCAGAAACGTATGAATAATTATTCTTAAATACTGATCCTGAGCCCCAGTGCATGAATTTAAATCAAACAGAGGCTTAAGAGAGCAAAGCATAGATGTGGTTGGGCAGGTGTAGCAGGAGAGCCATGGGGGGGGGGGGGGAGTTACTTTATAAGATGGTGATTTATGGCTGCAGGGGTGCTAAGGATAAGAGGGTGCAGGCAGTTTAGGGTCAGTACCAGAAATGAGAGATGACCTCAAACTTCCCTTTTAGTCATAAAAGAAAAACTTCCCTACTTTATAATTTTGCTTGGGGTTGTCTTGGGACAATGGTGAGTTCCAAAGGGATAAGAGGAAAAGGCGGAAAGCATCAAGGCAGTGAAGGCAAAGGGAATAGTCTGGAAAATAACACTAAATATGGTCTAATCAAGTGCAGTCAGAACACTGACAGCGTGTATAGGTGTATGTATAAGGCTTTGGGGCTTGTGTGTCATGTCCGTGTCTGTGTACAGTGTGTGTACTAGCATAGATGTGTGTGCATGAGGAGCGTAGCAGAGAAAAGTCGGAATTGGCAGGCAAGAGGGCAAAGGACTTTTTAGGCCAGGCCAAGAAATCTGGACTTCACTCTGACAGGGGAGCCACCGCACGTTTGAAGCAAGGGGTTGATTGGATACAAATAAGTGTTTGGAAAGATAATGTTGGTGACCACGAGAAAAATGGGTCAGAGGGATAAGAGATAAAAACAGGAAAACCAGTTTACATTTGTCCAGACACATAGGAAGAAAGGGCCTGAACTGGGTAGTGGCAGAAGTTGCATAAGGTGGGGAGGATGGACAGAGATTGGAGATGGGCTGTGAGGTTGAATCCAGGGAGAAGATTCCTGGTTTTCGTGTTTGCATGCGAATGCTGCCGATGTTAACAACAGGAGACAATACAGGAGAGAATTCTGGAGGACAGGTGTTGACTTGAGTTGAGGATACATTGAGTCTGTGCTTATTTGACATCTGGGTGGAGATGCCAGCAGATTGAAATACTGATCCGGAACCAGAAGAGGAGTCTGGCTGTGGATCCTGACTTGAGTGGGGAACTGGCCCAGAGGGAACTGGGAGAATGAAGGCAAGGGTCCAGGATGGAAGTCTAAACACCAAGGACTGGGCTAAACAGATGAACCTGTGAAAGAGAGTGAGAAAGCGCTTCTGGGAAAACAGGAGAAAAATAGGGAGAAGAGAAGACAAAGGTGGAGGGTGTTTCGGGAGGACAGAGTTCCCAAATTACATATTAAAAGAAGGATTTACTTAATTCTGAGACAAATTAGAATGCTTACAGCTTGAGGGGAATTAGGCAGAGGACTGGAAGGCATTTGGTAAAGAGGGGGTGATTCTGGGGCAGGGTCCTAGAGATAGGAAGAGACAGTGAAGATTATCTGTGGTCTGGCAGCACGCTGGAGAAAGTGTCACTGTGCACTTTAAAATTACATTTTCCTTTCCCCTATGGACCTATTATGAATAGGTCCTAGATTATGAATGATCTAGGCCCCCATGGCCTTTCTCTTCCATCCTTCATCTGCCAGTTACCATTTCAATGACTGCAAGCACTTAAACCAAGGAGAGATCAATGCAAGGTGAGAAATAGGAAACTGAACATCGAGCACTGCTTTTTCTTAAATACCCATGAGAAAGTTTACAGAAAGTAAATTTGACTCTAAGTGTTAAAATGAGATTTGCGGGTTTTAAGTTTCTACAGTGGTTGGCATGTATGCCGGAGAGGATGTGAGATGTATAAACACACATACATACACATATGCTTTTTACATTCTCATTTTTGATATGTATTTATATTACACAGTTGTATATGTATATAATTTATAAACACCTATAAAAGCATGTGTATAGTAATGATGAATACTCGAAAGTTTTACATACCTAGGGTAATACCAAAAAATGTCAGCTATCACTGACCTAGAGATTTAATTATTCAAGTTAATTTGGGATATTCATGGTATCAAAAAATGATGTTGCTTCCCTAGGAACCTGGATTGATATCACAAATGACCAAGCTTGATTATGATCATCCCAAATTAAGAGAAAACTTGTTTCTTGAGTATGCCAATAACTGGAACAGAAGGAATAAATGTTAAAAAATCATTTGTGCAGATGTCATTTTATTTTTTCTATTATTTTTTTAAATCTTTTTTTTTTAAGATTTTATTTATTTATTTGACACAGAGAGAGAGAGAGAGAGAGAGAGAGAGAGAGATCACAAGTAGGCAGAGAGGAAGGCAGAGAGGGGGAAGCAGGCTCCCCGCTGAGCAGAGAGCCCGATGTGACCCTGAGATCATGAACTGAGCCGAAGGCAGAGGCTTTAACCCACTGAGCCACCCAGGTGCCCCAGTTGTCATTTTAAATCACTCTGCTTGCTTGCATTGATTTGTCCTTATTAACTACCTCCAGGTTAGAAATCTCTATACCTGACTTCATGCCTTGCAGCAACACATTCCACTAAAGTATTTCTCACTGCTCTTTAAAAAACAAGCCTCAACACTTCAAAGATAAGAAAATGATGTTATGTTTCCATAGCTTCTGTTAATACTGGGTAATTAAAGAGAGATGAAAAGCTTGGATTTAAATGTCTATTAGTTCTTGGGAAGGTTGTGGTGTTCCAGGGACTGATTTTCAATGTGAATCCAACTTTATCTGAAACCCCTAGATTAGGGTTGATGGTACCAGCACAGAACATCTACGAAGCATGAGACAGAGGGTGAGACAGAAAACCTAAAGATGCCTAGTTTCTGCTGGGAGTGAGGATGGTGGTGCTCTTACCTCTGTTATCTCTGCCTGGGAGAAAATGCTACAGAGTTATCATCTGGGTTAGGTTTTTCTTTCCATAATAAAGAATAGCCTGGCTAAATGCCTCAAAGGAGGACAAGAAGTATTTATATGTATCAGGAAATATTTATATTCTTTGTAAAAACACTTGAAAATCAGAGACCATTTTTTTGTTTTGATAGTTTTTCAAACTACAAAATACAAATGTAACCCCCCTCCTCCCAGTAAACTACAGTTCTTACAGTAAGCACACACTAGGCTCTGGAAAAGGTCTGGAGAAAGTACATTTGATGTATGAGGGTCGCACAAGTTGGTGCAAAAGGCGATGGGTGGGCCTGCCTCTCACCGCCCTGCAGTTGGAGCTCCCGCTTTAGTTAATGCTCTTGTTGGCAGCAGCTAAGATCAAGAAAGTAAAAAGAACTTTTCCTGGCCTAAGTTTATATTAAGTGGAACAGAAACGTTACAACAATCAGAGGAAGACAGAAGGGAAGGAATAATTCCCCTCCGCCAAGTACTTAAGAAGCGCTAGGTTTTTCTATGTCCTCTAAGGTTAGAAACATTCGTGCTGCAGCCTGAAGAAATGGGAGCATAAGTCACACCCTCGGTTTGAAAAACAAGCATTTTGGACTCCCAGTCTCCTGTAAAGCCACCAGGCATCGCGCCGACCTGGTGCATGCTGCCTCCCAGAACCGCATTCCCGGTACCGAAGAGCCCTCTGGGGCGCGTCCCCGGAGGCACCTGCTGTCTAAGCCGGTCTGCAGGACTCTCCATCTTCAGGACATCCCTTAGTCTCCACTCCCTCTGTGCATGTGTGTGCGTGCGCGTGTGTCTAAAACCAAAGCGCGCAGTGAGCTGACTTTGAAGGGTGCTTCACAGACAGGGTGAGACATGCCTTATGGGGACACCAGGCAGGAGGGAGAGGGAATGGGGAGTCTCTCTCTATCCAGCTCTGGATGGCTGGGAGCCTGGGTCCACGTGGAATCCGAGCAGAGAGGCGCGCTGCCTGCCGCCTCATCTCTCAAAACTCCTCCCTCTTCCCCTGGGGACCCGCGCAGGTCCCTCTGGCCGCTGATGGAGAGGGAACTCCTTGCTTACCTTGACTGAGCACTAACACCAGCCGCAACGGCGCGCCCCCTGTCTGTCCTGGCCGCATTCTGAGGCTGCCAGGGGACGGTAGCTGTTCTCGGTTTGCAGAGTGGCTCCAGAACGCGGACTCCAGAAGCTGTCCCGAGAGCTTCTCTCGCCCGCCGGGCTGAGGGCAGGGAAAAGTTGCCTGGCAGCTCTCTGGACTCCAAGGCCCGCCCCGACCCGCCCCTCGGCGGCCGCGGCAAACACCGGATCTGCCGGGCCCGGCCCCGCCCCACCGAGCCCAGTCCCTTGGCCCCGCGGGCACCTGCGCTCCACCACACCCCTGCAAACCACACCTTAACTCCCCCGCGCAGTCCCGCCCAGGCCCCGGGGATCCAGGAGGTCGCGCGGCTGGGGTCCGCGCGCCTGGCGCTTTTCCTGCCCTGCACGGGACTGGCGGGGCACCTCCGACGGGCGGGAGCCGGCCTGCCCCTACCCCGCCCCTGACGGCCTGCCGCCTGCCCGCAGCCCCCCACCCCCCGGAGAACCTTGGCCCTTCTGCAGCCCTTTGTGGCTCCAGGCTCCAGGCAGAGGTGGGAGGCAACGGTGGGGGCGGGGGCGCCGGCCCAAAGCCACGCTTTTACCGGTGGCGCGGTGCGTGGCTTTCTCTGCTTCTCTCAAGTGGGTGGAGAAACGGGACAAAAATAAGTGCAGAATGACCAGGTTAGGAACTAACTCCACAGGAAAGAAGATCTGCTGGCAAGTTATGATTATCTGAGGTATATTTAAGCAAGACCTGTTGCCAAGAGCACCGTGTGTGTGTGTGTGTGTGTGTGTGTGATAAATCCTCATTCATTCCTCTCCTCTAAGATAATAAGCAGCTGATTTGATTACTAAGTGTAAGCGATTTACTTCAAGACACAGAGACAAGTGAGAACCCATATATGAACTTGTGACTCTTCCTCTTTGTCTGTATTACACCATGACCATTTTATTCCATTATTTCCAGCCTCAGATCTGGAAAAAGAACATTCTGTAACCATATCTGAGATTTTTATTAGGATATTAACTTTTCTTTAAATCCGATTTTTCCTCCAAAAGTTCACCCACAAATTTCCAGCACATTGTTGAAACCAGAATTCTTCCAGTGACCACTTTTGTGAAAAATCAAATGTTTTTAATACATTAAACCTAAGGAACTATTAGACTAATTATTATTATTATCACCATCCCGAATCTTTTTGGAGCAGCTAGTATGAGCACTATGGAATATTTGGGATACCGCCATTCAGAAGTGAAGTGGCTCAGGGTGGAAAGACTTAATTAATTGGTAAAATCACCGCTCTCCTTTACCATAGCTGAGGCTGGAATCTTAAAGCACTACATTGGTATTCATCAGGTGTTACTGCTTTTCATCATGACTATAAACTTAATACCTTTGAATTCAAAATGTATCGCCCCTGGTTCTTTCCTGTTTTCTTATCTGTCACTTACTAATTCTACTTACTAATTCTGACAAACACTTGAAGGCATTTTTTTCGGACCTGTTTATGGTGCTCACCTGTTTACTAAGACTCCAGATATTACCTGAGAGCTCTTAGCTGGCGGTTCACTAACCCTGACACCAACCTTGCCTCTCCTCACAGACTTCTTGCAGGAAGTCAGCTAGGTTTCAGGGAGATGAATATCTGTCTGTTTCCTTCTGACTCACTGAAATGTGAGTAAGTGTTTGGAACCTACCCTTGTTTGGGAGGCAGTATAGTTCCCTTCATGTGAGACAGGAATCTGTGCTTTGTCTCTGGGTGCTGGAGAGGAAAATGCACCCTTCTTTGTTTTTGTGTTCAGAACTGGACAAATTAACATTATGCTGGCATGAGGTACAGAATAAATCAGGAGCTATATTTTTCCAGAGCAGGCAACAATTTCAAAGTTCAAGAAACAAAGAGCCGACTCCTGCCCCACATTAATTTTTAAAGTATAAAGGGTTCTTGAGACAAAATAGTTTGAGAACTCACGCCTTAATCTTCCTAGGAACTATTCTGCCTAGGTGTAACTGTGCTGGACACCACATTCTGAGAAAATACGATTAAGGCAGGGCTTTTAAAACTCTTTGGTTTCAAGGAGCACTTCACACTTAAAATTATTGAGAATCTCTCAGATGACGGATAAAAAGATGGTGAAATATTATATATATTTTCTAATACTTCCAAAGTCCTTTATGGGGCCAACAAGGCTGAGAGCTGTCCCAGTCTGGAGTCTCCAGGTCTATGGTGTCTCTGCCTCTGCTCATAACTGGGGCAGGTGGCCTCCTCTGTTGGTTTGCTCCTTCAGATATCCCCAGCCCTCCTTGGAGTACTCCTGGGCCTTGGAGGGGGCCACCGAGAGAGCAAACGTCAGCATAATGATGCCTGAATTCCAGGACTTGCGGATGTGAGAGTTAAACTTTGGAGGCACTGGAAGCCAGGGTATCTTCAGGCTGGTCTGCTCACACATGTACTGGCCGAAGTGGTCCATGGCCGAGGGTGGGGGGGTGAACTATCTCCTCAGAGTTCTGAAGGGCATTCTGGCTCTTGTCACTAGGCCCTAGCAGCTCCTGGTCATACACCAGTTAGATGGTGCCCCCAGCCACACTGCCCTTGATAAGGAATTTCCTCAGTGACCAGGCTCGGGGCACCATGATTGCTCAGCTCTGTGTGCAAGGACCAAGGTGATGAAATATTATTCAGTCATAAAAAATAAGGAAATTTTGCCATTGGCAATGACATGCATGAACCTGGAGGACATTATGCTAAGTGAAATAAGCCAGACAAAGAAAGACAAATGCTGTATGATCCCACTTACATGTGGAATCTAAAAAAGCCAACTCATAATATAGAGACTAGAATAGTGGTTACCAGGGGCTGGAGGTGAGGAAAATGGGGATATGTTGGTCAAAGGGTACAAACTTTTAGTTATAAGATGAATAAATCCTGGATGTTTAGTGTACAGCATGGTGACTATAGTTAATAATATTGTATTGTATATTTGACATTTGCTAAGAGAGGTCTTAAGTGTTCTCAACAAAAATAAACAAAAAATGTAACTGTATGAAGTGATGGATATGTTAATTATCTTGATTTTGATAATCAGATCACAATGTATATGTATATCAAAACCTAATAATGTACACCTTATATATATATACACAAATTGTAATTGTCAATTATACCTTATTAAAGCTGGAAAAAATATGGAGGATCCCAAACAACTTTTGTTTATATGGATTATTTCTATCCCTGCATATCATGTAAGAAATTAAAACAGACACATTTTCTAATATTTATATATTATTTCAACAATAAGGCCCTTACATGTTAACATAAATAACATATTTTACAAAAAATAGCTATATTTCCCTAAATAAAGAAAATCATGAGAAGAATGGCATTGTCTTACAATTTTGCCAATCTTTTTAATGTCTGGCTTAAAAAATAAACACTTGAGTTCTCATATCTGCTCTTGCATCCAATCTGTTATGATTGGTAGTTTCAGTGGAATATTAATTTGGAATTAATCTGGAATCACACAGATGTAGTTAAAAACAGGACATAATTGTGGATATTCCTGATACTGCCCCCAAATTTAAAAAATGATAGTTTCTTAAAGACTAGTTCCAATGTGGAATCTGAAACCACATGAATAAACTTTTCCTACCTTAGTGTTGATTTGCAACCTCAGGAGTTCCTGGGGTTGAAATCTGAAACTGGCCTCCATACATGGAAGGCAAGGAGAGAGAAGAGAAAGAGGCAGACCTCTTTCGATGGAGGGGTTGCAGTTTCAGTAAGCAAGGGAACTTACATGCTCAGTTTGTCTGGAGTGGCCACAAGATGAGTGAATTTTCACGCAGCTGCCAGAATCTCAAGTTTATGTAGAGCCCTTAACAGGCAGGGTTTAGTCATATATACAGTTCAGATAGTCTCAGTAACACATTACTTTCTCAAAGTTGTGTCCCTGAAGTGGCTCCTAGTGTGAGAACAGTAGGCAGAACCTACATTTCAAGGACAGGGGATGAGATAAGTTGCCTCCAATTACCCCGGTCCAACTTGTAGGTCAACCAGCAGTCACATCCTCCTGATGACCTCCTCCAACAGGTTGCGCATTAAAATTCATTGGTCTATTGAGCACTTTGAGTAGATCTTTTACCCATGCAAAGTTTTGTCCCATCATATTTCGAAAATATTGGTTCACTGAGTTATGCAGATTTTCTAATTGTTGACACATTTCAGTACACAATATCAAAAAGTCATATAGTCAACTATCTCATCAGAAAAGTCTTTACATATTGGGAAACTGTCAAAGTCATGCTGGCACATACACATTTTCCAAAATTTCAATTTTCATTTGAAAACTTGAATTTTATCATTGGCAACACATAGTATCAGTTGTTCTGTGTGAAATGAAGGGCCCACTTCGTTCATTTTTGATAATGTCTATCCAATACCCGAGTCTGAATAATTATAGTTTGTCTATCAATTGGTCTTTCAAGTAAAACTGGTGTTCCATGAAAAACGTGGCTAGGTCAGTTTACGGATCCTTCAGACAACCATTTTGTTTCAGTGTGCAACACAAGTGCTTTATGTGTATTACCAGGTTTATTCATGCAAAATATTTAAGAGACAGGTACTCAAGAGTTGAGATTTAATAAAGGTAGTTAATTTTCACTGCTTTGTCAAGGACATTCTTTTTTTTTTTAAAGAGATTTTTACAGAGAGAGAGCAAGCGCATGAGAGCACAAGTAGGAGAGGGTGAGGTCAGGGCAGAGGGAGAAGGAGAGTCAGAATCCCAAACAGGCTCCAAGCACACATGGACCCAATGTGGGGCTTCATCTCATGACCCTGAGATCATGACCTTAGCAGAAATCAATAGTCTGTTGCTTAACTAACTGAGCCACACAGGTGCCATGTCAGGGACATTCTTAAGTGAAACTGGCTCTCTCCGTCCTTCCTCCCTTCCTCCCTCCTTCTCTCCCTCTTTCTTTCCTCCTTCCTGGTTTCTTCTCTCCCTCGCTCCTCCCCTCCCCTCCTCTGTCCTCTTCTCCCATACCTCCTCCTTCTTTTCTCTTTACTGCTTCCCTTGTCTTCTCCCTTTCATTTTTTTCTCTGTGAGTGTCCAGTGGTGAAGAATGTAATGATTACGCTTACTGATCATTGTTCTTGCACCATAGGGCAAATGTGAACACAATGAAATATGCAAATAATGCCTCGTATTAGTATGAAAATATTTTTGACTGGCCTACCACCAAAAAGGTCTTGAGACACGCAGGCCCCACATTCTGAGAATTGCCAAGGGATGGAGTGAGGCCTCTCCACTCTTTTCTTTCCAACTCTAGGCTGGAGTGTTTTAGGGAGGAGGTGCAGATGAATATTCCCTAGAGTTCTCTCTTACCTCTTTGTAGCTTCAAATTTGGCTCTTTGTTTATCTCATTCCCCCATGTACAATCACCTAAACTAGAAGCCTCTGCTTTCCATCTTCAGGGCTGCCCAGGCCTCCTTGCAACTACACTATATCAATGTTGTCCTTATCCCTAATATAGTTATCTATCCATCTTCTACTTTCTGTGTGCATTGCTACTCTCTTTAGTTACAAGCCCTTTTGATCTTTCCTCACACTGTCAGTCTCCTATGCAATCTCTCTGTGCTTCCTCCTCTCCTGTCTCTGACCCACTCTATCATCACATTTCTCTTTCCAAAATGCAGGATTGATTTGCTGAAAATCTTTGGAAATCTGCAGGATGAAATTTGAGCACTTTAGTGTTTAAGCTCCCAGTTGAACCTCAACCTGCCTCTGCTATCTCTCTTATAAAACTCTTTCTTTTGTATGTATTATGATATGACTTGAATTTAGTTATGTGTGTATACTTCATCTTCTCACTTAAATGCTGGATCTCTGAAATCTTACATGTTTACATCACAAGTGTCTAGTCCTGTACCTGGAAAATAGTTCCTAAAAATAATTATTAAATTGAATTTCTGAAGAGTTTTACATTCTTCTCCCTAGACCTGAAAAAGGGTAGGGAACGTGAAATTCTATGTTACTCCTGGAAAATTTGCAATGAAATAACCAATAACAACTCAAATGCCACCCAGGAAATCTATGACAAGACTGAGTAAAGTTCAAAAGCCATTGCATTTGACTTCCCTACGCATCTCCCGGCACCTGTTGAGTCGCGTGATATCCAGACACTTCCAACTTAAAAACAAAACAAACAAAACTAGAATAATTCAATGTTCCTCAGGTCCCTGGAACCATCAATTCATCTATGCATTTTATTCAAACTTCTGTTCTAGGTCTACTGGGATTAACTGTCCTTATTTGTTTTCATGTGTGTGGCAGACATGCAAAGCAATTGGCCAGCTCTGCCCACAGGTTGTTCTCGGAGTTTGCCATGATTTCCCTCTGGGAGTCATCCCGCCTCCTAGTATATGGAGAGACACCTGACCCTAACTGGATTGATTAGATTTTCTCCTAGAGAGCTGTATTCAGGATTCAGAGATTTGAGAGGGTCTTTGAAGACCACATGGACTAGGAATTCATGTTCACTTGGGGCAGCCATTTTTTAAATGAGCATAGAAAAAGCCAACTAACAGCTATTCCTAGAAAACAGAAAGGAGAGACCAAGACACTGAGGCATGAATATATTAGAGAGAGAGAGAAGGAAAGAGAGAGATTGCTTTAGTTCCTTTCTTTTCTCTTTCTGTTTTCTGTTTCTAGTCATTTGAGAGATCTGACTGCCCATTCCATGACATTCCCTGGTGTCCTTCTAATATATTCTTTTTTTAGTTTTCCTATTGGACATCCTTGAGGACAGTGGCCATGTCTCATTAACTTTAGTCAGAGTCCCCCAAAACAGGGTCTGATACATAATTGGTAGTCAGTAAATGCTTCTTCCATTAATGAATAAACGCATTCATTCAACTAACATGTAATTGTTAAGATGAGCCAGAGAAAAGAAGTTAGGAAGTTTATCTCTTAGAACATGGAAAAGTTCAACAAAGGGAAAACATTGTTCACATGTACTTCAGGATTTTAAAAAATTTTGGTTTTTGTTATTGTTGGTTTATTTATTTATTTATTTAAGAAATGTGTTATAGGATGGATCAAGCCAGCTATTTGTTGTTACTTTGCTGTCTCTGGAAAATTTTGATGTTTCAGTTAGAGATATAGATAGAAATGACTGTATTTTTTAAGGAGGAAAAAGCAATCTTATATAAACTAGCCTAAGTCAAAGAATTAAAAAAATATGAGGAAATTTCAAAGAACCCAAAGATGTGAATTAATTACAGCCCAGTTTCAGGTACCTAGAGTGGAGACTGGAAAAGGCAAGAGCGCGTTTTATACAACTTTGAGCAATGGAATGAGTTGTTGGCTTTGCCTCTTTGCCTGTACCTGCTCCATTCTCCTAACTGGGGACTTACTTCCTCTTTAACTCCTCATCACTTCCATGGCCCTCTATCTTCAAACAGCAATTGCCTTTAGTTTCCATAGCATGTCTCTAGCCTTGATTCTATGAGACCTAATTTTAACTCAGTATATGGTCTTTTTCAGTTTGACACACCCATAAGACCCCTCATAATGACAATTTTTTTTTCTTGAGTCCTCTGCCAAGAATACACAATCTTGGATTCTGCAGGTAGCTTTTACTCTTTTCTGAAGCCAAGACCCCTCCTTTCTCAACCACTTTGCTATTTAACTTTCAATGCTTCCTATAAATCACAGTAACTCTTATTTGAAGTAATTTTGACTGTGCCAGTTAGATTGGAGTCTGTCCTTTTAGATGGAAACACATTTCAAATGCTTAAAATCAAAAAGTCAAACCGAGCCAATTTTGCCATTAGGATTTATTTGACTGGCAGGTCAATGAGCTTTGTTTATACATCAAAAGACTGAAATCAGTGAAGATGGGAGAGCCTCAAAAGATTAGGAACTTATGTTTTGCCAGGAATCTCAGTCTTAATCATTAAATCTTTTCTGCTTCTTTGTCCTCTATTATGCTATATGAGAAAGCAAAACTTGCATTCCTGGGTCACAAACTTTGGTCCATCATATGGTCTTCTAGTATTTGTCTTTAAGTTTTCTGCATAATTCTCCTCCAACTTCTTACCTCTCTTGCCCTCTTACATTTTTATAATTCTTAACATGATCCTTCACTTGGATTAAGCTGAGAATCTTGCAAAAAATCACTTTTGTCATTTATTCATTTACTTAACACATACCTACCATGTGCCAGGTAATAGTCTAAGCATTGTGGCGGGAACCAATATGTTACCTGGCTGTCCTCTGTGAGCTTGAAATCTCATTACCAAATATTATCTCCAGAGTCTTGCTATAGATGAAATCATATGAGATATATAAGCAGAGAATATGGAAGTTTAGTCTGGCTTATGCCATTTAGTGGAATGAAAGAACATTTAGGCACACTTTCTTTAGATTTGGTATGAACCTTTATAAAAATACAGTTATATGGAAAACAGTTATATGAAAAACCTCTAGATCTAAAGGTAAATGAAGATGTTTCGAGGCTTAAATTTGTGGAGGCCTAACATTTTTTAAAGTCTATAAAACCATACATTTTCACATGGTATAGTATGGTAACATAGTTCATTTTCTTCTTAGAGTTTTGGCCCATGACCTATACACAGAGGTAGTGGCTTTCACAGAGTTATAAACTGAAACTCATCAGCCTTGCCAGTCTCTGAGTGCAGATGAGATCCCATTCATGCAAATGCCCAAGTGTCCTCCTCTCACTGTTCCCACTTATAAGTAGGGCCCTCAACCCATGAACTATTTCTTATGTCCGTGGGTTATGACTTCCACACATGCACTAGGTGATCGGTGCTAGTTGCTGTTGGCCCATGCTGCTTGAGGCCCGTGCTCTCCCTCACCACTAAATGGGCATTGATCCTTTTCCATTTCAACAACTTATGATGACTTCAGGCTTTATGTTGCCAGGTTTGCTTGGGACTCTGCCTTAAAATGAGGAAGCTGCTATCCCCCCTTAGACTGCCATTCCCCTAGAGGGAATCCCCAGAAGGCTTGCTTATGCCCCAGTGCATTACAAGATCCAGTCAGATTTACCTGTGGCCATTCTTCCCTCCCCAATCCTCCCAGGATGCATAGCTAGGTGCAGAGTAGCTGGGTCACAAAGTATTCAAGCAAGTTACTATATTTATCCAGAAACACTATTTCCGCTTGACCTTTGGCTCTGTTTCTGAGTCTGACTCAGAAATTTTTTCCACCATATTTCCTTGCAATTTGGCTTCTGTTCTTTTCCATTCTCTGCTTTCTCCTTCCCCAACTACATAATTCCACATGACATATATGCTAAAACTCAGCTTCAGCCCTAGCACAAACTCCTTCCATATGTTTATGTATATATATTTAAGTATAAGATTGTAATAGTGATTATATTTGTATTTTCTTTAATAGCTGCATTGAGGTATAACTGACATACGATAAACCGTACATGTTTAAGTTGTTCAATTTGATAAGTCTTAACATTACATATTTATATCTTAGTACATTTTTTAAATAATATTAAAAGATTTTTTAAAAAACATGCAGTTCTGTAGGGGTGTGTGTGTGTACTCACGTAAACATACATATTTATGTGTCCTTCAACTAGAGGGCATGGAGAAGGCATTCATAGAAGGCAAGGTAACTTGAGGACCCAGACAGAAATTGGAGGGTTAGTCTGGCAGAACCATACATCCATTTGAGCTATGAGACTTCCAGGGAAGGAACTACCCCTAGGAGAGAGTAAGGTGTAAACATTAATCCAGGAAACAAGAGGTTTCCAAGGGACAAGATTAATTTGAGTAAAACGAGATGTCACTTCTAAATCCTGGAGTGTGTGGTGGTGGAGAGTAAAAGGATTACAAAGCAAAATGGTAGTAACATTCCAGTGATAGAGTAAAAGATAATGATACATTTTTGGCTAAGTTATAACACAAACGGAGTGGTAAATATTCTCATTTCAATAGAAACATTACTGGATCATGAACCAGAGGAGGGAATGACTATAAGTTAGAAGCCACTGAAAGAGTTCAGAGTACACCACCCCAAAATATGCCACTTTGACACAAGATTATTTTGAGCTAAAGGCAATAGAGAATAAGCAGACACAAGAAAATCTCTCTGCCTTTTCCTTTCTACTAGGAAGGGCAGGACAACTCTAGATTCTTACCAGCCCAGAGATAGCACCAGAGAAATCTGCATAAGAAACCTTATGCATAACAATGAATCTTGGAACACTGAAAAAAATAAAATAAAATTAAGATATTGAAAAAAAAAGAAACTTTATGCATGCACTAGTTATTAACTTTCATGAGTTTCTCCATATATTTATCTTTCCATTATTTGCTGCCCCTAAAAGCCTAAACCACTTTTCCACTGTCTTGTCATTTGTCTACAAAATTGTTGTTCCTTGTTAAGATGCTACATAATCTCCAAGTTCTAACTACCCCTTTGAGTTACCATCACTGAGTTTCCTATGTATATGCTTGATAAACATGTTAATAAGCTTGTTTTGTTTTTCTTGTTAATCTCTTCTTTGTCCATCTAATTCATAGGGCCCTAGCCATAACACCTAGGAGAGTAGATGGAAAAGTCTTTTCCTTCCCCAAAACACCAAGCATGTACAGTGATCAACACCAAGAGCTGGAGAAGACCATAATGACCAGGGCACCATGCCATGCAGTCCAGGTTGAAAGTTGGGACCATCATGGTAGTTAGAGGAGCCAAGGTAAAGGATGACAGGAGAACAGTGTTGCTGCTAATTGGTATGTGTGAGCTATACATTCTATTAACCCACAGAAGATCAGAAGGAAAGATTTAGGCCTGATCTCTAAGTAGGACTTGAGTCAGAGAAATGTTATTGTAATACTATAAGCTAACTACTTCATGCTTCAGGCTGAGAATCCAAGATATATACATATCTTCTCAGTACATTATTTTACTGTGTATAAGTTGCCTTTTATTTTTTATTATAGTTGATTTTCCCTCCCGCCTCCCAAATTAGGGTTACCTTATATGCTCCTCTTATTGGCTCTCCATATCTGTAGCAAAGCAGCAGAACTTCCTGTATTTATCATCTTTGGGTTGTAGGTTACAGAGACGAATATGTGGATGAAGAAGATAAGTGACAAACATCAAGGCTGATAAGAAAAGATTAGATCAACCAGTTCCGGAGTCAGTTTCTGTACATTAATATATAACTTAATTTGAACCACAACAAACTCCAGCTGTTGCCGTTTTACATGGTTAGAATATAGATGTATGTTCTATAAACTGGGGCAAAAAGAAAATGTGTATATTTTTGACTAAAAAAATAATCATTTATTGCCATCCACACTGAGAATTACAACAAACCATTTAAAATAGTTTAAATAAGTTATTTGGAATTTAAAGGAAAAACCTTAAATTATTGCACTAAATTATTACAGAAATTAAAAATCCATATATACCAAAGAGATTATTCAGGATAGGGAGCCGAGAAAAGGGGAGTAAGATAACTATTTATTGTCTACCAAGTGCTGAGAATGCCACATGTATTATTACTCCATATTTTTTTATTTTGGCTTTTCATCACAACTTATGGGCTGGGATTATGTTCTCTACTGTGTGAGTGAGGAAGCTCATTCTTAGAAAGCCAACGTCAGGACACTTATGCAAGCAAGGGCAGCTAGCAGTATCAGATTGTGCCTGTGGACCCAAGTCTCCCCGATTCCAAAGTTCATTTTCTTTCCACTATATTAGGTGGCCAAATTATACTTTGAGATACAATATTTCAAAACTGCTTTATAAGGAAAGGAATCACATACATTTATCAGGTTGTTCATGCAGCATATAAAATCCGAGTACAGTTCAACTCAGGCAATACAAGGCATATAATTATGTTGAGTACTAGGCATTTGGATTGCCTTTCAAGGTCATATTGTCTCATAGGAAATACAAAACAAAAATAGCCAACTCTAATATATCACAATCTCCCCCGTCACCACCCTATAAGTTTCAAAGACAATAAAAACTAACCAATAAATATATCATAATCACAAAATACATCAATACAATGGAAAACTCTTCAGCAGTAAATAGGAACACACTGATAGAGAAGCAACATGGATAAGTCACAAACATGTTATGCTGAATGAGAAAAGGCAGATACAAAAGGCAGATACTTTATGAATCCTCTGATATGAACTTCTGGAAAAAGCAAAACTAAATGGATAGGATAGATCCATTGAGGAGGCTAGAGAGCAGGAGAGGAAAGTGACTAAAAAGGAGCCTGTGAAAACTTTTAGGGCAATAGAAACCTCTTATATCTTGATTATGGTGATGGTTACATGCTTTTGTACATTTTTCACAACCTGTAGAACTGCTGATTTGAAAAGGATAAACTGCTGTGTGTAAATATCTGAATCATCATGATTTAAAAACTTTGAAAATCCAAAATAAAAAGACAATATGTTTATAGAAAGGGAGATAGGTGGGCTACAGAAAGTCTGGGCTATAGAAACACCATATGGGGAAAGAGCTCTGGGGGAAGCAAACTTAGGATATGAGTTAAACAAAATCCCAATGTTTATGCCACAGTGTCTAGGAAAGGAAAGAAGAGAGACTAATTCTTCATATTTAATTACATCTTTAAAAGGCATTTTCAATGTAAGCACATTTGTCCATTTGTCTGACTTGACTAAAAATTGATTGAAGAGAATGGATATTTCCTTTTATAGTCAGTGGAAGTAAAGGCAGTTTGCACTGTCTTTTGTTGTCTTGATTTTTAAAATAGTTTATCATATGGTAATGATCTTAATACCCTAATATCCAATTTTGTCAATTTTTAAAAAATTTTTTTGTTAAGTTAAAACAGTCACTTGAGAGTCCTGACAGTTGGTAGAAGGAAGATAAATTGACAGACATTAACTTGAGAGGCAATTTTAGATATTAAAGCAATATGGAGACAAAAATTAAACTGTTACTTTGCACAAGAAGTAGTAAGTTTGTGGGACTTAATACTCTAAGATACAATTAATAGGTTAAAGAAGATTTAGATAAATGAACTAACATTTTGGTTAATACAGAGTTAATATTAGAATTTGAGATATAAGGGCATGCTTTCAAACAATTAGTGCTTCTCAAAAACAGAGCAAGGTTTTTAGCTGGAGAGTGAAAACCTCACTCTTCAAGAGTCTGACATGGAGGACATTGTGAGAGGGAGGGGAGGGATGAATTTGGAGGAAATCGGAGGGGTGAAGAACCATGAGAGACTGTGAACTCAGAACAAGGGACTGAGAGTTTTGGAGTGGAGGGGGTGGGGGGATGGGCGAGCCTGGTGGTGGGTATTGAGGAGGGCACGTATTGCATGGAGCACTGGGTGTGGTACATAAACAATGAATCTTGTAACACTGAAAAAATAAAATAAAAGTATTTGGGGGAAAAAATAAATTGCCTTCAAATATATGAGTCTATGATTAGTGACCATATTATATGTTCATGGTTTTCCTCTCAAAGAGATATAATAGCTAAATAAAATTTTATTCAGATTATCAATTCTTGCATTCATTCAATAATAAACAAATATTTTCTGAGTACCTACTATGTGCCAGTTACTACAAAGATAGATGTGTGTTCTCTTGATTCTCTATGCTTTCATATCTCTTCCCATGACTTCTGAAATTCTTGCTGTTGGGGGAAATGACCTTGGAACCAGATAGAACTTGGTTTTTATTTTAACATCATCATTTACTAGCTTTATAACCTTGAAGTAGCCCCTTAATTCCTGTGAGTCTCAGGTACATCACCTGTAAAACAAAAATAATAATAGGATCACCACAGTGTTAGTGATAAGATGAGATAACATATTAGGAAATTCCCTGGCATGTGGGATGTAAGCAATAAACGTTAATTTTCTTCCTTTTTTTCTGTTTGTAGAAAAATTGGATACTTCATCCAGCCCCATCAGTTCCATTCAAAACTACCTGCTTCACATGTGCCAATTCTTACAGCTTTTTAGGATACAAATGACTCTTCATTTAAACATACAATCTTCATTCATGAAGATATGGTCCATCTTAGAAGGTGAAAACTGCTGTGCTGTCAAATAATACACTGATTTGAATCTTTGCAGAATTACCCACCTTATAATGATGAGGTACGCAGAATGGGTAGGAATGAAAGAAGCGTTTGAAAAGTGAATGAAAAGGAATAGCAGATGGTACTTGGGTGCTAATAGAATATAAAAGTCTGAAAGTAAAGGAAGAAAATAGAAAATGAGAGACTCAGCATGTGAAACTAGAGCCCTGGGCATTTCATCGAGGACGGTTAGAGTCTCCAGCATGGCTAATTTCCAGCTCCACTAATTATAGTCTGATGACCAATTCTGGATACTATTCTTTATTTACCAGGTTGAGGCATTTCCACTCTTGCTTTTGGAATGCCATTCGGGATTGTGGTATCTAAATGAATTACTGCCACACATGCTTGGTTGAAAGATACTACAAAAACAAAACAAAAAAATAGCTAAGCAAAGTGGAAGCTAAAGACGAAACCTGCAGATGTTTCAATGCTGCTTTTATTAATTCAAGCCAGTTCTTGCCAGTCAAGTACTAACTGGAGCACTGGCACATGACCAAACTGCATTCATCTGTGAAGTGGCTGGCAGCTTGGGTGCCTACAGACAATAGTGCTTGCCCTATTATTTCTGCTATAAGGGAGGAATTGGACCATTGAAACTGGAATTTGTGCAGGTCAAGGACCCTACACACTGATTTAAGACTCAACTCTCAGAGAGGAATGACCCCATGATTCTGCTCTAATCCACCAGAAAGTTTCATTTCAGCCACCAATGAGTCCTTGAAAATCTGCAGGACATCAGATTCAACTAATTATAAACCTGGATTTCTGTATACTGAAGAATTCCAAGGATCTCCTTTTTTCTCACAAGATTATACTCTTTCCAAGTCTGGAATTGTACACATTTTAAAGTTCATTTTGTTTGATATTCATACAGCATCTCCCCCTTTCTTGTGGTACCTGTTGGCATGGCATATTTTTTTCCCCATCATTTCCCTTTCAACTGATTTGTGCCTTTGACTTTAAAGTCTGTCTCTTCTAGAGGGCATATAAATGGACCTTATTCTCTTATGAGACTGACAATCTCTGCTTTTTGGTTTGAGTGTTTAGACCATTCACCTTTGACATAATTATTGATATGGTTGGGGTAACATTTGCTATGTTGCTGTGTGTTTTCTATATGCTTTGTGTTTTGTTTGTTCCTCTGTTTCCCCTTCACTGTCTTCATTTGTTTGTGATGCTTGTAATGTAATGATGACAGCTCTCGTTTCTGGCAAAAATTCTTTCTTTTTCAAGGATTGTTAATAAAATAACCAGTTGATTTTGCATAATCAGTGGGGCCACACTTGCTATTATTCTTAGCGACACTACCTTTCCCATCTTTCTATAACCACTCCTTGCTGTCTGGCTCCTCTCACCCTTGCTTGAAGAAGTAGGTAAAAAAAAGTAATTATTT
This sequence comes from Potos flavus, assembly GCA_028534135.1. Taxonomy (NCBI): domain Eukaryota; kingdom Metazoa; phylum Chordata; class Mammalia; order Carnivora; family Procyonidae; genus Potos; species Potos flavus. Next base: position 100,003,418 of record CM052895.1, read on the forward strand.
GACATCTGGACTATGGAGAATTCTACTATGGCATATATATGTGTGTATAATGATTATTAACTTAGAGAGAAGGTGAGAGGGGATAATTTTTTTTCTTATTGTCAGCTCCAGAGTGAGGGAAAGAATTTGATGGCTATCACCATTTTAATACTAAAGAAAAATTAAAATAGAATGTAACATTTTTAGAAGGCACAGGGTACCATGTTCTCTATGATATCAAGCATATCAAAATAGAAATATGTAAAAAATAAGCATGTTTGCCTAGAAAAAGGACAGTTTGATGTTAGTAATTTCTGGTATTATGGCTGTTTTAAAATTATTCTTCTGTTTTTCAGATTTCCTACAGTGTGTATATATTCCCTTTTACCCTAATTCTTTACTGATTTAAAAATGGATACTATTTAATTTATATTTAAAAACAAGTCAAATAATATAACTACTGTAAAGAAGAAAATAGAACTCACCACCAGTCCTCATTGATCACTTCTATTTGGTGAACATTCTTCCTGACTTCTGCCTGTGGATTATTAAATTAATTTTATAAAAGTAAAAAAAGACACCACAAAGGATAGGAAAGCAAAGGTTGTGCCTATGCTATAGGCCTCACAAGTAATAAATTCTGATGTATGCCATTTATTTTATAGTGAATATATCCAGATTTTTTCTTAGTACCTCCACTGTGTATTCTCATCCTGGGCGAAGGGTGAACTGGTGGAAAAACTACTTCTCACAGTGGAGAGAAAAGACAGGGCATTGGAGACATGTGCTGACACAAATTAATACAAGACCTTGTAAATAACCTCTTCATAAGTCAGCCTGTTTCTTCCATAAAAGTACCTCAGTCATCCTACAGTGTGGTTTGAGGATGAAAACATTTGCAAGATGAACATGTGTGATTACTACTAAAACTCCTTCCTATATTTTCTTCTAGCCCTTCCTTAAATATTAAATAATTATATTTCTTTGAATTATAGGTTAAATAAAGAAAACTTCTTTTCATTTAGTATTTTTCTTTTTTTTGTTTCTCACCATGTGGTCCAATCTATTGTTATACAACAGATAATTTATTATTAAAACATCCCATTAGAAGAAGATATGTAGAAATACGGATTCTGTGGCTTTTGTGTCAAGTTTGCAAAAGACTAATCACATTGCTGTATTGTGTACAGGAAACACCACAGACACACTTAATTTGCTTTTGTTTTTTCCTTTTAGACCATCAAAGTGAAAACCTACTAAGGAGCTAAAAAAAAGTTGGAGCTTTGGAAGAAATACTAATCTTGGATAAAATTTATGTACTTAAAATCACAGCAATCACATTCTTCTTTGAATCATTAGAAAAAAATTCATAGATAAGACAGGATGCTCCTTTACCTTGACGTAAGATACACAGCTGATGCACAAGATAAGAAAGAATTATACCAAAAATACCAAACCTCTGACCTCAAATCAGTGTACAGGATACACCATATATTGGATATTCAAAATACTCTTTTACTCTCTCAGCTATTTCTAACTTTATCACTGTAATGACTATTACCTGATAACAGATTTTTAAAAATCGGGTTAAGTTAGGCATCTAATAAATTACTAGAGTCAACAAAGGTGTTTCTTTGTTCTGGAGGAGATGAAAACATTTTCTTCTAATGAGTTTGTCCCATAAAAGTCTTACAGAAATGCATATACCCTTAAGTTATTCATTTTAATAGGTTTATTCTGAGGTAAATAAAAAAATATACAATGCAATATACCTTATGTCAGACCATGCTGAAAACTTTATTGGAGTGATAGGAGACATGTTTCAAGGCAGTAGTTATTATATACAATAGTTTTCTTTTTAATCAAATGGATATGATTCTTCACACTGTGAACAATTTTACACCCTCACAGTAGTAATACACAGTACACCATTCTCTTCACAGGCCAATGTTTCCTAATGAAGAAAGCAGAGAGAGCGAGAGTTGTTGCATCCTGCAGTGAGGCCAAGAGGTGTTGGGATTAAAGGCAAAGTATCAGGATGTCCTGTGTGAAATGATTCCAGTATGAAGACGATCTGATGTGTTGCTGCTTCAAATGATTGTTTTCCTTGAGACAAAGTGTACTAAACTCCAGCAAATTAGCCCCAGCTAATAAGCAAGTAAGGATATATTTTTATTTAATCAACAATTTACTTGTGCAAAGTACACGTGTTAGTATGGCGTGTGGGTACAATGTGGTCTAAGGAAGCTTGTGGTATTTTGAGGACGAAGGATGTATATATAAAAGATAAATAACTTCATTTCCTTCCCTCCCCTCCATTTTTTTTTTCTGTCTCTCAAGATGCAAGATGTTTTGGGGGCACGACAGGAAGACTGCCTGCCACCTGGCACCAGACCTACCATGACTATCTCTCAGAGAGCCACGATCAGTTTCTGTGTGGGGCTCCCCTTCTGCTTGGCTACTCTGTGGAGGAACAATGATGTTTAGTTTTCCTCATTCAATCTCTCTCTTAAAAAATCAGGGTGGGAACAAGTAATGACAACAGGGAATTGTTCAAGAGGACACCTGGCTTTCATTCTGTGTTATTTGGAAGATTTCTCTTTAAAATTTTGTCCTCCATCTATATGCACAGATCAAGCTGAAATAAAAGATTCAGCATTGAGTCTCAGTCTTTTGCAGAAGAGCTTCTAAAATTCCACTTATTCTTTTTTTTTTCCATAAAGATGTGACTTGAAATATGGTGAAATCAAATATCATCATAGTTGGGAATGTCACTGGTCCCTAGTTTACTGCCAGGGTTTCCGTGGTGTGATAATTAAAGGATTTCCAAGTCTCAACTCACCAGAAAAAACATGCAACCATGCAAAGTCCTGTAAGGGGCACGAGGCTTGTAATGGTTTTGCCAAGAAGTTCCAAATCAAAACACAACATCCCCAGTGTGCACTTGAGAATAGAAGAGACCAACTAGAGAGCAGAAGTCAGAAAGATCCTGCAAATGGGCTCTGGCTCCTGCTGCCCAGTCCTCACAGCACAGAAATTCCCCAGCCAGTGGCAGGAGGCAAATGCAAGGAAGGCTTAGGTAAAGTTCTGCACTCATTAATTATGGGGGAAAGATTTTTATATATTTAAAAAGGCAAAAGAAAAAAAAAAAACCAAAACAAAACCTGCTGACCTCAAAGCAGAGTACATTTGAAGTGATAACTCACCTTTGCATATTTTTCAGTATGGCAAATTTTGAGCAAGAAGTGCTTATGTGTATATCTGATATGGGGTGGGGCCAGGCTGATCTGGGGTACAATGAATTCAGGGGTTAAGCTCAGGCCTTTCATACAGGCGGAAGTATCCATCCTCATTAGTTAAGACCTGGACCTCCTGGTGCCAGATGTCAAAGGGGACAATGTGGCTGGGGCTTAGGAGCCAACACAGGCTTCTTCAGGTTTCCTCAAGGTAGATGGTTAAAGGCTGCTACTTGAAATTTTTAAATTCAAGGTTAAATTTTAATATGAGGATTAGAGATACTGACTTGTTCACCAGATTACAATGTTAGACGTTAGCTCTATTTTTATTGTTTTATGTAAGATGTTGCACAATAATTCTTCCATTTGGGAAACAGCAGAATTGAGCCTTTTGTAATGTACGGCAGAGTTAACATCAGAAGTCCTGTGTAGGAGAGGTTTAGGGACAGCAGTTTGATATGAAAGGGGTTGCCGAGCGGACTCACCTTGAAGCTGTGTTTGCATTAAAAAATATGCTGTTTACAGTTAAATTACATTAAAAAATAGCTTCGGTCTGAAGATTTTAGAGCCCTCTTTTAATTTTTTGGATTATTATGTCCATGGGTGAGGATGGAGATTGTGGGGTGCTGATGGCTACATCCTACAAGCCCTTCCCTCAACTCTTGGCATAGATGCTGACAGCGTCCCACCAAGGTTGGCGAATCTGTTAAAGATATTCCTTCTCTGAAGTACAAGGCATTTTGTCCCTATGCCTATATCATGTCATGCCTTTGGAGTGTCACAGAAGAACCGAGGCCTGAAATTCTGTATAAATGATCAGTTCACTGAAGCTGGTATTCACAGCAAACAGAGAGCACATGTAAACAGATTTATCTCCAATAGTCTTCTTGAAAATCTCCCTTGGTGGTTGTGGTGGTGGTGGTGGGGGAGATGAGTAATGCAGAGGACTTGAGAAGCATTGAAAATAAATGAAGGATGCAGAGGATAATATTTTAAAAAAAGGATTTGCCAGAAGCCTCTTTATTTGAACAATAACGTGACCGCACCAAGCACATGAATCATGCTCGGAGCCTGGGTCTTCCCTACTTTTTTCAGTGTTGTGCCAAGCAAGACAGTTAATTCGCATGGAGCAGATTACCACATGTTTGACAAAGGCATTATCCTCTATGAAAGCACGCTGCTGGGAGCTGGAGGGGCGCTGTTCACCCTATAAGCTGTGGCCCTTGCAGGGGATGCCTAGGGAGAATGTGGGCACATCTTTCCACGGCAGCTACAACCCAGCTTTGGTCAAACACTGTGCAATCACATTTGCTTTTGGTGCAGATATTTGTTTTCCAATTGAGTCTAGATATTGGTTTTGTAAAAGGAAAAGAGAATATACATATTTATAGGTATTTATAGGTATTTGCATGTGTAGGTACATTTATTATGGTTGAGGAAGCATCAAATTTTGCAGAAATATCCCCCCATACAAGCCTCATTTCAAGCATACTGATGACATGGAAATATTCAGAGACTAAATTGCCTATGACTTTAAGGCTCAGAGAAAATAACTGAATAAATTGGACGACTGAATTTCAAATTGGATCATAGAAATTACAAATATTTGCAAAGGATGAACTTTCACAGTATTTTTTCTGGGCTCTGGATTCCTAGAGAAAGTAAAACAGTTTCTTTGTGGCTGTGAAAGTTTGATTTTCATTTTATCACTCTTTATATTTTCTTGCTTTCAACTCCTTGCTTCTCCTGAAAGTTTATATCATTTTATTAATATTAAAGGAAAGCTATAATTCTAGAAATTGAAATTGAAGAATGAGGGATAGCATTATGTCTGCTGGGCTTGAGATGAGCATTTAAAGCATAATTTGGAAGATAATTATATTGTGTGTATTTATGTATGTATATATATCTAACATGTTATATCTCTGTATCTTTATATCTCTATATCTATCTATCTATCTATCATCTATCTATCTATCTATTGTCTATTATTGTCATCTAATCTATATCAATGCTGTGCTGAAGCCAGCTTACACTGGTTCGTGAGAGCTGACAGATCAGTTTTCAGGAGTTTTGCAAGCTGGGTTATATTGGTAGCTTGAAAATGGCCATGGCAAGACTATTTAAATCATGGAAATTGGCAAATGATACAAATCGGGGATTTTTTTTCCTCCTGGAGAGCTAGTTGTTGAATAATTTACCAATATACCATTCTAAGCTCTAGAAAGGGACTTCATACATATTTTAGTTCACAGTGGAAGAAATAATCAATTTTGTAAAATACCAACATTAAAAAAAGTTTTTGGCATAAACTCATAGTCTTAAATAGCACTCACTTTTCTTATTAAGTGCTTTAGAATAAAATGATAGAGTTTAGTATATTTCTTAATCGTTGACTATGTTTTAGAACATTTGTACTTTGACTTATTATTTTAATCAAAATTTCCACATTTACATCTTTTAGATAGTTGCAGAACTGTGCACTAAAAAATATTAATGAAAATGAATGAATTGATTAATGAAAATGGATGAATCAAACTTTTCTTGTTGGTGTAGCTTTTGTGTTTATTTTTTTTTGTCATTTTTGTCAAACCCTGTCATTTGGTATTATTGAAGTATTTTGTATTTGATTTGTGTTTGTCCATTCGTGTGTGTGTGTGTGTATACATGTGTGTTTACACATTATACAATCAGATGCTCACACATATACACACATAAAGCTCAACAAATAATAGTATTAGGGAAAAGGATATCTGGTTCATTAAACATTCTGTTTGAAAACTGGGAATGACTTATGTTAAAAGCTGTGCCAGGCTTATAAGTAGCTATTTGATCTGTCCCAAAGGTTTCCTCCCGTCTTTTCTAACAAGTTCAAAATGCCATTGTTTCCATCTTTCCCCTCTTGGGTTAACATCGTATTTGGTTGAAACGTGTACATTCCTGTTTCCGTGAATGCTTTGCTTAGCAGTCCTAGAGGCCAAGTGTGAATTTAAGTTTACCTGTTCGATTTACTTCTAAGAATGTGCTGAGTTTGGAGCTGAGCTGCCGACAGGCTGTGCAATGCAGTGACTCGGAATAAGAGAGACCTGAGTTCTGTTGGGCAGAGAAAGAACAGGTAGGAAGAATGATTTCTGAACCTTGAGATAGGTCGTGGGAATGAAGGAAATTCCCAAAGTGGACATTTCTGAACAATGACCAGCAGAAGGATATCACATCCCTGGAAGGCTTGAGCCTCTTCTAGTGTTGACGACCTTGGCACTCCCCAGGCGCATGACTTTGATCGTTTTAGACGTAGATGCAGACAGCCATGAGGGAGGCTGACTCTGAGTCCTCGCAGAATTCCTTGGAAATCAGTTTTAAAAATGAAACCTATGGCATTTAATTTCTCCCTTGATTTGATGCTTTTTGAGAAAAGTAGAGTCCAGGACTTTCTGGGTAAGGTGCTGGGCAGGTGCTGGTCTTGTGATGGTCACCAGGTGGAGAGATGGAGTTGTTGCAGAAATATCAGCAAATTTTACAGCAGTAGTTCACACATGCGGCTATGATACAGTCATCCTTCTTATTTTCCTAAGAAACAGAGCAACCTACGAGCTTATGCTACAGTAGAGTCCAATGCACCATAATGATGACTTCAGGAGCAAAGAAGCTCATACAGAGGTGTGATATCTTTCTCTTGGTGCAAGGTTTCAAACCTATGATTCTTTAAAATACATTTCTGGAGCCCTATTTAAATATTGA
>CM052895.1:100010870-100102070 GCA_028534135.1 Potos flavus
TGAGATTTTTTTCATTGACCTCAAGTAATATTGAATGTCAAGAAATGACATTTATCAAATTGCTTTCATTTTAAACTTTTTTGTTGGTTAAATATATCATGTGTCCTAGTAAAATCTAGTACATGTGGTGAACTAACTTAGAAAAGTTCTGAGAAAATATTTGGGAAGACATACAAACTAGAGTTAGCTGGCACTAAATGGCACTTTGCCATTATCTTTTTTCTAAGGGATGTGGCAGAGAAATTCCATCAATTAACTGATGGTCATAAATTGAGGTCATTAGAGTTGGGGGGAATCTGGCATGTGCACCATGGCTGAGGGGTGGGGGAGAATTGAGTTGTCTGGATTAATTTTAAATGTGTTGAACATTTGCCTTTATAGGCTTGACAGGAAATGTCTCTTGAAAACATGCTGTATCATTTGGCTATGAAAAGGAACTCACTGAACATAGAAGAAATTTCACATAGGGATGAATGTGGGTGACTTTTTACTATACTTTGTAATTTGGGTCATTATAAAAATTGTAAGCGCTTTATTTATTTCCTATTACACGTTATAATAAAAATAAGTATAGGGGCTGAAAGGGACTTTTGTAATAATCTCATCTAAAATGTGGGTATTTTAAATAAAAGAAAATTAAGGGTCCTAGAGAAATGTTTTTTTTTTAAGTCTGTGTATCTTTTTTTTTTTTTTTAATTTCAGAGCAGATTATAATAGCTCAAGTGGTAAGTTAATTCTTTGAAAGTGTGGTACCTCCATATCATTTTAATAATGAAGTTAGGGTGAATTATGCAAGGGAATGGTATATTTTAAAAAATCATTATTGGATAATTGAGGGCTTGGATGGGATAAATGGTCAAAAAGGCAGTTTTTAAACATTTTTTATTATTTTTTATTATGTTATGTTAGTTACCATACAGTACGTCATGAGTTTCGGATGTAGTGTTCCATGATTTGTTGTTTGCATGTAACACCCAGTGCTCCATGCAATCTGTGCCCTCCTTAATACCCATCACAGGGCCAACCCATCCCCCAACCCCCTCCCCTCAAAAATGCAGTTTTAAGTTAAAGGTAACTTCTTTATATCTTCCACCAAGACACAGCTTTATGTCTTCCATTATGTCAGAATCTAGTTGGTGGTAGATGAGGAAAAGGTGATAACAGATAAATAAACATGAAAAAAACAATAAATGTATCCTCTTCAAATAGAACTTCTGTATGTCTCAGGGTTTTTTCTTTGAGCCAAAAAGAAAAGTTCTGGATTCATAAACTATCAGGCCCCTTACCTTGTGCCTGCAGGTCCTGAGTTGAAAATAAATCAGACAAGGCTTTCACAGGAACAGGTGGTGAATATAAGACTTTTCTCTCTTTTGTCCTGCCCTGCTTTCTCTCTTGTCCTTTCCCTTTCAAGTCTTTTTGCATCTTTTCAACCTTCCTTTGCTTTCACATACTAAATGCTCTATTTTATTCTATTTTTTATTTTTGAGATTAATTTATTTATTTGAGAGATAAAGAGAGAAAGAAAGTGACCTAGTGGGGGTGAGGAGAGGGGCAAAGGGTAGGGGAGAGAGAGAATCCCAAGCAGACTCCCTGCTGAGCATGGAGCCCCATGCACGGCTTCATCTCACAACCCTGAGATCATGACCTAAGCTGAAAACAAGAGTTGGATGCTCAACCAACTGAGCCACTCAGGCACCCCTAAGTGTTCTATTTTAAAACTTAATTGTGTTATCTGAACTTTCCCACTCAACTAATTCTATTAACATGGGTTGTTAGTGGAAGTTAGTGGAAGTGGAAGCAGAAGTTGGGTCATAAGAGTGGAGACTAGGTGAATACAGTACATAGATTCAAACTGGCTGGGGCCAATACTAGCCAAAATTAAAAACAAGTTAAGTTTGTGTTCAGTGCCCAGAATTACAACTTTCACTTTTCTTCTCTGCCTTTCCATATTTACTTATCAGTAAGTGCTAGATCTTATTTATGCTTATCCCTAGTTCAAAACCCTATGGCAAAGGGTCAGATTCAACAGTACCTGGTAGAAACTACATGCTTACTGACTATAATATGGAATAAATGTTGAGTGAATAAATTTAACTCATATATAAAAGACTAAAAATGGTGGTGCTATTTCCCATCCACATTTCGCCAAGGATATGTATATTGGATAAAGAATAAAGCTTCAGGATTAGTAAATCATTAGTAGGATCAGTGATGGAACTTCAGGCATCAGTATGAAATTAAGTTAAGAGAGAAAAACGTTCTGCTTTCTTAGGGCTTCCCTGTGGGCTGAGTCTCATTGCATTCTATTGGTTATATTCGCCTGATTAGGCTTCTCCCTCAATGTGTGGTACTATACTCCAGAAGATGTGCCTGCTCAAAGCCTTCTCTCTTCAATATTAACTATAGTAAGCTACTCCTAAGATTTTGAAAAACTTTAATTTCTACCACGTGTACTGCAAGGATGAATTATATAAAGACAGTGCTTTCTGAAATAGATTCACAACTCCAGGGAGAGTCTTTGGCCTATTCCCTGTATGGAACCTGTGAGTTCCAGGGAATTTCCAGAGTGGTCGGATCTGGAAGAGGGAGGATGAATGGATAGTCCTGAGGTTTCTGCTCCCAGTCTAGTAAGTGTAAAAAGATCCCTGGGGATGAGAGTAGCCCTTCTGAGCCTTCTGCAGACCAAAGTCATGCTTCAGGGAAGTTCCACGGGGCTTTAAAGCAGGAGCAGGGGCAATTCATCTTTTTAGTGTAATGGAGCTGCCGAAAGTCTGAATCCAACCAGGGACTCTCATTCCAAAACAAAATATTTTTATACATTTCAGAGAGTTCATGACCTTCTTGAACAAAACTCAATTTCTGGAGCTCCAGAATAAAAAGCCCTGCCCCATAGCCTCTAGTGGTGGAAGATACTGGAAAAGTATGAGCTTTGATGATAGATCATTGCTTGCATCCAGTCCTTTACTAACTAGTTTCTTGGGAGAGTTATTTAACTTCTCTTTGCTTTAATGTCATCAAATATAACATGTAGTTAAAATACTTTGTTGAAAAGGTTGTAAGTACAACAGAGTGAATAAAAGCAAGAGAGAACACAAAGCAAGGGGTTAACAGTGTTGGCAAGCAAGTAAAACGGTCCGGATTTAGGTCGTTACTCTGAATCTAATAAACCACGTAGCCTTAGGGAACATATTAGCTCTTGTATGTCTCAGCGTCTCATTAATAAAATGAGGTTCATAGTCATGTCTTTCTAGAGGGTTGATGTTAACATTAAAGTTGAAAAGTTTAAAAAACAGTTCCTGGCATGTAGAAAGCACTCGGTATGTCCTAATTCTCTTCCCTTCTACTATGGAGTCGCGGGTCTGATCGTTGGATCTCCTACTGAGGTGGTTGAACTAACTGTACCTACTGGTCAGACAGTCCAAAGGTTGCCAAATGACCTTCCTTCCTGGGCCTAAAGAGATCCAAGAAGTCAGCAGAATGTATTAACAAAACATTTACTGGATGGAAGAATGTGTTTATTTTTACCTTTACGCTTCTTCAGACTGGTGACCAAAAAACCCAGATGCATAAAACTTCATTTATTTTAAGCAAAGATATGCCACCAGAGAAAATCTATCCAAATATTAGCTCTGGCTTTCCTTTACTCTTGTCAGCTGTGTCCTAAAACTACATGGGCAAGCGCAGCGCTCAGAATAGAAAAGCACAGTGGAAGAAATCAACAGTAAAACGCTCTCTGGAATAGAGGTGCCTAGAAGTGAAGAAACCACATTCTTTGTTTCAAGCACAACCTCGACATCACTAAGCCAGGGCTTGAGTACCACGGTGTGGCAAAGGCAGGTATTACAGATGGAACACTGATAACCCTGCAGAGTAGGAGGAGGAGCTGGAGGTTTGAGAAAGCAAGGAATTCTGTCTTAGAGACTTTGTTGGAGAAAAGCTACGGTTTCTGTTCACTGAACTAAGTGCTACTGACCTAGACTTTTAACATGGCTTATTTATCATCCTCTCTGAGTGTAATCCCTCCAAAAGAGGAAGTTAGGCATTGTAAGCCAGTCAAAAAGGGTAGGAACCATTGGCAATTTGGTTGGACAGAAATTTATTATTTAAACTATTTGATTAAAAGAGAATTCTGCTGCTCAGGTATTAGAAAAATGAATATGTAACCACAACCTGTATTTTTAACAGAGTTTAGCTATTTCACGAAACAATTTGGTAAAATATGTTAGAATGAATACCAATTTGATGTTTCATTGGAAAAAAACATTAAATTCAACTTTTTGATAGGATTTTATTCTCTATTAAATTTGTGTAAATGCTATCATCTCAGTTCTGCTTAATTTGAAAGGGATACAGCTAAGAGTTTGAAAAATCTCACACACCTCAGTGTAAGCAAAATATCTATGTAAATATATGGATTTACCCAATAGAAATAGTTTTAGAAGAGGGTTTGAAATAGGAGTAAGTGAAACAGTAAGTTTTCTCTCAACTAACTAACAAATTTATCTTCTCTCACTCAGGCACACAGCTATTGCATAAAATGTGGCATATTTCTTCATATATTAAAGAAGTCTTAGTTTTTAAGATATATAGAGATATGTATTTGGATAAGGCTAATCTTAACCATTCTATTGTTTATATATTCTTAAACTGACATAGGAATTCATTTTGTTCTTTTTTTTATAAAAGAGAGTTTTCATTTTTTACTTATAAAAGTAATGCATACTTAATTTAAATTCTCAGTGTTATAGACATATAAAGGTCTTTTACAATCCCAATCCCCAGAGAGATCCATCATGACTTTTGGATATATTTATTTTTTTCTTTTACAAAACTGGGATTGAGTTGTGCACAATGTTTGGGATATACATTTTTCTTTTTTTCTTTGGTCTTGGTCATCATCTCAATATTTTTAATGGCTGTATAATACCATATTACATAGCATGGATAAATATTAATTTATTTCACCAGTTTGCTGTTGATAGTTGAAACAGAAAGTCAAAGGAACTTTGGTGCTTACCTTCCACAGGGCTAATATGAGCAGCATTAATAACAATAATCCGGCAAAAGCACTCAACAGGATGACCCATAATGGCACTCTGCCTGGCAGTCCGTCTTTGGATATTTGAATAGCAAACTGAAATTTGTTAAACAAGACTGTTAACATTGATAAGCACCTGTTATATCTCCTGATACATTGAGTTCTTGCATGCTATAATTTTCTACCAAACAATGTACTTAATCTGATTACTACATACAGAGAAAACCTTGAGTTTACATTTAAAAATGCCCTTTGCCTATTCAAAATCTCTAAGCATGTTAAATTTGTTATTACCCAAAATACTTATAATCTTATGCTTTAGAAATGCATACATAAAGAGCAAACTCTATGAATCAGAATGCTTGGGAACAGAGGTGCATTTAACTCACTGAGAACCAAAAGTATTACATATTTTAAAGATTTATTGATTGACTTCAGTGTATTATCATGATGGTAAAAGTTTAGGATGGAGCGTTACCACAGGTTGTTGACATAAAAAACCTGAGTAGATCTTCTAATTCTAATTTTCATGAGCTTTATTTTTTGTCTACAAATTTACATATAATTTTCATACAGTAAAATGTACAAATCTCAAGTGTACAGATGACATAAATTTTCGCACATATATGCAGCCCTATGTACTTTTTATTAGACGGCACTGTCTGCCAGTCGGCTTATCTTCAGTATATACATTAGGTCTTAACTGAAGGAAAACTTTGAGGTAAACAGCTGTTACTGTTGCAGCTGCTCCATGCGGTCCCCAAACTGTGGTGAGACTTGTCTGACCTGGGTCTCATCCCTAGGTTTCTGAGAAAAAAGACTTAATTCAGGGTAGATCTAATGACGGATAATAGCTCAAGTTTCTCTGGTTGCTTGTCACAGGGAACATCTCAATTCCTAAAGCTAGAGGGAAGACTGGAGGTAAAACAGAGAACAGGGGAGATATTTACATATATTGGATACTGATACAAACTCCTCAGATGTCTCTGTGTGGGTCACTGCTGATGCTTTGGGAATGCAGAGCTGCCATGAGTGTACGTATGTACAGAATAAGATCTTTTAAGACAGATTTTAACTACATCTAAAACAATTCCCTGAACTGACAGATACAGAAGATGAAATCTGGATGGGATCAGTGACTTCTCCAAGATCACACAATTACAAAATGATCACGTTTAGTAATTTTAACAATGTAGGTATAATTTTCTTTTAGGATAAAATGTTGAATGATAGTTCCATGGGCATTTTAAATTAACATTTAGGGGAAATAAAGCTAATTATAAAATTTCAACCAAACATAACTAGGAATCAAAAGTACTCTTTTCCAATATAATTTATACTCATTTTTGGGGTGGTGCTTACTGGTAAAATTTTGGCTTCTCTGCATGTGGAACAACTTTGCATTTATCAGCGTTCTTTATAATGTAAGTAAATATTATATGCCTATGTTCTTTAAAGGTGAATATTTACCAGGGGTCATTGACATTGGGATTATTTAAGTATTAATTTGAAATAAGAAAATTTTAAACAATATCTGAATGTTAGGTAGCTACCAAATAAAATTATATGACTCATACCATCCACATGGGATATTTAAACTCTCCCATGATAAGAGGAGAAATGTTTACATAGCCACATCTGTAACAAGTACTCTGGCCTTATTTTATAATGAAGCAGGAAGTAAAACCTCAAACCATTTTATTTTTACCAAGGATTGAAGTGTGAATTTGTGTGAGGGAATAATATTTCATTTTTGCTTCCAATTTCCCAGTGACTAAATGAAGAAAATCTTTCAAAATTTACATTTATTTCTGTACAGTGTACAGTCACTTTCTGTAAAGTGTTTTTCAAGTCTGCTCTTCAGATATCAACTGCATTTTATAATGTCAGTTTTTAAGGAGGAAAATTACAAATGCATCATTTGTTATCAAGGTGAAAGTAGAAACACCAATTTATTGTGATAGTTACAAGCAGTAAAGTCAAACATGGCATGTTAATTGTAAATATCATGGTTTTTCCCAGTTTCTTACAAAGAAGACTGAAATTACACTTGAAGTTAATTAAGTACAATTTGAAGCAAAAAGCGTCTGTTACTTAGTGACTAGCTAGTCACTGCTTTAGGTTCTATAAGCAATTATAAAACATTATGTCACAAAATTCAGATTGAAATGTATAATGTTTTCAAAACTTAGAGTTGCACTTACCTCTCTTTTTTGATTGCCAGTACTTAAAATCAGTGATGTATTTTCACTCTGAAGGTCTGCCCTTACAGTAAGATTTAAGCTAGAAAAACGCGCCTGAAAAGCAAACAGGATTTATTTTCAATATATTATGCTAATCATAGTGAGAGCTAGTCATGTTTGAGTAGTGCAATTTTTAAAATTGAGATTTTCCTGAGAGATTTAAAAACACTGGTTTTGTTAACATCCAAATGGATCTGGTGGTTTCAAATGATGACCCATCCCTCTTCTCTCCACTCAAATTGTCACTTAGGTCCTTGTTATAGAATGGAACAATTTTCTAAATCATTTTCTTCAGATTTATCCTTAGCAAAAACAAACGTCAAACTCTGCCCCCTTTCATATAGCTAGGTATGAAATAGCTACACTCTGGTAATGAAGTTTATATAGGAGCTTGGGTAGGATAAAACATGAAATTGCCAATATTCAACAGTTTGTGACTTGTAAAAATTGCAACTTAATATGATCGAACCTAAAAAATGGAAATTTCAAACAATTAACCAAACATTTCTAAGAGAGAAAGAAACCATCCAAAATACAATGGATTAAGTTTTAAAGTAGCTTCTAGTTAGATTTGACTATTAGGAGCTAAAAAATGTCCTCTTATTTTATATATATATAGTATATATAAATGTGTGTGTATATACAGTATATATAAATTGTGTAAAAAATGGTATATATAAATGTGTGTACGTATATATGTATATATGTAAAGTATGATCTAATATAATAAATCCATAATACATGTTAGTTCTATTTGTTGTTAATGGTGTCAAGTAGTCAAGTGCTGTCTCTCTATAATTCTTTGTCCCTTAACTGAGTTCTACAGTATTAAGATAAATGCAAACTTTGATACCGTATAGGTGTTTATTTCTACAGGCACACACACACACAAAAGAATAAGGGAGACTGAAACAAAGTATATATCTGGAAGGGGACCTTGGAGATAACTTAGTTACTAATAAAAAAGGAAAATAAGACCCATTTGGTTGGTTAAATAGAGCTGGGGTTTGAATCGCTTATTTTTACACTTCCAGTTCTTTCTACAGAAGCACTCCACTTTGCATATACTAAATAATGAATAGACACTGGTTAACGTAATTCAATAATTCAATAATTTCAGAGAACAATGCAATCACTTACTTTTATAAAAGTTGGTTTCCATACAATAAGTGAAACATTCACTTGGCTCATGTCAGAAGGAATCAAATTACATGTAATGGTAGCAAATTTACAGGTACTGCAGTCCTGTTTAAATGATCAGAGGTATATATTAGTATCTTTGCCATTTGACAAAAATATACCATATTAAGATATTCTATAGGATAGCTATTTTTAGGTTGATTTTGAATTTATTCACTTAAAAGGTGTAAGATAAAACTAGCACTTGTCTTGGTTATCTGAATTTACCGGAATTGTGCCTCTTTTGAGATCTTCAGGTTTGGATATAATCGTTTTCTTCCCAGAGTTGACACCAAGAGGGTCTTGAAGGCTACTGGGTCTGCAGTTCGCATTCTAAGAAGTGAAAATATTTCTTTTATCAGACAGTGCCAGATGTCAGAGGGAAAAATGACTTGGTACAATAACGTGAAGAATCTGAGTGACAGCCATTGTCACAGGTGAAAGATCCATCTTCGGGAGTGTGCAATATGGAAGAAGCTATTCTGTAGTAGCCATATACACCCACTCCCAGGTAATAATTACTGTTAGCATGCTACTTTTGAATTGTAGTAGATATCAGGGAGGTTGTTATCGAAAAGGAAGGATGCTAGTGGTACTTACTATCGTGTAACATACTCATTAATTTATTGTTTCCATCAAACATTAGTTGTAAATTCCCATACTACAGAGAGAGAAAATAAATTAAAACTATGCTGGAAAAAAAAGGGTTAGCATTTGTTATTCAATATGATGGCTCATACGATGGTTTGTGAAACAAACGAAAAAAAAAAGAGGGGCTTTTGTCTATATTTGTGTATTCATCCAATAATATTTTAGGAGTCTCTAAACACCAAGGTAAGATATTTGGTCTATGTGGGAAGAAGATGTAAGTAAGCAGACCTATAAATGTTAAGATGTCATGTTTATAAGACAGCTAGTTCTTGGATTGTTTTTCTAGACTTACTCTAATAAGCCTTTCTTTCATCAAAACTCGCTACATCCTTGATAAAAAGTAATAAGGTTAAAGTTCATAAGTAATAGGAAAAGTATAATTTTAGTCTTTCTACATCCTTACAAACCTGCTTTTTTGGATTAGAGAGAAATGGTAGAGATTTGATTTTTCCTTGCCTTTAGGGAAACATTTAAATATCATAATCCAACTATCACTGTTTCTACTTCTTGATTTCTGAGAATATTTTAACTTAAAAAAAGTCTCTGAAGAGAAGACAGATTGTCAAATGCTGATATATGCATGCGTTACTTCAACATTTATTGCAATTTTCTATGTCTTAGACACTGAACCATAACAATTTATCACATTGACTCATTCAAAGCTATAGGTACAAAGTGGGTGTGATAGTGTTATTTGGGATGAGTAAGTAAAAAGTAGTGTACTATTTTATGTGCAGCTGTGTGTATGCTTAGGAGCAATTAAAAAGTCTCTTTATAGAGCTGTTTGATCACCTCAAAAAAATTAAAGCTATAACAAACATTTTAAGGCACAAGTCAACAAGTAGTTATCTAAAATCCACTCCAGTGGATTGAATAGTATTCCAAAAAGACATGCCCAAGTCCCAGCACCTGGAACCTGTGAACATGACCTTTTTTGGAAAAAGGGTCATTTGGAGGCACCTGGGTGACTCAGTTGGCTAAGCACCTGCCTTCAGCTCAGGTCATGATCTCCAGGTCCTGGGATCCAGACTAGCCTGGGGCTCCCTGCTAGCAGGTAGTCTGGTTCTCCCTCTGACCCTCCCCCTACTCCTGTGTTCTCTCTCTCTCTCTCCCTCCCTCTCAGACAAATAAATAAAATCTTAAAAAAAAAAAAAAAGGAAACAGGTTTGTTGCGGATGTACCGAAGGATCTCCAAATGAGGTCCTTCTATTTAGGATGGGCTCTAAATTCACTGGTGAGTGTGCTATAAAAGACAGAAGAGGCAAAGGCACAGAAACTCAAGGAAGACAGGCATGTGAAGACAGGCAGAGATTGCAGTTACGCTCCCAGAAGCTAAGGCATGCAAGGGGTGACAGCAGCCCCCAGAAGCTAAGAGACAGGCATGGAACAGATTCTTCCTGTGAGCCTCCAGGGGGAATGAACATTGGCACCTTGATTGTAGTCTCTGGCCTCCAGCACTGTGAAAGAATAAATTTCTGTTGTTTCTAGCCACCCAGTTGGGGTAATTTGTTACCACAGCAGTTGTAGGAAACTAATACATCTACTAAGTAGCCAGTGGGTGTAATTATTATTATTTAAAATTTTCTAAATGCTTCTCCAGGTCACTTTGGTAAAGCTCTTTATCACAAGTGGCATGCAGAACAAAAGGCTTTAAGTACAAATTGAAAAAGATAATAATTATGATGTAATTCCAAGGCACACATGACTTACATTAGAAGATGACCATCCACTTGGATATAGCACAGGATAACCATCTGATGTCATGTTGGGAAATGAAATCGACAGCTTAAGTTCTGGCATTGGAAAATGTCCACTCTTTCTAATCTACAGGAAAAAAAATAAAAATATAATCCTCTCTTCCTCTTCCAACAGCAGCCTTTCCGTATTAGGTAAGGCATCTGTTCTTAATTGATGAATTAAGTTGTGTAATATTTTGAATCTGAAAGTGAATGCAGGCAGTTTATGGCACCGGACAGAGAACTGGCATAATTAAACAAGCAAAAAATAGGGATGTTTAATAGTGCCATATGTATCAGCTATAATGTATATTGTTCCTTCATCCTCCCACTCCCAAAATAGGACTGGGATTAAGGAAAATCAGAATTAAATTTCTTTATGCTCATCATCTTTTTGGACCTACTAGTCTTTTTGGAAGTGGGAAGGAGGGAGAACATTTACTTGATCCACTCAGAACAGGTGAGCATATTTTGTTTGCCTCAACCAGTTTGCTGTAACTCCTTAAGTCCACAAATCATTTCTCAGCCCACCCACATGGCATCTGCCACCACTGCACAGGCAAACCAGATACCCATCTGCTTCCCTTCACTATCTTATCTCCAGCTAGGGCTACTGTGTCAGTAATGATTGATAATCCAGTTTGCTGAGAGTCACGTTGATTCTCCTTTCAATTTCCATCTGTTTTTATCTACTAAACTACAATTCCCACCTAATATCACATCAATTCAACAATGGTGAGTGTAGCTTATAGGGAAGGAAAGCCGGGCAGGATGAATTCATCAGGAAGCTGAATTTACTATTCAAAAGTCCTCACAGGTGGAAGAGGAGCAATCTAATTGGAGCAACCAGGTGCTATGGTTCTCCCTTCTTCCATTCAAGCATAATTTTCAGGACCCATGCCTTCTTCACACCCTCCCTAGGCTGAATTCTTAGGTGAGTAGGGAGCTCTTTAATCCACAGATCCCAGAAAATCCAACTGATCTATCTAACTGAGCCTTCTGGACTGGGAGTTACACAGATCTGAAGCAATTCCCTGTGGTTGCCAAAAAGGAAATGCATCCCTTAATCTTGGAATTCTAGGAATTCCTGACCAGCTGTGCCTGGCCTCTTAAGCATGCTCCTTGACCCTTGTCCCTTCTTACTGTAATATGCCTTAAAATTGCTTGCCATGGTCTCCCACTCTAATTCCATGTTTTCTGCTAAATAATAAAAAATTATTAATAAATTAATCATAATAAATATTATGATAAATAAATAAATATAAAAAAATCATAATCCACAATTAACATTTATTTTCTTCTGATTAAAAACAATGTTCTTTACAGAAACATTGGAAAATATTGAAAATAATCAGGAAGTAAGTTTTCTACAATTCTACTACATTGGTATTACTTTAGTGTACAACTTACCTATCATTTGCATATATGTATATATTATAAAATTTGTATCATATAACATAAGATTTGGCACCCTATTTATAAAATGTATTGTCTGGTCTTTTCCCATAGATTTAGAGATTCCTTGAGAATATGACTTTCATTAGCTGCTTAATAATAACCACAATATCAAGATTTATTTATGTTCAACATTTATTTATATTCTAGACATTGTGCTAATTCTCTTATTTGCATTATTGCCTTTAACCCTGTTAACAGCCCTATGAGGTAGATTCTCTTAATCTCCCTATTTTACCTACAGTAAAGCAAGGTTAGAATGAGAATAAAGAACTTCCAAGGTCACAGAGCTAGTAAATAGCAGAATAAAGTGTTTTTTTTAAATCTAAAATGCACCCTCTTTGGCTATCTCTCTACTGAATAACTATCTGATAATTTATTTAAGCAATTTTATGTGGTTAAACTTTTAGATTGTTCCCAGGTTTCAATTATTAAACTGCTATAAATGACACGGGTAACAGTATTTTCCAGGGGTGCTTGCCTGACTCAGTCAGAAGAGATGTGACTCTTGATCTTGGAGTCCTGAGTTTGAGCCCCATGTTGGGTATAGGGATTACTTAAAAATAAACAAACAAACAAATAAATAAACAAACTAAAAAAAAAGAGTATCTCTGAGAATACATCTTTGTATCACCAATAATTTTCTATGGTACATTTTTAGCAATAAATTCATTCACTGGGTCTCACCTAAGAAAATGTTCACATTTTTTTTTTCAATTCCATTACTCCAACTTTAGGTTTTATCCCAGCAAAATAATGAGATAAAAAAGATTATGGTCAGGGATATTCTTAACAATGTTATTTATATCAACATTATTTATAATAGTTTGAGAGTACCTGTTTCAAGTTTGGACCCTAGTAACAACATATGAATATCTGTAATATTCAAAATTCATCCATCACTCCCTTCCTTCCTTTCTTCCTTCCCTTCCTCCCTCTCTCCCTCCCTCTCTCCTTCTTTCCTTCTTTCCTTCCTTCCTTCCTTCCTTCCTTCCTTCCTTCCTTCCTTCCTTCCTTCCTTCCTTCCTTCCTTCCTTCCTTATGTTTTGTGGCATTCTTTAATCTGGGAAAAGCAAATAGGGCTAGAAGAACTTGGCAGTCAAAATTTCAAAATTTAATCTCAGTAATAAGGTGATTAACATTCGTGCTAATTTCCAGTGAGAGCTTGTTACAGAAATTTTCACAAAGAGCACAGAGAAAGACAATGGAATGAATCTTGAGAGCATACATTTATTTTACTTTGTAAGAGAACTTCCTTTTCCACTGCTGGCAATTCCCAAAGAGATTGAGACTATTTTCACCTATAATAATGTTGTATTATTTCATACTTCTGCATATACATTTAAATCCATCATTTGAATTGGACTCTCTTTTATTTGAGTAATATTAACTTGACACGGTGTCTGTTACGTAGGTATTACCTAAAATGAAAGTCTGGCTCAACTCCATAGTTGTTTGCTATAATGGTTAGGAAAAGTTTATTATGAGGAATTCAAAGATAAAAATAATTGTTGTAATAGAAAACATCGCTTAAGGATGTGGTAGGAGGAACATAAGTTATAGTATGATACCTATGGAAGGTAACAATGAGCAGAATGAGATACGTATTTATTTGTTGAGTAAAATAAAATATTACCAAGATATCTGAAGTAATCAATTTCTGAAATAGTCATAATTATTTTTTTAAAAGTGCTTTTCTCACTCATACTAAAAAATACTGTAAATAAAGTCTATAGGTTTATAGGTAGTGTCTCTTTGGTTTTATAAGTTTATTTTTTCTAGGACTCATTCTAAGCATGTGTTAGGAGGAAATTTGTGCCTTAGTTTTTAAAATTGCTTCAAAGTATAATTATCAATAATTCTTTAAATAAAATTACTTCAAAATAGTGAAATTATAAAAAATATTCTGGAATATAGAGATCAACTGTTGAATCAACATGTTTCTATGTGTCTGCTAATACTTTAATTTATAAACTTATAAATTACTCCTTGACAATACTAATTTAGAGGTAGTTTCTTACCAAGTAGAAGATATTAATTTCATCTCCAATGTCTTCAGTAGAATTAATAACATCGGGGACAGTCGCATTGGCCGCAATTGAAATATGGTATTCACTTGCAGAGCTTAGAAATAATTGGAAGAAGAAAAACAAAACACAATCAAGTTTAACTTTTATTTGACCTCACTCTTTTTCTTTCTTTATACCAGGTAATCCCACAAAAAGTACTTGTAGAGATTTCAAATCAGAGGTAAATTCTTTTACCCTGAAACCTGCAATTAAATCTTTAAGGATGGTGAAAATGAGAAAGATTATATAATTTAGTTCAATAAATCACCGATGCTAATTTGGCCTTAAACTGCCGAAATATATACCACTTTTAAAATAAAAGTTTCATTGTTAACAAGTGAAAAGTTTCTATTAATTCACTAATATCAGTTATATTTTGTGAATAATAAGGTTAAAACTTAACATTTTTAGTAATGCTGAATTTTAAATAGATTTAAAAAAAATTGTTAACATTTTCATATTAAAGGCTTATATTTACTGCTAAGCTTAAAAATTCAATCCTTCCCATACAACTTCTCCATGTTCTTTGGATGAACTTGGAATGAAATATAATAAAAATATATAGGTATTTGCCAAAATTTGATTTTAATAAAATGAAAAATTCTTGGAAAAAGTCATTGTACCAAGAGAAGTGGATAACAGCAAGATAGAAAACAGCAGGTAGAATTCAGAGGCTAAGTAATATATATACAAAATCTATTTGTATATATACTCTATAATCTCTCATTTTTGTTGTTTGTTATCAGAAAAAACAAAGTGCCATAGAAAATAAATTAATAAAATAAGACTTTAAGACTAAACTTGCCTCTGATTCTTATACTTTTTATAAACATTGCACATATTTTTTTAGCAAAAGCTTGGAGTCTTGCTTAAGTAAGGCAATTTATAGTGGGAAACGTTGCCAATATGATTTGTGTTTGGATAGATTGAAAGTTCTTAGGGGAAAGGGCAATTTATGAATAATGCAAGAAATAAATAGCCCTCGTCAATAAGAAATGATTTAATCTTGTGTGTCCGGAATGAGCAGGCTGATCAGATCCCTCACAATGAGAAATGATGGCTAAGAAATAGGCTGGTGCCCTCTAAGAACACTACCATTTGTAAATTACTTCTAGGTTTTCAGAGTTTAGACTGGACTGGTAATGAGTTTAGAGTGGACTGCTAATGCAATCCAGGATCATTAGCACCTCACATTTAAGATTATTTAGCATGCTGGGCCTTTAAAGTGCATGAAAATTTTCTGGAGGGCCTATTCAACACTGGTTTCTGGGCACCAGAGTACTGAATCAGATTCAGTAGATTGGGGTGGGGCCAAGAATTTCCCTAAATTCCCAGGTGCTCTGGATGCCCTTGGCCAGGGACCACACTTTGAGAACCGCTGGGTTTGTAGAAAGTCATCAACATAAAAATGCAGTTTCCTCCTACCTGTAAAACTGAAGTCCAACTTCATATTTTACTGGGATAGAAATGTTTACTTCATTATCAGAAAGGGCTTCAGGAGGTTCTTCGCTGTCACTAGAAAATACATAGCATGTTCAGACAAATCATGAAACTATTGACTATTTAGAGACATTTCTGAGCATTTGAAAGGGAAGCTTATCTTGGTAACTAAATAAAAGCATAAGAGTAGAATTCTTGTTTTTGTGTTTTTTGTTTTGTTGTTGTTGTTGTTTTTCAGTCAGGGTGGGGAGGGAGGTCAGAGATGGGTATTATTAAATTTCCCAAGTTGATTCTGAATTGTAGCTAGGGTTGAAAACCACACTGATATAGTCCAAGGTTTCTCAAACTTCTACGAAGATTATGGATAAGTAACCTTGGCTCAATCATTAAATACACAGCTTACTGGGCTTCGCTCCTTGAAATATAGATTTAGTAGGTAGGTTTGAGTTGGGACCCAGGAATTTATGTTTTTAACACAGATCACAAAGTGATTCTTATTTATTCCTCACAGATGAGGACTCACAAAGAGACATGACTAGGTTTACATGGAGGAAAGTTAATATAAAATCTTTGGTCTTCTCGTTTTAGTCTTTCCAGGCTTATTGTTTGATGCTTATGTTATTTGTTAAACATTTATTCCCTTGATTTAAGTTGTCGTTTCAATTATATATTATGTAAATGCATACATATTTATACATGCATATGCATATCGCATACTCCCATGTGTTAAAAAAAGCACAGTGAGGGATATAACAGTTACCAACAGTGGCTCTGGGGCCAACATGCACCAGATTGTTATTTAATTTATCTTTGCCTTGTTTTCTTCATCTATAAAATGGGGACTTATCATAAATGATAAATAAATGACTATAGTACATGTAAAGTGCTTAACATTGTGCCTAGATGTAGGAAATACTTAATGAATGCTAGCTTTCATTATGTTTATCACACATCCTCTCCACCAACTGACCAGGCACCTAGCATTTGGTCTCACAGATGGGCAATTAGGACCTTTTAACGGCTCTGCCATTCCCAAGTATACAAAGTGGCTTGGTGTGAGTTAGAGGACGGCAAAAGCCCCACCCTGCTCTGGGTTATAGATATTTGTGTAACTGGGCTTTTGCTATGGCTGGTCCCCTCTTCTCCTACATGTTCCCCACTGTGGCCAAATTAGTCTTCCTAAGAAACAGCTAGCTCTGTATATAAACTTAACCCCTCAAAAACTTTTCTGGCTCCTTATGGTTTGCTCAGTTAAGAAAACATGCCTCATTCTGACATTCAATACTCACCATAACATGGTAGGATGCACACCCCCTGTTTACCTTCCATTACTTCTTTTTGTGTTCTCTATATTCGAGCTAAAATGGATTACCTGATATTCCCTCAGTAGATCTAGTGGTCCACTATTGAGTTTTTGCTCAAGCTGTATACTTTGCCTAAAATGCTCTCCCTAATTCTATTTACTAACCTCTCTATGAATTGCTACCCACCCTTTAAAGTCCTTCTTAATTATAATCTCCTTGATAAAGTTTTCTTGGGGTCTCATTGCCAAGTAGTTATAATTTTAACCTCTATTAAGCCTCTGATACACAGTTTATATTTCTCTAATGAATTTTCCTTGTTGTACCCTACATTATAATAATTTATATATTAGTCTTAGCCCCCTACTGTAATGTTTACTCCATGAAATTTATGTCCTTGTTAATTTTTATATTCCCTATATGACAAATTCAATATCTTGTCTGTAGTAGGCATTTGTTGAGCTGGATTAAATTCAGCATACAGAATTCATTTACCCATTAATTTATTTTCTCATTTATTCATTCATTCTATATTTACTCAGTAATTATTGGATGTGAGGCACAATATAGCTACTGGGGAATAAAGCAACAAAAGATAGAACTTTATCTCAAGGAATTTATGGTCTAGTGGATGATTAGACTTAGAAGAAAGTTAAGACACTATTTCAATTTCCTTATTAGCTTTTTGTTATTTTTAGTCTGGGTATTCTATGATATCTTTCAGAAGCTCTGACTGATTTGGATAAAATATATTAAACTACAAAAGGGCATCATAAAACTTCAAGTCCATCTAATGATCCCGTTGACCTTGATGGGCAGCCAGTAAAAGTTAAATTAGCAATCCTGTAAAATTTTAAATAAATTTAAATGCAATTTGGCAGATATAAGTGATGTGTGGTTACAACATGTTTTACAGCTCATAGAACCAATGGTTTAATATTGGTAGGTACATTAATTCTATTAAATAAAAATTTCTTTATTTTTAGTTAATCATAAGGATGTTTTTGTGAAGTAAAGGGGTTCACTGCCTTCCACTTTTACTGATCTTATACGAGCTGTAAGAAGTTCCAGTGAGTCTATAAAGTAATATTCTAAATACATGAAATTATATACTTACACACTTACATACACACATTCATGCATACATATCAACCAACCTTGTTGCATTTAAATGAATGATCACATTTTCCATGAGATAAGATGTGTTAAACTGAAATAATATTTTGAAAGTAACCTATGAAATAAAAATATTTTTAGCTTAGTAGCAGATAAAGAAGTAAAATGTTTACTTTGATCAAAATGTTTAGTTACATTAATGATATTACCTAGACTGAAATTGCAAAGTTATTTAAGAAACAGTACCTTAGAAAATAAAACCTAATCACATCTCAAAAACAGAACAAGATATAACAAACATATACTTTTAAATGTAAATATGTAATATGCTTTGTATATTAATATTGAATTTAAATACGTTATTCAAATCATATTAATAAAAATAATTTATACTACATCAACTATTACCATCAAGGTACATTCTATATACTATATTACCATATTCTACCAGATCACAATCATAAACAATGTAATTATGAAATAGTCATAATTAAAGCCTCCTTAATATGTAAACTTCTGCTATCTATATATGTTCATTATAAAATAGGGGAAAACCTACTTGGTTCCATTAATTTGATAGTACAAAAAGTTTTGGACTTTTAAGGAATAAAAACAAAATGAAAAAATAAAAGGCTTATTTATAATAAAGTAAACAATAATAATAATAATAATGTAAGTTTTGTTTACAAATTGCATAGTTAAAATAATACCTAAGAAAAACTGGAAAATGTTTTTGTCATACCAACATTGTGGTACAGGTAACTTACTTTTAAAAACTATGCCTGAGCATATAAACTATATAATTCAGGACTCTTCATAACCACTGACAGGCAGGCAAGAAACTGGATTACTTATTTGAAGAAATAGGTCCTCAGCAAAGTTCTAGTCCAAGACTCTTCATAATAATCTTTATAAAGCTGTATTTCCTATTCTGAAAACTAATTTTGGTTTGTGCTAACTAGGGTGTTTTGGAATTTGGGCAGCCAAAAAGATTGTTCAAAATGCACAATTAATAGAGACTACTTAAATTTTTACCTTTGTGATTAAGTGCCAGACAAGACAAGTAAGAGTTTGATACTGAAAGCTCTTTTAATCAATTTAGGCCCATTCACAGAAGGGATGATTAGAATTCAGGTGTCATGAGATTTGCATGGTTGTACCATATTATGTGTGTTTTCTTTTGTATTTTCTTTTCCCACATGTATTTTGAGTTACATTAAAAATTTTTTTTCTTAAGAATTTGCAGGTCTGCAGTGTCCTTCTTGCTTTGAAATAATAATCATAATTCTAATAGGAGATTTACTGGGTGGGTCTGAGCTACGATACTTCACAAAGGGTAAAATTGCCAGTCTCTCAGTGAGCTCCTTTTTTCCTGCCTTTCCTTAGACCCCTGACTGGCCTGGATATATAAGTCTTGGCATTTTTTTTTTTTTAAGATTTTATCTATTTATTTGTCAGAGAGAGAGAGAGCACAAGCAGGCAGAGTGGCAGGCAGAGGCAGAGGGAGAAGCAGACTCCCTGCTGAGCAAGGAGCCCGATGCGGGACTCGATTCCAGAACCCTGGGATCATGACCTGAGCTGAAGGCAGCCGCTTAACCAACTGAGCCACCCAGGCGTCCTTGTTTTGGCATTTCTGATGCGTCTACAGACCTGGTGAAGATACTAGCAGAGAAGTGGGGTTGAAGAAGTTGCCTATTCCATATTGTCCTGATCTTGAAATGCTTAAACCATAAATGTAGATCTTGAAGCCAAAATGTATTCTAAGTATAAAGCCCATGTAAAAATACCTTGCAAATTATCTTCCCATCTCTCTATTGATGGCATGAGATGCTTTGATTTAAGCTTTTACCCTAAGCAGCAAGGAATTGCTAAAGAAAGAAAAAAGTGGCTGAAAAGTAATTAAGATTGCAATTAATACCTCTAAATGGCTGAAATGTAACACAGACTATATCATTATTCTTAAAGAAATGGAGATAATTCCATGGTTAATTAAAGTGGTCAGAGGAAGGTGTAGAAATGAGTTGAAATTCACTATTTCCATGTCAAAACAGAGGAATCATGTGCGTATTTTTTCAAATATGATATATGTTTTATAGATTTTTAGGGAAGAAATGCAATTTCACAATAAATTTAATTTGAGATAGTCAAGAAATGGGCTTGATAATGAGGTTCCAAAAGTAAATTGGTACATCTAGTTAGTTTCATAGATATAATGGTTTATTGAATTCAATGATAATTACTGTCATTTGTAGTTTTTTCAATTCCTAGTAGCCATGCCATATGTGTTAAGGGAAAAGGCCTTTCTGAATTCTCATGTGCAAAAAGAGGAGCTAAAAGACTTCATTATAGATATGTGACTCTGCCATTCCAGATGTCCAACTCAGTGTATGTCTGAGTTTTGTCTGAGTTTTTAGAATATGTGATAAAGATGACAAAGATCTATTTTAAAGTTTTATATTATAAAATATTATAATGTGAAAGGTTGGAAAATAAATATTTGGGATAGTATTTCTATCTTTTTTTAAGACTAAGTCAAGTAAGTAAAGTATCTTATTTTATCACTTTGATTAAATATTTTCCTCATTAACTCAATATGAATAGAGGAGCAAATATTCATACTGAAAAGTAACCTTCAATGAAAATATATGCAAATATGTTGTTTATCATTAAGTGAGATAACTATTCTCTTTTTCAGGGAAACAAATATTGTTTTAAAAAAGACATAAAAGCATTCTCCTCACTTCTGTTCAACTACTACTGTAGGTTTCAGCCAGCGTATTTAGGCAAGAAAAAGAAATAAAAGGCATTGGCTTGGGAAGGATGCCTCTATTTGCAGATGACATGATCTTGTATATAAAATATCATAAGGAATCCCCTAAAGAACTATTAGAACTAATAAATAATTTCAGCAAGGTTTCAAGACAAAAGATCAATATTCAAAAATCATTTGTATTTCTATACATTAGCAATAAACAATCTGAAGATAAATTTAAGAAAAGAATTTCATCTAAAATAGCATTAAAAGGGGTGCCTGGGTGGCTCAGTGGTTTAAGTGTCCGACTCTTGATTTCAGCTTAGATTATGATCTCAGGGCCATGTTGGGCTCTGTGCTCAGTGTGGAGTCTGCCTAAGATCCTCTCTCTCACTTTCCATCTGCCCCTCCCCACCACTTTCTCTCTCTCTCTTTCAAAAAAAATAAACAAAAATAAAATAGCATTAAAAAAGAATAAATGCCTAGGAATACATTTAACAAAGTAAGTGTAAAACTTGTATTCTGAAGAATACAAAAGAGTTTTGAAAATGATTAAAGAAGATCTAAATAAATAGAAAGACATCTCATGATCACGATCAAAGAGTTAATATCTTGAAGATGGTAATACACCCCAAACTGATCTGCTGATTCAGTGTAATCCCTATCAAACTTCCAGCTGACCTTTTCAGTAGAAAATTACAAGCTGACCCTAAAGCACAAATGAAAATACAGGGAACCTGGAAGAGCTAAACAATTTTGAAAAGGAAAGCATAGCTGAAATACTTCATCTTCAGATTGCAAAACTTACAAAAAAGTTCATTAATCAAAACAGTGTACTGACATAAAGACAGACATAGATCAATGGAATACAGTTAAGAATCAAGAAATAAAATGTTTATGGTCAAGTGACTTTCAATAAAAGTGCCAAGACAATTCAATGGGGGAATGAACAATCTTTTTCAACAGATGGTGTGGGGCAACTGGATAGTCATATGCAAAGAAGGGAGTTGGACCATCTCCTTCTTACACAATACACAAAAGTTCATCAAAATGAATCACGGACCTAAATTTAACAGCTGAAACTATACAGCTCTTAGAAGGAAACATAGGAGTGGGTCTTTGTGATCTTGGGTTAGCAAAGCATGAGTGACAAAAGAATAAATAGATTAATTAGACTTTATAAAAGTGAACACTTTTGTGTTTCAACTTTTGTGTTTCAAAGGGCACCATCAAGAAAGTGAAAAGACAGGGGTGACTAGATGGCTCAGTCAGTTAAGCATCTGCCTTCGGCTCAGGTCATGATCCCAGGGTCCCGGGATAGAGCCCCACATTGGGCTCCTTGCTCAACAGGGAGCCTGCTTCTCCCCCCACCTCTGCCTGCTGCTCCCCCTGCTTGTGCTCTCTCTCTGTGTCAAATAAATAAATAAAATCTTTTAAAAAAAGTGAAAAGACAGAATGGGAGAAAATATTTGCAAATCATATATCTGATAAGTGACTTGAAAGCAGAATATATGAAGAGCTCTCACAACCCAATAATAAAAAAGACATCCCAATTAAAAAAATAGTAAAGGATGTGAATAGACATTTCTCCAAAGAAGATATACACATGGTCAGTAAGCACATGAAAAATTCTTCAACATCATTAGTCATTAAGGAAATGCAAATGAAAATCACAGGCAGTAACAACGTGAAGAAAGACATACATTGCTGGTAGGAATGGAAAATGGTGCAGTCACTTTGGAAAGCAGTTTTGCAGTTTCCCAAAATGTTACACATAGTTATCAGATAACCCAGGAATTCCACCCTAAGAGAATGGAAAATATGCCCACACCAAAACCTGTATACAGATATTCATAGTATTATTCATAGTAGCCAAAAAGCGAAAACAACACAAATGATAGATGAATAAATAAAATAAGATAGATGAATCACCTGGTAGATGATAGATGACCTGATAGATGAATAAATAAAATATGAAACATCCACAAAATGGAATTTTGTTTGGAAATAAAAAGGAACTACTGATACATGGATGAACCTTGAAAACATTATGCTAAGTGAAAACAGCCAGTTATAAAAGACCACAGATTGTATGATTCCATTTATATGAAATGTCTGGAATAGGTAGACCCATAAAGAAAGAAAGTAGATTAATTGGTTGCCTGAGGTTGGGGGAGGAATTAGAGGGGAAAAAAAGAAATAATTGGTAATGTATACAGAGTTTCTTTTGGGGATACGAAAATGTTCTAAGATTGATTGTGGTGATGGCTGCAGAATTCACTATTTGGTGAATATACAAAAGCCCACTGAACTGTACAGTTTAATTAAGTGATTTTTATGGTATGTGAATTATATATCAATGAGAGTATTATTTAAAAAAGAGAGAGAAATGAAAAAAAGAGTTTCTACACAAAGTTCTAAACCAATCTGCTTGAAAGATTTATTTTGCCTCCAGGCCAGAAAAGCCTACTACTATCAGATAAATTATCAAGTATAATTTTAAATTTTGTCCTAGCGTTTGAGTTTGACTCATGCAATAACTGGCTTTTGATTCTAATATCTCAAAATTTTGAACTCAACCTCATCTGCATCACCCTAAAATACCATTAGAGGGATTTATAGATTTAACTTTGAGCATAGTATTTCTCATATCCAATTGCCACATGTATGTTTTATAATCTGCTTACCTCTTCTCCTCTTCTCAGGAAAGGATATCCAACTTTACATGTGAGATTATGATTGGATTCACAACTGTCTTTTTGGATAGCCTTGGAAGAAAAAGTAAACAGAATTAGAGCAGACACACAGGTGAAATACTTGAGTTTGGTTTTCCAGAATTTTCCCAGCTGTGCCTTGGACTCTGCCTTGCTAAGTAAGATTTGACTCTCAGTTCAGTTGGGAGAGTCACAACATTCTGAGATCACCTGTCTCACCATCCATGGAAAATCTGAAAACATTATTTAAGGGAGACTGAAAGCCAAAGCACATCACATATCTTGTCTAGGTGTCCCACTGCACAGTGGAAGTATTAACAGCATGTGCCACATAGGGTGATTAGGTGGCTGGACGAAATAATCCACACATACTAGACTGCCACATGGAAGCCCACAGTGAGTGGTTGTCATGAGAAGTTTCACTCAGTGGTAAGAGCACAGGTTCTGACCCAAGACCACCAGGAGTTCAGTTCTGACTCCATCATTATTAGCTTTCTCCTTGTCAAGACTCCTCACTTATCTGAGCCTGATTTTCTGTCAAGTGAGGTTAGTCATACTCTATTTCATTAAATTGAAAATGCCACTGAATAGTAGGAGACTCCTCATTATTTTGCTTACAAATAAGAGGGGGGAAAATGCTGCCAGTTGAGTAAACGTATCAAATGTAAAGTGCAGTTACAGCAAAGTTAAAATGTGACAGAAAGGGTTTATCTTAGAATCTCTGTAGTACAATAATACCTATTTACTTAATGAGAATTGAGTAAGTGGAATGCTTAGAACAGTGCCTGGAACATAATATGAAAAGACTGTCATTATTATTACTGTTCTTATTGTTAATAGAAATAGAGGAGACACATTGTTTATTTTTATAGTCCTCCCTCTCTACCAAGGCCATGAAGTTAGCTGAAGAGGATACTGGCAATGATTTTTAATAGTCCACATTCCAGAGAAAAATTCAGTGGTAACATTTTTCTAGCATCACTTTGCATATTTGTATTTATAATTAACATTCTTTACTGAATCTAAAATATGTGGTAGTAATGGAGAACATTTTTTAAGCCTCTGTTAGTCATCATGTCCTTAAGTGATATCCTAATAAACAGAGAGAAATATCAGCAAAAGTCTAAATTTACAGAAACTAGACAATAGAGTTTTAATATCATATTAATAAGGGTATGGTTTTTAATATGAATCATACATATTACTAATTCATATACATATAGACAGAATTGTAAATAAGGGGGATTCATTCAGAGATCAGAATTAAAAGCAAAATTCAAATGCTAAAGTACTAATTATTCCTGATACAGCATCTTATGCAGCTATATGTTATTGCCAAGATAAAAAAAAATTCTGTTATGGCAATGAGACATTGTAATTTAACATCTCTCTTACCAACGTAAGGATTTTACATAGAAAATGAGAAATGGTATCTTGATTTTTCTTCATGTAAACATTTTTTTGTTCCATACATGCATTACTCTCTCTGCACCTCTGTGCAACTGTCTTGACTTTGTTATGTTTATGTTTTTCTTTGAGTTTGTCTCAATTTCAGCTATGTAATGCCTCTATGAGATGTATGATTTTGATACATCAGTGATCCTATCCTCATACTGAATCTAAGAAAAATCATAGATCTCTAAAGACATTCATCAAAAAAAACTTTTTAAAAAAAGTTTCATACTTTCACCATTAGTGAGTACTAATAATTTGTCCAAAATGCTCTCTATTCTTCTAAACTCAATAAAAACAATTAGTTCAGTAGCAGGAAAAGTAGGCTCAATAAATGATTATTACAAGAATAAACAAATATAAAACAAAAGTTTACCTCAATTCCTGAAAAAATTAGATTTGGAGAATAGTGCACTATGGTTCTGGTGTTATAGGCACTGTCCTTTTTATTTTTGACTGTGAGACTAACATTGAACTTATCGTTGTGGGACCTGACGATAAGCAGGCCCTTTTCTGTGGTGGATACTTTCAGGGCAAGGTCCGAGATACATTTTTCCTTGTTTCCACAGTCTTTGGCGAAAGGAATCTGAAATGGTCACAGGAAAGCATTTTTCAACATTTAGTTAAGCATGATTGAAAATTACTTATTAACCTGCTTAGTGAAATGACATATTGCCAAACTAAGTTAAGCAACTCGTAAAGAGAACAGATTCCACTGCAGAAGTCATAAGGAATTTTAGATTTATTCCTATAATTTATAGGGAAAAATAATAAACTTCTGGATATAAATTCTTCTAGTCCTTTAAAGAATGCACAGTTTTCACACATGTTTTTTTGTTGGCTTTAGTCTGCCAGAGCAGAACAGTTTCAAAAGAATCAAGTCAAGTACTCTAAGATCTAAATCTATGAGAGAACACTTTAACACTCAACCCCAATTATGAGATTTTCTATTGAAAAGAAATACTTAGGAATGTAATAGAGCTCAGAGGTAAAAAATGGTCAAGCCACATAACTAGGAGCTTTTCTTGACTAGTCTTTCCATTAAGCCCTACCCTCTTATCTAAACCTTCACTAAGAGCTGTCCATTCTACCTCTCTTCTAAGTATCTCCCAACTCTCCATTTCCATCACCTCTAGCCTAGCCATCATAATCTCCTCCCTCAACTAATGCAACAGCTTCCTAAGTGGTCTCATGCACCCACTCTTGTTCCAACAACTGTTCCTCCAGTCATTCTCCACATTGCAGCCGGAGTAATCCTTAAAAAAATAGAAATCCAGTGCTATCACTGAAACAATTAAAACTATCAATAGCATTCCATTGTTCTTCAAGATATCTGTGCAGTAGCACAAAGTCAGAAATGACCTGGTTCCTGCCTATGCCTCCCTCCTTATCCCACATTACCTTCCCACCTTGCTCTTCAGCTTCAGCCACATTAAAGAGTTTAGTGCAGTTCCTTTATGCCTCAGAACTTTTACACATATTTCTGTGCATAAAACACTGCTCCCTCCACTCCCATGAATAGGATGGAAAATCCTCCTGTGCTTCAGGTCTCAATTTAAATGTCACAACTTCTGTGTCTACCTAGGCAGAAGTTCCCATCAAACGATTAAATTCTCCTCCAGACCACATGCTTTAATTCCTACATAATACCTGTTTCCTAGGTTGACTGTAAACTCTGAAGCTTGGTACATATAAGACACACAATAAATATATTTGAAAGGAGGAAAGTGAAAGTGAGAGATATGGGTACGGAGAAAACGAATTCCCCATCCCTGACGTTTCCTCCATTGGTGCCACCCCATCTTTCTACTTGCTCACTCACTCTTTCTCAGGGGCGAGACATTGGACTCTGTGAATTTGGAAGCAGGAGCAGGGTGAACACAACTCAGTCCCTTCCCACCTCTTCTGCTCTTGGGGCAGCACTGTGCCCATGGGAAGCATACATACTTGCTCTATATGTCCATTCTGTAAGTTTTATGAGGTGGGCCCCCTTGAAAGAGGCCTGAGATTGATGAGCACTGCTGATGATGTACTTGGTTATCTGTGGTCTAAGCCTTGTTCAGTAGGAGGACGCCCAATATACCTAAGCCACGCCTGAAGTCAGTGTTCATTAGTAATAAAGGGAGTTCCAGTAGGCTAACCCATGTCTTTCTTTCAAATAGTCCTAAATTTAGGGGAGATAAAAATAGGCGGTATTTATAAGTTCCCTCCAACAATAGGAAGCAGAAGAGTTGAGGAAAGTCTAGAAGAATCTCATTCTTTTTTTAAAAAATTGATTTAGGGTTGTGTGTGTGTGTGTCTATGTGTTTCAGGTTTTTTCCACCCAATATGTTCACATATAGGCATTTCGAATTTTAAAAAAATCTGACTTACATATTCATGTACTGAATTTGGTAGGGAATCATCAAGAACAGGCCCATTTTCTGGATCAGTAAGATTAAAATCCAAAGTTATCCTTACAGAGTCCCGAAAGTCATGCTTGTCCTACAGGTTGAAACATAACATATTTTATCATTGGTATCATATTTGCTCCATGTTCTGACCTTGTTTTGGCTTCCTTCTTCTTCCCCTGTGGGTCAGGCTTACTGGAACATTCTTATGCACCTGATGTGACATATGATCTTATCAGGCTTTTGCTTCATTGGAGAGAGACTGCCTTCTGCCTTGATAAGGGACACTGCTGAATGCAAAGACTTCAGAGTATGATCAGTTGATTCACCCAGCTTCTCAGGGGCCCTGCTGGAGTAATAGGATGTGCCATACTTTGCCATATCAGCATATACCACTCTGGGCTCCTTGCATAGAAATATCTTTTCTCTTGAGATCTTGAGATAAAAACTGCCATGTAATACTTGCAACTTCAAATGAGCGAACTTTCTTTAAATTGAGTTGAATTTCATTAGTATAATATATGCCTCGAGATGCAAGAATTTAATAATGTCAAATGATATGTAAGTAATATGAATGCAATCAATATTGTTTTATAATGTCACTAGTAACAGCCATCATTTATGACATGTCTGGAATTATGAGCTTTATACACATTATTGAGAAGAATTTCAATAGTCCTCCAAGATGAATAACTATTGTAGTCATTATTTTACAAATGAAAAACTGGGCCTCTAAGAGACTAAACAACTTGGTCAAAATCACTTGGAACGTGGGGAAGCTTTGAGACAAATTCCATCTTGGCTGACTCCAGAACAAATGTCAATGTATCTATTAAAATCCAAAAGAATTTTAGAAATTTTGAAACTAGATCATTCCTTTTAAAACCAAGTGCCTACATATAGCTAGATTCTACATTCTGGACAAATATACACTACGGTGATTTCTAGCAGGTTGAAGGCATCTGGTTTCACACCCTTTCAAATTTTATACAAGTTCTAACTCCTAAATGTTCAGTTCTGATGAAGTAAATAGGAGGATAACTCCAGTTTTTTTTCTTTCTGATTATAGATTGATCTTAGTATTGATAGATAAGTTAATTTTGATATATGCTATGGGGAATATTGACTTGAAAATCACTGAAGAAAAATACAGTACACCAATAGGCTTATTTTCTGTCACTTCCCTACCCTGACTATATTTTAAAAATATGGAATATGAATACATCAAGAATACAGAAATAAATCAGATGTGGGGGGAAATCAGCCTGTTTTCCTCTAAAATTCCAGGATCATGTATAAGTCTCAAGTCTGTCTCAGTCACTAAAACCAGTATTTTCTCATTACATCCACTCTTCCCTCTTTTTTTTTTCCTTTAAGTATCATGTACATTATAAAAAAATGTTAAGAAACTCCTGCCCTTATTGGGAACATTCCCTATATACATAATGACTCAATAAAATGTATTTTAAATGGTTCAAACTGGCTTCTTAGCCATCTCTGGAGATTAATAATTTGCTTCTCAAGGCTCCCTTATTAGTGTAATAGAAAGAAACTTAGGTAGCACAGAGCCTACGGATGATAGAAAATACCAGATTTTTCCCCTTCAATTTAAAGTCAAAGAGTGAAATACATAGTTCAGTGGACAAGAAGGGACCCCAGAAAGCATATGGCTCAACAGTTTCTCCTCAGGGCATGTAAGCAGATGAGGCCTACAAAAGTTAAATGATATTTTCAATTAGAAAGAATAAGTGAATGAATGTAAAAAACAAACGAATGAATGAATGAATGAATGAATGAAGAAGGTTTCTTATCAACCAGTGCACTGTGCCTTCTACTATTCCATAATATATGGATGACTGATAACACACAGGGAAGATGAAAGATAGTTTTATGAAATGCATTTGGAAATTAGAAGATCAGGCCTGTGATTTTCTGATAAAGTGACCAAATAAAATGAAGTTTACTTCATCATGCGCACTTTAAAATAAAAATCATAAGATTGACTTGAAATAAGACATCTGTGCTTTATTCTTGATTTGGAATAAAGCCGTTATAACATATGATTTACTTGCCAACATGTAGAAGGAAAGCTTAGTGCATTCTGATTCTTCAACTGTGATGTTTCTTTGAATCTTTCTTTCTTGGGTTCCAGAGAAAAAACTTCGTGATATCTGTCTTAGTGAATCTAGTGTGACACGGTACTGCATATCTGGAAACAAAATGACAGAAATATTTCTTGGGGTGATTTTCATATGGTCCAGTTCATTAAATTAGCATTAGAAAAAAATCTCTTGAGCAATCAGTCAACAGAAAGTTTCTATTACTCAGCTTATCGGCACTACTGTAGTACAATGGTAGTCCCAGTCATGAAGATAACCTTCAGGAACTCTACAGAACCACTTTCTCTGTGTGTGTATGTACATATGCACATCCACACACTCCTACACATGTATGCCAACATATAAACTGATTTTCTGATCACACATGTGTTAATTGGGTTTCACTTAAATTATTTTTTTTAGTTTAGCAATGTCGAAGCCTTGTTTAGAATATTGATTTTATTTCAATAGACACAAAAATATACACTAATGAATTCTTTTCTATTTTATGAAAAAGTCACTTCACACTCTTCAAAGCACATAATAAAAGAAGCTTACTAAGTAAGTTTAATAAAATAGGTGTACTAAAATAAAAAATAAGTTAAACCTATACTTATTTGATCGCTTAGTTACTCTATAAAAATAAATGAGACTGAAATAATGGCTGTATATGGAAATGTAAATCATATTTTATATTTCTATACCTAATTTATCTTCTAGTCAGAGGGCTATTGCAGAGCATAATTATGCACACATAGAGCAAACTAAGAAAAATAGATTTTAAGGATTAATGATTTTTCGTATTCTACTTACATTTAGCTTATAGAGTAAATTACTCTTTTGCAACCAGTGGCCTCCACAGTTTTGACTCCAACATATTTCAATATCATTAAAAAAACACCTCAGGAAGTGTACGTGTAGGGAGGAGGACATACCTAGACTATGCTTGAGAACACACACACGGAACATGTCTGATTCTCAAAAACCAGGGTCACCTTCTGAGTGGAGCAAAGAGATCTCAGAAAGTGGGGGTGGCAAAGCATTCAAGTCCTTTGCAATACCAGTCTTACCAAAGAGAGGGCAGGAGAAGGAAGAGAGGGTTTGTGAAAACCCACAGGAAGGAAAACTGGGCTTCTTTGGAGCCCAGTTTCCAAACTTTACTTCTGAATTGGTATTATTATTGTTGTTTTTAGCACATGGTTGTTTGTGGTAAATGGGAGAGCCAGAGGGGAACTATGGACTGTGGAGACCATTGCATATAAGCATATAGTTTCTGCTCCACATTTTATTGGGTTCTACAACATATTCTTTCCTCAGTAGATTTTTTTTTAAGGTTCGACATGTTCACATGGGCAAATCTGATATGCAGATCCCTAACATGGGGGAAAATATAATATCTTACTGGATTTCATCATGCGGGAGCAAATGTATTGTCCTCCTGCCCCAAAGTACTTGGTATACATATGACACTTACCAGCTACAAAAATGGTGTCTTCTTTGGACTTTAATTTCACATCAAAACACACGGTAGCATTTATGCATACTGTTTCCTTTCCTTCCACACGGCAGTTTTTCTTTTGAATATTCACTTTATTGGGTTCAAAATTCATGGTCACTTTAACTACAGCCACATCTCGGGACCTACAAACATAAACAATGATGATTATTCCCATATCTTCACATTTAATGCATGCCATCATTATGGGAGCGCAATGTGAATGCACTGATGGGGATTATTTTTTGTGTATAGTTGGGCTTGCAGGATTCAATTTCTTTGGTGATTTTTAAAAAATTTTTTTCTCTTTGGTGATTTTTAAAAAAATATTTATTTTTTTTAGCTATTTTTAAAGATTTTATTTATTTGAGAAAGAGCACGCGCAAGAGTGAGAGAGCACGTGCATGAGCAGGTGCAGTGTTCTCTCTCCTGATGGAGGCCTGCATGGCTTCTTCCCTTCCTCTAATAAGATGGTATTTAAGTCTGAATTCTAAGCCGCCTCAAAGAATTACTCATTTTTCTCTGGGTATCTCCCATGTGTACATGGGCATGCATGTTAATAAACTTCTGTTTGTTTTTCTCTTGTCAATCTGTCTTTTATTGTAGGGGTATCAGCCAAAAACTCGGAAGGCTAGAAGGAAAATTATTTTTCATTCCTTACAGTTCATAAGCCAAAAATCTGTTTTGCCTGTGATGGAAGGAAGATGGAACCAAGTGCTCAGGTGCAACCTCAGAACCAAAACCATATTTTGGGAATCTTTGAGTTTGTTCCCAATCTGGAAAGAGTCCAAAGGCCCATGAACAACTTTTGTGCACTGTAATACTTGTACAAACAAGTACAAGTACTATAGCTACGTATCTTGTGAATACATAGGTCTTTGATTTGCTTTTACATTAAAGAAATTATAATTATTTTTCTTTTAAAATATTTTACCCATAGAAATCATGGAAACATAAAAAAGGAAACAAATAAAACAGAAATCACTTGTAATTCTACCACTCAGCAATAATCACCATTAATATTTGATATGCTTCTTTTTCCCTGCAGAAGAATATATCTCTATACATATAGGTGTGTGTGTGTATAGAGAGAGACATATACACACATGCATATACATCCATACATACTTTCAGAACATCACAATATAATGAACAGATTTCCAATATTTGTATTTTTCTGGGAACATTATTTCTAATGGCAATATATTATTCCAACATATGCATGTGTTGTAATCTATTTACTCAGTCCTTTCTCATTGGGCATTTGTCTTAATTTATTTTTTTATTTTTTTAAAGATTTTGTTTATTTATTTGACAGAGAGAGAGAGAGATCACAAGTAGGCAGAGAGGCAGGCAGAGAGAGAGGGGGAAGCAGGCTCCCCGATGAGCAGATAGCCTGATGCGGGGCTCAATCCCAGGACCCTGAGATCATGACCTGAGCCGAAGGTAGAGGCTTTAACCCACTGAGCCACCCAGGCGCCCCTGTCTTAATTTATTTTTTAAAAAAATAGTTACTATCACAGTGCTGTGATAACTCCAATGATTATATATCTTAGATGTAGATTAAATCTCTAAAATTTTTTAGGAAGCAAATTCCTTGTTAAAAAGTATGAATATTTTAAGGTTCTTTAACACTTATTGGCAAATACCTTCTAATGCATTTTAACCAGTTTACTCTTTCACCAGCAATGAAGTAGCATGTCTAATTCCCTGCTTAGTAGTTTGGATCCTTCAGGAATGAGGCTGCCTTGACCACTTCCCACTGCACATCCCTCTGCCCCAACTAGGTCTTTAAAGAGGTTACGGTGCAATTTATTCCACATAATGGGGCTCTCCATATCTGCTCCTCAATATCCCTGATTGGGGAGGGCTTCTGTTTATTGCTTGCCACCTATATCCACTCTCAATCCCTCCTTCAGCATTGTAAATCTTGTCCCAGTCTGTTGGTCTGGTCCATTCTGCTGGGCAATGATAGGGGTCCAACGCTGTCATTTTGGCCCATCAGTGATAAAGCACTGACTGGATATAAAAGAGGCCATAAATAAGTCTTCAGAGCTTTTTAAGAAATCTTTGAAACAAAACTGGAGAGTAAAAATTACCCTTATAATGCATATATTTTTAATAGGGGAGTGAATACACTAAATATTTTTCGAGTTAAAGTTATCATAATAAATTAATCCAGGATTAACAGTTTAAACAGAGACTAACTGTACCCTTTGTTCCTGACACTGGTGACTTCTGGTTTGGAGCCCTGCTTTTGGGTGAGCCCTCCCCAAAGTCACAGCTACATGCTGCCCAGCATTCTCCTTTCCTAGGCACCACCTTACAGTTTCCCTCCCCCTACTGTACAGTTAAAACATTTTTAACATAATGGTTATTATCCGTGTATAGTTTAGTGTACAATTTTCATTTGACCATAAGTTCTTAAGCATTATCTCTATTTTTAATTAAATTTTTTTTCAAATTTTTAAGTTGAATTATAGTATATAATATTATATTAATTTCAGGTGCGTAACATAGTGGTTCAAAAATTGTATTCATTATGCTATGCTAACCACAATAAGTGCAGTTACCATCTATGTATGTTATGGTAAAAATATAATATATATAATATATAACTATATAATAAAAACAGAATGATGCACAATTGTCTAATTATACATATTAGGTAAATGAGTGAAGAGTCAATTACCCTGAAAAGTTGTGAACTACTCAA
Organism: Potos flavus; assembly: GCA_028534135.1. Taxonomy (NCBI): domain Eukaryota; kingdom Metazoa; phylum Chordata; class Mammalia; order Carnivora; family Procyonidae; genus Potos; species Potos flavus. Next base: position 100,044,717 of record CM052895.1, read on the forward strand.
AGTTAGGCATGTTTTCTTGTTTATATGATTCTCTATGGGGCCCTCTTCTTTCCTATACTGCTCCCTAAAACAGAATACCTACCTTAGTGCCAAGTACATAATAAATACCCCAAATTAAGAGTTGGTTCTACTTGTTCCTTTAATATGGTTTCTCCATTTTAAGATTTACTGACTCCTCCAGCTTCTTTAACTACATAACTTTTATCTAAATAATGGGGTACAAAAGAAAACAGGTGTTTGGTATGACAGGAGGTCCAATCATACTCTGAGCTCTGGAACGATTTGTGCAGTACTTTCGGATGAATTGGATGTTATTAAAATACATACCAGAAGAGGGCAGCACCACCAATGCCGCCAATAGTCACATCAGTCAGACCATCGTCATTTAAATCCATTTCTCCGTGGATAGACTGGCCAAAAAATTTTAGTGTCTTGCCGTCTCCACCTGATGGAATACGCTGTGAAAGTTCCAACAGAGAGTTTTTATGCCAGAAGTATCTCTTCAAAAACAGTTTTAAATAAATCTTAGAACGTGGATTGGTCAACAAAAAAATGAAAATTAAAGATCTTTTGGAAACCTGCCTAAGAAGCCCCTCATGTGGAGACAAGTTGAATTACTCAGATGTTACCAAAGGTTATTCTTTTTATAGTACAGACAAAATAATCCAGGGTTACTGACACCAGAGAGAGGGGAAAAATTTTTATAACGTCATCTTGTCTAATGCTCAAGGAAAACATTGTGAGTAATTGGCTCTCCATTCTAGTTCCCACTCAGTCCCATAACACAGAGATATTTAAAGAAACTGGAACCTTGAGAACACATCATACATGCAAGGATGGGAAAAGTTTGCCTTAGGGGTTAGTTTGGGGTTCACAGAATTTGGGGGGTAGATATAAATAGCACATTCCATCAAATACATTTTCCAGTATATGATCTTCTTTGCTAAAAGTCAAGGGCACTATAAACTCAATAGGTACAAATGAATGTGGAGTTCTTGATGCCTGATTTGTGCACATACCCACACATAATGTGTTTAATATTCGTACTGCTGATTTAGCTTTGGTTCAAGCTGATAATACTTTAATAGAACCTGATGGCAAGGAGACAGGACTGACAGACCCTCCCTAAACTTGAGGTCTTCTTAAAAACTATAAATTAAGAAGCCAAATAAGGCAAACCAAATGGAAACATTTTTCATGCTGAAATGTTTGCGGCTCATTGGGAAGTATTTCCTTACTTTTTCAGCAAACAAACCAGAGACATCTGCCTCATTGGTTCTGGAGGAGTTCATTCAGTTTGATTCTGGATTATGGCATACATAGGCAGCACCTTTGGTTACCATGGAAACAAGTGAGCACATGCTCACCTATTCTTGGGAAAGCATTTTGCCAATAATTAAGCAAACTCAACTGTAATATTCTTTTTTTGTTGTTATTTAAAGCTGCACCTTGAGTTACCACCATTTTATAAAATAAATTTCTTATGAGAATCTATCCTATTATTAATGATTTAAATATCCTCTTTTTTCTTTCCTTTTTTTTTTAAAGGTTATTTTATTTTATTTTTTTTTGGCAGAGAGAGAGACACAGTGAGAGAGGGAACATGAGCAGGGGGAGTGGGAGAGAGAGAACAGTCTTCCCGTGGAGCAGGGCGCCCGATGTGGGGCTCCATCCCGCTGAAGGCAGACACTTAACGACTGAGCCACCCAGGTGCCCCTAAATATCCTCTTTTTTCTACTGCAAATGCCATTTCAGTAAGTTTTCAGGATTAATAGTGCAGGAATAAAGTGGTAGAACACAAGAAAGAAATGACTTCCTACAGTTCCTCATTCCGTCATGCTCCCATGGTTAATATAGCCTGTTTTCAGTTAAGTAATACCATGAAAACTTTTGAATTATTTGAAACCAGATAATTTACTAAGTGGATGAAGGTTTGTTACTGAAATATGCCCTTTACTTTGTTTCACTAATGTTATTATGACTTTATGAAAAATTAAGCACAACTTCACTTGAATGGATTTTGAGAATTCTGTCAACTATAGTACAAAAAGAACAATTATAAAAAGAAATAATTGATGTTCTGATTTTCTTTTCATGTTATATAAGTAGTTCAATGCCTAACTACTTAGCGTTACTTAAAAACAGACAATTAATTAGAAGAATTCATTTAAACTCTCCTACTTTTATAGTGCATTAAATACTTCTGCAAATTGGTATTTTTCTTATGTAGGAAAAAATTACATTTATGGATTAGAACCATTAACTGATAATAAATTTAAAACAAGAACAACAGAAATCCCCTGCAAGTTAAGCTTAGTTATTCAGATTTTTTTCCAAGAGGGATTACTTGTGAGGAAATTATAAACCTTCAGGAATCCAAATTCATTTGACAGATATATACCAATTTAATTCGTAAATGTAAATGTAATGCATTTCATTATAACATGGATATTGAATATAAAAACAATAATCTCATATTCTTTATTTGCTAAATCATATCATTATTATTCTCTTATTCAGAAAATGGTATCCTCTGTTTAGGATCAGGCACACTACAACTGTTAAATAGCATCATTAAAAGGGGTTTTTTTTTTTTTTTGGTTTATGTTTGACTATTCCGAGAGCTCAGATCATGGAGACATGGCAAATAACAACAGGGGGAAAAAAAACTAGATAAAAGGATAAAATATAAAATAATGCTTCTGTAAAGAAAACTTAAAAGAGAACTAAATCTAGTTTCCCAAAGAGTCAGAAGAAAAAAAAATCAAATAACTCATGAAGCAAGACAAGAAGCAAGCCTAGCGTTGAACCCACTTATCGTTTAAGGGTAGGAATGTATAGGTTTAACTTCTTACTTGTGCGTACTCTTTCCTGATAGTCTTGCCACTCCCATGATAAATGTACACGGCTCCCCCATGATCATCTTCCAGGGGAGCTCCTATCACTATGTCATCAAATCCATCAAGATTGAGGTCTCTCACAGCAGCGATAGCTGTTCCGAAACGAGCCCCGCATGGCTCATTTTTGTTTTCTTTTGTGCATGAATTGTGCTTCAGAGATGAGCAGCAAGTCTGCTTAATGGGCTCCAGGCTCATTTGATATTCAAATCTTGTCTGGAAGAAAGATAAACAGGATACTTATGGATTTCTATCATTACTACAGCACAGTGAAATTTTTAAGTACATGCTAAATCACCGCTGTTAAAAACCATTTGTACATCAACACTAAAGTTTGTAAAATTTCTTAGAAAGGGTGCTTACCTGAGAGCCAAGTTAAAGATTTTAAAGAACAGATTGTAGAAGTGTGGGGAAGAAGGCATCTTGAGGATTTTAATGGATTCTCTTTTTAATGCAACCAAGTGAGTATATAACTCACAGAATGTTTTTAAAGCCAAAGAACTGAACTTTTAAATCCTCAGTTCAGCCCTTTATCCTTCCTTCATCCCAAATTTGCTTCTTTGAAAAGTCTCTATATAGTCTCCTCTATAGGGCAGAAAGGAAATCGCTCTGTCCAAAAAGCAAATTTTTCCCAAAGCTATCTAGAGCAAAAAAAACCCCGAAAAACTCAGTAAAGAAAGTACTAGTAATAATGGACAGGAACATACGTTCTAGGAAAAAAGGGAAAAATAGCACAGGACAAAAAAAAAATTGATAGGAGGAAGCAAACAAAATGATAGGGAGAAAGATATATAATTTATGAATTAAAAAATTAATTGGAGAGACTCCAAGAATTTAAAAAGCTAAATAGATGAATACGGACTTTGCTACAGACAGCAAAACAAAACAAAAACTCTTCTAATGAAGAAGTCAAGAATTATTTCACCTAACATGTGATGTCTAAAGTCAGGAGTGGCAAACAAATCTCACTCCAGCCCAGTGAAGTATTCCAAAGACCACAGTAGTTTGCTGAAACTGTCTGGTGTCACTGCCTTAAAAAGCACTACTCCATAGTCTCTCTGCTTCCCCTACTCTGTTTTGACAACTAATGCAGTTTTAAGTGCTAATGTTCCCAACACCTCCAGGCCAGAGTGATGAATGGCTGCCCTGTGAGTTTATTTAGCAGTTTAATGAGATTTATACTTATCTTTATTTTATATTTTCTGCTAAAAAAGAATAGTTCACATTTCCAAGCAGAAAATATCTAATGGTTTGAACTACCTTACCAGAATTCTGAAATGTTTGTTTAGAAACTGAGCAGTTGGTGGGGGTAAAGAGGCCCTGAAAAATTCTTTGCTCCTTTTTCCAAAGTGAGTACAAAATTAGAACTGCATTACTTACTTGAAACTGAAACAAAGGAAGAGATATTCCTGAAATTCTACCAAACTCAGAGGTACCATTACCTGATTCAGAGCGTACACGTATACTTTCCCTTGTTCCTCTTTCTCTGTTCCCATGTACATGGGAGCCCCAACCAGAAGAATGTCGGTATTAGAATCTTTATCAATGTCAACTGTGGTTAAAACACTGCCAAAGTAGGAACCAATCTAGGGTACAAAAAAAACCCAAAATAGTCTGATGAACATCAGAAATTCTCAAGATAGCTAAAAGCCCACATTTCTTTAACTTATCCTAATCTAGAAGAGTATTTGAGATTCAGACAGATATAGAAATAGAAATAAAATATAGAAATGGATTCTACCTGAGAGCTCTTTATTGGCTCTTGTGGGGGGCTAATAAACAGGCAGACCGACCCCTGAGGATGAGCAGCGGTCATAGATTGTGCAGTCTGAGCGTAAGAAAAATGGCTTCCTTTAGATTTCATTCTAACGTCTCTTTCTTTTCCGAAAAGCAGAAAAGATAAGTAACGCCAACATGATTTTTTTAAGGAAATAAAATGAGATTAAACAATAAAAGGCATTCTGGGATGGCTTCAATATATGTTTATAAATGTATATATAAAATATATATATTATAGATATGTTGTACATATATACATATATGTATATTATATATAATATGTATATATTATACATATATACGTATATATGTATAAAAATATGAAATAAAATACAATAGGAAGAACTGATTTGTCTTGGGATACTGGTGCAGGGAATTTCACCCTGTAGACTTAGATTGTTTACTCGCACACCTGATAAATTATTGAACACTGCATCTGAAACTAATGATGTACTATAAATTGGCTAATTGAATTTAAATTAAAAAAAAGGAGGATTGGGGCGCCTGGGTGGCTCAGTCGGTTAAGCGTCTGCCTTCAGCTCAGGTCGTGATCTCAGGGTCCTGGGATTGAGCCGGGTTTGGGCTTCTTGTTCAGTGGGGAGCCTGCTTCTCTCTCTCCCTCTCCCCTTGCCCCACACATCCTCTCTCTTGCTCTCTCTCTCTCAAATAAATGAAATATTAAAAAAAGATTGTTTACTCAACAAAATGGCTAAGTCTTGTCCTAGCACTTGTGGAAGATAGAAAAATACAAAAGGATTGCAGGGGACCATCCCCTTGCAGCAGTGTTTTGATTTTTAACGATATGGATGTGTTTTAGGGAAATGCAGGAGACTTATACTTCATTATCTAAATGTAACAACCTTCCCGAATATTGATCTGTGTTTAATATTTGATGCTCTTGATAACTGTCTTATTGAAACTTCCTGTTTTGGCTTCCATGATTTTAATTTTGCTCTCTTGATTCTGCCATGATGTCACAGCCAGCCTTTGTTTTCATCTTTGCTGGCTCCTTTTCCTCCTCCCATGCCCTAGGATTTGGCGTCCCCTAAGCTAAGACCTGCACACTTTTCCCCCATTCTCTTCCCCTAGACGGCCAATCCTTCTGAACATTTCTATTACTGAAAATTGCAAATTTCATTCTCTCTTCCTCTTAAGGCTCCAATTCTGCATTCCTAGACATTGCTAGACATTCAGACAACTGCTAGACATTGCTTTTGAATGTCCTTTCCTCATAGGTTATAAAAGGTTTAAAAGGTTTTTTTTTTAAGTTGAATTAATTACAAACATAAATAAAATGCTGTAAGATGTAGCAACCTCGGGGCTTGATTCCCGCATGACAATAGCCATCTGGAGCTGAGTGGGAGCTAAATGTTCAGATGGCTCACGAGCTGTCCAGTCCATGGTTCCCACCACTTCCTGCTGTCTTCTGTGTAGTAGCTTTATTTATTTACTTTACCTTTCTGACACCCATAACCATTTGAATTTGTGCTCACTGTTACAGGAAATTGTAAAACCAAATACCATTTAAAAAAAGTATCTACACTGCTTGAGTTACTGACATTCTAATAATGGTGCCACCTTTCTCTCAGATTCCCAGGCTTGAAACTTAAATCATTCATAATTTAAATCATTTGTAACTTTCATGAGCAATTTTCCACAGAATTTTCACTTCCTGTCTTGTAGACAATTAATAGAGTGATATCAGACCCAGGATGTCATACGAAATGCTTCGTTTCACAATCCTGTCAGTTCCTCCTTATTTATGTCTACTACACTCCTTCCTTTTCCATTTTTATTGGTGATACATCATTTTAGGCTCTCCTCACCTTAGCCTTTTTTAGATTGTTGCTGCATTTTCGGATTTCAAGTGTGGGCAAACGGCTAACAAAACCCTTTCACCACGTTTTATTATTCTATATATATGAGAGTCTTTATATATGAGACTCTTACTTTTGGTTCACTCTAACTCTGTTCCCCTGGACATCTGTGGAGAAAAGGAGTTCGATTATATCACTAAGCAATATTGAGAGTGGTAAAACTAATCTCTGGTTGGGACGTTGCATTTAGGCTGTGGGGATTTATAAATACCTGATGGGGCTAACATAGTCTGGGCTTCCCAGGATGACTGCACACCCTTAGCAGGAGCTCTGGAAGCTAGGTTTGTGGTATCATTATAAAAGATATTGGCTCCTGTGGGGCATTAAAGAGAGGGCAGCTCTGTCCTTGCCTGATGTGTCTGTCTGCCCTCACCGAAGCTGTTCTGCTGCGCTGGGCAGCTGTGAGTACACCTGCAGGGGAGGAAGGCTGATGCTGCCCTGCCTCGTGGAGTAGTTGGTGATGGGAGGAGGGGTTAGGGGCAGTCTGGTGAGTTGGGATATTTAGTGAAGCTTAAATGACTGCAATGCAATACTAACCAACAGCATAGATGTTTCAGTTAAAAAATATTTACATATATTTATGTCTGCATATTGCATGTATAATTTCTGAAACTACTTTTAGTATTCAATATCATCTAACGAGAATTTTTTGATTTTACATAACTTCCCATTACTTCCAGGAGACGATCCAAATTCTTTAGTTTGCCACTCAAAACCTCACACAACTGGGGTCTGAGTTATCTTTCTATCTGGCTCTTCTGCTCTTTCTACCTATCTACAGTCCATCCTTCCTTCTAGACTAATCTTATCTCGTATTAAGACTTTTGGTACCAATCCTAGCTTAAAATAATCTTTCCATCTTCTGCATTTCCTGCCTATGCCATTGGCATTTTCCTGCTTCTTAATGTTTTAGATATTTTTCTTTATATGTATATATTTGTACATCTTTACATAATCATCTATTCATCTTACCTCCATATCCATGCAACTGAATTAGTCCTGAGGCCAAAGATGTGGGCATTTTACCTCTCTGCAAGGAAGTTAACACTGAAGCCCTGTTTAAGGTTGATGTTGACTATGAGAGTACTTTTTCTTTTTTAAAGATTTTATTTATTCATTTGACAGAGAGAGAGAGCAGAAGCAGGGGGAGTGGCAGAGGGAGAGAGAGAAGCAGACTCCCCACTGATCAGGGAGTCCGATGTGGGCCTGGATCCCAGGACCCTAGGATCATGATCTGAGCCTAAGACAGGTGCTCAATTGACTGAGCCATCCAGGCGTCCCAGTACTTTTTCTTTTTTAAAGTTTAGGACAATTGGTGGTTAATTTAAATTTACACAGAGTATAACGGATTAAATTAAAACGATAATTTCCAGGCTTACCTGTTCTCCACTGAGTGTCTGGAGAATCTTGATGTCTCCATCTTCCATCCTGTAGATGACAACCTGGCCCATATGATTGTACCGTGGCTGCCCAGCAATGTACAGCACATCTCCAGAAACAGTCGCGGAGTTCACTGTGTAACCTGACAAAAGAGAGATGCCAGATGTTAGATATACTATCTGACTCCTTAAAGTCTACACAGAATAATTTAATATCCAATTTAAATGGCTGGGAGAATCATTTTTATATGCTTATGTAGATTTCTCTTTTTTCGAAAATATTTATTTTTTAATGCAGGGAAGTTTGTCTCTGTAGCATCTTTTAGCATGCTCTCTGATTATCTACTGTGACTGCTTTGTCCACCCCCCCACCTCGGTTTTTCATTGTTTAAAGGCACAAATGATATAACAATGATAACAGAAGAAGAAAAAAAAAACACAAAAAATCCCTCATAATCCCAATTCACCACTTTGTAATAAATCAGTTGTACTTCATCTGGACATAGAAACTAATAATGATAGAAACTTATAGAAACTAATAATTATAATAATCATTAATTTTATTTTATTATTTTATTTATTATTTATTTATTTTATAAAATTAATAATTTTATACATTTGGAATCATAGCAAATGTAAGCCTTTTCTGTGTTGTTGCTGTAGATTTTCATTTATTTTCATTTATTTGTTTTTTAAAGAGAGAGGGTGTGTGTGTGCATGAGGGAGGTGGGGGGAGAAGCAGAGGGAGAGGGAGTGAATCTTAAGCAGGCTCCACGGCCATCACGAAGCCCTAGGCAAGGTTCGATCTCAGGACCCTGAGATCATGACCTGAGCTGAAATCAGAGTCACACACTTAACCGACTGAGCCACCCATGTGCCCCTGCTGTGGTAGCTTTTTAAGTAATTTTAAGTGGTTGATGTTTATTTCTCTGAGTTAAGGCATAAAAGGATTATGTTTCTACCACGGGACCATTCCTACCTAGTAGGAAATGGTAGAATTTTTAGATGGTTTTAAATTTTTTGATATTATACTTAAGGCTGCAAAGACATCCTTGAACATTTGATTTTTTTTCTTCTTTTGGATTTTTTGGTGATAAATTTCAAGGAATAGATTACTGGATCAAATTTGTACTAATTTATTCCATGAATGGACAAAGTACATAGTTTTATCAAACTCTCCCAAACACTGGGTATCATTACTGTTATTTAAATTTGTGAATGTTCTAATAGATGTTAAACAAAATCTAACAATAATACTTTGCTGTGATTTTAATTTGCATTTGTTTGATTAAGAGGAGGTGGGTGGGGGGAACAGGTGAAACAGGTGACGGGGATTAAGGAGTGCACCTGTTGTGATGAGCACGGGGTGACGTATGGAAGTGTTGAATTACAGTATTGTACACTTGAAACTAATATTACACTGTCTGTTAACTAACTGGAATTTAAATTTAAAAAGTGAGCTTTGATAGTCCTCTTTTCAATTGGGCTTTCATTTTTTGTTGTGTCTTTGAGGCAGATTATTATTAATTTTTGAGTGAAGAATTAAAGGTATTCTTTGTGTCTATAGAGAACAGAGCTAAATCAGTAATAAAAATTACCATGTGCACATTTCAACTCTACAGAAGGAAGAAATGTTCTAATAACCAGATCTGTCCATCAGCGGAGGAGCAGAGAGCAGATTATTTTTCCAAATGCCACAAAATAGTATTTCTTACTAAGAAAAGGATTATATGGAAAATTTATTTTCCAAGTGTTTTACTATACGGTAATAGTTGCACTTTCGTACAACATTTTTGTGAAGGAACGAAGGTTTTTTGTACGAAAACATGTTTAATCTCACAAGTGCTAAAGGAACACATTCCTCAGGCATTTTTCCTTCATGAATATTTTCCTTACATTCTCATTTCTTCATCTTTCTTTGAGCTTCTAAAAAATTATACATAATAAATTGTAAACTATCCTTTTTTAAACAAGTAATGTTACTAAACAAGTACTTACATTACTAACCACAATATTGCTTAAAAATAAAAACGTTAAGGTCATGTTTATATATAAATAAAATAAAAAAGAAGAATGTACAAAACAAAGGCTGTTTTATTTCATGTTACTCTACTAAGAAATATTAAGAAAGGATTGGCCTAAGAGTGTTAGTACGCTTTGATTTTTTTTTTTTTTTTAACTTACAGAGCTATGAGTGCCAACTGGTAAAAGAACCTTTAAAAAAAGTTAAAAATTATGTTTGAGGCTTGGGGTTGTGTGATTATTTGGTTAATTAATTTTGATAATTTGCACTTGATAGCTACATCTATTAACTAAGTCTTCACAAAGACAGTCTCTACTGGTTAGGTAGTTACTGATTGAAGCTCAGTTGTCTAAAGACAATAAGGAGGGAGAGAGAAAGAAGGCTATGTGAAGTCTAATTTTCTTGAAAGGAAAGTAATTATAAACATCTAAGTTTAATGTTGCTTTCTGAAGGGGCGCCTGGGTGGCTCAGTGGGTTAAAGCCTCTGCCTTCAGCTCAGGTCATGATCTCAGGGTCCTGGGATCAAGCCCCGCATCGGGCTCTCTGCTCAGCAGGGAGCCTGCTTCCCCCTCTCTCTCTGCCTGCCTCTCTGCCTACTTGCGATCTCTCTCTGTCAAATAAATAAATAAAAATCTTTAAAAAAAATGTTGCTTTCTGAAGAGAAAAAAAGTACAAAATTGAAGAGAAAGGAAAATTCATAGCATAGCCTGCTGCGTGGACTTATAAAGAAACAGAGCCTGTCAGCTCTCATAATTCACTCCTTGGGAAAAGCGCTAGGATCTGGTGAGATAATGGGAAACAGGTATGTTCTGCTTTGATTTCATGTATTTGCCTTATATCTTTACTTTTTCTCTGAATTTGTCTGGCATGATTAGAAAGGGGCAGACTGTGGGTGAAGGAGGCAGGGAATGAGATTTTGATGGTATTCTCATCGTCAAAATCACTTGCTAATTGCATACTGGCCTAAGCCAGTTCCTGGGTTGTGGAAAGATGAGTGAGTGACTATACCCTGAGAGGTTCGATAGTTTCTGTTTCTACTTCTTTCTGGTCATTAGTATGAGATCTTTTCTTTTCTTTTTTTTTTTGTAATAGAGCATCTACCCATCACTTTGTTTCCTCCATAAGATTTTCCACAGCCTAACTACTTGCAATCCACACAGATTTCAGACTAACACATTCAAACACTTCTTAATTTGTAACCCACACAGGCAGACATTTTGAAAGCTCCATTTCAGATTCAGAATAATATTTGGGGTACAAAGCTATTTTTCTTCCCTGTCCCCTTTCTGGGTGCTTTTCTATTTTAAAAGAAATCTTATATATCTTAAACTTTATGTTGGGAAAATATCTTAATGTGCTAATTTGTGATTAAGCTAATGAAATAATTTCTGAGATATAAAATCATCTAAGCACATTGTAGACAACATACCCCCAAATTTCCTTCTCTGGGCAGAAAGGAATCATATGTTATAAACACTGTGGTTACAAATGAATGTTCTCTTAGTTTCTTTCTTGCTCACAGTCATATATTTAAGTCTTGAATTCTCTAAGTCTGCTTTAAGCAAACTTCAATCTAAGCTTTTGGGGAATAATAGATTTAGGATTCTTAAGACTATTTGGTTTTAAGGAATTTTATCACATAACAATAACTCAGAATATCAAAAAAACTATAGTGTCAATAAATGTGTGAGCTTTTTTTTAAGAGTTTATTTTAGAGAGAGAGTGCACACGTGCACGTGGGGGTGGGGGGGGTAGGGGCAGAAAGAGAGGGAGAGGGAGAATCTGAAGCTGACTTCCCAGGACAGACTTCCCAGGACTGTGAGATCATGACCTGAGCTGAAACCAAGAGTCAGATGTTTAACCAATGGAGCCACCCAGTCACCCCAAAATGTGTGAACTTTTTTTTTTTTAAGATTTTATTTATTTATTTGACAGAGAGAGAGGGAACACAAGCATGGGGGGAGCTGGAGAGAGAGAAGCAGGCTCTCTGCTGAGCAGGGAGCCCAATGTGTGGCTCAGCTGAAAGCAGACGCTTTAACCACTGAACCACCCAGGCGCCCCAATATGTGAACTTCTTAAGCTGTCACATACATCTCTGTGGACTTCATGCCATATCTTTAATTTTGTAAATACCTTTAATTTTGAAATGAACACTGGAATAAGAATCAAAGGACTTAGATTCTAGTTCAGATCTGTCATAGGTAGCTGTGACCTCATTTTTCTATTTCTTAATATCTTAATTTGGAAAGTTGGATGTTGATCATATGCTAAGATTTTCTTTAATGTATATGAATATTGAGCCCAACCTCTTTATGTTATAAAACAGTCCTCCAAATATTTAAAAAATATGCAGTGTACAGTGTTTCTAACCATCAATTTCTTCAAATTTTGTAGGGGGTGGGGAAGGACAGAAAGGAATTGTTCCTAGATTGGTATCCTTTAGATAATCTTTTATCAGCACAACCTAGTTTGGCATTTTCTTTTGTAATGTGTAATATCTGACCAGGGCAGAATGGAATAAGACTTCTAAGAGAAATAAACTAGACTTTCATGAATGCAGTTCAACATGTGTTAAGGGGTTTGAGCACTCACATTATATTTGTTGCTTACTGCCATATTTTTAATTATCTTAAACCTTCAGGCCTTTCATTTTTCTTAAGTTCTGTTGCCTCTACAGTTTTAAAATGTGTGCTTGAATAAGGAGATGCATGGACCTACCAGTAAAGACCTCCTCCTACCTTCCTTGTAAAATAGAAAGAAACTGGAATAGAGAGAGAAAAAGACTTGCCTCCAGGACATAAAGATCCCAGAGAGGAATGCTAACATAGTGAAATATGAACAGTGAAATGTATTTGTTTTCTTTACCACTTTTCTTTACCAGCAATAAGAACAATGCCTGGGGCAAAATAGGTACCGGTCAAATATTTGTTGAGTGAGTAAAGAGTTGGGAAACCATACCCTGAGGATTTTTTTCATCCTAGGCCCTCCTAATTGTTTACTGAGATCATTTCGTGATAGAATAGTTCCCTGGTATCTCCTAGGCAGCTCGGTACAGATCTAGAATAAGGTGATACCTGACATATGCCTCCTCATTCCAGACAAGTCTTTGAAAAATAAGATGATATTACATCTCAGTATTTGTCTGATTTAATAGAACTATTAAAGAAGAAGCTATATATCAAGACAAATTAACATTTTCTTTTCCAAAATTAGGACCCTTAGAAAGAAACCAAGAATCTAGGATATTTCAGAGAAAATGGGAATCTGATTTCAGGATATTAGCTGAATCAAGGTTTCTTTTTTATCGTAATTTCCCGTCCACCAAGTGCAAAGCTCTTCTTGATGTTAATGAGAATACCAGACACCGGGAGACCTCAAAAAGTACACGTAATAGCCTAAATAATTTCTGTACCAGAGAGCCTTTCTTAGAGAGCATGACCTCCATGTTCTATTATTCTGACCACTGTTCAGAAACTAAGGCTGCTTTGGAACTTTCGTGGGTCCTATAAAATGTCTAAATCTTGAAGTGATCTGTCTTATGTGATTATAAGTAAGCCTATATAAATATAAGCAAAGAATGCTAAAAATAAAAACAAAACCAAAAATAAAACATAATAATTTTCTATCGATTACATCCAAACTTTACCTAAATAAGAAGCAAGAGGTTCATTCTTCTTGGTAGACTCAACGTTAAAGGTCGTGTTTTGGGGGATTATGATTTGATTAGCCTTCTGCATGACGACTGTTCCGTTCCAGTCATAGGCTCCTACCGCTCCAAGCATGACCCAGTCCTTATATCCCAATAGAGAAAACAAATGATATTTAACAAAATAGTAAGAACACAGCATTAACAATGTGATAGGTTCCAGTCAAAGTGCTTTACATATATTGACTCATAATTTTCACAATAACACAATAGTAACTTGGCAGAGTAAGTAACTTGCCCTAAGTTAAGTTATACGGTACAATTGCCCATTGAAATGTCAATATTCCTTTGCATGGACTCTGATGCATTTTTCTTTCATCAACTACAAATGATATATTTCCTAATCTTGCCTGTCTGCTTAATTCCTGGTGCCACAAATCCTAGGTCTTGATCATGGAATTTTAGTAAGATCTTTGAATACACGGAAACTGAGAAAAAGATACATTCCATATCATTAGCAACTATTTTAAGTATTTTTTATAGCCAGATGTATAATTACATAAGGCAGACCTCAAAATGTTTGATTCAAAATTATTAATACAATGTAGTGAACTGTGTGAAATAACTTGTTTTCCTAGTAAGTTTGTGAAATGTCATTTTCCTATTTGGATTAGGAACGTCATCACGGTTGAGATAACTGCTCAAGCCATGAACTACTAGTTGCACTTATAATGCCAATGCCTGGGCATTGCTCTTGGCAGTGGAAACCTTAAAAAAAAAGATACTTCGTTTTCTACCAAGTGGTCAACGTACCTGTGAATAATGAGCACTGAAGCCAGTCTGAGACATTTCCATTTCAAATGAAGCTGCTGACTGGTCAGCTGTAGCTATAACAAGAAGATAAACGCTTGTTAGAACACTGTTGATTTGAAGAAGACAGAAGCCAATTATGATCCGGGCTCTTTGCCAACCAGAACTTCCAACATCTTTTGGGTATTTGGGCCACACATTTCTCAACCCCAAATTCCTAGGTTGGGCTAGGTGGAGGACAGAGAAGGTTAGCAGAAGAGCCAGGTCTAAATTCTTGACCGATGTCTTCCCCACCCTTGCTGGAGAAGTTGAGAAAAATCCATTCATGCTTCTGTTCTTACACTGTGGATGCCAGGGGATGATAAGGCACTTTGGATTCAGGGAGTTAAAGTTGAAAGTACTGAAGTTGAAAACCTCCGTCTTCCCTTCACACTATGGGAATCCTGCTCAGACATTAGGCTAAACTTACCTGCTATGTTATAGGGCTGAAATAATTGTATTCACATATCTAAAGAGGTCTCTTGACTCTACCAGCCCCACCTGTATTTCCAGCTATAGATCCTCTTAGAATTCCATTATTTGATAAAGGGTGAGGGGTTTTGGGTTTGTATTTGCTCTAATTTCTGGTGGTAGATATCACTCACAAATTGGGAGGAACTTTTTAATGGGCATACAATCACATATTTTTTTTTTTTTAAGAATCTGTACCTTTTTTTTTAGTCAATGGTCTGTATGAGGTTCAGTAGCAAGCATTAGGTCTTTTTAACTTTCTAAGAACTCCATGAATCTGAAAATTTTTTAATGAGGATTTCTATGGGCAAGATTCTATACCCATTTTTAGGCTCTTTATTGAAATACAGAGATAATCCAGAGCATTCCACGGAAAATGCGCTACTCTCAAAATATTCACCAACCCAAAGCCACACCCTCCTAAGGGGATTGCGGGAATGTTGATTCATTTACTTTAAGCAGGGAGTTACTGATTTATTTGGCTTTGCAAATAAGTTAAAAATAGCACATAATTGTAAGAGTCAGTCTGCCCTCTCATTGAGGCATGAGAATAATTAAATTTGTGAAATCAAATTTATTTACTAGCTTTTTGCTCTCATAAATCTGTTAACAAATACATCAGTGATTGCCTTTTTTTAGGACTAGGTTAAATGGGGATATCAATTGAGAATTCAAATGTATCATTTTAATTTCACATACGAATTTATCCTTTAATTTAAATGACTGAAGTGCACTTTAAGTTTTTAAGTCCACAATGCTTTATGGTGTCTTTTTATTTATCTTTGCAAGGCCAACTGTAAGAGCGCAGCAGCAAAAACCTGCATTATTTCCAGTACCGTCTCTTGGTGCAATTCTGCTTACAGCTGAGAACAGAGAGAAGGGAGCTATGTGACATTCCGCCTGCTGAATTGTCCTCATGGTAATAGTGCCTTACACATCTCTGAACTTCTTGCTCTCAACTACTCCCAGGACTGTTCATGAGTACTGAGATAACCACTCTCCCCACTGCTCAGCGTCTGGTTAAGAATTTCAGCATTTTCCCCAACATTTGCTGGGAAAAGAAGACAGACCATTTTCTGATTTTGATTGGGCAAGTTGGTGGCCTGTTCTCATCACTAGGTGGCGCTGTCTGTGGCAAGCAGGAATTTCATAATCACTGTTATTTAGCATCTAAAGATAAATGTTGATAGGAAGTGGACACTTCTCAAGTAACAAGGAAATGAAATCCTTTCTGCTGTCATTATGAAGAAAATCCTAAATAGGCTAGTCAAAACACTGCGTTTAGTTAGGCCTGAAAGTGTAGCAATAAAGATGTGGGAGACATCTTAACCTGAGGACATTTAAAAAATAATTTTGCTTTTAAATATATAGACTTCTTATAGTTTCTGGGCATTCCAACGTGTAATCTTTAACTTATGGTGTGGTTAGTGTAGAAGTAACACAAAAATGTCATTTAAGGCAAATTGGGCTCCTCTTCCCCCAACTGCTGATATAGGCTTCATTTCTACAAGTTCTATAAGGTTATATGTATTTGCTTACTTAAGATGAGGTTTAAAATTGAAACTGTATTGTGCTTAGCTATCTAATGTAACTAAGTCATTTTCATTTAAATAGTCTTTATGAGATTATTTCTATCTTATCATGTATCACATTATCGACTTATCATAACACATTATTAAAAATTAAAACTGCACAATGCTTTGGAAAACTTTGCATATTTTCTTGAGACCAGCAAAGCTTATGGTCTGGCCTATTAGTAAATGACACTGGGATAGCTACTGTGAGACCAAAGCCACTTAAAAGTGACTTGTGCACAGAACGCAGGACAGTCAAGTTATTTAGAAGCAGCTGTGACTTCAGATGGATAAGTAATTCAAGTGTTCTGTTTCCAAGGGTACAGGGGAAAAGCAGTCAGGGCAAAAGGGAAGCAGAGAAATGAAGTCTGCATGGGCTGTAGCTGCTCATCGAATCTAAACCAAATCTGTCACTTATGGGTCATGATCCAGACATGAAATCAGCAGGGTGAGTCGCCACCAGCATTTTTTTAATTGAAAGAGAAGAGAAAATGAAAATGAGAAACTATCGGAGTGCTTTGTACATAATAAGAGTGATTTTGTGAAATTTTGTTTTATTTTTCTACTTATACGTATGTGCACTAGGTCATGCAGAAGTGGAAAATTTTTCCCTTCTTCCCTTCCAGGTTCCTTGGCTGGTTTAATAATTAACTTGACCTAAAACAGATTAGCAGGAGAAAAACAAATTTAATTTCATATGTGACCCCCCAAAATATGAGACAGAAGGGTAAGTGGGGGCAATTGATGTTTATATGCCATCCTGACCGAAGGATTGGGATAGGTGCAAGAGGCTTCAAAGGGAGGAGGAAAGTTCACAGGACATAAGTAGAACAGATGTTTGGTAATTAGAAGTTTGCCCTGCCACGCAGATAGGTCTTTCCGATTAAAAAGTTGTCCTTGGTTATATAGCTCTTTTTCTGGGCCAGGGTCCCTGTGTAAATTCTTTTAGGTAGTTAAGGAAGAGGTTAAAGTTTCCCTGAGTCTGCTGGATCTTGATTGCCTTCAGCTCAAAATAATCTACATGTTAAAGTGACATATTTTGGGGTGGCCTACTTTATTCCCCTTTAGTGACCCATGATAATAAATACACTATGCCTTGTGACTCTTTCCTTTCTATACATTTTAATATTCTGTCATTGGTCACTTTTTTGCATTTTCCTGGTCATTTGATGCTCAATCAAAGAGGTCTATCTACCTTGTTTTACTTATGTCTCTTTCATTTTATCTTTCTGTTTCCCATTATCAGGCCATATCAGGGTGACTGAGAAGGTGCTTTTAAATTTCTGTGTTTAAGATGCAAAGTAACTGTCCTTCCATGTGTCCTCACAAGGACAGGGTTCATTGGATTCGGATTCAGAGGCATAAGAGTAGAATTCTCTGGAAAAAGGGAAAGAGGCATGTTCTCTTAGGCTCCAGTTATCAGAGAATATGAAGAAAGAGGCTTTTTTTTGTTTTTCAGTTTTCCTGGCTTAACAATTCCAAAGACTTATTTTTTTGTCAGGCAAGGGCTAGTTTCAAAGTAATTTGTTACTTGACATCTACCGAAGGCAGAGGAAGGAATGCCATGACTCATAATCCTCAGTAGCCAATCGTCATTGCAAAATCAAAGAAAAAATCTAAAAAAAAGAATTATGACTTAGACAAATATAGTGAACCAATGTTTTACTGTCGTGGGAGTTGAGAGAGAGTTCCAGAAAGACCTTTAAAGTGGGCAAGAAGCAAAACAGGAGAAAAAAAATGAACAACGAAGTTACTGCAAACAAGAACAGTTCCATAGAACCCCCAAATAACACAAACAAATTAAAAAAGAAAACTTGAGCTAGTGTCTCCATTTTCTAAACCCATGTCCCAGAAAAAGACTAATACATGCAAGCACATTTTTGTTCTGGTTAGTCTACACTGACCATTGCCTTCCTTCAGCCCTCACATCCTTACAAAGAGAGCTGCCGATAGACATCTCAGGGAAAGATTTACATTAAAAGGCACTGTTCCATGCTGGCTATTGTACACCGTAAAAGTGCATGAGCCACACAATAGTAGGAATAAATACCAAAAACCCATTACATTGACTTTGCATTGTAGAGAGAATATGCAGGATTACAAGAACTAGTCATACCTTCCAAGGCAAATATTCTTTCTCCCAGAGCTTCAACAATAGTGACTAGAGCCAACTCATCAGAGACGTTGAAGAAATGCTTCTCAGTGGGTTCACTTGCAATTGATTTTATTTCTTCCACAAATTTTTCAGTGCTTAAATTTCCTCTGTTATAGCTTCCAAGAATCTAAGACATGACAAAATGGCAAGAATAGATTTTAAATTCTATGTGTTAAATAAGGATCCCAAGCATTTTGTCAACAAGAAAGTGTGTAGTACCTTAATGCAATGCAATTTTTATGTACTTCCACATTCTTGGAAGAACAATCTTCAGAACATGTAGATTCCCTAATATTGTTATATACTGTAATTGGTGTAGGAAATATAAAGGGCAATCTTGTATGTTTGTGGAAGTTTCTTCTCTTGCATTCCTGTGTCCCTGTTTATGAACAGCTCTATCTTTAAAGTCTGACAGTTCAAAAGTAAGTTACAGTTTCTGAATATCTCTGGTATTATTCCAGCCCACGTCACCACCATTTGCTGGCAAAAGCAATTAGCCTTGAAGAGGCAGTTCTTCCTGATAATCCTAGCAAGAACCAGTTCCACACACATATATATTTTAAACAGATATTAAAATAAATAGTAATCTAACTTGGCAATCTAGAAAATAAACAATTGGGACATTCCTGTTTGAAACCAAATGCTGAACACAGGGACACCCCTCCACCCTTTTTTATAGAGAAGAGAGAGAGGCAGGAATTATCTGTTATAGTTCACTGTAATTATTTAGATGTCTTAGTAGGTTTTCTCAAACACCTATTTTATATTTTAAGGTAAGGTTTGTTAAGATATAATTTATATACAGTAAGACTCACCCTTTTTAGTTATATAATTCTGAGTTTTGACAAACCCATAGAGTTGTGTTACTACCACTTCAAGATGTAGAACATTTCTATCAGTGTTCCCTCTTGCCCCTTTGTAGTCAATCTCTTCCACCCCCTAACTCTTACAACCATTGATATTTCTGTCCTTAAGGCTTTGCTTTTTCCAGAATGTTATATTTATGAATTCATATAGCATGTAGCCTTTTGTGTCTGACTCCTTTTATTTGCATAATGCTTCTGAGAGTCATTCTTGTTGCCCCATGTATCAGAAGTTCAGTTTTTTTTTTTTTTATTGCTTGTAGGATTCCATTGGATAGATGCACCCAAACTGGAAACAATCCAAATGTCCATATAAAGTATGGAACAAATTGTGGTAGATTCATACAATGTATAATAAAATAATGAATGACTCATGCACAATATATCATGGGCAATCATTATTGCTAAAGTGGGAAAAGTTAAACACAAAAGAGTATATACTATATGATTTCATTTACATAAAATAGAATATGCAACTTAAGCTGTGGTGGTCTAAGTCACATCAGCAGTTACTACAGAAGTGAGTATCAAAAAAATGAAAGTACAGGGAACTTTCTAGGGGTGATGGAAATTTTCTATATCTTGATTGAGGTATCAGTTACATGGGTGTATGCAATTATCTAAACTCATCAGTTTGTTCACTTTGTACATAATTTTCACATTGAAATTTTGCATTTCACTGTGTTACTTTAATTAAAAAAAACAAAAACTATGATGGCTTATAATGATATGGATCAATCTTAGCAATATTAAATTTTAGAAGTTTCAAAATACTATATAGAGTATGACACAGTTTTTATAAAGTAAAAAAAGGAAGACTTTTAGAATTTTTTAAGCTATGTATAATAGATACCAAGAGATTAGAAAAGGAGAGCAAGAGATAAGTATAGGATTTGGGCTGATGGTTATCAGGTAGAGGATGCCAGGTGGTGAATGTGGTCAGGTCCATAGATACTTATACTGGATACTTAAAATATGTATACCAGCACAATAATAAACATGGAAACCCATAAAGTGGGCCATGCTTTCACAAATGATGAGGTCTCCTAAACCAAGGATCATGATTAATTCAATTCTGTGCTCCCGGAATCCGAAAAACAAAGGTAAGATCTTCAGCTCTATGGTATTGCTTGATTTTTAGAATATTCTACTCCTTGGGGACAAGAAAAATCATGACCTCCAGTGACCATGAAGCTACCAGAAATTTCTAGCTTCACTTTCCATTTTTAAAACATGACATAGATTTGTCTAGCATTGTTAAACTGAGACTCTAGGATGCCTTCAAAGTCCCACTGCAACACAGACCTGCAATAGTCCCCAAACGCAGTTCAGCATTGTGGACTGGGTGGATCCTGGACACGTGGGTGGATGGGCACAGGTGGAGGCGCCAGTCAGTCCTGGTCCTCACTGGGTCTTCTGCCCACAGACCCCTACCTCTCTCATCTGAGCACCCATATCCCCCCTACTCTCCCTAAGCTGCCTGTTCTAGGCATCTGCATGTATAAATGTCAGATTCAAAATGGTAGATTTTAAAACTGGTATTTTTATTAAGAAGGATACAACTTTTCACTTATAGTTAGAAAAAAGCTAAAATTATTGTTTTAGGTGTTGCTATTTATGATCTACCACACACCTGTTTATTTGTATCATAAAATGTATGAGGGTTTAGATTAGTAACTGAATCATTAAAATGTACCCTAAATGTTAATGTGAGCACAAGAGTTGTGTGCCAGCTAGTAGGCAGGCCGTTCAGATAGCAGCTCTGGAGTTTTCCTTCTTAGTGAGAAGGTGCTGGGGGATTTATTCCTGGTTTCTTCTGCTTGCTTGACTCACACCCTCACCCCATTCCCATGGAATACCTGAGAGGAGTCCCGAGCAATACCACCTATCTGCACACACAGGTGTTCATCAAGGCCCTTGCCTGTTCTTTAGCTCCATGTCAACCTATAAAATGTGCTCATGAGGCACAATGCCCTAATGTTTGTGAAGAACTTTGTGCTACTTTGAAAAAGTGGGTAATTTAGGAAAACTAGAGCTGGCTCTAAGAAAATCGGTACACTATTTGGGTAGCTTTTGATTTTGAACCTCTCTACTACTTGTCCAGGTTTAAGTAGGAAGGTCAATACCAGGAGTCTGCAAAATTGCACCAGAACACAAAAACTCAGATCCTGCCTACTTGCTGAAAAGCAAATGCCAACCATCAGAAATAGGTTATATTTGAACAGAGACCACTGGTGCTTTTCCCACTTTAGCTACTTGATGGTGGAAGAGAGTTAATGGAAATGAATGTAGAGAATTGTCCAGATAAGGGAGGGAAAACCCAAGGTCCACTTGCTCTTATTACATTGAACAAATTCTCTCTTGTACTTAAAACAATTAAGATGGTTGTCTTACAGTTGAGTATTTCCCCACATCTAGATGGACATGCCCCAGGGAAAGCATGGAAAAGGCAGAAGACAGTCTCCAGCCTCCAGAGCCTCCATCACACGTGTGTGTCCATTTCAGGATCACTGGGGTCTTGCTCAGCACCTCATTCTACACCTGGTATTCTTCTCACACACTGTAAGGTTGCTCTTTTGTCAGCAGTTTTGCTATGTATGGATTTCTTTTAGATTCATACAAATTCTACATCATGTGACGCTCTCTGAGCCCCCATTGTTTTACCTAATTTATCCTATACGTTTGTGACATCCTTGGCTGGAAAGTCACCATCTTCCCCCTTAGTTCCTGTTGAACATATTCTAGATTCACTATTGCATTGACATGTTAACTTCCATTTCACTTATAAAGTGATGCATTTGAAAATACACATAAAAATTGTAAAGATGTTTGGACCATGCATGGTTGAGGTTCTTAGTTGTGATGTAAATGTTATCAGACATTTAGTGCTCTATGTGAACTTGGATAAAGTTCAATGGGGAAAATGTCCAAGTGACATACTTAAATAATAAAAATAAAACATAAATGGAACATGAGAGTATATATTTCAAAGAAAACATAAGAGGAAAATATTCCTAGGAAGTACTATGACTTGCATCCAGTTTGAACTATTTTGTATTACAGAATAAAAAATGAAAACAGAAATATGTTTTGATCCTTCACCCAAGAATCCAGTGCTTGCAGAAACATTATTTTCTGTGAATGAGAAGAAATACAAAATAATAAAAAATTACTTCTGTTTCACTTTGTACAAATATGTCAAGCCCAGGCATTTGGTATTCTGTTAATATTTACCTCAAGAAGACATTCAGAATTGAAGTTCCCTTGAGGCAGATGTGTCAAATGTAAAGTGTACAATTCATTTACATGTGCTACAGTGTCTTTTGTGTGCAAACGAATGAAATGCTAAGAAACTTTCTAACTTCTCTTATTTTCATTTTAATGCTGTAAATGATCACATTTCACAGTTATTATAATCTCATCTATTATCATCTAAGATTAGAATATGAATGTAAAACAGGTTCCTGCTGGCAACGTCTAGTATCCTCAGGTGACAGAACACAGACCATGCAGAATACATACCAGTTTAGGACGCTCACCAAATCTGAGAGTTTAATGGGTCATATTTGCAGTTTTATCAACTGAAAATTATTAAATTTTCAACAGTCAATTATTTTTGGGTATTGTCTCCCCCAAAACACATCTTTGCGGTGTTCAGGATCAAATGGTAAGTAAAAAAAAAAATTGAGTAGGAGGAACAGCCCAGGTGGTAATAGGCGCAGACACCCAGGTATATTTGATCCATGAGAAGCATGAATGGAGCTTCAGAAATGCCTAAAACCTTTCTGTGTGAATGCACAAGGAGAGGAAATAAAATATCTTATTTCCTAGTTTGACACAAACTAAAAAAATACAAGTTTCACTGGGGAAAAGAAATATGAATTGGGAAAATAACAATTCTTGCTGAAGTGAAATTTTCCTATACATTATTTATAAAATTTTGAAGAGCAATTTGACAATAATTCATTGATTAAAACGGGAAAGGAACTCAGGATGTTATGATTCTCTAGAAAAATTAATGCAATTATGAGAACCCTTTTTGATCAGATGGGAGGCAAAGTATGAATTATCAACTAGGGATCCAACCAAGAGAACACAGTGACTTAATGACAAGAAATACTGTATATGCAGCCAGATACCCTGTAAAAGTGATGTAAGCTTCACTTAAAATTAAGAAGTCATTCATTGATAGATATAGGATCTGCTTTCCAATGAAGTTTTTTTAATGTTGTTAATGCTGCTGATGGTTTACTCAGATCATTGCCGGGTACAGTGGTACCTGGAAAGCCAGACTATATTCTCGGGGGGGAAGCTGAACAAATGATAACGCATCTGATATCCAGTTGTCTGAGACAAACTGGGCATACATTGGCTGTGCATACTGAAAAGACTAGCCATAGACCCTAACTGTGGCCAGTATCACTGAGTGAAGGCTGGATCTATGGAATTATTCTCAACCACAGAAGAGATCAAAATAGTTATAGTAAATATTATAGTAAGGAGAGGTAATAATGGATTGATAGTAATTGGCAAAAGATAATTTATAGAAGTAACAAGGGAAAAAATAATGAGGTATTTTATTATTAAAATTAAAAACTGAGGTATTTTAATATTTCACGTCTGTATCCCAAATAAAAAAGAATATTGTTGGACATTTGGGCTCTCTCCATAGTTTGGCTATTGTTGATGATGCTGCTATAAACATCAGGGTGCATGTACCACTCTGAACCTGTATTTTTGTATTCTTTGGGTAAATACCTAGTAGTACAATTGCTGGATTATAGGGTAGTTCTATTTTTAACTTTTTGAGGAACCCCTGTACTGTTCTCCAGAGTGGCTGTACCAGTTTGCATTCCCACCAATAGTGCAATGGGGTTCCCCTTTCTCTGCATCCTCACCAACATCTGTTGTTTCCTGTCTTGTTAATTTTAGCCATTCTGACTGGTATGAGGTGATATCTCACCGTGGTTTTCATTTGTATTTCCCTGATGATGAGTGATGTTGAGCATCTTTTCATGTATCTGTTAGCCATCTGGATGTCTTCTTTGGAAAAGTGTCTATTCATGTCTTCTGCCCATTTCTTAACTAGATTATTTTTGTTTTGGGTGTTGAGTTTGGTAAGTTCTTTATAGATTTTGGATATAACCCTTTATCAGAATGGATAAAGATGAAGTATATATACATACATTAATATAGATATGCACAAACAATGGAATATTACTCGGCCATAAAAAATGAAATCTTGCCATTTGCAACAACATGGATGGAGCTAGAGTGTATTACGCTAAGTGACATAAGTCAGAGAAAGACAAATACTACATGATTTCACTCATATGTGGAATTTAAGAAACAAAACAGATGAACATATGGGACAAGGGGAAAAGAGGGAAACAAACCATAAGAGACTTTTAAAGATAGAGAACAAATTGAGGGGTGATGGAGGGAGGTGGGTGGGAGATGGGCTAATGGGTGATAGGGATTAAAGAGGGCACTTTGTAATGAGCACTGGTTGGTATATGTAAGTGATGAATCACTGAACTATACTCCTGAAACCAATATTGCACTGTACATTAACTAACTAGAATTGAAATAAAAATTTGAAAAGAAAAAAAAGAATATTGTTGCAATCAGAAGTTGCTTTGTTTATAAGCAAGTCATCTTGGTTATAAAATAAGTACAGTCACTTTGCCCCTGGGAGGCAGTGAATCAATTTTGTCTTCTGGGAGTTTATCAGGGATGAATCATTCTTCTTCTCTTCCTAGAGTGGGGTGGGATGTCTTTCACTGATCATACTTTTAAAAGGAAAGGAGGAAATCTCACTGATGAAATGCTGAAAAACCATTATGCGTAATATCTGATTCTTACAGTAAATAAAAGAGATTTTGTTGAAAAACAATTTAGTTTAAACTCTTATAGTTCTGAAATTTTTGCTTCCTGACTTATTTTAAAAATCAGTTTATATTCAGAAGACTCTCTCCTCCTGGGCTGAGGGCACATGCTATGGAACTGAGTGAAAGGAAGGCTGTACACAGTTGTTAGTGAAGCTGAGATAAGGTTTGGTAGTCCATGGGGGAATCTCTGAAGATTTCTGTGCAAGAGGTCAACACAGTTTATCTCGAAGATTCCTTCTAACTCTAAAGCACCATGATTTTATTGTTTCATGGTTGTAAGCCCCTCTAGTTAAAGATTCTTAAGAAAAAGAATATTTATTGGTTGCCTAACCTGCCATTGTGCTTGATGTTTTCAGTTATTATCTCACTGATTCTTTATCTGAGAGAAAGAGAGAGGAACAATATTTACCCTTTATCTTTACAGATAAAGAAGCTGAAGCTTGGAGTATTAAGTGACTTATCCACTGTCACAAAGGCAGAAATTGAGCAAAGGTCTTTCTAGCTACAAAATATACTCTTCTCTACTCTCCCCCTGCCTTATTCTCACTTTTGGAAAATGTTCATGGGTCTATTGTTGTTTAAGGTTATGACACTATGGGACATGCTTAGTGCCTCTGTGCTGGGTCTTTTTGCTCAAGTACAAGGGTTGGAGAGGACTGTGGTGCTCTTAGGAAGTCTGGGGAAGTGAGTGAAAACAGGATAGGACAGTCATGCAGCACCTTCCAATTATCTGCAGCAGCAAGCAAGAGAGCCTGGGGCCTGGGGAAGAACAGCCCAGGGCAGTGGTCAGTCAAGGGGCTTCTAGAGTCTTGGTCATGTGGCCTACAGCCATTAAACCTAGTGTCCCTTGGTTTCCTCTTTCATAAAATGGGAAAAGGAAAGTTTCTTGCTCTCTTTGGGGTGCCAAGAAGGACAAATAAAGGTATCTAGGACACAGAAAAACAAACAAACAACTATTGTAGGTTACAGAGGGCTATATGCATGATAATTTAAATTATTTTCCATATTTCCATTAAAAGGTGGAATTTTTACTTCTCTTTTTCTAAATGTCCCTTGCCATGGGGTGGCACCATGAAATTGAGTCATCTCAGTTTATGGAACTATTAGAAGTTGATTTAGGAAAAAAAAATCACTATTTTTTTTTCACTACTAAGAGGTAAAGAGCACTCAATCTCTCCCCACTCTCTCTTTTTTTTTTGCATTTTTGAGGGACAAATGTTATTAATAATAGATTGTTTTTATATTGATACAGATTTGCTCACAAACAGCTAAAGTACTTTGTATGTAATATCTTCTACATCATCAATAGCAGGCTAGGCTTTTCCTTAGAACTAAATGAAATTTCTTCTCTGATCCTTTTTCCTTTCTTGTCCAGCTTAAATGCAATTACAGAAAACAGTTTAGAGCTGCTGGCTGCTTCACTTAGGCTGCAAAGCTAGAGGCTATGAAGTAGGGAGGAAATGGAAAGTCCGGCTTTGTGATGCCACCAACTTTGGTTTTCTTTTTCAACATTCCTCTGGCTATTCAGAGTCTTTTCTGGTTTCATACAAGTTTTAGGATTATTTGTTCCAGTTCTGTGAAAAATATCGATGATATTTTGATAGGGATGGCATTGAATGTGCAGATTGTTCTGGGTAGCATGGACATTTTAGCAATATTTATTCTTCCAATCCATGAGCATGGAATGTTTTTCCATTTCTTTGTGTCTTCCTCAGTTTCTTTCATGAGTGTTCTATAGTTTTCTAAGTAAGGTCTTTTGCCTCTTTAGTTAGGTTTATTCCTAGGTATCTTATGTTTTTTGGTGCAATTATAAATGGGATCAACTCCTTAATTTCTCTTCCTTCTGCTTTGTTGTTGGTGTCTAGAAATGCAACTGATTTTTGTGCATTGATTTTATATCCTGCCACTTTGCTGAATTCCTGTATGAGTTCTAGCAGTTTTGGGGTGGAGTCTTTTGGATTTTCCACATATAGTATCATGTCATCTGTGAAGAGTGAAGAGTTTGACTTCTTTGCAGATTTGGATGCCTTCTATTTCTTTTTGTTGTCTGATTACTGGGGCTAGGACTTCTAGTACTATGTTGAACAACAGTGGTGATAGTGGACATCCCTGCCATGTTCCTGACCTTAGGGGAAAAGCTCTCAGTTTTTCCCCATTGAGAATGACATTTGCTGTGGGCTTTTAGTATATGGCTTTTATGATACTGAGGCATGTTCCCTCTATCCCTACACTGTGAAGAGTTTTAATCAAGAAAGGATACTGTACTTTGTCAAATGCTTTTTGCACTTCTATTGAGAAGATCACATGGTTCTTGTCCTTTCTTTTATTAATGTAGTGCATCATGTTGATTGATTTGCAGATGTTGAACCACCCTTGCAGCCCAGGAATGAATCCCACTTGCGTGTGGTGAATAATCCTTTTAATGTACTGTTGGATCCTATTGGCTAGTATTTTGGTGAAAATTTTTGCATTTTTCTTTTTTTTTTTGCAGGAGATCTTTAATTCTCCTTTTTGATGGGGTCTTTGTCTGGTTTGGGGATAAAGGCAATCCTGGTCTCATAGAAACAGTTTAGAAGTTTTCCTTCCATATCTATTTTTTGAAACAGCTTCAGAAGAATAGGTATTAATTCTTTAAATGTTTGGTAGAATTCCCCTGGAAAGCCATCCAGCCCTGGGCTCTTGTTTGTTGGGAGATTTTTGATTACTGCTTCAATTTCCTTCCTGGTTATGGGTCTGTTCAGGTTTTCTCTTTTTTCCTGTTTCAGTTTTGGTAGTTTACATGTCTCTAGGAATGCATCTATTTCTTCCAGATTGCCTAATTTGTTGGCATATAGTTGCTTATATGTTCTTATAATTGTATTTCTTCACTGTTGGTTGTGATCTCTTCTCTTTCATTCATAATTTTATTTATTGGGGTCTTTTCTCTTTTCTTTTTGATAAATCTGGCCAGGGGTTTATCAATCTTATTAATTCTTTCAAAGAACAAGCTCCTAGTTTTGTTGATCTAATCTGTTCTACTCTTCTTTTGGTTTCTATTTCATTGATTACTGCTGTAATCTTTATTAATTCTCTTCTCCTGCTGGGTTTAAGCTTTATTTGCTGTTCTTTCTCTAGCTCCTTTAGGTGTAAGGTTAGGTTGTGTATTCGAGACCTTTTTTGTTTCTTGAGAAAGGCTTGTACTGCTATATACTTCCCTCTTAGGACCGCCTCTGCTGCATCCCAAAGGTTTTGAACAGTTGTGTTTTAATTTTCCTTTGTTTCCATGATTTTTTAAAATTCTTCTTTAATTTCCTGGTTGACCCATTCATTCTTTAGTAGGATGCTCTTTTTTTTTATAAGCAATTTTTAAAAATTTTTTATTTTTTTAATTAACACATAATGTATTATTTGCCCTAGGGTACATGTATGTGAATCATCAGGCTTACACATTTCACAGCACTTACCATAGCACATACCCTCCCCAATGTCCATAAACCAGCCACCCTATCCCTACCCGCCCCTACCCCCCAGCCACCCTCAGTTTGTTTTGTGAGTTTAGGAGTCTCTTATGGTTTGTCTCCTTCCTGATCCCATTTTGTTTCATTTCCCTCCCCCGCCCCCCACGACTCCCCGCCCTGCTTCTCAAATTCTTCATATCAGAGAGATCATATGATAATTGTCTTTCTCTGATTGACTTATTTCGCTTAGCATAATACCCTCTAGTTTCATCCATGTCATTGCAAATGGCAAGATTTCATTTTCTTGATGGCTGCATAGTATTTCATTGCATATATATACCACATCTTCTTTATCCATTCATCTGTTGATGGACATCTAGGTTCTTGCCATAGTTTGGCTATCGTGGACATTGCTGCTATAAACATTCGGGTACATGTGCCCCTTCAGATCACTACATTTGTATCTTTGGGGTAAATACCCAGGAGTGCGATTGCTGGGTCGAAGGGTAACTCTATTTTCAACTTTTTGAGGAACCTCCATACTGTTTTCCAGAGTGGCTGTACCAGCTTGCATTCCCACCAACAGTGTAGGAGGGTTCCCCTTTCTCCGCATCCTCGCCAACATCTGTCGTTTAGTAGGATGCTCTTTAGCCTCCTTTTTTTTTGAGTTCCTTCCAAATTTCCTCTTGTGATTGAGTTCTAGTTTCAAAGCATTGTGGTCTGAGAATATGCAGGGAATGACCCCAATCTTTTGGTACCAGTTGAAATCTGATTTGTGATCCAGTATATGATCTATTCTGGACAATGTTCCATGTGCACTCAAAAAGAATGCCTATTCTGTTGCTTTAGGATGGAAAGCTCTGAATATATCTGTGAAGTTCATCTGGTCTGGTGTGTCATTAACAGCCCTTCTTTCCTTGTTGTTCTGTTTAGATGATTTGTCCATTGCAGTGAGTGGGTATTAAAGTCCCCTACTATTATTGTATTATTATTGACATGTTTCTTTAGTTTTGTTATTAATTGGTTTATATAATTGGCTGCTCCCATGTTAGGGGCATAAATATTTATAATTGTTAGATCTTCTTGTTGGATAGGCACTTTAATTATAATATAGTGTCCTTCCGCATCTTTTATTACAATCTTTGGTTTAAAATCTAATTTGTCTGCTATAAAGATTGCCACCCCAGCTTTCTTTTAATGTCCATTAGCATGATAAATGGTTTTCCATTCCCTCACTTTCAGTCTGGAGGTGTCTTTGGGTCTAAAATGATAGGTCTTGTTTTTTTATCCAATCTGATACCCTGTGTCTTTTGATTGGGGCATTAACTCATTTACATTCAGAGTAACTATTGAAAGATATGAATTTAGTGTCAACATAGTACCTGTAAAGTCCCTGTTTCTGTAGATTGTCTCTGTTCCTTTCTGGTCTATGATACTTTTGGGCTCTCTCTTCGCTTAAAGGATCCCCTTTAATATTTCTTGCAGGGCTGGTTTAGTGACCACAAATCCTCTTAGTTTCTGTTTGTCCTAGAAGCTTTTTATCTCTCCTATTTTGAATGACAGCCTAGCTGGATTCAGTATTCTTGGCTGCATATTTTTCTCATTTAGCAACCTGAATATATCACGCCAGCCCTTTCTGGCCTGCCAGGTCTTTCTGGATAGGTCTACTACCAATCTAATGTTTCTATCCTTGTTGGTTATGACATTTTGTCCCCAAGCTGCTTTCAAGATTTTCTCTTTGTCTCTGAGATTTGCAAGTTTCACTATTATATGTCAAGGTGTTGACCTATTTTTATTGATTTTAAGTGGGTTCTCTATACCTCTTGGACTTGAATGCCTGATTCCTTCCCCTGATTAGAGAAGTTTTCTTCTATAATTTGCTTCAATATACCTTCTGCCCCCACCCCCAGACTCTCTTTCCTCTTCTTCTGGGATCCCAATTATTCCAATATTGTTTCATTTTATGATATCACTTATCTCTCAAATTCCCCCCTTGTGATCCAGTAATTGTTTATCTCTCTTGTTCTCAGCTTTTTAAATCTCCATCACTTTGTCTTCTACCACTAATTTTCTCTTCTGCTCATTTATACTAGCAGTTAGAGCCTCCATTTTTTACTGCATCTCATTAATAGCCTTTTTGATTTTGACTTGATTAGATTTTAGTTCTTTTATTTCTCCAGAAAGGAATTCTCTAGTGTCTTCTATGCTTTTTTCAAGCCCAGCTAATATCTTTATAATCATCATTCTGAACTCTAGTTCTGACATCTTACTTATATCCATACTGATTAGGTCCCTGGTAGTCAGTACTGCGTCTTGTTCTCTTTTTTTGAGGTGAATTTTTCCAGAAAGTAGTCATTCTTCCAGAAAGTGGTCACTTTTCTATTTGTAGAGTGGCAGCTATTCTTTTTTTAGATATCTGGTTGAGTTCATCGTTGTTCAGAATGATTTGATAGCTATCTAGCTGAATTCCTGGGACCAGATGAAACTAATGTCTCCTACACCTCCACCATCTTGGATTATTCTGCAGGCAATGTATTTATTACTAGCACGTCCTCAATTTCCTCCTTTCTTTCCTCCCTCCCTTTTTTCTGCCTTCCTTCTACTTTCTCCTTCCTTCCCTCCCTCTTTTCTGCCCTTCCTCCATTCCTCCCTCCATCCTTCCAGCATTATTTCCTCTGCTGGGGGTCCTCTTCTCCTCCTTTTCTGCTCTTCTTTTTCCTTTCTTGTTTCTGTCTCTTTCTTTCTCTGGTCCTTCCTTCTCTAGGACACAAATGGAGCAAGACCCAATCCTGCCCCCCCAGAGTTTACCTTCAAATGGAGAAGATTCTCTTTTACAACCTCGTTTGTGCAAATTTCATAAAATAATCATGATATGGACACACCTCTTGTCTTCACACCAGAGTTTGAAAGCCATCTCTAGCCATGTACTTACAGCTATGGAAAACCGCTGAATGTTTTCATCCTCACAGTCTTGGATGACCTTATTCAGTCGATGGTTGTCATGGGACTCCCCATCAGTCACAATTACCATGACTTTTTTAACTCCCCTTCTGGCACCCCGAGCTTCAGTGAAAGCCTCCTTCCTGAAGTGATCACAGGAAAGAGAAGCAAATAAAACACCACTCCAAGGTTAAACAAATGAAAAACACCAACAACTCTAGTTAGAACAGTGCTGTCCCTCCAAGATCAACATTCACAACCATTGTTCAAGCTGGGAGGCGTGATGATTGTTATTTGTAATAGTTTTAGATTTCTCCCAGATGATGAAGAGGTCACCATTTTACTAATCATCACATATCCCATATACAAAGGGCAGGAGTATTTTATTCTTTGGAAACTTCTCAGGGAAGGTGTGACTAGAGCACACATCAGATCTTGAGAAGGTCAGATCTTAAATACTTGCTCAGCCACTCCTTTCTTTATAAACACTCCTCTTTTCTTCTGCTCTTGGCAGACAAAGCTTTTGCTTTGTCTTCACTTTCACCACATCTACTCTGACGTTTATAGAACAGTATGGAAATCCTCTGCACTGAGGAGAGGAGCTGGGAGAAAATAGAATTTTGTATGGCTGTGAATGCTTTAGAGTGCTCTTAGATATGGGGAAAAATTGGACATAGTAATAAAAGACTGCAGATGGCTGTGGTCTGAGTCAGTGATAGAGGAGGGCTGTGGGGCACAAGAGCGGATGGAGTAGCTATGAAAGATTTGGTCTGAACTAGGGGGTGAGTGGAAGAAAGTGGAACAGAGAGAAAGTGAAAATGCTATAACCTAACTGCAAAGAAAGGAGCTTCTACACACACACACACACACACACACACACACACACATACGTACGCACACACACACAGACAGAGGCATATTTTCCTCTATTATTTTCTTTCACTCACTCACTTTCCTTTCTGGAGTCAAGTACATTTTACTTAGGAATAAAACAATGAAAGGATTTCATATAATATTTTTTAGATCATGGTATAAAATGTAGCAATCATTATACTGAATGGTCCATTTCAATATTTTTCTTTGGTCATGAGGACAAACAGCTGGAGTTTGGGATATGCCCAAAAACATTTCTCTTAAACTAAACTTCCACAGGGTTTGCACAATACACATTAGTTTTACTGTAGATACACAGTAAATATACACAATAGTAGGTGTTTTGTGAGCAGGCTAAAAGATCTTGGTGATGAGGGCAAAGGGATTTTATCTCTGGTTATTTTCCTTTGAAAGGGCTGAATGTAAATATGACAAGGTATTAACAATTGTTAATTTGTTTGGTGACTACACAGGATTTTGTTGTACTATTTTTTATATTTTTAAATTTTTCTTATAATTTTCAAAATAAAGAAACTATTTTAAAAAAGTTGGCCACTAGGGAGCTATGTATCTCTGCCCTCTACACTATACAGATAGATTTTCTGACTTCTTTATATGCACAAACGAAGGTGAAAACAGATGTTAAAGGCTAGTCTTTAAATGAAATCCAGACATGGATATTATATAAGATTCGATCCTTTTTACAGTCCTAACTCCTTGGAGGATCACCAAAACTTCCTAATTCTCTTGAAGATCCAGGCCATTACTGAATAAACCTCAACCAGTGGAGATGATTAAAAGACATTTCTTAAAGAAAATCTGGTGGATCTAAACAAGAGTTGGTTTTATATAATGTAAGAGTAGCCACTGGCAGAACTCCTGAGTACACTCTTTCTGTTTCAAATATTTCAGCAAATTGTCATATACCCCCCAATACTAACATCCAATGAAAATAGAAGTAAAGGATTCTAACAAATTAAAAATATTGTTTGAAACAATAAAGAAATATTTCTTTAGGCCCTCCCTAAAGAACAATTAAAAATATGCCTCAAGGTGAAATACTAATGTACAAGAAGGATACTTAGTAATACCATTATGGAGTTTAATTTATATACAAAACTCAATAAACTGTGTGTCCTACAGCTAAGACTCTTTGTGAAACATGTAGGCAAAAGCCATATAGGGTCATGGTATTTAGAGTGTATTTATGCAGGAGCAAAGCAGCCAGAATATTTCTTCAGTTAGTTTTCAAAGATGAATATTCATTCTTAAGTGGTTGCCTTTGGAAAATACACAGCTCCCTACAGGCTTAGAGCTTTCAAAGAACACTTTGATTTACTTTGAATGTTCAGTCACATTTAGTCAATTATTTAAGAGGGTGCATTCAGTACACTTCAACATATGCACTCTTTGTGCATGCAAACTGGTGATCCTACAGGCAGGTAAATGTAAAATTGCCCCATCTGTTTGTGGTTATTTTCTCTTGCGCCCCATGTAACTACAACCACATGCTTCTCTAACACTTACGAGTCTAATGCTGCACATGAAATTTTAAATTTTTGAATATCCAACCCATTCTTTGGAATATCCATATTAACTATTTTAACCCCCTTAAAATACTGATCTTAGCGGGAAGGTGAAATGAGAGCATGGCTAATTAGCTCTTTTAAATCAGATGAGCATCCAGAAGTTGAAGATACTTAACAGAAGGATCCTTAATATTAGTCAAACTTTATTACATTTCCTATGATTTTGGTATTGTTTAGTTTTTGTTCAGAACCTTACTAGCTTTAAAGGCAAAACAGAAAGAAAATAGCAAGAGATAAGAGTTGAATGCAGTTGGGAAAAATATAGAAAAATGTTTTGCATTGTAATTGAAGGACAGTTCTGTAGCTTCTCATAGAAGAAGTTCAACCAGAGTGGATTATGTGCTCTCCTTGGAGGTGTAGGAGGAAGGAAGGGATGTAAAGTAGAGGGAATTTGGAGAAAGGAAGAAAGAAAGAGTGCACAAATGATGAAGTTCTTACAACTTCTTTTAATCTTTGCACTGAAAATATTTTCAAATATAGCAATATTGAATTAGACCTCCTAAAAATTCTTACTTGAGAGCTTCAATAACCCTAAATCAGGTACTGTAAAATTATGGACATAGTAGGATATAAATGTTATTGAGTAGAAGTGGATGAATATTAATCATTTTTTTAAAATGAGATTCCTAGAAACTGTAAACAAAGAACAAAGGGAAAAGATATTCACTAATATTATGTCTTAGTACACAAGAACATGATGCAGCAGACTACAGTAATTTTTGTGACTGAGTTTTCCATCATTTCAACCTTTGGAATAAGAGGAAAGATATGAAGGGTGGGGAGACTATACTGTAGAAAAACTTGATCCTATACCTATTAGTTAATCAGTGGAATCTCGTTTTTAAAAAAGATGGCTTTAAATATTGCCAAGGTGAATGTTCAATCAACACTTCAAAAGGCTTGATTGTGAGTAGTTATTTTTGCAGTCTTTTACTCTGGTTTATTTTTTAATCCACATACCTGGCTGTGTCTATTCCAAGGGCTGTCATGGTCTGGCGGCCACCTCTCTGGATTATTTTATTTGCTGCAACAAGTACCTCTTCTGTTGATGAGTACTTATTGAGGTTGAACTCATGGGTTACATTTTCTCCATACTGTACAATTCCAACCTGAAATACCAAACCACTGTGAGTTATCCATCTAGCAATGTTCTGTTTTCAATTTTTATTTAAACGTGTAGATTAGATACACATTTTTGTCTTTCAGATGAGTTTAAAAATTCATCAGTACACAAATCCTTCTATTTTGACAACAGTAACTATTACCACTTATGGATATTCACAGCCCAGAGAACAAGAATGATAGTGCTGTTATTAAACTTCTCAAACAATTGGTTTATTCAATAGTTTCTACTGAATGACTCTGGCAGGCCTTGGGGGCGGGCGTAGAAGGTGCTATACACTGACCTGCTCTCTGCCTTCATGGAGCTTCTAAACTAGACAGAGAGAGAGAGAGAGAAAGATTCAAACCATGATCATTCCTATGCATGTTCAACTGTGGAGAGGGCTGTAATGGAACAGCTGTTTAGCAAGTAGAATGTAAGGCCCCTACTTCAGAAGAGGCTCAGGGAAAGCCTCTTAGAAGTGATATTCAAGTTAAGACTGAAAGGTGCAAGGAGGGTGGAAACCTGTCCTGAATGGAGGCTGAGTGGGAGGATGGGGTCCGCACAAGGGGAATCTGTATGTCAAGAAGATGAGATGAGCAAAAAGCGGGGACGTCCTGAGAACCGAAAGGAAGTCAGTGAGCCTGGACCAGGCTGTGAGGGGAAGTGAAACAAGATGAGGCTGGATGAATAATAAGTGGGGCATGTATCTGGGGAGGGCACATATGTGCTTCAGGCTTTATCTAGCTCAGATGTAGTTTCATATCTCTCACGCCAGCCCTTCTCACCACCATCCCTTTTCATGTTTTCTGTCTTCCCTTTCTTTCTGCCTTCCTCCCTCACTCTGTCTTTTGCACTGGATAATGTGGGCAGCTAACTGCAGAGCCACCATAGAGTAAAATGATATAGAGGGTAAAGAGTCCCCAGATTTGATTTCTCTTGCTCCATATTTCCCCCCTCTCTCCTAGAGACGCCCATTTTTCTTATTCTTTTTCTATGCTTTTCTTTAAATGTTGATGTGAACCAATAGACTAATAATCTACATCAAGAATTGTGACTGGAGATAACTGTTTAACTTTCTCTCCCCAAAATTCGAGATTCAGAGAATTCTACACCCAAAGGAATGTCTTTTTAATGTAGAAATTCTGGGCACTACATTTCTTGGGTCGGGGAAGCCATTTGAGACAAGTCTGCCTTCTTTCCCAGGCAATTGTGTACTTTGTCCATTGATAAAGTTGCCTCATGCTTGCTTCAGACCCATCCTATTTCCAAGTCTGATCCTATTTCCAAGTGTCAGAGGGGATCGGCATCTACCTTCCAGCCTCCCTTGCAGATGTCACTGTTGTCAGAAATCTTCAGGCTTAATTACATGTCTGATTTATAGATACATTTCCACAATTGTTTCTTCTTGGAAGCCAGGAGTATACTCTGGCATTTTCAGAAACCAATAAGAGAACCTTACAATTTAAAATAATTTTTATCATCTTTAAGCTACCTTCTAGAGTATATTAGACATCTTGGAGCAATTAAGGCCGCCATACTTAAATAAGAGTAGTATCCTATATTTTTCATGCTTTTAAAAAACTTTTTTCCTAATTTATTCAGATTATAGTAACAGAAATTAGTACTACATTTTATAAATGAGGAATTTAAGTTTAAAATACTCTTCATGGTGAAGGGGCAGAGAAGGGTCTAGTCTAAGATGTGAATCCCTTATCCCAGGGCTTTTTCCATCACTCTACCTCCTCTCTACAAAAATACATCTCCCTGAAATCCTCGCATTCCCTCTCACCTCAACCTACTAGTTTCTACTAAATGCTGCTAACATTTCATTGCTACTTGATGAATTTAATGAGCTAGCTACCAACTGAGATGCACTGGAGAATATAATAAAGCAAAGCAAACAAACAAAGAGATCATATTTTAAAAATAGAAATAGAACATATTAATCCTTCCTTAGAGTTGCTTAGTTAGTTATAGGATAAGTAAGAAATAACCAGAAAGCATATTCAAGTGTAAAATAGGGCACATAATAGGCTAAGTGAGCATGCAATTTGCTTAATTCATGTCCAGGATAGCCCTGCTCTTCTATGAACATATCTTTCACTGAATATCTGTCACCATCTGTTCCAAGATTATGTGCTATTATAATTTGGAATAAAGATGACCAGAAGTCCCTTTGGAAATAAAGTAGGCTACAACCAAATAATTATGCAAAAAATAATAACATGAATGAGGACACACTCATAACTCCAATTCAGGTTATTTCCTTGAATTATAATTAAATATTATGGATAGTTCTCTATTACTCTCCACAAAGATTTAAAAATATTTTCCCAATGACCTTTATAGCTTTTAATTAATAATCCAGGGAGAAACTGAATAATTATTAAGGGAAACCAAGAAGGTCTGACATTGTCTTTGCATATATAAATACTCAGTGTAAATAAAGGTAAAATGATTTTGCTACTTAGATAATCATTATGCCTATTTTTGAGTATCAAAATGAATAAATGCTACTGTAGAAGTCAATTGCTCACCCATTCGGGACATCTTACAGAGTTGCTTTGTTTTTATTTCCCTTTGTTTTTATTTGATTCAGCAGGAGACCAAAGAACTCTAAAAACTGTCATTCCTGTCATTATTCTTGGACATTTTACTACTTGGGTGAATCTACCGAACACCCTAATCTCTCATTTGGAAAATCTATTGAACAGCCTAGTCTCTTATTTCTTTGACTTCTTCATCTTCAGTAATTTTTTCCTCTAGCTCACATATGTTGTCCACTCTCAAGGTCTTATCCTTGACCTCACCTGGAAAAACTGCAGTACCTCCATCTCAATTGCAAGTGTTCTTCTGTCTGACCATTAACTTCAACTCATTTACCTCGTATATCTAATTCATCAGTTCCTTCACCACATCAAGACTTCCAATTAATTCAAAGATCCTACTTTTTTTTTTTTAACTTAGCCTAGATTCCATGGTCCATCACCATAATCATTTACTTGCAAACTTTAACTCCTTTAACCTTTTCCCCCTCCATTAATTCACTTGGCTAACTTCCAGCTCTGGTTAAGTCCAAATATCTCCTTTTCTTTGTGTGCTTCTGTGACACCAAATGTTTCTACACAGAAATTACACAACTTGTAGACTGGTCTCACTTTAAAGTTATGGCCATGAATTTCTAATGTGGTTACACATAACACTGCCCAACAGTCCTACTCCTTTGTACTAATAATGAATGCACTTTGCTCCATTTATTGAGTTCAACTGAATTCTAGTCATAAGCTTTAACTGCTCAGGAAAAAGAGTATCACACTGGCACGGGAGGTGACCACATGAAAAGAGGTAGAATTTATGGAAATTAAACAAGGCTGCTTTGTACCATAATATTTGACATTTGCAACATACTTTACATAACTTATAAAACCTTCTATCAACTATTGGATTACCTGGCTACCAGGAATAGCAGAAAAATTTTAGCCCCTTGGTAAATCAGAAATCAGTGCTTTTTATCTTCTCTCTTTCTCTACCTACTTAACATATATCTCAATTTTGTAAGTTTATTCTTTAGAGAACTTATAACTGCCAGTTACCTCACCCTTTCTTTACACTTTGCTTCTAACAATTCTACCTGAGAGTCTCTTCAAATGACTGACTGCCCTTGGACTGCTAGAGCTGCTTTACCCCAGAGGATCAAATAGCCAGAAGTGCCTGGAAATTTTCTCCTTCCTCTCCATAGGCAATGTCTGAATCAGGCAGTGAAAGGCCTGTCCCTTGACTCGGAGCTCCCCTTCCAGATCAGTCTGAGGTCTTGATTTCACCTGAAATCACACCCTTCGTTGTCCTCAGTTGCTATGATTCTGCTCCCCCAAATCTCCTACAATTTTCTTTTAAAAGCACTCCCTTAGTAAATCACTGTCACTTGGCTCATTTTCTCAGGGTTTGTGTCTGGGAAACCAGACCTAAGGGAGGGAGAGAGAAGATATAAAACACTGATTTCTGACTCATCAAGAAGGTAAAATTTTTCTGTTATTCCTTGTGTCCAGATAATACAATAGTTCACAGAAGGTTTTATAAGATATGTAAAGTATGTTGCAAATGTCAAATATTATGGCACAACACAGCATTGCTTAATTTCCATAACTTCTACCTCTTTTCATGTGATCTATTATCCCTGTTTCTGAACTTCTTCATTGGCCCAGGCCAGACCTCACTGCCTTGAACTTGGGCTGTGGCAATCATTGGTCTCTCCACTCTTGCTCTCCCTCCAATTTCCATTCTCCTCAGCTCCTTCTACATATTCATGGAAGATTAACTGTTTTGAAATTCTGCTTTTATCACATAACTTCTTTGTTCAAGAATCTCTAATAATTCTCCATTGCCTACTACATCAATGATTTTGAAATACACTTTGAAAGAGAATTTTTATTCTTACGATAGAAAACAGATAAAACTTCAAGGTGTTCCTTGAAATACTAGACCTGTAGGGTAAAATTCAGTTTTCCTTCCCCGACCTGCAGTCACTCAATAGCCTGACTGCACCTTCTTTGTTCTCCTTCAACTTCAGGATTCCCCAGTCCCAGGGCTGTCCCTACCCTTTCTCAGCCCTCCAATAAAATTAAATTTTTACTACCCATTCTGGAAGATCCAATTCAAGCTTCACTTTCTCTGCAAAACTTTCCCCACCTAGTCACCAATCTCGCTCGACTGATCTTCCTCTTCTCCAAGCCCTGAGGCAAACTTATCTGTTTTGCTCTTATGAGTACAGCATTCTTCTCAACTGCTTTGTATGTGTGCTTTATCTCCCCAACTACATTGTATGTTCTAGAGGGGCAAGGAGGGGTAAAGAGCATGGACTATGTCATAGCTTTTGGTATTCTCTTATGCCACACCACTGCTTTGCTTTGCTTACAGTTGACCCATATAAATTCTTATTAGATGACTGCAACATTTCACATAAGCAAGTAGAAAACTGAGATAGCAGGGAAATAATGATAAGCAGAATAAGAGAGACAAAAATAAGTGTGGGAAAAGAGAAGCCTGGACAGTGGAAACTCAAATCTCAGGGAAATGACATAGTGTAGGACCCTGGCTGATATTAGGCTGCATATTTCCTTAGAAACCAGGCAGAATAAGGCCTGGTATGTCTTCCCCATAAAAAGGGTGCCATTTATTGATTTTCATCACAGGAAAATGGTGAAATCACAGACAAAAAATATAAGTAATGCTTTGCTGAGTATTGATGAGACTCAGTGAACAAAAATAGTTTCAGTTTCAGCTTAGTATATAATTTGAGGCAGGTAAAAACAGATTCATACTAGTACAGTGTGTATATACGCATATGCAACAGAATCAAATAAAGGTGATGATTAAATAGCAAGATAAAAAGTGAGCCAAGTGATGAATACACATTGTAACGAGGCTGGAGGAGAGAAGCACAAGCATATTTACTGTCTCATATTGAAAGGCCTCATGGAGGGAAGAAGATGTAGCCTCCTGAGTGAGATACCCAGGTAAAGAACAGACAATAGGTTATGGATGTAGAATGGGAGAAAGCAAAGCTTGGAAAATATGTCAAAAATGACAAGGAATTGAAATCATTCTAGGAATTGAGAAAAATAAAAACAGCCAAAAATCATCATATTTGACTTGAAGCAGCCAGTTGCTTCAGTTGTTGGAATGATACAAGAACCAGAGGGTAGAAGATAAGTAAAACACTGATGAGTATTGGAGATAGAAAGATTCTAGGCATGTTTGCTGAATGGAAATAAGTAAGCAAGGATGGCAGCTAAAAAAAGCAATAGGTTCGATGTAGAGAAAATGGAAAAATAGTAGCTTATGACATCAGTAAGAGTACAGGAAGATAGTAAAAACACTCATAAGGAGTGGATGAATCACAAGTAGAACAGTTGCTTTTCAGAGACACCTGGAAGGGAAGCCGTTACTTCCTAGGGAGATACAGTTTGAACTTCCTGATTAAGTAAACGAAAGATATAGGTATATAACTATAATCTAGACCAAAGAGAACTAAGGTTCAGGCTAGAGCATAAATCAGGCACACAACTGGTTGAGGATTCTGTTACATGAACCAGAGGTTTGTAACACTGATTCAAACCTTCCATTTAAACATGAGATTTATATTCCTCCTTCTGCTAAGCCACAAACTAATATTCCCTTACCCCTTTCCTAGGGAGTACTAGCATCATTTTATATGTTACTAGTCATGATTTTTAAAGTGTTCCATGGTCAAGTAATCATGGAAAACAATGGGTAACACAAAGTTAACAAGACCCCCTTCTACATCCTCTCCGTCTCTCTGCCTTTATCTCTTTTGTCTGCCTCTCTTTCTCCCTCTGCTATTTATATTAACAACAAGAACAAAAAAGCCACAAATTTCAAATGCAAAAGACCAAGGCTTTCTCTTACTCCTGTCCCCAGTCACTTTACTCTGACTCATAAGCAAATTCTTTTGAAAATGCTCTCAGAGGAGGGCCTACGTGACTCAGTCAGTTGGGTGACTGACTCTTGGTTTCAGGTGGGGTCCTGATCTTGCGATTGTGAGATTGAGCACCGCATTGGGCCCATGCTTAGCTGGGAGTTGGTTAGCGATTCTCTCTCTCTCTCCCTCCGCCCCTCCCCTCCTCTAAAATAATAAATAAATAAATATTTAAACAAATGAAAGTGCTCTCAGAATCTCTAATATGAAAACATGAATTGTGAAACACGAATTGGAAGACGTGGTATATTTTATTGTTATTTAAGGGAATATTATTTGGGAAAAACATATTCAACACCTCAAGCAATAGAGTTTGGAAAACATTTCTTTACAATACTGTTACCTATTTGTAAAGATCAATTAGTTGTTCTGCCTCATTCACCTTTGTTATAGTCATGATACAATATCATGTACTGCAGTTACCCAAATATAAGATTTTATCTCATTTCTAAATTGGAAGTCTTTTGGGTTCAGGGACAAAGTTTTTTTTTTTTTTTTAATTCATTTTTTAAACTGCCCATGACATCTAGCATAATATTTGATCAACAAGATACTTCATATATATTTGCTAAATTACAATGAATTAATTATCTAAGAGGCTTCATTTCTTTTTGTGGGGTTGAGAAGAAAAAGGAGGAAAGTAAATGTGAGAAATATAAAAGAAATCACTGAAAAGAGTGCCTTCTCATTTTTCTCTCATGAAACTTCAAGTCACAACAGAATGACAAAGAAGTTAAAGAAAGAAAAGTGTATAAAATAGCTATTAAGTGTAATAAGTCAAAGAGCTATGAAGGAATGGAATTATTTTCTCATTTAGAGTTGTATTATTACTTCGTATTGTTAAGTCAATGTTATAACAGCACTGCCTAAATTTTAATTTCTAGCACAAACTAAGTTTCTGGGCTTTCATTTAACAATTAACATTACCAACTCAATGGCTTCTTTAGGGGAATAATGATAGGGTAAAATAATGAAGTTTTCTGTGTAAGATGCACAATTGTTCAACATGAAAAGAGCTCAGGCTTTGTGTCTGGCCAATTTTGTACTTCCTTTTACCAAACTAAGGTACAAAAGCCCTGCCCTATAATATGCTTCTAATGTGATTAAGTGAGAGTATGATGTGGTAATAATACAGATTGCAGTCCAAGTGAACCATCAGCACAGGCCATTCTGAGGCTACCTTAGCTGAAGCCATGCTTAACCTCTTGTCACTATGGAGAGGGACATACAGAGACTGGTTTCCAAGGAGATGAAATGAGTCCTCAGAAACATAAAATTGATAGATGATAGATCCTAGGAAAAGGATGTCTTTAGCTACCCTCTTGGATGCTGCTGCAATGAAACCCATCCAAATTCAAAAATGCAAAGATAGGGGAGTAAAAGTAAAGTTCTGAGGAGAGAGAAGACTGTGGCAGAAATCAGGATGAGAGGTGAATGGGGCTAGGGATGGAACATGTGCAAAGAAAAGCCTGAAATCTAATGTAAAGGGGTGTTTGTGGGGAGAGTCCCCACAAACAAGTACTTTAGCTCAATGACTTCATGAAGTAGAGTGAGAGAAGGAGGTCATTACAACAGTGATTTTTAACACAAGGAGAAAAATCCCAGCAATGACGTTTTCCCAACCCAAATGATTTATTTCCTATGTGTTTGGCAACACATAACACTCTAAATTGTATTCCATAAATAAAAGGATTAAGGCACAATGCTGTCAAAGTGGAATTCATAGTCTTCCAGGAGAGACAGACATATGAAGCAAAAAGTAGTGCTACCAGCTGATGAGAATAATAAATGAAGGGTGAGCACAAGGTATGGGAACATGGGAGGAGAAAGAATTGTTCATGGGAAGCAGGGGTAGAAGGTGACAGAGCAAGTGACATTGGAACTGAGTCTATGAAGTTTACCTAGCACCTAGGGTCTGGGGGAGAGAAGGGCTCTCTGGGAAGAGGGACTCATGTAGACACGGACGATGTGTTCAGGGAAGGCCAGGTGAGGAGTGGCTGCAGAGCAAGAAGGGAGGCAACAAGACACCAGGGAGGCAGGGGGCAGGGGAAATGATGTCACCTGGTGCCAGGTGACAAATGCCATATAATCCATTGGAGAGCTTGGATATTATTCAGCAGACAGAGATAGATTTTTTATCCAGGGAAATTTT
Organism: Potos flavus; assembly: GCA_028534135.1. Classification (NCBI taxonomy): domain Eukaryota; kingdom Metazoa; phylum Chordata; class Mammalia; order Carnivora; family Procyonidae; genus Potos; species Potos flavus. The sequence goes on from CM052895.1 coordinate 100,088,713, forward strand.
TTTTACCTTGGAAAGATAACTCAGGTGAGTTATAGATGGAAGTAGGGGAAAATGCAGACTGGGTGGTTAGTGATCAAGAAGATTCACCTCATTTACAGCACTACTGTCAGAAACTATAGCCTGATTGACAAGGCTATGGCTGCAAGGCGCAGTCAGGCTTCTTTTCAGACTTCAAAACAATGAATCAGGCCTCATATTTAAGGCTTCTGGGGAAATGGCCATAAAATGTGCAGTAAAAAGAAAGATAAATAATATTCCTAAAATTTAATTAATTTCTCTCTTTCATTTTGCCTGGTTTAATGCTATGCTATACTCTTGATAGCAACAATCTAGACATTGTTCCATTAGTATATTTCACTTTTATATCAAGCCTCACAATTTACTGGTTTTATTTAGGGTAATGCACTCGTATTTGGCATATTTATATCATTCTCATTTATTATTAAAAGCAATGTTATGTTTAGGTATTGAGGATCAATAAGACCTCCATAATGTTTATACCATCATATCTTTTATGGCAAGCTCAGAGTGTTTCAGGTTTGTTTTTATAGGTGGTTTTTTAAAAGGCAATTTTATAGCCTTTACTCTGTGTTGGGTAAAAAACTGGTTTACAAAATTTCCTTCACTATGTTTCAAAAGTCTTAATGGGGCCACACATGGAAGAAATTTTGAGTAACTATTTGGAGTTGATCTTTTTCTCATTGTGTTGCATTCTCCTAATGTATATTAATTGTCGTATGGAAACTTTATTTTTTTTTAAGTTTTTTATTTTAATTCCACTTAGTTAATACACAGTGTTATATTAGTTTCAGGTGTACAATATGGTGTGATTCGACATTTTCACATGTTATTCTGTGCTCATCACAACAAATGCACTTGTTAATGTAAGCTTTTTTGCTTTCCTTCCTTCCTCCCTTCCTTCCTTTCTTTGTTTTTTCCTTTGTTGTGTTGACAATTACTTTCACATCTTTGCAACTACCTTTCAATACATGCAATTACTAAATGACAAATCTATGACTGCAGAGAATAGGCTATCATATTTCATCTTTACCTGTTGTACTAAGTGTATGACTGTAATCAACATAATAAACAAGAACTCATGAGGTATAGTCAGAATGTAAATTTTTTTTGGCTCATGATCCCTTTAAAACTTATTTAAGATGAAGTTCTTCCATTCTCCCTGGAGAGAAAGATAAATGTCTTATTCTTTGTTTTAAAATATCTTTTTTAAAAAAAAGACCTATATAATTTGACCCTTAAACAACACAGGTTTGAACTGTGTGGGTCCAGTGATACATGCCTTTTTCTTTCTTTCTTTTTTTTTTTTTTTGGTAAATACAGTGTAGTACTGTCAATGTGTTTTCTCTTCCTTATGATTTTCTTAATAACATTTTCTTTTCTCTAGCTTATTTTATTGTTAAGAATATGGTATATAATATGTATAACATATACAATATACATATTATATATGTATAACATATACAATATAACATATACAATATCCATTGCTTGTGTTATTGGTAGGGCTTCCAGTTACAGCAGACTATTAATAGTTAAGTTCTCAGGCAATCAAAAGTTATATGCAGATTTTTAACTATGCAGGGAGTCAGTGCCCCTAACCTTCACATTGTTCTAGGGTCAACTGTATTTTAATTTAGGTTGTACCACATGAAATTGCTATATTTGCATGTAAAAAAAATGATCAAATAGCAACAATTTCATATAGTTCAACCTAAATTAAAACAAATTCAAGAAGACAAAATATCGAAGTTGATTTATAGTTAAATTTTCCGCTCCCCTTACTTACTTATTTACTTATAGGGGGTGAGAAGCATGTAGTTGGGAAAGGGGCATGACTGGCTGCATCTCTGTTTCTTTACTCATCTTCCCTTACTTGGTTAACTGTAGTTTCTGACCTCTCCAGGAACAAGGGTGAGGGAGATGAATAAAGGATACAGGAATTATTATTTGCCTGGTGCTATCCTGAGATGGATCAGATGCTACCAGGTGTTAACAGCCTTCATGTGGGTTCTCTGCAGATTTCCCTTTACTTAACATCCTTGTCTGAGTGAATACATTTCACTACTGCAGTTCCTATACATCAGGGATGTCTTCTGCTTTTCTGTGCAGAAGCCTCTTCTCACCTTCAAGAGAGTCTATGGACAGGACCTAGCATGATTCCACGATGATTCATAAACACACACTTCTTTGTACTCACAGACCCTGGACCTGCAGGCCAATTCAACTGCGGCTACCTCTCATCTGATTGCCTGTCAGGAGCTGGTCGGCTGCTATCTCACCCCTTAGGTATTTCAGGCAAGGGTCAGGCACTAGTCAACTGGGTGTCCCAACTTTAGTGGACACACCGAACTCACTGCATGATCCCACTGAAGCCTGTCTCACTAGGCTCTTTTTACAGAGAAATTTTCACAAATCCCCTCAACTCCCTTCTTAATTCCTTTATACCCCTGAGTCTAAGAAGTCACTATCCAGCTCTTAGCTTTCTATCTGTAGTCTTTCTCACAATTTATTTTTATATCTTCCCCTTTCAGGAATGAAGGCAGGGAGGATAAGTAATTGACCTGCTCTGTTTCCAACCTGGACCGGTTCACCCCTCCTTAGGCAACCTGGTGGTCCCCCCACTCCTGGGAGGCCGCCTTTTTGATGCTGAACTTAGTACACACACCCAATCAGCATAGCGCACTACACCTCAGAACTCCTGGGCTCCCGCGATCCTCCTGCCTTAGTCTCCTAAGTAGCTGGGACTACAGGTGCATGCCACCACGCCCCGCGGTGGAGAAGTACTTGGGAGGAAAAATTCCAGAAGCAAATTCTGCCAATCTTAAGGCAAAATTGGATTCTTTAATGAAACAAATAAAAACAAAAACAAAAGACAAAACAATCCAAATGTAATTAAATTATGTTACAACCAGGCAGGGAAAAAATGGTTGTTAAAATAAATTATTTATGTTTTTGGAGAGAATTACTCTAAGACCACATGAAAGATAACCATACTTTTCAGTACACATTTCTTTGAAGAGGAAGTATTTTTCCAAAATTTCTACGAACAAATTTCTTTTCTGAATCCACTGAAGGAAGGTCAAACTTTAAAGGGAGTTTAAACGTGTTACACTTAAAACCCTATTAAATACATTTTAGCAAGTTGATGCTTTAGTAAATATGTTCTTTTAAATCCATTTCATTTAGAGAATTACTTACGAAACTAGTCATTCAATACAACTTAAGCCAAAATAGAAAAAGATTAGAAAATACTAAAGAATAAACACTAAAGCCCAAAGTATAAAGTAATATACTTAAAAGAATATTATAATGCCAGTTATAGAAAAAGTGTCTCATTAAACATCCACCTATCAGAGAAAAATTTTTAAAGGTATTAATTATGATATATACATTTATTTAACAGAGTCTCATTAAGGGCCCACTATATCACAGCAAAGCACTGGCTGGCCACTGAAAAGGATTAAAAGATGATATAAAGTCTGTATCTAGAGATGCAGCAGACACACATACACATCAGTATATAATAATGCATTATTCTCGTATTTCTCAAACTTTACCGTGTTTAAGAATCATGTAGCTTGCTTACTTAAAACACAGGCTCCTCACCCTGAGAGACTCTGATTCTGAAAATCTAGGGTATAGCCCAAGCACTTCAGGGATTTGGAAAAAGGAATTCTATGAGCCACTTTTGGAGAAACACCACACTGTACAGAAGCCCTATTAGGGCAGTGGCTGTGTCTGTCTTATTCTCCACAATTATCCAAGCCCTAGCACAGAGCCTGGTACACTCTAAACCCTCAGGAAAAACATTAGAGTAAATGAATGAAGGAGTATGGCTAAACTCCACAATGAATTATACAAGCAAAATGTGACATAAAAATTTAGCCATTTAAGAATTTCCTCTCTCCTTAGGAAGGTTTCCTTGGGTGAAGTCGGCAGATACCACAAATGACTCAGTGTACAGGACTGACTTCTGAAATGTTCCCCTCTGTGGAATGGGGTTCCAGAACTGAGTAAATGCAACCTGACTCTTCAGCCTCAGAGTATGTTCATTTTCCTCCCATTCGCTGGTAGCATCTGAACCCTTAAGGGCTGACCCCTATTCCTCTGAATAGAGTGATTGTTCCCCTCAATAAAGACTATGACTCCATAAAGCCCACCCCGGCAGGCTAGAATTCCACTGGTAGTTGGCAGAATAGCTCCTCTATTAGGACTTTCACTATAGAAATATAAAATTAACTACAGTTCTAGTGGATATAAACATCAAAATTGCACCAGAATGGGTCGGCATATAAGCAACTGATTGTTACCTATTTCTTTACAAAATTGAATTGCTGGCATAGATACCCACTGAGGTAGTGATTATTTTTCTAAGAGAGTGTTGTAGATCTCCTTCTCGAAGTTGTGGAGCAACTTCAAACATGTCACTGCTGCACTAATGTCCACAAATAGCTACAGATAAATATTTTGTTACGGTGAAACAGATAAATGGATTTATAAGTAAAATAAAATTTCCAGATGACTAAAAATTACTAGAAATTAAAAACTCTTCCAAGACTATTCTTAGCTTTGGAAAGGAAGGACTGGATAAGGAAGCAAATGGGGTGGGCAAAACAGGTGGAAGGGAAGAAAGCACATCATGGGAAAGGCAGTGAGAGAGGACAGAGCTGTGGTCCAGCCATCTCATGGCAGGTGTGTCAGGTTAGGGAAGAGAGTGCTATGGGGCTGGCCATCGAAGGACAGGGACAGTCGTGATGAAATGAAGAGAAATAGAGACCTAATATTTAGAACCAGCTCTGAAACTTCTCCAGAAGCAGAGGTCTCAGTGAGGACAGAGAACTCAACTGCAGTTGGAAAGCTATGGTTTCTGGTCTGTCATCAATAAGCAAGCAACCTTGAACAAGTTACTTAGACTCTCCCACCCCCTCCATAAACTGAGATTTAGGGCTAAATGACTTCTACAATTCTGCCCAGCTTTAATTTTATGGCTCTATGAACTCTTATTGATGAAGGGGAGAAAGGACAGGGGAAGAGAGGAGAGAAGGAAGAGAGAGGTCTTCAGAAGGGGAAAAACAAATGGACCAGATGGAGGAGCAAGTCACAGTTCTGGAGTGGTCTTTTACAGGATGCACGCTGCCTTATGCCCTGTAGCAAGAAGAGATACAATAGCCTCTCCAAACCTCTGGCAATTCACTTGGGAAGATTAATTGCAAATGAGAAACTTGTATCCAGGAAAAGTTACATTTTGTGATGCATAAAAGTCCATTTTCTTTGAATAATTTTATAATGATTTCAAGATGTTCTTTATTGTACGGTAGGATATACACAGCCTTGTCCCTCACCTAGCTCTCACCTATTCAGCCTTGAAACATGGCCATATGACATTTCACTTTGAGGTTTGCATTCAAATTTGCAATCTTCAACTACCTCCTTTTGGGAAAATTCATTTTATATATATGTGTATATATATTTATATTTATAAGTATACATATAAAGAAACATACACAAGCATATCATACACACACACACACACATATCTGTGTGTGTGTACGTCCTGCACTATGTGTGGGTGTGGCAAACATTAATGCAGTCAGACCACTTTTCAGTGCCTTAGAAATTTCTCCAAAAATAGAGCTCTCAGAGACAAAAGGGAAGACATCGGTCTGCATGTGCAGTGCTAAAGTGTCCTGTGTTCTCCTGCAGTCCCCAAACCATGCAATAACCATTTTAACTCTGACTCCTGTGCTTATTTCTGCTCACAAGGCACTGACTTCACTCTGACATTTAATTTGCCTGTTATCCACTGTCATCTCCATATTTTAAGCCATAAGGCCATAAAGGTTTAATAAACATTAGATTAATTAAACCCAAACTCAGTGTCTAAAGTGGGAGAGTCACACAAGAAGTTTCATTTCATTTAATGGCAATAAAGGGGATGTGTTTAAAAACAGATACTCATGGGGAGAAATAAAAAAAAAAAAGCAAACCAACTATTCAACTTAATTGCAGCTAAAACATGCAGCATATGCTTTTTGCTTAAGAAAAGAGATTATTAAACATGAGGAAAAAATGGACCTTAAGTGATATCCTGTGGTCACTTATGAACTTATGTAATATGAGAAAGGAGATTGCAATGTGATGTGTTCTTTGGGATGTTAGATTAGTTTCCACAAAATTCTGAAACCCTGTTTTGATATTACCAAAGGTGGCTACACTTACTTATAAGTAAGACTATAGTTATGATTTTACAGAGATTTATAGGGGATATTTTCCAAGAGCATTAGAAATGGCAGCTTTCATAAGATTTTCTGTTTAGAAAATAACAGAGTCTTCCAGTTCAGAGATATAGAATATAAAATTCATCCTGAATATTAACTTTATTGATTAATTTATTTTCAGAGTATTTGGTATTTTTACAAATCTATGCATTTTTATCTTTAGAACAACAGGAGTCAAAATGCATAGTCACATACCTGTGTCTGTTTAGGACCAATATCCATTCTTTCAAGAAGATCATTTAAAAAAGCTGTAACACTCTCCCAGGGGTAAATACTGTTGGAGCCATCCAGCACTATGACTATGTCCAGTTGGGTGCTGCATTCTGTAATAAATAGAGTCAATTGTGCAAATTTGGGGTTTATCTTTTTAGATAGAATGAAGGTGTATGGAGTGTTTTCATAGCTGAAATAACCTCATTTTAAAAGATCAGCTGATAGTCTACATAGTGGACACATTGCTTTTATATTCAGAAAAATTAGTTTTAGGAAAAGTAAAGGTGGGAAATACTACTGAATTCAATAGCAATTTGTTTGGGATTCTTATCAAGTAAAACTCATCTCTACTTAATTGTAATCAACATTGTATGAGTTATCTTTGGAAATTTTGTCGATATGAATTTTATATAACTGTTCTCATTCTGTGTGTATTTCAAATGAGATTACTTTCTTCAAGGGGACTCACTCTTTAAATAAAAACAATATGACAGTTTTATCTATGATGTTTAAACAAGACTCTGTAAAAGGTTATTTACTCTAATAATCAGTTCCAAAAATAGCAGTGGGGTTTGGTTATATATTGGCAAAGCAAACATTTACCTAAATTGGTAATGCTGGTAGCTGAGAAAATACTTCAAGCTTTTTGGTATGCTCCTGTGTATACATATGTCTCATTCATTGCTTACACTTTTCAAACATGTAAGAACATTGCATAAAATGTGTACCTCGTACAGGAGCAATGGAGTTCACGACTTGAAATGTGGGGCTGACATCAGAACAGATTCCAGTTGTGTAATGCAAATGTCCACATCTATAGGCATATAAAGGGCCACATGCCTTTTAAAAAATTAAAAACCATAAGATTAAAAATTATATAACAAATTTTTATAAATTTTTATAAAGACTTACAATGAGCATTCCTGGCTCATTAACCAACTCTTGCTTTCTTACCAGAAACCCTCCATTTGGGTTGGTGACTAAAGTTGATCCAAATGTCATGTTCTCCTTTACTTCCGTGACATTGGGAATTGACGTATTAACTAAAAATAGAACAAAATTTTATGAGGGTGGAGAATAAAGTATAATTAAGTGTGTTCTCATTAAGACATTCTATTTGTTTTGCTCATATCATAGCACATTCTTCTTCTGATTCAACTAAATAGTCTTCAAAGTATTACTAAGGAAAATAATGAAAAAGCTAAGGCTGAAAACCTGGCTTATGTCCCAGAAACTTTGTCTGGATAACTGTCTCAAATAGTTTTGCTGAACTGTAAAAGAATGCAGAACTATTGCGGCAATGAGAGAATGTGGGATAGCCTTTCACACATTTTTGCTAATTAAAACAAATAAAATATTTAATCTCATAGTATTATAGATATAATGTAAACTTACACACCTATCTTGCATATTATGCCTATATGTTATAAATAACCAATGATAAAACATGATTTCTGACAAAAGGGAAAGTGAGTAGTAGAGCAGAAAAAAAACCCCTCAAATATAAGTTTATGACCATTAATTTCACCATTATGGGGACATCATGAGGGTAACAAAGAAAACTGAAGCAAGACCGAGCAGTGGTCAGGACATTTGGATAGAAGAAACACAATGAAGGGATGCCATTTGACATTCAAGATAAGAACGTTGGATCTTGAAGCATGCCGACCTGGCAAAATTGGCAAGAAGTTCCAGTTATTCATACTGAAAAAAGAAAAAAAAAAACTTTGGACAGGAAAATAAAAATCTTCTAAATCCTGCTTAGCAGAATGCTGAAATATTTGAAAGTGGCAAAACTCAGGTTCAAGAAAGATTTATCTCACTGTTTGTGCCCAGAAGTTTTTCCTACATAAGACCATATAGAACTTAAAGTGGGGAATGGAAGCAGAGATTCCTGAATGGTCACACTGTCTTCCTAATCTGACAATGGTCTTTGTCCCAGAGTTTAGTCTGGTTTGCCTTGAAAGCACCTGGAACTGGGCTATTGTCTACACTGGCCTTGAATAACCTGGATTGGAGTTTTTTATACTAGGGTAGACCCAGGATGAGCATTCTTGGGACAATAAGGACTATAGCAGGAACTTCTCCAGTGTTGTTAGTGTAGTTAAAATCTCCATGCTAATGTTTAACTCTATTACAGTTTCCAGTAATGAAAGAATAACTCCTATCAGAACAAATCTTTTGCAAATAACAACTATAACTCTAGGAAAAGGAGAAAAAAAGTAACAACCATCTGAAGGCACTGGAAAGCAACCAAAAGCAGACAGAAACTGGAGGCAAGTATGTACTTGTAAGAAAAGATTAGCACTGGGTGAGTTTCCTGTTTATGTTTGTTTTCCCCCAAGGGAAGGCCCTCATCAGTGGCTAAACCTCAAATAAAACTCAAAGTCTTAATGTTTTGAAGAAACAGAGGACAGAAATTGGGGTAATGACAGCAACTGCAAAGTTAGGGGGTATATGTTGGAAAGTAGAACCACAAAAAGAGAGTTCCAACATATACATGTATATTCTGTCCAAATATGTGAAGGACTTGAACTGTACATGTTCAGGGTAAACTTCAGACAGCTCAAGTACAAGGAGAAGAACTGAATAGAGATTTTAACTGCTTCCCACTGCAGTTTGGAAATTGAGTTCAGCCAAGTAAACTGTCTTCTAAAACAAAAAGTTAAGACTATTCAAAGACACATAAAAGATCTAGAATCTGCACACTTATAACTCAAAAGTATAATCCAGGATACAATCCAAAATTACTAAACACAAGATGAAACAGGAAAATGTGACTCAACCTCAAGAAAAAGGTAATAAATGGAAAGTGATGTTGAGATATTCCAGATGTTTTAATTATCAGGCAAGGATATTAAAGCAGCTATTATAACTATGCTCATGAATGTAAAGGAAAAATGTTCATAATAAACAAACAAATAGGAAATTGAAAAAAGAGAACCAAAAAATGCAATATCTGAAATGAAAACTGTAAAGTATATATTAATTTAATGGCTTTAACACTGTATAGAACACTGATAGGATTCTAATTCTTGGATAGTTCTAGAAGGAATTTTCTAGTCATGTTCTAATTACAGTGATATTTCTATCAAACATATCCATTTCTATGTAAGTTTGCCTTGTGTTATTCTCTTTAAAAGAATTTATATATTACAATTCCTGTGTTATTTTCTTTTAAAAAAGAAACAGTTCAATTTTATGGAGGCAATGTAATGGGTGGGGTTATTTGGAAAGGTCTTTTATTTCTAAATCTGTGAATATTCTATCAGGAATTCTAAAGCAAATGAAGGGCAGTCAGAATCAAAATGTCATTTTATGTGAATCTGAATGATAAGAAGTGAAGAATATTTACAGATTCCTGTAATCTTTTCTTGAGTTAACATTTATTTTTAATGAGAATACTGGGTATAATTTAAGATCAGACTTTAATGTTTTGACTTTACATACCTGGTAGATCCAACTTTATGCAAGGTAAGGGTTTGCCTCTCCCAATTGGACACTTATAGACATCTCCGGTTCTGTTCTTGGGTTGACCAACTAAAGGAGAACCAATAAGCACCCTGGAAGTTAAATAACTCAATTAACATTTTTGAATAAAAGGAAACATTTTATTTTATTTTATGACTAGTTCTAAGACAATGACGGTAATTCTCATAGACATAAATAGTTACCCTCTGTTACTAATGTAATGTTATTCAAAATAAGCTGAGTGTCTTCAAATTGCAGGTTGATTTGTATTAAAAAAACCTTAAAATATACAGAGGAGAGATTTCAGGATATTTTATTTATTGTATCATATATTACTTTATTATATATATTATTTGGGGGCTAAAATAGTAATTATTGGTTAAGCCTGCTGCTGTGTTAGTTTACAAAATGATTTTTTCCTATGAGGAATTGATAATTTCATAGAGAAGTTAGCAAATATAAACATTTGATTATTATAAGATTTAATATTAGTGTACACTAGTTTGTAAGCACTTAAAAAATAAGGATGGTTGTGAGACCCAGGTTAAAATCACTTACTGTCTTTTTGGACAGAATTATAGAATCATTTTAATAATAATTAATGAAGAAATACAGTCATGATTTATTTTACTTCAAGGAAGCCATTTAACAAGGTTTCCTGAGATATCTTCAGGAATAGGGTGGATGAACGTGGCTGAGTGTTAAGGTACTTGGGTGGATTCATTGCTGCTGATTCACTGCTGGCTGAAAAACTGTATACAAAGATGCTGTTTACTATCAACCAAAGGACTTTAATTATGTGCCATAAGAATGTACTTGGGATTGTCTTAGCCTGTACCTTCGTTTATGACTTTTACGAAGATATGGAAAGCATAAAGTTATGCATCAAGTAAATCAAGATATCTATTTGGGCAATCAGAAGTGTCTCAACATTCTGGAACAAGAAACTTAATAAACTAGTTAAAATTTAATATGAACTTATGTAAATAACTTCACTTAGCTGCATACTATCATCTACATCAATATAAGATTTGGGCAACCTGACTTAATAGGAGTTCATGTAAAAAAGACATGGGGGATTTGCCAATAACAAGTAAACATGAGCCAACAGTGTATTTTAGTATCAAAAATGCTAATGTGACCTCAGGCTGCATTGCTGGAAATAGATGCCCTGGTCAAGGAAAGTGATCACTCCTCTGTGCTCTGCACTGTCAGACCATGTCTGTAATCTCCAAATTAAGAGAGACATAGGCACAATGGAATGTATTTAGGAGTTATGACTCAGATGGTTAAGTGCCTGGTAATTTTGTCAGACCAGAGATGCTTGAGGGAAAGCTGGGAATGTTTAGCATAAAAAAATATATCTGAAGGAGAGTTGAGAGGTTCCATAGGAGTGTAGGTGCTGAAGGCATATATTTAAAAAGAAATCTAAATATCTGAAAGTCTCTTATATTGAAAAGAAATGGGATTTATTTTGTGGAAATTCTTTGGGTAAAGGTAGTATTAATAAAAATGTTTTATAACATGCAAATATTGAATTGTTGAACAGACTCCCTAAAACATAGCTATGATATAATGCCCTTGTAAAACCATTTTTGATATGCATAATCATGAAAATGTTTAAACCTTTTAATGCATAATTCTTACTTCTGAAAAACGATCCTAAAAAATGGCCTAAATTAAGAAAAAGCTTAATGCATAACAATAATGCTCATAGTGTTATATATGATATAAAAGATGAAAAAAAATGTAGTCAACAGCAAGAACTAATTAATTACCACAGGGCCATTCTATAGAATATTGCAATCATTAAAAATAATAGTTAATAAGATTGCATGGTGGTATTAAAATCATTTATGATCTGATTCAAAGTAAAAATCTGCCTCATTTAGTGAAAACCTATGACAATTCAAAGTGGATAATACAAATTATATTGAAGGTAGTCATCATAATACCAATGACAACAATAGCTGGCACTATTATAGCTGGCACTATAAATCTATACCTTGTTTCATATACTCTTCTAAGTGCTTTCCATATACTAAGTAATTTAATCTTCTCCATTAACTACAGCATGAACTTTGGTGCCAGACTTCATGCATTCAAATCATGGCTTTGTCACATACTTAGTTGTATGGTTTAGGACAAGTCACTTACCCTCTGTGCCTTAGCTTCTTCATCTGTAAAATGGAACTACTATATCTATGTAAAACATAGATTAAAAGGGAGTTCATAAAAAACAAATTATATTAAGGAAGCTATGGTTAGTGTTCTTTCCCCAATATTTTCAAAGCTTTTCGTAATTTGATTGATTAAATTAATTTTATATTAAGACAGTTTAGAAAAAAGTAGCGAGCCTACTCTTATGGAAAATATTTAAGTTGAGGCTAGATAGATTGAATAATGCTTATTAAGAACATTCTACAAGTCCAGCATGTACACTAGGCCCTGGCGATATGAATTAATAGAACACAATTTTTTTAGGTTGCTTAAAACTTAGGGGGGAAGCAAAACTGTAAATGGACTATTATAAAACTGAATTGGTCAGAACTTGGTGCAACGTCAGCAAGGTCTTAGAAGCAAGAAGAAACAGCTCCTTTGGTAAGTTCAAGTAGCTCAGGGTAGCTGGAGTAGAAGTGGAGCCTGTCAAGCCAAACAGTGTCCAGATCATGAATGTTCCTAGAGTCCAGTTTAAGAACTTTGGATTTATTATATGGAGGGGAGAGTTGGGAACCATCAATGCTTTTATTCTATTTATTTATTTTTTATTAACATATAATGTATTATTTGCCCCAGGGGTACAGGTCTGTGAATCATCAGGCCTACACAATTCATGGCACTCACCATAGCACATACCCTTCCCAATGTCCATAACCCAGCCACCCTATCCCTACCCCTATACACCCCAGCAACCCTCAGTTTGTTTCATGAGATTGATAGTCTCTTATGGTTTGTCTCCCTCCCTATGCCATTTTTTTCATTTTCCCCTCTTACCCCCCATGACCCCCTGCCCTGCCTCTCAAATTCTTCATATCAGAGAGATCATATGATAATTGTCTTTCTCTGATTGACTTACTTTGCTTAGCATAATTCCCTCTAGTTCCATTCACATCATTGCAAATGGCAAGATTTCATTTCTCTTGATGGCTGCATAGTATTTCATTGTATATATATACTACATCCTCTTTATCCATTCATCTGTTGATGGACAACTAGGCTCTTTCCATAGTTTGGCTATTGTGGACATTGCTGCTATAAACATTTGGGTGCATGTGCCCCTTCGGATCACTATATTTGTATCTTTGGGGTAAATACCCAGTAGTGCGATTGCTGGGTCACAGGGTAGCTCTATTTTCAACTTTTTGAGGAATCTCC
>CM052895.1:100102570-100131742 GCA_028534135.1 Potos flavus
TAGCAGTAAGAGCCTCCATTTTTTATTGCACCTCATTAATAGCTTTTTTGATTTCAACTTGGTTAGGTTTTAGTTCTTTTATTTCTCTTGAAAGGGATTTTATTTCTCCAGAAAGGGATTCTCTAATATGTTCCATGCTTTTTTTGAGCCCAGCTAGCACCTTGATAATTGTCATTCTGAACTCTAGTTCTGACATATTACTAATGTCCATATTGAATAGGTCCCTAGCCATTGGTACTGCTTCTTGTTCTTTTTTTCATGGTGAGTTTTTCCACCTTATCATTTTATCCAGATAAGAAAAGATGAATGAGAGAACAAAATACTAAAAGGGTAGCAACAACCCCAGAAAAATATACACTAACCAAATCAGAAGAGACCTGAAACTGTGGGGAGAAAAAGGGGGGAGGGGAGGGGGAGGAAGAAAAAAAGAAGAAAAAAAAGAAAAGAAAGGAAAAAAAATATATATTAGACTGGTGAATAGAACAGAGCCCCACACTTGATTTTGGGTGTATTTTGGTCTGTTAGAAGAAACTACTTCCCAAAATTTTAAAGAAAGAAAAACTTATATATATACAAAAATAAGTGCAAACATGATGAAGGGATGGAATATGAGTATAAATACGAAAATGTAAAAAGATTCTAAAAAAGGAATTGATAAGATAAGAAGTTGGTTGAAAAGAGGAAAAAAAAAAGAGGGAAGAATGTGATCAGGCTTGAGACTAGAACAAAACAGTATACTAGATTTAGGGTATATTTTGATCTATTAGAAATTGTATCCCAAAATCTTAAAGAAAAAAAGAAAAACCTATATGTATACAAAAAATAAGGTTAAATATAATGAGGGGAGAAAATATGACTATAACAATGAAAATTAGAAAAGATTTTTACAAAGGTATTGATAGGATAAAATAGTTAAAAAATCTTAAAATAGGAAAGAAGACAAATTAAAAAAATAGAATAAGAAAAAAATAAAATTAAAGAAATTTAACTTTGAGAGACTAAAGGATCATGGGAAAAAAGCCATGAATTCTATGTGTTGCCTTCCCCTACCTCTGGAGTTCCACAGTTCTCATTGATGGTGAACTTGGTCTTGGCTGGATGTTCTTGCTGATCTTCTGGGGGAGGGGCCTGTTGCAGTGATTCTCAAATGTCTTTGCCTAAGGCGGAATTGCACCGCCCTAGCCAGGGGCCAGGCTAATTAATCTTCTCAGGTTTGCTCTCGGGAGCTTTTGTTCCCTGAATGCTTTCCGCTTTCTGTACTGCTTTGGAGGACAGGAATGAAGATGGCAGCCTCCCAATCTCTGGCCCCGTAGGAGCCGAGAGCTTGGGGCCCCACTCCTCAGTGCGCCTTCAGAGAAAAGCAGTCAATCACTCCCGTCTCCCTGGTCTCCAACTGCACTCTGTGCTCACCCAGCCTGTGACTGAGCATTTCTAACTCTGGTGCACAGCCCCACCTGGAGTCTCCAAACCCAGAAGATTTCTGCAGTGTGCTCCCGCGCTGCTCTTCCTGAAGGAGGAAGGAGGGGGTCTCTTCAGATCTGCCACTTGTGGGATCCCTGCTCGAAGAGAGTGGCCCAACTGTGCCTTGGATCATGGTTCGAGGTAACCCCGAGCTGAGAGCCCACTTCTTGGCTCTGTCTCTGTAGCTGGCTTCCCCACTTCAATACCTGGGAGCTCTGCTGCACTCAGACATCCCTGGTCTTTTTGTGACCCCGTGGGTCATGAGACCACACTGTCCCTGGGAGGGCTCCACCCACCTGCTTAGCCTCTGGAGCCACGTCCCTCAGTGGAGCGGATTTCTAAAAGTTCCGATTTTGTGCTCTGCTGCTCTACCACTTGCCGGGAGCCGGCCCCTCCCCCCATGGTCTATTTTCCTGTCGCTTCGGATTCACTTCTCTGTAAGTCCTACCTTTTGGAAGGTGGTCAATTTTCTGCTCCTAGAATTGCTGCTCTTCTTCTCTTCTAGCTCCTGTTGAGTTTGTCAGTGTTCAGAATGGTTTGATAACTAGCTGAACTTCTGGGATGTGATGATATCTCAGTCTCCTACTCCTCCACCATCTTGCTCCTCCTCCAACCATCACTGCTTTAATTTATTTTTTAAGAGACTTTTAAAAAAATTATTTATTTATTTATTTGACAGAGAGAGAGAGATCACAAGTAGGCAGAGAGGCAGGCAGAGAGAGAGAGGAGGAAGCAGGCTCCCCGCTGAGCAGAAAGCCCGATGTGGGGCTCGATCCCAGGACCCCGAGATCATGACCTGAGCTGAAGGCAGAGGCTTTAACCCACTGAGCCACCCAGGTGCCCCCCATAAATGCTTTTAAAGAGGCATGTGATATGATCAAAAGCTGTGTGGAGCTTATTTGCTTGCAATGTTATGAATAAATTGGGAAAGGGGCAATTTAGACTCAGAGAATGAAGGTAAGAGTTTCTAGACCCAGACAAGAAAAGAGGATCTGAATTTAGGAAGTGGAGAGGAAGGGGGAACCAATTCTATAAGAAGTTAGAATATAAGCCCTCTTATTTTGGGTTCCCTCAAAAGACCCTAGACAAGGACTTTGGTGCAGGTAGATTTTAGGGAGGCAATTCTAAGCACACACAAATGTGGAGGTGGGGAAAATGATAGAGGGAAGAGAAGCCAATAGAATGTATTGAAATTGATTACTTCTGCAGGCCTCTGGGCTCAGTCTTGCTGGTGACCATCTCAGAAATCACGTGGAACATATCTGAGCATGCTCTGAGCATGGCTGAGGCCCTATGAGTAAATACTACTGCCTTAAGATAGTACACAGTAAGAAGAGAGCTGAAGAAAAAAAAAATAACACTTAAGATTTTAATGAGCAAAGAAAGAAAACTGGTAGGAGTGTCCATAGAAGGAGAGAGAGAATCAGGAAACAGTGGTATCACAAAAGCCAAAGAGGAAAGAATATAAAAAATGGGTGCCATGTGTAATGAGCGGACTTCATTTCAAGATGTTTGGCTAAAAATGAGGGAGATGGGCCATGTCAATACGTGTGGGCTTCTTTTTTTTTCCAGGCAAACCATCAAGGGTTTGAGGTGAGTTTAATTTTATTATAGAAGGCATCTGTATATTGATAAATGATATTGAGAAAGATCTAGTAATATGAGAAAGGCTAATAATACAGATGAGAGAGTAGAGCCCCTGAGCTGGTAGAAGGGGTGGATACAGAAGGACAAATTTGTCTTAGATATGAGGAAAGGCCACTGATTCCCTAGGCAAAGATCTGGGTGCCCCAGTATTCAGAGGTTTGAAACTGGAGTGGATGACTTGGAAATTTTTTCTAGTCTTTGTAATGTGATGTTGTCCTTCGCTGTCCTTCGCTAAGACAGAATCTGTGTTTCCTCCTGTCAAACTGGGACTTACTTAATAAATAGAAGGCAAGAGAAATGGCGCTATGACTCCTGAGGCTTGAGTAATGTATAGAACTGTCAAATCAATACATTGTACACCTGAAGTTAATGTAACATTGTCTGTCAACTATACTTCAGTAATTTAAAAAAAATGCATTACAGATTTCACTTCACTCTTTTGGAAATCTGAGATCACATGCTGTGAAGAAACCCAGTCTAGCCTAATGGAGGATGAGAGGCCACATGGGGAAGAAGCAGTGCTTGAGCCAACAGCATGAACTGCCAGGCATGTGAGTTAAACCATCTTAGACCCTCCAGCTCCAAGTGAGGTACCAGATAGCATTCATGCAGCTCCCCTGGTAGCAGGGGAATACCTATGCAATCCCCAAAATCTTGAGAAATAATAAACAATATTGTTTGAGCTCACTAAGTTTTGAGATGATTTGTTATATATCAAGAGCTAACTGAAACAGGAAGGGAGGATAAAGTTTTAATCTAGGGCCCCTCCCTCCCTTCTTTCCTTCTTTCTTTTCTTAACTTCCTTCCTTCCTTCTTTGAAAATAGTAGCAATTGCCATCTCATGAGATTTAGGGAGAGAGGTAGTCAGCTGGTGGGCTTGTGGAGACTTAATTTAGATTTAAACTGACAGGGCCTATGTAGGCTAGTCAGACAGGCCCTCAAGCCAAAAGGAGGTCAGGGATGTTTTGGAAGTTGTTTCCATTGTAGATGTAAGATAGGCCTCCAAAGACCCTTCATCCGAATAGACAAGTTATTTGGATGTATAACTTCCAGAAGATGTATATCTTCTACAAGTGTGTAGAAGAGTACTGATTTGTTTAGAACACATATACCATTATGGGAAAAACTAGGATAATTGATGAAAAATGAGTTCTGGATGGCACGTTAATATTAAGTAATTGTGAATTCTAAAACAAGAGAGGAGAGAAATTGTGGGCAGTCCAGGCAAAAGTTGAAAACAGGAGAGCAAGTGCTGAAAACAAGCGTGATGAGGAGGTCCAGGTGGTGGGAACACAGTGTAGATTTTCTGTATACATTGGAGCAGGGAGGTTGAGAGTGGCACACAGCTGACTTTAAAGGAAAGGCTCTGTAGTTTATATTTTATTTCTAGGGCAACAGAAAGCCCCTACAGTATGGCGATCACTGGAAATAACCTGAAATAGAAACTGGAGCCATGGCCTATTGTGTATTCTGGATAAGTAAGCCCTGAGATGTGAGAGCTCAGAAAATGGTAGTGTAATAGGCCAGGATCGAGACAGGGAGCACGAGAGCTGGGATGAGTGGTAAAGAATGGATTAGCAGGAATATGATCTAAAATGATTTCATGTGTTTTTCTAGGAGCTATTTTTCTGACATCAAGCTTGCAGCTCCAGAAAGTACATATATTTACTACTTAATCTGAAGTAAGGCTCACTTTTCCCAAGCTGCATAAAAATGACAAGATCCTAGAAGAGTATCAGCATAGTCTTTATGGAATTTCACGAATCTTCAGCATTCTCGATCCCCATTATCTTGTTCTTTTTTCTCATATACTTATCACATTCCAAAATATGATATAACCTACCTGTTTATTACATTTATTATTTATTTTTTGTTTCCTCCTTCTCCAGTAGAATATAACTTTCACAATAGCAGGAATTTTTATCTATTTTGTTCACTCATATACTCTTAAGGCCTATAACAGTGTCAGAAACAAAAGAGGTATTCAGTAAGTATTTACTAAGTGAATGAATTAATGCTTTTATGAAATGCCCTAAGAATCTGTGTAAGAACTGGAAATTTATGACTCATGTGACCAACTAAGAGGTCCTAGTTGTGAAGTCTTCTTTTCCATTTTAGAGGCTGAATATTTTGCTGAAGCAGAATGCTATATATGCCTTTGGTATGACACAGGAGGCATTTCCACAGGTCAAGTTTCCAGAGAATCCTTATTGTTACAGGACAGAATTGGCTGAAAGTCAGAAGGCTGGTGTTCCATGTCCTGGCACAGGCACATACTTGCTATATTAAACCCTTGACAGTTCATTCTCTGAGTCCCAGTTTCCTGTCTAGAAAATGAGGATGGTAACAATGATATCTGCTCAAACCCACATGGTCATTGTGAAGACCCAAGACGCATTGTGTCATGAACTATGGATATTGTTATTTCAAATTTTAATGCAAGTTTGCTTTAACTCATTACAGTTTATTTCTGTTCAATTTTTGCTTTTCCTATGGCACTATTCCAATGATTTGTGTGCAGAGTAAGAGGATTAGAGAATGTTCTGGGTATCATTATTGATCTCTAGAGAAACGCCTGATGAACTCAAAGATCATCAAAGTGAGAAAAATAATTTTTTCTACACTCATTCTATTATGACTAATTCTAACTCTCTCTACACTCATTCTGAAACAACTAATTCTGATTCTCATTCACTCATTCTGAAAGTTCATCCAATACTCTGTTCTCCATGAAAAAACTCCAATCGTAATAAAATTTAGTAACCTGAGAAATGTTTGCTATTCATAAGTCATTCTTGTCATTATGATCATTATTTTACTTATTTAAAGAGTAGCTGTTCTGTGACTCTTCTACTTATTTATGTTTTTTCCTTTGCAAATGGTAGTTTTCTAGGGATTGTTGTCTCACATTTACACTATTTCATGAACACTCTTTTCACCTAACTCTTTTTTCATGTCCAAGTCAAAGTCACTATCAGAGTGCCAAGTACCCCTGCCAGCCAGCCTTTTTTTCTTTTTTTTTCTTTTTAAATGAATGGAGTGTTTGGTCATCTTGGAGAATGAAGTTACATAGTGGCCCCATTAGCTGTAGGATTTTTAGTCTTGAAAGGTATAGGGGTGGAAATGAGGTGAGCCAAAGAAATGACAAGTTTAGCAGGAAATAGGAGGAAATTTCAACTTCAAAAGATATTATAAACAATGGAAAATAAATATTATATTAAAATTGTAAGATAAAATGTGATAGAACCTTTGAAAAGTCTTTTTACCCCAAGCTTGAATAGGCCTTACTTAAAACACACATACATTGGAAAGTGATCATCAATCACATGAGTTCACTGGTAAACCTTACTTGGCATAAAGCAGGGTCCTCTAGGGAAAAGGCAGGAAGCCAACATATTTTGAAATATATTGGGTGGAGGATTGACTAGGGAGGTATCTGCATCATGAAAACCTACTTTGAGAGGCAGGCCCACTGAAGTCACTGAGCCCCAAGAATGGTTGCTGGAACAGCAGTTAAAAGGGTTGATGCACATATTAAAAGGAATGAAGGAAAGGAGCCACAGAGTGGAAAGCCCCGAGACAACATCTCATATTTTCCCATTTGGTAGAAACTTTGCCATACTGGTGATTACCACTAAATCTGGAAAGCTCGTACAATGCTGAGCACATTTAAGTTTCTTCTCTTCAAAGCAAAATTATTAAACTAATTGTGTTCTTTGTGAATTTTTCTGAACCACATTGCAATTACTTGGATGTTTCAGCTCATGCTAGTCATAAGGAACAACGGCTGATCTTAATCAGAGGTATAATGTGTTCTGCTACTGAGAAAACATGTGGTTTATGAGCCAAAAATATAAAGTAAATTACACTTCACAGTAAACTTCTGAAAGGTAAAGGGGGCATAAGGCTGCCTTTTTTGTTAACTTTTAATTCTTTCCGAAGAATTAAAGTGATGCTTTTCAAATGCACAGACTATACTTGTAATGGACAAACAAGTACTCCTTCTTTAGGCAAACTTCAGCCAAGACATAATGTGGGTCAGGGTGATTTTTTAAAAAATCTGAGGTTGATGAGCTTTCAAAACCTAAATAGTAAATATGATTTATAAAGGTACCCACCTCTGGAGAAAAACTGAGTAACAAAATCAATGTTCTCTCGAATATGTCAATTATTCCATAGTCCATTTCTTAAAGTAAGTCTGCATCCTATCTGATTTTATAAACACTTACAGAATATCCAACATGTTTCTAAAATTTATTTTACATTACCAGTGCCTGGATCTCTTTAGAACAATATGCTGCCATCCCTATGCCATCCCTAAAGGTTTGGACATTTAGATTTTGTAGTTTGCTTACTTTTAAATTCAGTTGGCCACATCACTTTTGTTGTTCTGATTTTCACACCTCTTATATAAAATCATTGTAAATATGGAATGTCAGAATGAAATTAAATTATCTGACATCCTTATATATTCAAATGCTCACAAATTCTCACACGTATATTAACATGTAAAAGTCTAAAACTGCAAAGATAGCTATTATCAGCATTTACTTTTTAATTAGTTCTCATAAAGAAAGAAGCACCAGACTGGGAGTGGAGAGACATGAGTTCTATTTTCAGCTCCGGCCCTAAATAGTTACATTTCCCTACGGAAGTCACTTACAAAAAACAAAAACAAAAAAACCCCAAATACTTTATTAAAATATGATTGACATATTAAAAGTTGTACATACCTAGTGTATACAACTTGATGAGTTTGGAGACAAGTATACACCTGTAAAACTATCACCACAGTCTATGCCATAAACATATCTATCACTTCTACAGGTTTCCTCCAACCCTCTTTAGTTATTACTATTATTATTTCATGATAAGAACACTTAACATAAGATCTACCTTCTTTTTCAAAATACTTCTGATTATAGTTTATTAAAATAGTATACAAATTAAGATGAGTCCCCCAAAAGAGACCATAGTACAAGGTCTGGGAGGGTCCCAAATGTGAAGTTTCTAGGTCATCAGGACACAACACCCTTCCAGCCCATCAGTGTGCAGGAAGCTCACTCAAGACTCAGTGTCAGAGTTTTTATTAGAGCGTTATTGTGTAGGCATAATTACTTGAATAAGATCTACCTTAGCAGTAAAATTTTAAGTATACAATACAGTATTGTTAACTACAAGCAGTATGCTGTACAGTAAATCTCCAGCACTCATTCATCTTGCATAACTAAAACTTTGTACCCTTTGACTAATCCTTCCTTGTTTTCCCTCCTCCCAGCTCCTGGTAGCCACCATTCTACATGCTGCTTCTATGACTTTGACTATTTTAGACTTCTTATATAAGTGAGATCATATAATATTTGTCCTGTGTCTGGCTTATCTCAGCAAAATGTACTCCAGGTTCCTCCATGTTGTCTCAAAAGGCAAGATTTCCTTCTTTTTTTCAGGATCAATAATATTCAATTGTATGTATATGACACATTTTTAAAATCTATTCATTCATCAACGGACATTTAGATTCCTTTCAAATCTTGGTTTTTGGGAATAATGTTGCAATCAACACGGGAGTTCAGATACCTCTTCAAGATCCTGATTCTACTTATTTTGAATATTTACCCAGATGTGGGATTCTGGATCATATGGTAGTTCTATTTTTAATTTTCTGAGGAACCTCTATACTTTTTCCATAGTGACTGCACCAGTTTTCATTCTCACCAACAGTGCATAAACATTTCCTTTTTTCCACATCCTTGCCAACACTTATCTTTTGTGTTTTTGATAATAGTCATAGGAGAGCCATTTTTAACATTACTTGTGTGTACGTGCTTGTTTTTTCATTAATGATAACAGGGAGTTAAATTAGATTCATTTGTTCAGCCAACAAATAATCATTGAATGTATATTATGTTTAAGGCCCGGTGCTAAATGTTGGGCAATGCACAGGATTGCAAGTGGAAACCAAAACCAGTCTTTGCCCTCTAAACATTTCCTCGAATATATTAACTTCTCCCTCTTATCTATATTCCATTTAGGGTTTCTAACTATCCAGACATTACTCAAGCTGTTTAAAACCATATTTACCAACTTCTTGATAAAACTTACTTTTCTTTTCTGTATATTTGTCTCTGAATGGCTACCTATTTTCCAGTGATCCCGTGTAGAAATTCTGGAATATGTTTGACTCCTCCTACATCTCCATTTGACATTTCCAAACTTCCACCAAGCCTTAGTGACTCATCTAAATTTATATTGGATGCACTCTTCTTTCATTTCAGTTCTCTCTAATCTAGCCTGGGACTTCATCTCTTAAGCACCACATTGCTATTTTTTCTTACCTATAGATTCCCCAGCTTTCAGGCACTTTTTTCCTCCAATCCAATCTCTATGTAATTTCCTAAAGTAAGGTTCATAAAAATCACCTATGAAGGTTCTCAATGCCCTCTACTTAGGTCCAAGTTCCTTTGTCTGGCTTCTAAGGTCTGCCATTACCCTTTGTCCTCTACCTTCCCTGTGTCAGTCCTGTTTGCTTACCAACACTCACTCCTCAAATCTATGCTCTTGCTTATGTGGCTTCCCAGATTGGAGTGGCATTGCTTCTTTTCTTATTAAACATTAAATCATCTTTCAAGACTCAGCTTAAGAGTCAAGAATCAATTCCTCCTTTTAACTCCTATTAAATTCATAGTCTATGTTATACTGATTAGCACGATTTTTTTAATATTTCAAGTTTTAATTTAAATTTAATTAGTTAACATATAGCATAACATTAGTTTCAGGAGTAAAATTTAGTGATTCATCACTTACATATAACACTCAGTGCTCATAACAAGTGTCCTCCTTAATGCCCACCACTCATTTAGCCCATTCCCTACCCACTTCCCCTCTAGCAATCCTCAGTTTGTTTGCTATAGTTAAGAGACTCTTATGGTTTGGCTCTCTCTCTCTCTCCTTTTTTAAATTTCACTTATGTTCATCTGTTTTGTTTCTTAAATTTCACATGTGAGTGAAATCATATGGTATTTGTCTTTCTCTGACTGACTTATTTCACTTAGCGTAATATACTCTAGATCTATCCACATTGTTGCAAATGGCAAGATTTCATTCTTTTTCATTCTTCTGATGGCTGAGTAATATTCTATTGTGTGTTTGTGGGTGTGTGTGTGTACATATACACACCCCCATATCTTCTTTATCCATTCATCAGTCGATGGAACATATGGGGAGGAGCATAGGGAGAGAGGAGGGGAGGAGCGGAGGGAGAGAGAATCCCTAGCAGACTCCAGGCCCATTGCAGAGCCCAACTCAGGGCTCCATGTGGGGCTCGATCCCACAACCCTGAGCAGAAATCAATAGTTGGATGCTTAACTGACTGAGCTACCCAGCTGGCCAACTAAGTTTCAGTTTATTATAGCTTATGCTTGGCCCACTCACATTATTCTCTGAGAGGCAGAGCTCCCTGAATTGCAGGCATAATGCCTAAAAGAATAAAACTGGTGTCTAGAGTGATAACTTCACCTGCTTAACCTTAAATGGGGTGGGGGGTGGGGTGGTAAGTGAGAATATAGGTTGGTAGGACAAAGAATACAAAACTCATACTCTATTATTAGATTTGTCATCTAAGGTATTTGTAAGGAGAGAGTGAAACACCTCCACGAATTCTAGTTTATACCCAGGATATAATATTTGTACACAGAATATGTGAGAACTCGAGTTCTTACTATTGATAATTTTGGGGGGATTATGATCAAATTAAGTGTAAAAGATAAAGTGAAATGTCAAAAAATCCATATTTTTTCGTTTGTGAAATATAGTAGAGTGATAGATTATTGTTTTCCTAGGAGGCATAGATCCCTTTTTGTTTATTCTTTTAGTTACTAGAATAGTTTAGTTTAAGTTATTAAACTGAAGCAAATTTTAACAAATTCGTATTATTTTTTTCCTAATAAAACACAGGCACTAAAAATTATGTTAAATATAAAGTAAAAGAGCCTTAATATTAATTTTGTGTAACTTTCAACAAGTTAAATATGCTTTAAAAATCATACCTGAACTGAACTGAATCATTAGTAATGGGCTTAAAAGTGTATAAAAGAAATTCAGTAAGGTTCATTATAAACAGTAAAACAAACACAGTAGGTCAGTAAATCATCAAAAATATAAGCCCAATAATATCTTATGGAAGTGATATTAACCCTTCCAAGATAGCATCTCATCTGTCTCCCAGTCCTTCCAGCTGACTTTCAGCTACTCTAGAGTGAGAACAATTAAAGAAATTTTGCCAGAATAACAACTGCAGAACAATGACTATTTTGGACAAGGACTTTCTTGAGGTCAACATGAGCTTCCACAGAAATCACTAACCACTTCCTTGAGTACTGCCAAGGAATTTTCCTTTTTTTTTTTTACTCTGTCAGCTTCCATTACCACATGATTAGACTGCATTTTCTACCACACATGATTCACTCTGTTGAAGTCTCATTCATAAAACAAACTGCAACCAAATAATATTTTCCATTACCTTGTAAAAAAACTAAACAACAACACAACAAAATCAACTGGCTTACCATTTTCCTTCTTCATTTTCATATTGTTGAACAGTATATCCAAACATGTCCTCCACGGGGCCGCTGAAAGTCATTGAATTTTTCACATCCACATTGAATGATACGCAGAAGCCTAGAACAATGTTAAGAGGGAAAACAAAATCCAGTTACACAGAGTTAACTAAGATTCCATCATGTTTTGAATTATGGAAGGCCTGATTAAAGACCGTGCTCTTGCAACAAAGAGCAATGATGCTCAAAAAATGAAAACTGCAAGAAAGGTCTATGGTATTAATTGTATTACTGACTGAAAATAACAACTGAAGAATACAAGTACTAATATTCAAACAAAACCCTATAGAAATTTAGTAGCTGTACTATTCCCAGAGCTAATGACTTCAGAAAATGAGAGAGAGAGACCTGGCAGAAACTCATGCTTGGATATGCCTAATGTGGTTACAGATAGCTTTCCAGTAGTGAGCCCTATAGTAAATCATGGCCACTAATGAAATGTAAACAACTTCATTTTCCTGTCTTGACTATGAAGGATGCAAGAATCACCATTTAAATCCTCAAGAGAGGAAGCTTTCTCCTTGCTGCTTCCAAAGGGAATGCAAGCTGATCGCCTCCACCCAGAAATGACTTCCTAAGCAGACCTGAGATTTGTTCTACTTCCCTCTCCATCAAGCGGTGGACAGAAAGCTTATCCTAATACACTAGAACCTCCATATAGGGGTTGGTGGTGTTGGTGGTGATAAACTCACAGGCTGGGGCGCCTGGGTGGCTCAGTGGGTTAAAGCCTCTGCCTTCGGCTCAGGTCATGATCTCAGGGTCCTGGGATCGAGCCCCGCATCAGGCTCTCTGCTCAGCGGGGAGCCTGCTTTCCCCTCTCTCTCTGCCTGACTCTCTGCCTGCTTGTGATCTCTCTCTCTGTCAAATAAATAAATAAAATCTTAAAAAAAAAAAATAAACTCACAGGCTGCTGTCCATGATATATCTAGATCAAATGACATATCTAAAGAGTTTACTCAGTGCTTGAAACACACTAGATATTCAATGAGGGTTAATTCTCTTCAATTTCCTTAAAGTTTGGGTAATGAAAACCCTTTACAAGTGAGACTTCCTCTTAAAAGGGTTCTGGATGGTGCCAAATTCTGTCAAAGGGATGGTGCCAAATTCCATGTTTGGTATTAGTTTTTAAAGTACACTTGTGAAGTTACGAAGCATTCCTCTCCTAGATGCAACTAAGAATTCTTCCCAAAGAGCACTCCCTTATAAAATTACAAGCATCATAAGGTACATTCAGAGGTAATTAAATTCACTGTTCTTTATTAAAACCATGATACAGCTACATATATCCTGAAAAATTATCTTTCCTTACTCATTATAAACTCTTCCATAAATATAGTTTAAATCCAGATTCGAATTCATTCTATGTTCTAATTCATAATCTCCAATTTTAACATTATTGTTTTTTGCTGCATAGGATTGTACCTAATTTAGAGAAAATTTTGTTCCTAAAAAAATATATTTATGTATACTTATTTATGAAAAAAGATACTTACGTATACCTATTTATAGAGTCTTCCTGGATCTTTGCAACTGGAAATAATCTTTTTAACTACTAAAACCTCCTCTTTCATTTTTTGAATATCTCTCGTAGAAATAATTATTAAATATTATTTTATTCACATTGTAATTATCTGTGTGTGACTCCCCCCCACACACAGTTGGGAAAATTCTTAAAAGCGAGGACTCTCTTCCTCTCTTTCTTATCCCTTCTCAAAATCTAGCACAGCTCCTTGTACACAGATGGGCAATAACATATTTGTAGAATAAACACACTGAAGGAGAAAGTGTACCAGTTGAAGTTAGAGGTGAACTGACAACTCTTTCATTTTAGTTAAGAAAGACTTAATGGAGATGGAAATTTTCAAGTTAGATCTTTAAAGGGAAGGAAAGATTCAACTTGGCAGTGAGAAGAAAATATGTTCCAAGGATTTGGGAGGGTCTCTACAAGTAATAAGACGTAGAATGGGACAACTAGGGTTGCAAAATCATAGAGAGATTTGCCTGGCTTGCGTGGAAGATGCAGAAAAGAATGGACGGGTAGCATAGGTCCATTTATGTACATTTCCTGCTCCTACTTCAAGTGTGATGGAGAACAGCTGGTTACCATCTTCTGCTTAATTGCCTTTTACATATTTGAAGACAGTTTTAAACACTGCTTGCTCTACTCCAAACTAAATAGTACATGTTCCTTCCCTTCTCTCACAGGTTTATTTTTTTGAAAACTTGTAAGAGATTATTTTTGATATAAGAGATACACAAAGTAGTACATCTACAACAGGATTTCTCAACTTTAGTGTTATTAACATTTTGAGTCAGAAAATCATTTGTTATGAAAGTCTATACTGTGTGTTGCAGCAGCATCTGTGGTCCCTGCCCACATGATGCCACTAGTACTCCCGAGTTATGAAGATAAAAAAATTTCTCCAGACATGGACAAATTCCCCTGGGACCAAAACTGCCCAAGTTGAATATGACTTGAATAGAATATCTATTCTATAGATAAGGACCAGAACACCACTACCAATGATTTTGTTGAAGAAGATGATAGAAAAACAACTGGCCTGCAGACCAGCAGCATCTGCATCATCCAGAGCTTGTGAGGGATCCAAAATCTCATGTTCCACTCAAATTTCCTGAATCAGTATCTCCATCCCAACAAGATCCCCAGAAAGTTCAATTCCTGTTAAGGTTTGAGAGGTGTAAGCCTGTAATATAGTAACCCTCTTTCATAATGTTGATGTAGGTAACACACTTTACCTAAATTAAAAGTACTCACCATCTTTTAGACCAAAGGGGAAAGGAGTTATCGTTAATCAGGTTCAAGTTCACTGCTCTTGTAGTATTTTTCCAGTACTTCATTGTCTTTAGTATATGTTCTCCCAAAGGCCATTCATGATACTCCTCAGTATAAGACCAAGAGCTTTTGGTTTCCTTTTTAGGCCTGTTTATTCCACATGTTGTGTGGAATGTCCGGAGGAGGGGGAGGGGTGTGCTGCATTTTTTTTTTTTTCCCCCATTTCCTGTCTTCAGAATGCTACGGGCAATTTGCCCAAAGTGATTGTAAATCAGTCTCTTTCATGTTTGCTAAGGCACCAAGGAGCCTAAAGCACAGGAGATGACATAAAAAATAGTTTACATCTTGTTCTTTTGATTTAAAGGAGTGCACAAACAGTGAAAGCAGCTTCTTGTAACTTCGAGTTTGATGCTCATTCTGTTATACTAAGTTGTCTTGGAACTTTATGTCCCAGAAGTAAAGCAAAAATCATACTTACTCTCCGTCAAAGTCAAAAAACAAAAACAAAAACAAAGCCGAGGTGGCTTAAAGGGCCATACAGGGTGAAAATATGGGAAATAAAACATAGACAAGAGTCAGATGTCAAAATTAAGTTCTGATTTCACATGTACCAGCAGAAGAGGAATTTTTTTCCCTTAAGAATAACAACACAATTACTATGTGTTATTCTTCATATGCTCTTTCTCATATAATTTGCCCACAACCCTACAATTAGTGTTATTTTCACCGCTGTGCAAATGAAGAGAAGGAGGCTCAGGACAGCAGAGAAATTTGCCCACATCTCCCCAGGATTCCCAAACATTCACATTAATTCAATTTCTACATCTTATCCCTAAAACTGAAAAGGGATAATAGAAGGCAACACCACTCTTAGTCCAAATAACTACAACTTCTGGGAAGCAAAACTGGGGAAGAGGCCTTCTACAGTGGCCATGGCTAAGAAAATGCGGATGAGGTGGATGACTGGAGTAAGGAAGAAGTCATGCCTGCAGAGATCTAGATAAAGCATCATGAGAGATTTCAGCCAAAACATTCATGTTCAGGTAGAAAAGAAATGGAAAGGCTTGCTCTCTTTCAAATATGACTATATGTGTTATATATTTAAGGGCTAAAAACTGAGGAGGAAGATGAGATTGTTGGTGTTGAAGGGTATATCTTGTAAAAGAGATCATTTTGCACAATTTCTTTGCCCCAGTATAGAATTTGAGGTATAAGACAACTAAATGAGAGAAAGAGAAAAAGAGAGGAACAGAGGGAGAAGTAAACTACAATTGTATGGTATTTTCTGCAAATAAATATTTTGCCATGGAGCATCTGGATGGCTCAGTCAGTTAAGCAGCTGACTCTTGATTTTGGCTTAGATCACGATCTCAGGGTCCTGGGATCAAACCACACTGCAGCTGGTGAGCTCTGTGCTCAGCTGGGAGTCTGCTCCCAGATTCTCTCTCTCTCCCTCTCCTTCTGCCCCTCCCCCTGCTTTCTTTTGCTCTCTCTCTCTCCCTCAAATAAGCAAATGAATCACAAAAAACCCTTTTGCCATTTACAAACATTTTCATATACAAAGGGTATTGAACTAGAAAATAAACTGTGGTGGTTGGGCAGAACAGCAGCCACTATTCTCTTCTTGTATTTTAGGAAACTGGACCTTAGAAGGGTTAAGTGATTGGCCTAATGTCAGACTGTGTTAGTGGCAGAGAAGGAATTCAACATTAGGCTTCTTAGGTCAAATCATAGACTTTCTGTGACAAGAGTGCCATTGAAGTTGTCAGATAAATAAAAATAAAAATAATAACCCAGGTCAACAGAACCCTCAAATGGCCATGAGAGCTCTTTATCATCTCGTAG
Organism: Potos flavus; assembly: GCA_028534135.1. Classification (NCBI taxonomy): domain Eukaryota; kingdom Metazoa; phylum Chordata; class Mammalia; order Carnivora; family Procyonidae; genus Potos; species Potos flavus. Next base: position 100,118,933 of record CM052895.1, read on the forward strand.
CTTGAGTAGTTGAGGGTAGGACTGGCAGGAAAAGTTGAATGAAGGGGGAAAAGCCTGGGCATCTCCCAAGGGCACTGACTCCCTGGTCAAAGAAGACCTTCCTCCTCCACACATCCTCTGAGTTCCAAGAAAAGTCACTGCAGCCAGTTTGGTTTTTTGCTTTTTAAATGAAGAAAGTCTGTCTTTCACAGGGTTGTCCAGAAATTCTGATCTAGTAATATCCAGATTGAAGTATTTAATAGTCAATGGAATTTTGAATATTTAAAATTCTAAGCCCAAGTAAAAAGGGTATCAAATAAATGGTGGCTTGAGAGTGATATTAAAATGCTATTGCTTTCTTTCAACAACTTCCTACACATTTATCCAATCTGGACATAGGAGAAATCATGGAATTAATATTATATTTATTATTTTTAAAGAGTGAAAAGGCACAATATTAAGATAGGAAATAATAACTGTTCTATTATAGTTAATGGTTTTTATTTCTATTTACTTATTTTTAAATATTTTATTTATTTATTTGAGAGAGAGAGAGTGAGAGTGTGGTGAGCAGGGAGGGTCAGAGGGGGAGGGAGAAAGAATCTGAAGCAGACTCCACACTTAGTGAGGAGGCCGACACAGGGCTCAATGGACACAACCCTGAGATTATGACCTGAGTGGAAACCAAGAATCAGATGCCCAACTGACTGAGCCACCCAGGCGCCCCTATAGTTAATGGTTTTTAGAGCAAATTCCTTGATTGTATAGAAATATGGTAATCTTTAGAGATATATGAACCTAGGTTTAAACAGAGCCCTTTCACTTTTTATTTATGTAATTATTCATATTTATTCAACTACTACACAAATATTCATCAAGGCTTTACTTTGGGCTGAATATATGCTAAGTCCTGGAGATATAGTCATAATAAGATGTCGCCTCTACTTTTAAGATCTTATAGCCTAGCTGGGAAAAAATACAGTAAGTGATTTAACTTCCATTAGCCTCAGCTTATCCTATTTAAAATGAGGTTACAAATGCTTTATAGGTATTGGTTGCTGTGACAAATACAACTTATGCATGTAGCAATAAAGAATACTCAATAAATGAGTAAACTGTGTTGACAAGTAGAATTCAAAGAATCAGTTTATCATCTGGCAGTTGAATTTTCTTTTGGAAGAGAATCCTCTACTCCCATCCTGATGGCCATTTGTATCTTGAAAAATGATACAGATGTGTTATATCAGTGGAGCAGGACACTGGGTTCATTGACTCACTTCCATAGAAAATTTCCTGTTTCTAAACCTGGCTGCAATGACATGTGTAAAAAAAATCTAAGATGAGGGAATTAGGCCTTCCAGGTGAAAAACTGGCCAAGGAAGAGAAGTGCAGGTGATTCCTGTCCTTCCAGTTAGATCTCTTGGATTCTCATCTCAGTTCCTCAAGATGTGGTGAATATTTATGATACCACCCAGGTTCTCAGCCAATAGCAAGTTAAGGCTTCTCCTACTCCAATGACAATCTACTCTTCTCTAACCTATTTCAAAGATTAGAAGTCTATTCCAAGGACAGGATAAGCCTGAAGTGACCTAGGGCATACTAATTGAGTAACAGTCTTGAGCGACCTGAGAATCAGAGAAAATACCTAGGCAGTGCAACCTCTGTAATGCAGAGCTGCAGAGTCCCCATAGCCCTCCCCCCCAGTGTGAATGCTGGTACATCCTGAGCACCTGTTATATCTCTTGCTGTCCCAAAGCTTATTGGTGGAAAGAGTTCATCCCCCCCTGCTCAAATGGATATAAACTCCTCAAGTTATATATGCTCACTATGACTAATGATGTGACACATTAGGTATTTTATATCACTTCAAATTTACTTTTCCTTCTCCTTAAATTCAAGTAAAATATATTCAACTTTGAGACAGTTCAGGGGGTTGGAAGAAAACCATTTTAATGATAAGAGTTGATGGAAACTGAAAGCCCCTTTCCTCACTTGCAATGTCTAATGAAACATCTTTATAATATCAGTGCTATAAACCTGAAATTTTAATTAGTTCAGTTACTCTTGGTGGCTAAGTGAGTTGGATCTCAATTTTGGTATACGCGATTACCTTAAAAGATAAAATCTGAGAGGGATCTGGATGGCTCAGTTTGTGTCCAACTCTTGAGTTGTCCAACTCTTGGTTTTGGTTCAGGTCATGATCTCAGGGTCATGGGATTGGGCTCCACATCAGACTCTGAGCTCAGCGGGGAGCCTGTTTCTCTCCCTCTTCTTCTCCCTCTGCCCCTCCCCCTGCTTGTGTGTGTGCTCTCTTTCTCTCTCTCTAAAATAAATAAAGAAAAATATTTTTAGACAAGATAAAGTTTGATAAATAGTGTAACTGGATCTATCCACAAATATAGTACTACATAATTCTAGTTGATTTGAAATCTGAAGTGATTATTTTTATAGCATTGCAATCTTCAGAAGGATGAGACAAAGAACTCCAGTGGTAAAGACAACAGAAAATAAAAATAGAATAAAAGAAACAACATTAGAGCCTTGAGCCTTGATGTAGCATCAACACAAGTGTTTGGAAATGGTATCATAGTCTCAAATACAGGAATCTATATATTCTGGAAAAAATACCATATCCAACTCACTGTTTCCAAGCAATCGAAACTTCCCTATACAATTATGTAAGAGGAAAGTCTGGCTAAATCAATCCCACCATTCAGAATTCTTTCATCAGAAATGATGTAATATGTCAGCATGATATCTACCTCTATCAGCAAGTCCAGAAAAGCCAATCCAAATAAACACCTCGATGTTCAAGCATTTTCCAAGTTTCATCCTGGGAGGCTGCTTTTTAACTTTAGCTTGCTGTAGTGAGTGAATTGTTTTGACTTTAGTGCTAACGTCCTGTGGGCTTCCAGTTAATACAAATGGTATTTGAACTTCAAAGTGAGTGTGTGTTTATGTGTGTATCTGTATATGGCTGGTGGGAAGGAGGCAAGGAGGCCTAATTCTTGGCACATAGTAGGTGTTTAATACAAGTTTGTTAAATGAAACAGGATGGACTAAACAGAGAAATAAAGATTTCTCATATAAAGGTCATTCTGGCTGTAAGAACTTGTACCCTTTTGTAAATGCTGCCCAGAATATTAAACTCCAATGGAGTGTTTTCCAAACATCCTTTGTTAAAAATCCCCCCTTTTAAATTTTTCTACATAAGTTTGTTCTTCCAGTGTTTATTTTCCTTTGTAGTATCTACAGACATCTGCTCTTTTCCCATATCCTCCCACCACAAATAATTGCCTACTCTGCCAGCTCATCTCAGACTGTCCCTTCTCTTGAAATTCTTAAACAGTCTCAGTTTCTCAACGCCTCCACCCTATCACCATCATCTTCTGGCTCTGTGTTTTACAGGATAAAAAAGCTGCAGAACCTCAGGGGTCCCTGGACCCCATTGTGGGAAACACGACTCGTGTGTTTTTGCAAGCAATGTGAGCACAGAACTCTGTTCTCCAGCTGCCCTGGCATCCTGGGAGCTGAACTCATTAATTTCTGTGACTACACAGCATGGAGCGCTGCATGGGGAAAGGCGTATTACACTTCAGAACAGAGCAGGGTTGCATCCTATTCAAGTATTTATACAGAAATGTGAGATGCAAAGTGTTTGGAGGTGTAAAAGTATGAATGAAGGTTGTACTTTTGTTAATGAAAACTTTTCATTTTATTAATTTACATATAAAATCTCAGTGAGACAGTAAAACATTGTCAGTTTTAGGTTATTTTTGTTAGCATGCGTAACAGGTACTTTTGAGGGCCAGGAAAGCAAAGAGGTAGTTTGCACCATAAAATAAATGGTTCTAGGCACCAACAGGTTGTATTACTGATTCTCCTACAGATTCAATAGGACAATTTTTCTGGATGGCTTGGGTATTAGCTTTTGAAGTCCATATACATGTTGGAGCGTGTGAGACATGTTTACTACTTCAGATACTTCTATTGCGTCACTGGGGAGAGTGAATTCTACTTTTTTGTTTGTTTGTGTGTTTTAATAACTCCGATAGAAATTAGGAAATTTAAAATAATTCATATCACAGTGTATACTATCTCTTTGCCTTCTTTATGCATGAAACTACCTCTTGCACACATTAGCAAAAATAATGGGACTGGCAATGTGTTACTACCTCATATATATCATGGAGAAGAAATTATATGTAAAGTAATATAATTCATTGAAAAAAATCTGTAAATAAAGGTAGAACTTTTTATTCAGGTTTTTCTTCTCAGGCATTGATGGACACAATGCATAGGATACCTGGGTAAGATGTAACTCTGAGATTGAAACGAAAGCATGTTAAAAACATGAAAAAGATTATCAAGTTATCTAATGTAAAAATGGTATAAAAAGAGCCAAAAGTGGGGCACCTGGCTGGTGCAGTCAGTTAGCATCTGACTCTTGGTTTTGGCTCAGGTCGTGATCTCAGGGTCTTGAGATGGAGCCCTGCATGGGGCTTTGTGTGGACTCTGCTTAAGTCTCTATCTCCCTCTCCTTCTGCCTCTGCCCCTCTCTAAAATAAATAAATAAATCTTAAAAAAAGAGCCAAAAGCCATTCTCTCTTAATTGTATGATTTGTAGTTAGGAGCTAAAATTGTTTAAGTGAAAACACACTTATGTGTAACACAAAATTGAAATGAATGGAAAAATTCCAACATGTGAAAAAATCAGTTAAATTAGGTTGTGATTATTTAGACTGGAAAGTAATTACTGGCATTTTGAATCAACTAGAATATTTTTTCAAGGACTGAGTATGCCTGGACTTTTAAAAATGTCTTGATTTTTTTCCAAGTTTTTAAGGACACAATCAACACATAAAATGAAGTCTGCCTATATTTTATTTTGCCATGGGCCACAAAGGGGTATTAACTTTAACTTGCCTTAACCTTTCATATTTTTTATTTTCCGTATTCCAGAAGCAGGAGGCAAAGTATACAGATTTATAACATTCCTTTTTTGATGGAATAAGGTTATCTAAATACTTTCTGGTTTAACACACAAGTGGTCAATCATTAACATTAATAAATTAAGGGCTTCATGAAACTAAGTAAAAAAATAAAATACTATGCAAACCTCAACAGTAATCCCAAACCAAAAACAAAGTCTATAAGAAAACAATTGCTCATTCTAGAGTTACCCAGTAGTTTTAATTGGCAATTTCAAATTGTGTAGATTAAGAGATGCCTTATGGATTCTCATATACCATGTAATAGGCTAATTTTTCTAGATATCCCTAATAACATACTAGCACTTAGACTAAAATGATTCTTCATAATATTTCTCTCCCTTCCTAGCTAATTATTACAGCTAGTTTTCATTCACTACGAAACATTCTCTTCATTCTAAAGTCTTTTGGTACCTCTGCTCAATTTAAAACTTATTCAGTTTATCAAGAGAAAATAATGGAAGTCAGATGCATATAACTCGTGGTTTGTCTGAAAAAAATTGGAAAATAAATCAGAAAGTATTTTAAAGGACATGGGATTGTTTATAAGAGATGAAGAAAAATCTCAGTAGCCTGGAATGTTGAACTATTTCAGAAGGCAAGGGTCAGTATAATGCTTGTTTTCTTTTCAGAGGAAAGAGATAACTTAATGATGCTTTCTTTTCTGTTTGAGATAGCTCCAATTTTGTTTTCTTAGCTGTAATTGTTGTTGCTAAGACCATGATGATCTTTCAGCACTTAGAACATTAGTTGAGCAGTAACATCTTTGGATTCAAACTTTATTCCTATCTAGCAGCATCATCTTTTACATTCTTTCCATTCGTCTCCTAGAGTATCTGGTAATTGAAGTAAATACAGATGTTATATCAAAATCCCCAAGAACTGGCAGCAAATATTTTCCTTAAATGGAAGCATACTGGTACAATCACAATTCTGGTGACCAAGTAGTTGTTATATACAAAGATTCTGAAATTCGAGTAGAGGTTACCTGTGGACTGGGGGCAAGAGAAGGAAGAGAATAGGATCCAAAAGGAAATAAAAAAAATTTTTTTTTAATATGTTTTTAGAGGAAAATGCTTACTTCCCATTCCTCATGGAAGGGAGCTCTATGAGCTGTAACCCTCTCTGTCTGTATCTATGCCTGTCTCCTTTCACACTTAAATGACTGGTGAGTTTGGAAAGAGAAGCTGTATGGGTAGCCCAGTCTTCTCTTACTTGTTTTCCATTTCCTATTTTCTACAATTCCTTCACAATCAATGACATTGATAGTAAGGGGTGGGGGTGTCAGTAGAAGAAGATATAAGGAGACATGATTAGGTTAAGGGGTAGATACGATATTTCAGAGGCAGGCAAGGTGAACAAGGACATGTGGAGATCTGACCAAGGATGGTTTGTTACGGTAGCTGCATCGTACATTCACACTCTGGTGGACATTGCTAGGGGCAAAAAACCCAGGATTTTAGAAATGAGATTAATACTAAGTTCCCAATTTGCTTAACAAATACACCGGCCTGAAAAGGAACTGACCTGCTAGAATTTTCACTATTTCTTTTCTAGTACTTGTCCACAGCCTAGTTTCTTGGACTGTACAATTTATATGGCTATGTCTGCCTCTTTAGAGAACTGCAGATGATCCAAATCATGGAATGAGAGTTACATTAAGAAAGAGACACATGTGCTGCTCCAGGAACTCATAAGTCCTTACTCTGGGAGAAGTTTAACTAAAATAAATGGAAGTAAGTCAAGTAACACTTACTAATTTTCTACTGGCCATCCTTATTTCACAAACACTAGGCTCTCAGGGAAGATGTAAAAGAAACAGGTCATCACTCAGTTTAGAACTGTCCAGCATGCCAGAGGTGTACTGAACATTACTTCCGAGAACATAAACATATAAAGATGGAAGGAAAAATGCCAAGGAGTTGTACACTTATCAGCAAGGTTAAACAGGATAGAGCAGGATTATAGCAGATGAATGAGCATGTGTATTTGACAATATTCCTTAAGTACTGCAACTTTAGAAAGCTTGCTGATTTCATTGTTTCTCATCATTCCACGTATTCTTGCAACTCTCTAATCTTATATTATTATTTGGATCTTTAAAGGAACAGAAATTAGCACAACCAAATCAATAGCAACAATGAAGACCATACCCCATTGACATCAATGGAATCTAGAACCACATTTCCTCAGAAGGGAGCCCATGATATATTACAGAATGTTACATGAGAATTTTTAAGACCTTAAAGAAAATTTGTATCTTGTAAAAATGCAAGGATAATTAAGTAACATTAGACTGGAAATACTTTTTTTTATGAGGGAATAGTCAGGATCCTGAGGGTTCTATATGGTATCTTATCCTCATGAAAGGCCATTTTACTGTCTTTTCAAAGATTTTGAAAGGGCGTCTTTTCCACTAGTGATACTACACAAAGGTAATACTCGAATTTTAAAGTTTTTGATGGCGTACAAAAAAACAAAAAGTTTGAGAAAAACAACCAAAACAACCAAATAAAACTTAACTCTCTGAGCAATGGGATTGGAGGGGATCAGGGATGAAAAAAATATATATATATATGGATTTAGATATTTCTGTTAGAATAAAAAGGGTCTTCTCAATACCTAGAATATTTGTCAGTATTTAAATATGCTTCCAGGTTTCTAGTGATAGTGTTCATCTCTATTCTAACATAGCGTAGGTAGTAAGTGGTTATATATTATATTTCCTGCAAGAAAAATCTGTTTGATCTTTGATCAAACTGTAGAGTTTAGGGGAAACTGCAAAGAATTAAATATGACTTTCTAATATTTGACTGCTATAGTGATAAATCATAAAATACTATAGTCGGTAGGTATGAGACACTTTATCTATCATTTAAGTTGGCCCTTCCATTTCACCAGAAGCCAGCAACTACCTTCTTAGGGCAACTATCTTACTCCAAGCAAGGGTTTCAGAGGATGCTGCTATGTTTTTAAGTGACACTGACATCCAGACTACAGCTGACTGGTCCAAGAATGAGCATCAGATTTAAAATGAACCACCTGGTGTCTCACTCTCTTGGCCACAGTTGATTAACTCTAAGGCAGCCAATCCAAGTACTCTACTCTCTGATAACAGGTTGGCATCTTTTGTAGACTTTTGTCTTGGTGGTGAAGATCATGAAACACGACAGTCAGGAACAGACACAGGCTTCATTCTTGCCAAGAAGGTATTTAATGGTGTGAGAGTGAAGTCCAGATGAGGGAAAGAGAGAATTCTAAGATACAGAAGGGAAGTGAGATATTGTCTAGTCCAGTTAGTGGTCCCCCTTCAGCGTCATTGCTCCACTGTGGCTGGGGGAAGGATGGAAAACAAGAATGAGGCAGGGCAGCTAAGAAAAACAGATGGCTCCCATGACCTGACTCAATGCTTCCTTCCTACTTTCCCCCCAAAAGTCATTAGAAACTTTAAAAAAGATAGAGTAAGAGAGAAAAAGTGACTGGCCTGCTATGTATATAGATTACAAGTATGTAAATAAATATCTGTAGGTGACAAAATTCCACATTGTCATATTCATTTGGCATGCACTAATAAGCACCTATCAGGTGCAAGGTAGTGTAGAAGAGCTATGAGTGATTAAAAGGCAAAATAAACATTAGCCATGCCCTCAAAAAGCTTTAGTTACTTGTGAGACATAAGGCATAATCAAATAATTAAACTTATGAGATTAAAAAAGAAAAAAAAAAAACAAACCCCGCGGGCCAGAAGTGATTGTTGTAATGTGACATCTATAATTTGGATGCCAATTTTATAAATCTTAACAATCCTAGTTTTGTTTTTTTCTTTCTTGCCTATTTAATCATTGAAAAGGTCTACGCTATTTAAGATTTTATTTATTGATTTATTTGAGGTTGGGGAATGGAGGAGCAGAGGGAGAGGGACAAGCAGACTCTGTGCTGAGTGAAGAGCCCGCCGCAGGTATCGATCTCATGACCCTGAGATCATTACCTGAACCAAAATCAAGAGTCGGATGCTTAACTGACTGAGCTACCCAGGCACCCCAGGTCTGTGCTATCTAAAAGAGAATAGGAAATAGATATCTTTGGGACTTAATTTGGGTAGTCCTTTATGTACTATGAAAAAGGGTGACACCTTTTTAGTTGACTAGACAGGTGATTAATTATGCAACATTTCCCTGGGAAGACTCTACATTTCACATTAGAAAATGCTTTCAGTACTTTAGGTCTGTGCTAGAGGCATCACCAGAAGTTAAAAATAAAGCCAGATGAAAACATGACACAGAACTCACACTGACTTTCATTGCCCAGTCAGATTTAAAGTTGAAATCTTCCATTATGCAACATAAGAATAATTCATTTAAATACAGGCAAAAGGGCAGGATGGTGGTGATGTCATTACAGAATAATTGCAGCTTTGTGTCAGGCTGATCTTTTTAGGAGGGCAGAGCTGAATGAGGAACCAGCTTGCCCCTGCACAGACTGACACCCTGCCTGGCGCCTACAGTGAAAAACTACGAGGGTGAGTGATTCTGTTGTATTTCAGTTATTTCCCAGCCAAACCCTGAAGTATATTTTTCCTTCATGTCTTGAGTGCAACTACTATTCCATACTATGATGAAAGATCAGTAATATAATTTGTGTGGACATTTTATAAAATACTTGGCCTTTTACTACTTTAAAAGTACAAAAAGAACTTTGTGAAAAATTTTCAAAAATTGGATTTCCTTAATTTTTAACTTTTTACCAACAAGTAATGATTTTCTGGGTGAACTCCAATCAACTTAAAAATGACTGTTTTTTTTAATGCCCATCAAAGAAAGCACAGAAAAATTGTTTTTGTTTTTTTAAAGATATACTCCCTGGTGAATACTTAAGACTTACTCAAAACATTCATACAATAAGAGCTTCCAAAATTTATCTTTGAAGACATAGTGGGGACAATTTGAGAAGGTGATGAATCAAAGCTTTGTCATCTATTTTTTAACCAATTGCACTGAGAAAAAAAAAAAGATAGCAGAACAGCATTAGGGTCCACAAAATTGGCTTCTAAGAAGTTTTAGTCTTCTGAATAAGGTTATTGTCCAAATTCTTAAATTTGTATGTTCTCATACTAAAACAGCTTTTCACAGAACTACTAAAATTATCAGCTTTTTTTATATTTGGGGACTCAAATAACTTTTAATATATTGGATCAAATGTCATTCTTAAGAAGAAAGAATTACTTCATTTACATATTTATTTAACTGATGCATGAACCCCAACAAAGTTGGTCATAAGCTACAAGTCACACTAAAATACAAAGGTGCTGGGGCTAAGTGTTAGGATAATATGCCTTTATGACCTGAATCCTCAGCCAATTGCAAACCCTACCAAAGTTGAGGATCACAATGGTCAAAGGCCCAAGTCTCAACAATAACAATGATTTAATTATTCATAATTGACAAAAGCAAAAACAAACAAAAACAACAACTACAAAAAAACACAAAAGTGCATCATGTGTAGCAGTGTGAACACACACACACACACACACACACACACACACACACACAAATATGCTTTCTGGACATTTTAATGGAGTCCTGCATTTGGCAATACCAAAAACCCCCAAGTTCTTTCGTATCTTAAAAGGTATTTTCTCTCTATGTGAATATGGTACTGTTCTCATTAGCTTCCTCTCAAAAAAAGAAAAAAAAAACCCCACATAAATGTCCTTTCAAAAGCCTTATTGAAAAGTTCTTTTCAGAATCATAATTATTGAAGACATTTTTCAAAAACTGATTAAGAATTTCTCCTTTACAGGGTGGCAAGTTTGTACGATTTTCTTTCTCTCCCTAACCTATAGGTCTTTTGTCACAAAAACTTAGATTACTACATTTAAAAAAATTATTTGCCATTTCTTTCCTTAAATACTTTATTTTTTTTTTAAATTTTTTTAAATACTTTTTTTTAAATTAAAGCATGACATATGTTCAGTATAGGGGGATGAATTGTGTCCCCTCAAAAATATGTCCAAAATCCCAACCTCTGGTGTCTGTGAATGTGACCTTATCTGAAGGAGCATCTTTGCAGATGTAATTAAGTTAAGGGTCTTGAGATGAGATCATCTTGCATTTAGAGTGGGCCTAAAATTCACTGATTGCTATCCTCATAAAAGAAGGGAGAGGGAGACTTGGGACACTTAGAACCAGAAACACAGAGGAGAAGACATGTGAAGACAGGTAGAGACTAAAGAAATGTGTTTACAAGCCATGAAATGCCAAGAAATTCTAGCAGCTACCAGAAACTAGAGAAGGTAAGGAAAGGCTCTTCCCTAAATCCTTCAGAGGGAGTATAGCTTGATTTTGGACTTCCGGCCTCTAGACCTGTGAGAGAATAAATTTCTGGGTTTTTGTTTTTGTTTTTACTTTTTTTTCCTTTCTACTTTTATTGATATATGATTGACATACAGCACTACATAAGTTTAACCTGCATAACATAATGATTTGACTTATATATGTCATGAAATGAGTACAAATTTAGTTAAGATTCATTATTATCTTTATCTCTCTCTCTGTCTCTCTCTATATATAGAGAGAGGGGAAAAAATGTTTTTGTTGTGATGAGAACTCATAGGATTTGATTTACTCTCTTAACAAGTTTCATATATACCATACAGCAAAGTTAGCTGTAGACATCATGTTGTACATTACATCCTCAGTGCTTATTTATCTTATAAGTGGAAGTTTGTACTTTTTGACCATCTTCATCCAATCCTCTCTCCTCTTACTCTCTACCTCTAGTAATCACAAATCTGATCCCTTTTTCTATGAGTTAGGTTTTGTTAACTTTGTTTTTTTGTTTTTTTTTTTGATATTCCACATGTGAGAGCCCACAGCATTTGTCTTCCTCAGTCTGACTTATTTCACTTAGCATAATGTGTTCAGGGTTCATACATGTCACAAATGGTAGAATTTTCTACTTTTTTTATAGCTGAATAATATTCCAGTGTGTGTGTGTGTGTGTGTGTGTGTGTGTCTGTGTGTGTATGCGCACGCACGCGTGTGTGTATCACATCTTTATCCATTCCTCTGTCAATGGACACTCAGGTTGTTTCCACGTCTTGGCTATTACAGATAATGCTGCTATGAACATGGAGGTGCAGATATCTCTTTGACATAGTGTTTTCATTTTCTCTGGCTATATTACCAGATGTAGAATTGCTGGATCATACGGTAGTTCTGTTTTTAACTTGTTAAGGAACCTCCATACTGTTTTCCATACTGACTGTACCAATTTACATTCCCACCAAGAGTGCACAAGGGTTCTCTTTTCTCCACTTCTCACCAGCATTTATTATCTCTTGTTTTTTTGATGTAGCCAAAATTTCTATTTATTTTCTTTTTTTAAAACAAATATCTCTTTATTTGGCTGCAGACGTAGAAGTTTTTTTTTAATTTAATTTTTTCAGTGTTCCAAGATTCATTGTTTATGCACCACACCCAGTGCTCCATGCAATATGTGCCCTCCTTAATACTCACCACCAGGCTCACCCATTCCACCCCCTTCCTTTCCAAAATCCTCAGTTTGTTTCTCAGAGTCCACAGTCTCTCATGCTTCATCTCCCCCTCCAATTTCCCCCAATTCACTTTTCCTTTCTTTCTCCTAATGTCCTCCATGTTATTCCTTATGCTCCACAAGTAATTGAAACCATATGATAATTGACTCTCTCTGCTTGACTTATTTCACTCAGCATAATCTCCTCCAGTCTCGTCCATGTTGATGCAAAAGTTGGGTATTCATCCTTTCTGATGGAGGCGTAATAGTCCATTGTATATATGAACTATATCTTCTTTATCCATTC
>CM052895.1:100131842-100260838 GCA_028534135.1 Potos flavus
GCTTGCATTTCCACCAACAGTGTAAGAGGGTTCCTCTTTCTCCACAAGTTCTCCAACATTTGTTGTTTCATGCCTTGTCAATTTTTGCCATTCTAACTGATGGAAGGTGGTATCTCAATGTGGTTTTGATTTGAATTTCCCTGAGGGCTAATGATGATGAACATTTTTTCATGTGTCTGTTAGCCATCTGTATGTCTTCTTTGGAGAAGTGTCTGTTCATGTCTTCTGCCCATTTTTTTGACATGATTATTTGTTTTTTGGGTGTTGAGTTTGAGAAGTTCTTTATAGATGTTGGATATCATCCTTTTATCTGTACTGTCATTTGCAAATATCTTCTCCATGGGTTGCCTCTTTGTTTTGTTGACTGTTTCCTTTTCTGTGCAGAAGCTTCTTATCTCGATGAAGTCCTAAAAGTTCATTTTTGCTTTTGTTTCCCTTGCCTTTGGAGAAATATCTTGAAAAAAGTTGCTGTGGCTGATGTCGAAGAGGTTACTGCCTTTGTTCTCCTTTAGGATTTTGATGACTCCTGTCTTTATGTGGAAAACTCAAAGGACTCCACCCCTAAATTACTAGGACTCATACAGCAATTCAGTAATGTGGCAGGATACAAAAATCAATGCACAGAAATCAGTTGCTTTCTTATACACTAACAATGTAACTGTAGAAAGAGAAATTAGGGAATCAATTCTATTTACAATAGCACCAAAAACCATAAGATACCTTAGAATAAATCTAACCAAAGAGGTGAAGGATCTATTCCTTAGAAACTACAGAACACTTATGAAAGAAATTGAAGAAGACACAAAAAGATGGAAAAACATTTCATGCTCCTGGATCAGAAGAATAAACATTGTTAAAATGTCTATGCTGCCTAGAGCAATCTATACTTTCAAAGCCATCCCAATCAAAATACCAATGGTATTTTTCAAAGTGCTGGAACAAACAATCTTAAAATTTGTATGTGACCAGAAAAGACCCTGAATCACCAAGGAAATGTTGAGAAAGAAAAACAAAGCTGGGGGTATCACGTTGCCTGATTTCAAGCTATATTACATAGCTGTGATCACAAATACGGCAAGGTACTAGCATAAAAACAGACACATAGATCAATGGAACAGAATAGAGGGCCCAGATATGGACCCTCAAATCTATGGCCAACTAATCTTTGACAAATCAGGAGAAAATATCCAATGGAAAAAAGACAATCTCTTCAATAAATGGTGCTGGGAAAATTGAACAGCTATATACAGAAGAATGATACCCATCCATTCTCTTACACCATACACAAGATAAACTCTAAATGGATGAAAGCCTTCAATGTGTGAGACTCGGTTTGCTTTTTAAAGAATTTTCTATCCTTTTTTTCCTATTTAAAACAATAAAATATAAATACCTTTCTTTGGTGGCTAATACAGGATTGTGTAATTGGACATTCTGCAAATTGGGCTTCCTGACATTGCATTAGGTAAAAGTACAGTATGTTTTACTTGGTTACTAATCAGCCTGTTAAGAGAGAACAACTTTCCCAGCTATTTTATTTTTAATGGGAGACGAAAGGAAACACAAATTAGGATAGATATTAAAATTTGGATGCTTCAGGTACATATTCAAATGTATTTTGATACATGATTTATAATTGTGTGTGCATGTGTGTGTATATATATAGTAACCCATAGAACAAAGCATGGTCAGAGCTGAAAGAAATTAGGTCATAGACCATTGAGTATGAAAATATAAAACAAATTCAGCATTTAAGGCCGGGTACATTTTCTTCAAGCTATAACTCTGCAAACATCTGACATACCATCTATCTGGGAAGTATAGAACATATTAATGATATTTTGTATACTTGTGAAGTAAATCGGTAAGTGCTGATATGTTTAATTTCTTTGTAAAGCTACTACAGGCATACAAATATGTATTCTATTTTCTAAGCATTCAAGAGAAACAAAAAAGAAATGGTAAAAGCACTATTCATCCTTTCTGCATCCTTTTCCCATGTTTTCCCCTGGTTTCCAATTATTTTTCTTCCTTTGCCTTATTTCGCCACTCTGTATTGCTTTCTCAGTCCCCATTAGGATATAAATGCCCAACCACAGGGTAAACATTGACCAAGTAAATAAACATTTAACCGGTTGTGGGTTCTGCCTAAGCAGTATCATGGGATCAAAACTACAAGTAGAAGAGATCTCTGGAGATACATGAGCTCTGTTTTCCTACAGCAGGAAAAGACTGGAGTGTCGAGAAAATAAAATAGCCTTCAGTGTCACTCACTATAAAGGCATACAGTTAAAATTTTGTGATTAGATATTTTTAATCCAGTGGTGAAAATGATAGTATTTTGAATATTACATACAGGCCTTTCATTAATTTTGAAAATGATTGTCTTCTCTTATATTTTACTGATCAAAAATATTTTGACCTGGTCTCAAAAATATTTATATTCTTTATTAATATCACTGTATTTTATGCTTCTATTTTTTTTAAAGGTACTGCCTTTTTTTTTTTTAAGATTTTATTTATTTATTTGAGAACAAGAGTGAGTGAGAGAAAGAGCAGAAGTGGGGGGAAAGGCAGACAGAGAGGAAGAAGCAGACTTCCTGCTGAACAGGGAGTCTGACCTGGGTTGATCCCAGGATCCTGGGATCATGATCTGAGCTGAAGGCAGGTGCTTAACTGACTGAGCCACCCAGGTGCCAATGTCTGTGTATTTTAAACAACTCTGTAATTTCTACAATAGTTTTTTAAGTTTTTTAAAAAATTTATGATCATTTAAAATGCTTAAAAAATATCAAAATATTATGTTGTACATCTGAAACTACTATAACATTATGTGCCAATTATATCTCAATAAAAATAATATACTAAAATGCTTAAACACTCTGGGGTGCCTGGGTGGCTCAGTGGGTTAAGCCTTTGCCTTCGGCTCAGGTCATGATCTCAGGGTCCTGGGATCGAGCCCCTGAATCCAGCTCTCTGCTCAGCGGGGAGCCTGCTTTCTCCTCTCTCTCTGCCTGCCTCTCTGCCTACTTGTGATCTCTCTCTCTCTGTCAAATAAATAAATAAAATCTTTAAAAAAAAATAAAAAAAATAAATGCTTAAACACTCCATGCAAATCGGGTGCTTTCTTTTTGATCATTCTGTCTGTATTTAGCTGTAAGGCATATCTAAGATTCAGAAGGACCTCAGGAAAGCACAACCAAGAGACCTCCCTTATCATAAAGCTCTTTGGACCTGGCTCCTTGGAACCCTCCTTTGAGCACACGTTGAATAAACCCAAGTATGCCCTTGAGGAATCTCAGAAGGCCACAGCTGGAAAAAAGCCTTATTTAGATCACGTAATCAGGGCAGTGTCCTTAAATGATGAGAGAACACTGAGACCCAAGCAGTTGAAGTATCTTGCCTAAGACATCATGGCTAGTGTACTGAGGGAACCCAGAGATGACAATTTGTTGTTCTTCATTGAGTTCCCAGCTCTATATCCCACACTATGGATCACATGAAGCAATGATAAACTATCTTCACTATGCATCCTGGGATGTAATTATAGCTCACAAAAGGCAGAAAGATTAGAGGAAACAGGCCTTCTTCTGTCTGCAGCTGTGTTTCCGTGGGTAAAACAATGTCGTGGTTAGAGGCTAGAATAGGGGAGGGACTGGAGAGGGAGCACAGTCAAGTGACAGACTTCCAGTTGGCAACAGGCTGAGGCCTGTTGGTCAGGAGCCTGTCTAGAGTATCCCTCAGCCTGTCTAGAGCAGCCAGGGTACTGAGCTGCCAGCTTTCTAGGAAACTAGCAAGGCTGTTGCCTTTCTGGGATGGGATAAATTACCTGGTCCTACCCAGCTCAAGCTGAAAAGAGTCCCTATATCAATGGGAGGAAGAGGGGAGAAAGCGGCTGGTGGAGGGCTAGGTTTCATCTTATTTATCTCTGTATCTCTAGTGCCTTGCATAAAATAGGTACTCAAGATATGTTTATTTGAATAAAATAACTAATTAGAGTTAGAATTTTGTGACCAGCCTACCTTAGGCAAAACATTTCTCTTCCTCTGAACCTCAATTTCCAAGTCTGTCAAGTAGAAATGCTAATAATGATTCTTGTGGTATTGTTCTGGGATTGAAATGAGATTCTGTATGTGAACACCATTTGGGAACTCTAAAGCATTCTAAAACATAAAGGATAAAAGACCAGAAAAATTCCTCCATATGGAAACTTCGCAAATAGGCCCAGAGCAAATTTTGTTACTGACATTCTTCTATTCCACAAAATGTATGCAATCGAAGTTGTAAGAATACAGGCATGTCTATTATAATGTGATATAACCATTCCTAAAATCAACCTCATGTTCTCTACAGTCTCATGTCAAAATAATACAGATTGTGGTAAAAATAGATTTGGAGCAGCCTACTCAAAACCTACACAACTTTTTAACCAAATACAAACAAAACCATTAACAACCCAAATAAAAACACTAGCATGATTTTAAAGACATGTTAAATTCCTCACAAATAAATGCTATGCTAAATACAAGGGCTTCAATGGAGGGGAGTAAGAAAATGTTGAGGTTGTAGAGTTATGGGGACAAGAGGAAAATGAACTGAGTGTGGGGTTGACCATTAATAAGCTCTTCCAAGAAATTACACATGTGGCAAAAGTAAGCCAACAAGAAGAATGGAAGGAGAATGGACACTGTACACAGACTGTATTAGTCCATACTTGCTGTGTCCAACACTTAGTGTTACTTGGCATTCAGGTGCTGGTACTTGGTGGGGAAACTGCATTATAGTGACACGTGTTATAGTGACACCATTGCCTTATTTGCCAACTATGTACGAGCTAATTTGATTACAGCAACATGTACGTACCTGAACAGAATAACTTTATTCTTCTTTTAAGAGTTTCAATAGGGCCACTTTCACTCAGAACGGGGGGTGGAGCGGAAAGCAGCCTAAACACATGGGTTTTTTAATACAGTCTCCGGGATCCCACAACAGACTTCCCACTTTGGTCCATTGGATATACTTTGAAGATCCAAACTAAATCCAAACTAAAATCCCTAACTAAACTAAAATCCCTAAGCAGTCTAGAAATGCAAAGTAAAGGCAGTCACTTGTAGTCTTCATGCTACTGAATGCTACCAAAGTTTACTGAACATAAGTCTTCAAATTCATCAGTGTATAGCAGTATACATATATAGAGTTTATCTATTTATCGACCAACACTTATTCAGTACATATTGATATATAATTATTTTCCTGTACTGACTGTAACTGGAGAAACAAGACACATACACACACACTTAGTAAGTAGGCTATCAATACAAAGGGTATATTTCATGATATAGATATTAAGGATTATATAGTTAGACAAGAGTTTCATTTGTCCATTAAGTTAAAGGTCAGACAATTTTAAACACAACTACCTTAGACAAGGGAAGTAAGAAGAATGTAGCAAATACTCTATCAACATATGTTCTTGTCACAACCAAGCAAATGAAAACTGAGGTAATATTATAAGTTTCTTATTAGTTCTTATCTGGTTGATTTTTTTGGACTCAGCTCAAAACCGAACGCTTTAAATATTTTTCTGTAGCAGAGCTCACCAATTGTCACCAAACATCCATGTGCTCCCCATATTTGCCAGTCTTCCTTGCACGTAGGTAGGAGCCATGTTGGGCCATTTCTGGTAAATGAATGCTGGGTAGAAGTGATAATGTGTCCCCTCCAGCCAAGGCAGTGCTGTTTCCTACCTACACCTTTCTCTTCCCTTCTGCTGTGATCTTAGAGGTATGTGTTCCTGATGGCATAGTACAAGATGTGGTGGGACCGTCCAGTGCACACTGGACTGAGATATATGGAAGAAATAAAGTCAGTAGTAAGCCAATGATATCTGGGGTCTTTTGACAGTTAATTGTGTTTACCCTGTTATTACTCTTGCATAAAGCTTCTGATTCCTAGATATTCTCAAAATATAACAGAATTAGAATTTATAAAATTAGAATTAGAATCTCTAAATGGTGAGAGATTAGATGCCCTTCTAATGTACATGTAAATGCTGGATGCTTTGTTAAGGCACTGAGGATTGAGTTGGTTTCTTATATTATTATGGCAAAAAGAGATGCCTTCTCTAATTCTCAAAATTCTCTAATGGTCTAGGCATTTCATTACTTTCAATTTCTTCCTGGAGGAAGGAATCATACAAAAACATTTTTAAAAGACATTGTTTAAGGTGATTGTGGGAAATAGTTATAAAACACCAAGTTCTAAACCAAACGGGTTTAATCCCTACAGGAAATTCCTTAGAACACAATAGCTTAGATGCTGTCAGGTAGGCCACCCTTGAATACACTTCCCAGGAAATTCACAAAATATTTTTGTGCGGCAGAAGGAAATCCTGTCCTGGACATTCATGTAAAAATGGATTTGAGTCCAATTTTGAAACTTGCCTAACATAGAAAAACAATAGAGCCTATTATGCATATACACATGGATCCAGGTTAGAACTTCAAAAAGTATAATGAAATGCAAGATGATTAGAATGTGATCTACCTACTAGCATCGCAACTGAATATACTTGGAAAACCACACTATTTGTTTAAACTTAGCAAGTTATGATGCTCAAGGAGTAAGTGCATGTACTTAAGGTTATTTTTAAACAATTGCTGATTAATAACTTATGGATGTATATTCATAAATTTTTCCCATCAATAAGTTATCTTAATTATGCCTAATTAGAAAATATATTCTATATCGTGCTCTAGGCTAGGGGTCCACAAACTGTCCTATGAGCCAAATGCCATACGTTATCTGTATTTGTAAATAAAGTTTTACTGGTGGGGCGCCTGGGTGGCTCAGTGGGTTAAAGCCTCTGCCTTCGGCTCAGGTCATGATCTCAGGGTCCTGGGATCGAGCCCCGCATCGGGCTCTCTGCTCAGCAGGTAGCCTGCTTCCCCCCCTCTCTCTGCCTGCTTCTCTGCCTACTTGTGATCTCTCTCTGTCAAATAAATAAATAAATAAAATCTTTAAAAAAAAAGATTAAAAAAAAATAAAGTTTTACTGCAACACAGCTATGCCCTTTAGCTTACTATTATCTATGGCTGCTTTTGCACTACAAAGGCAGAGTTAAGTAATCACTAAAGAGACTGTGTTTCCTGTAAAGCTGAAAAAATTTACTATCTTGACCGCTTACAGAAAAAAAGGCTACTGGCCTCTGCTACAAATAAAGCTGAAACAACCTTTTATAATATATACATTGTAATTTGCATATGCAAAATACATATTTATAAATATTTTAGACATTCTTGTTTGTACCAATTTAATCTCCTATAGTTAAACAAATCAAAGGCAAGAAACAAGGCAGAATTCTGGCAGATGAAATAAATGTTATTCTGACTGCATTACTTTTAATCTTTGGTGCATTAAATCACAATTGCATATTTCTGCAGATTTCTATTATTAACCTAGAATGATATCTGCTTTTTCAAATCAGAAACTTAAGAAACTTTTAGTTTCTTTGAGAGGAAGATAATATCTATTTGGTCAGCACATAAAAACTTTAACACTCATTTTGTATTTAATTAAATTCAAGCTCTAACAAAGCTTGCAACTCAATCCCCTTATAATAGACCACAGATTTAACATTTATCAAACACCTTCTATGTGAGCTGAGTGCTTTCATAAAGTTTCCATAATTTAATAGCCCCCACATTTCCAGGTAGTATTATCCTCACTCTATAGGTGAGGCTCACAGTAACTTAGTGATGCCCAAGGTCACAAAATGACTTAGTTGCAGAATTCAGGTTTCAACCTAGTTCTCCTGAAACCAAGCCCACGGCAATTTTAACCTCCCCCCACATTCACAATGCTGGTGTATTAAACTCTGACTGGCTTTTATAAGAAGTAAGAAAGCCAAATAAGGGAAAACAAGTTTTGCAAAGATTAGCATCTTATTAGGTTTGAATCAGACTAAATGTTTAATGGAAAAAATTCCACAGACATGATTTGTTAGTGGGTAGTATTGAAAGCTCTAGAATGTGTTAGCTTTGAGAGAAATTTTAAACTGTTCTAAATTGATTCCAAACTGACACAAGTTTATCACCACAAGCACTTATTTTCTTTTCAAGATTTTAGTTAATTAATTAGTTAATTAATTAAGAGAGAGAAAGAGCTCGTGAGCTGGGTATAGGGGCAGCGGGAAAGGGAGAAAGAGAATCTCAAGCAGACTCTGCATTGAGCACGGAGCCCCACACATGGGCACGACCCTGAGACCACAACCTGAGCCAAAATCAAGAGTTGGACACTTAAACCACTGAGCCTCAAGTACTACTGATCTCTTTTTGCTTTTAGGGTGCCAATTCTGTCCAGAGAAAGGAATCTAGACACTAGGTGACAGTACTTGAAAACATTACTTTGAAGAAAATCCCCATCTGCTGTAGCCAGTGATAATACAGATATTTACTATTATTATTTTTTTCCTGTGATTCAGAATAAAAGCTATTGCTGAAAGCCTTCAATCAGTGTTTTCCAAACACAGAAGAAATCAGCCCTTCTCCATTCTTCCAACAAAGGCTCAAATTAGAGCCAAACCAGTCCTAGACAGGAATATACTCACCAGTGCTTCTCCCAACATCCACCCAAACAAAGAACTCTCCTACCCAAACCGGTCATCGTCAGCAGTGCTAAAGAGAGTATAAAGTTATTGGACACCAAGTTAAGTTTGAATTTTGGACAAAGAATGAATAACTTTTCAGGTTAAGTATGTACCATTCACTGTTCTGCCTATCTCTGAAATCTGGAAACTTAGAAAGGTGGAAGATGAGCACTTGCTGCATGCTATGTATGTTTGATTTTGGCTTATCTCCAAATTTAGATTTAAATGTAGGAGAGTAAAAAACCTGATGGACCTTGTTCTTTTAAACTTTTGTGGCCTACTCTCCGTAGCATTTGGTGCCCAGCATGAAATTGGGATGTATTTGCTAACTCCTCTCCTTCCATGCTTGAATTTTAATAACTGGGCTGAAAAACAATGTTTAGGCTAAGGCCAGTGTGTGCTGGGAGCGGGGAGGTAAAACATCATCTTTCTTCTTCCTGACTTTCATTTCCTTCCAGAACTGAGTATTAGCCAGGGGAAAAAAAAGAGGTGTAAGTGGCCTGAGGCAACCTCAAGAAGACCTGAGACTATAGAAGCCAAGCATTCACGGAGTCTCTTGTACTTCCATCATGCCTCAGGACTAATACTGAATTTCTTGTTGATGATTTCCCAGACTGAAAATTTAGAGACATTGATTTTGAGTATTTAAATGACTCACAATTTTAAATTTATCAATAAGGCTGGTTTTTAAGTGTTTGCAGGTGAATCAGACATCCATTCCAATATAGGAGCCCAGGAGAAAACTGAAGACAAGAGTCAGAAGATTTAGTGTAATTTTTTTTAGAAAAATTTTTTTTTAGAAAAAAAAAAAAAAAACAGGTAAAAGGAAAAAAAAGTGTCAATTATACAACTAATTTATATGATTAGGTGATTTTTTCCCAAGCAGATATGAAGCCTGAAAAGGATGCTAAGATTTTCCAATCACTGGCATCTTTGCTCTGATGAGGGACAAAAGAGTTAAGAAGTGTCTGACTAGACTGAGTGAACTAGTGTTGGTGCCCCAGGCCCTGAAGTCAGACTGACATGGTTCCAGCATGGGCTCAGCACCAGCTACTGGCTGCTTCTTCCAGCAAGTCATTGAGCTAGGATTTGAAGAATGCCAGTCTGGCTGAAGAGCCTGTATCCCTATCACCACTATAGTAGCTGCCTTGGTAAAGGATTTAGTAAATGTCTGTTCTCTTATTTCCACTATTCTGCAATGGTTAGTGGCCATTTTATTGTTCTTTTGGTTCTCCACATACTCTTTGTAGTTGAGGAAAGGGGTGGAATTCCAGAATACATAAGAGATGGGGATGGAAATATACGATGGCCTTTTATCCTGCTTTCTGGTCCATGGACTGTGGACATGTGACCTCTGAACAACCCATCTGTTATTCCTGTCCATTGGAGATTGTTCTCAGAAGCACTGGTTGAGTTTTAAGTCCAGGGGATTGGATGGCTGTCTGGGGGTAGTGATTTCATCAGTTGCACTGTCATACACAGATCATTTCTGTAGCACGGGTTTGACAGTGGCTTCCTCTCTCCCTATCTGAGTCTCCTTATTGTCCAAAATATTCCATTATTACTTACATTATCAAAGCTACTTTCTGTTGTTTGCAACTGACTTAGAAATGGTAAGAGAACTGTGGTTTGTTTATAACATATGCATGGCTGGAATCCCCAGATAAAGAAAGAAAGCTGAGCAGTTGAGGAATGATATTCAAATAATTAATAGGTACCTTAGGAATTAAGGTGAAAATTAAGGAGGAAAAGACAACACATTGTTTAACCTAAGAATTAACATAAATATAACTTGATTGGGAGTTTAATGATGGGTCATACCTGATATAGAACCAGCCTTAGCATCATGGGGCTGCATGAGTATCTGTGGTTCTTGCAGATTGAGCCAGGACTGCCTAGTTGGGAGGCTAGTGTTCTCTGTGTGTGCACAGTGGTCACCTTGAGGAGTTACTATTCCTGGCATGAACTTCAAAAGTGAAATATGCTCTTCTGTGTTCTTCTTTATTGGCTTATAACAGTTATAAGGGTGAGGTTTTCATTTCCATTCTCCATGCAATGAGGTAAGACATGAATATGTATCTGAATATGAAGAAATGAAAATGTTATAAATGCTGAGCATGATCTGGCTAACCCATCTCTTGCTGAGGGTAACTCTGGAGGGAGTGGTTTCACTTTTTTTGGTTTTCACATCATCTTTGGCAGATGGTAGCAATTTATGATAGGAAAGGACATGGGGTATTTCTTTTGCATCATACCTCCACAGCTGATCTGGTGCCCAGGTAGTACATATGGTAAAAAAAAGATACAAAAGGAAGGAGGAATTAAACTAAGTTAAATACAGCTCTTACTAATTTCCAGGTATTTTGCTTAAATCATATCATTTATGCCTTGCAACTCTATAGGGTAAGTTTAATCATTTTTCCCATTTTGCAGGTTGAAGCTCATAAATCTAAATTTGAGGATAATAAAGATAACATGACTTGCCCATGGTCATGGAGCTCATCTGTGGTAGAGTTAAGATTTTCTAGTTCTGGGTCAGTGTTTTTACCACTGCTGCCTGCCATGTGAGTGAAAGAAGACATTCAGAAGGTGGTCCATACTCCGGCTCGGTCAGCTAAGCATCTGATTTGATTTCATCTCAGGTCATAATCTCAGGGTCCTGGGATGGAGAGACCCGCATCAGGCTCCCCACTCATCGGGGACTCTGCTTGTCTTCCCCACCCTCTGCCCCTCCCACTACTCACTCTGTCTCTCTCTCTCTCTCTCAAATAAATAATCTTAAGAAAGGCGGCTCATACTTAAATACCATCTTCCCAAGTGAGTCTAGCCAATTGTGATATCTTCCTCTTATCAACAATTTTAGCTTTTACTTTCTGTACAATACATGATTTTGCTGTCTTGGTTCCATCTTATATAATTCTTGCATCCTAAGATTTATATGCTCCATCCTTCAAGAACTGGGAATCAGTTTCTCTACTTTTTTGTACCCTTCCCCACTGTACCTAGTAACATATACACATGTAAAAGGCATCAATATTTACAAATTGGTCAATATTAGTCCTAGTTGTGGGATTTATTATAGCAAGTCAATACACAAAGGTTTAGACAAATCCCATACTGAGGCACTAAAACTAAAGAAATAAGAAATAAATTCCACTCACCAACTTTTTGAAGTTGCCTTTTCAGTAGTGGAGATAATTAATCTACAATTTCACATTTTTTCTATGCTCCATCTCTTTTTCTTAGCCAGACAGTTGACTGGCACTGTGCCCACAGAACATATTAAAGCCAACTGGCTTTCTTGGTGATGACCTGCCATGGTTTAACCTGGCTGCAGATGAGAAACACCTGGGGAGCTCTTTAAATGTACATATGCCTGGGCTCTTCTCCCAAGGATTCTGAATTAATTGTCTTGGTATGGAACCCAGTCAGCAGTGTGATGTATAAAACTTCCTTATTGATTTTAATGTGCAGCCTGGTTTGAGAACCACTGGCCAAACTGAAAGAGTATTCCAGAAGAAATAAAGACCTGTGTTTTCTCATGTCCAGTTCCTTGGGACAGCAAGCAGTTGATAGGGAAGGAAAATAACAAGGAGGAAAGTGGCAGGACTATACAACTTGGCATGCCATTGGAATGTCACAAATGACTGAAAAATATTTGTAAACTTCAAAATTTTTGTGCACCTATTGAAAAAGTGTCTTAAACAACTGTTTCTCCCCTAATGCTCAGGTTTAAAGGCCCCAACAACTTTGAAAATATGGGAGTATTTGGCAAAGCATTCCAAATAAATGACCCTCAGCTCTGGAATTTGCTCCTAGCAGGCTGCTCTCATTAGCAATAAGCCAAACCCAAAATTTGGCAGCTTTTGGAATATGGCGCAAAATAGATTATTTTTAAACCTGAAGCTCGCTGAAGATTCATTTTTCTGGAAAGATACAACTTTTAAAAATAACAAGCAGTTATTGCTACTGTACCAAATAGAATCAGAGATCTGCAGGAGCAACTACGAAATCAAGGGCCACCTGCCTTTCCTCATTCTATTGACGAGAAAACAGGCTCAAAAGAATGAAGTGATTTCCTCAGTCACACAACCTAATGGTAGAGCCTGGGTACATCCTGATCTCCTGACTCACAGGCCAGTTCTCATGTCTGCCCTGCCACAGTCACAGAGTCCTCTGAAAATGGCCAAATGATTTCTTCTGCTGTGATTCATTTTGGTTGCTCACAAATGCAATGTTTTTGCAAATGCTTATATATGATCTCCAGTAATTGTAGCAAATTGCATTCAAATTATATTGTAATTTTTGGTATGTAACATCCTTTCTACAGTCTCAAGTACCATACTCTTGACTCTGACAAAGTTTCTAATTCATCCAGAAGAATATATGTGAACCCATGCATCACATGCAAATCTAAGAGTAAATCCATAACAAACCATTATCAAAAGGTCTTGTCTTTCTATTTCCTGTCTATTCACCCCATTTCCCACTATATTTTACTGTGATTTAGGGCAAGTATAGGAGTCAGATAAGGGTGAGGATGATTTCTAGAAAGATAAGAAAAATTCTAACACTTATTAAGCTCTCTTAAGTTCTAGGCAAGGAGTTAGGTCCAGAGTGAGAAATTTAGTATCTGAGTTTCAGTGATAACAAATTTTTTTAAAAAATAGATGACTACATTTAATGAGGCAGATAATTTTGCCTCAGCGCTTCCTACTTCCCCATATTCCACATGTTATTCCATTTCCTTTTACTCAGTTAAGAATACCACTGAGACACAAAGGGTCAGAGAACTGTTCTCAGAGTCATTCTTTTTATATTGTTCTTTCCTCTCTCCTGCAGAAAATTTCCTTTCCCTCCACTACACCCCATCCATGTTGATCATTTAGTGAAACATACTACTTAAGAGAGAAGTTGTTACTATTTATTAAGGGTGTTTCCCTGAATTTTACACTGTAGATAAAATGCTGAATAAAGAAAGAGGAAAGCCTCTAGCAGGTCTTCCTACTATCCAGCCTCTAGGCCTTCCCTCTGTGCTCCTCCCCAGACCTAAGCGAGTGCCCTGTCACTTCTTTCTTGACAGCTAGCCAGCAGTCTGCTTTCCTTTCCCTGAGGTAGCTGCCATCACCCCCTCTCTTTTGGACATTCTCTCTTCCAAGAATGGCTGTAGAGTAGGACATAATGTCCCATTGCTCTTCCTCTCACCATCCCTTTGTTTGCTGTCCTTTCTGGATTAACTGTTTTACTGTTAGTCATGACACAGAAACAGGAGATAACAAAAACGTGGAAAATATAAAGGTTCCAGAATCTCAAAGTCATTTCAGTCATGTCCCTGATCCGTATTTCTCATTCCACTTGTGCTTTTTCCACTCGGTTTTGAGAGCAGGAGGTGATGTAATCTCCTCTCTCCATGTTTCTTCTTAGGTTTGTTGAGTCTTTACTGTAAATATTTAACATCTAGAGAGCTTAGAGATTGCAGAGACCACTATGTAGGAGAAAAAGGTACCAAATAAATTTGAGGGGTTTTAAAAGGTAAATGTCCTCAGTTCCCTTTGCCTCATCTCTCTGGAAAATAATGGAAGATCAATGTGGGCTTCTGGAATTTATCAGTTTAAGCTCTGATAGCACCTCCTCAGTGAAATTAGTCTGAATTAACAGCACCCTCTGAGTTCCTATATTGTACCACATTTCTTGTTCCTGCACAAATTGCAGTGCTATGATAGCTTGTTTACTGTCTGTTGCCCATCCTAGACTGGCTCTCCCTGTAAGGAAGGGACTGCAATCTTTTCTACTCATTTTATATTGCTGGGGGCTGGCAGAGTGCCTAGGACATAATATGTACTTAGCAAATGGTTGTCAGAAGGATGAAATGCTTCTCAGAAGAAGAAAGGTAGGAGGCAGGGTCTTTTTCTAGCAGAAGATGAGGAATACTCCTCCAAGGAATGAACAACTGAACTTCAAAGCTAAGTTTGGGTCTCAGCGATGTTTCTGAAAGAGAAATTGCTTTGCCCCAAGATGAATTAATTGATAAATAGGAGGGTTTAAAGCATTCTAAGATCCTAATTTGTTCCTTGTTTCTCAACCCTAACCACCTCCCAATATGCATTGGTGACAAGAAAATGGGTAAGAGATTGGAAGAGAATGGATCAAACGGGAATGTGAGCCCTATGAAAAACTCCTGTTCATGTTGACTTTGAACAAGTTACCAACCCTCTCTGGGCCTCAAGTTTACATCTATATCATGAAGTGGGTAGGCCAGATAACATAAGATTCCTTATAGCATTAGCCTTTCATGATTCTAAATGATTCAGAGGCATGTACTGCAATGTATTTTCAATCTTCCTCTCCTCTACCTCAAACACTTCCCCTAAAAAAAGTGACTCCTAACATTGTCAACAGTACACTTGCAGAGGAAGAAAAAAACACAAATTATGGTCACAGGATCAATGGGGTGAAATACAAAATTAAAATGTTTTATATTCACAGAGCAATTTTTCACAACAGTGTCAAACAAAAAGTTCTAGTCAATGTTTACACTAGGACTTGATGAAAAATTCCAGACATAAAACTTCTGGAACTTAGACTTGAACTCACAGGACCTCCCATCTCTATCTGATAAATTTTACAACTAAAATCTATTGGAGTTTTTTCCTTAACAAGAATTTATCTTTCAACAATTATTTCAGTTTTATTATTGAGACTGTTATGGTTTAGTAAAACTCTAGCTATCTGGAACTGTCATCCTAAAAGATTTAAGTACCACTATCTTTTAATACTTTTAGAAAAATTCTTTTGAAAGACATTATATTTCCTTGATTTTTTTAACAGAATGTAAATTTATTTAATTTAACGGAATGTAATTCAATCTTTTCCTCAATAAGAACATCAGTTACTATAACACAATAATGTCCTCACACCCCAGTGAAATAGTCTAAGCCCTAGACTTTCTTCTTTTGATGATGCTTCAGAATCCACCTGAGCTGTCAGCTCTCATTTCTCACCGCTGTGACCTCCATCAGCTTGACCACTTGGGATGATCTCTCCCTGATATTTAATGTGCTGATGAAAGGCAAGGAAAAAAATTCTTATTTTTGCATACCCAAGAGTAGCATCATTCCTGCTACTTAAGACACTTTGGTAAATATGTGTTTGTTGAAATAATGCATGAATTAACATAGTAGGTTTAAATTTTTTTAAACAAGTTTGCTAAAACTGGGAGTGAAATAATAATAGAGGCTAACTAAAGGCTTGAGGGGCTTAGTTTAATACATAGTCTTACAACAGTTTCCATACACATTCTAATTCTCATATTCTAGATAGAGTGACATAGATTTGAGCTCCTGAGACTCATAAAAAAATGAGAAATAATAGTGGTAGGTAAATAAAAAACTTATAAAATGATTATAAACTTAAACTTTGATTATATAAAATTTAGTGTTATCAAAGAATTCTTCCATTTCTAGGCACATGTGACCTACTCCAAACAGAAAACTAAGGAATGAATTGGCACTCCTACATTTTTTAGGTTATACCTTGAGTAGGCACCTCATCACACCCACTAGCTACATGATTTGGGGCAAATGATTTAACCTCTTCTAATTTCAGTTTTCTTATCTGAAAATAGTAATGACAAAATCTTTCTCGTAGGAGTCTTCAAAGAATTAAATAATTCATTCTAAAGTACTTTACCACAGACCTGGCCCTCAATAAGTTTGTAGTTACTTTTATTGTCATATGTTGTCCATTCCTGGATTTGGGACAGTGGAGCCAACCCTGTGCGTGGCCAGGCACTGTGTCTGCAAAGACATTTTTCTCTTGGGCTTGCAGCCTGCCAGATACTGCTTTGCCTCAGTCTTGGGTGTTCTGAACCAAATGTGGCACCCTAAACTGAAATAAGCTCTAAGTCATTTAACTTTCTTTCAGTATGGAAAACAGGCACAGTTCCATTATACTAGCATTCTAAATGATGAAATTTTAAGGTGGGGAATGTTAAGGGCTGAAGAAAGAGAACTTAAAAGAAGGCAGTACTCCAAGTCCCCACAATTTATCATAAATGTCACAAACTTTAGTGACTGGCACCTGGAAATATAAGACCTTTCCCATATTGATGCTGCTTATTACAGAATTAAAATATTCACTGTCAAGAGCAAAAATGATAGCCTCAAATTTGTTTGCAACTAAAGTATTGCACACAAGAGTGGATCTTCCTTGAGTAAATGCATTAGTCTCACCTCAATTTAAATGAACAAATTCACAATATCCCAGTTTCTTTCCAAGAGTTATCACAACAGAATATACTGACATGTTTCTTAAAATATAGAAATTAAATACTGCAATAAAAATGGGTTATCTTACAAATTATTACACTTGGAAATCTACAAAGAACATTCTACAATATGAATGAGAATACAGATGGTGACACTAAATCAAATACTCCTAGAAAGGTAGAATTCTTGCTACATAACGAAAAATGACAAATGAGATTTTATCATCTCTACTTCAGTTTAACAATTATCTTTTGCCGATGCTTTTTATAGTTTTCCTACACTAGCTCCTTATTGAATTTGGCCAATTTATTTTTCATTTTTAGTGAAATTTACCTGTTACCTGAGGACTACATTAAGTAACTCCTCAGATTGTTCTTGCTAAATTCCAAGACCATTACTATGGATCTTATTGCCCAACATCTTAACCAGCTGCATTGTTGACTTTTGCATCTTTTCTAAGTAAGGCATCATTAATACACACTAGTATTATACTCTCATCTCAAACTCCATTAGAAATCACTAGGACTTTTCAGTAACACTTTTGCACTAAACTACTAAACTGCTAGTTGATCAGCAGCGCACATAATGCATTAAGAAACAAACCATAAGAGACTCTTAATCCCAGGAAACAAACTGAGGGTTGCTGGAGGGGAGAGTTTGGAGGGATGGGGTGGCTGGGTGATGGATGTTGGGGAGGGTAAGACTGATGAATCACAGACCTGTACCCCTGAAACAAATAATACAATATATGTTAAGTAATTAAAAAAAAAATCTTGACTAGCACTTGTCTAAAATACTACATCTCCTAGAATACATAAACTGAACCTCTGCACAAACCTTAAAGATGCTGACACACTAGTATGAAGACAACTATTTTATTTACGATTTTGAAAATTTTATCTGAAGTTTTGATTCTTTTTTCACTTGCTCTTCAAGTCCTCACTAAAATTGCTACTTGAAGGGCGCCTGGGTGACTCAGTGGGTTAAAGCCTCTGCCTTCAGCTCAGGTCATGGTCTCAGGGTCCTGGGATCCAGCCCCACATCGGGCTCTCTGCTCGGTAGGGAGCCTGCTTCCCCCCTCTCTCTCTGCCTGCTTGTGATCTCTCTCTCTGTCAAATAAATAAAATCTTTAAAAAAAAAAATTGCTACTTGAAAACTCATTTACTGAAAAATATGTATAAACAAAATTATGGGCTGACCAAAATCTATTTTTAAAATAAATATAAATAAAACATTGCAAAATCCATGCCACAATTGTGACACTTGCGGTTCTGCAGGGAGTAGAAAATGAAGTGTGCTGAGGGAAATCAAAGATGCCATGGACAGGGAGCCCAGGGGTTAAGGGTCCAATAGCAGTAATACTGCTATAAACCTGGCCTGAGTGAGACAGAACTTGCTAATAATTCTTGTGCTATGGAAATCCTGAAAAAGTCTCTTAATCAATTCAATTTTCACCCCCTACTATATCCTTTTTTAATTGGAACTTTCATATACTAAATTTATAAATATAAAACTATAAATTTATAAATACTAAATTTATAAATATATATGCATATTAAGACTCACTTAAAACCCATATACAAAAGTAACTTGGCTTTTGCCCCCAAATTTAAAAATTTTTTATCTTAGGAACTTTGAAAACTTCTACGTAATCAACACTTTGGCTCTTCTACTTGTATATCTCTAGGATATTAAAGAGCTCTTTAGGGGAAAAAATATCTGACCATATTAATTATCGAAATATGGAAACATCTCTACTTTGAAGGATTTTTAATAGAGTCAAGAAACATTTAAAGAGATTATCTGTTTCCCTATGCTTCTGTGCCTGGCCTTTTTCCCTAGCGTTACTAACTCTTGCTGGGCCATTTTTTTCTCTCTGATTCCAGGTTTACTTACATGCTGACAACTCCTGTATCATTAACCTCAGCCAACTGCTTTTTCTTGAACTTCAGGCCTGTGTGCACAATTAACTAAGGGACCTTCTTAACTAAGGGACTGAATGAATTCATTCAGTCATTCACTTACCCTCCCCCCCCCCCAATATTTTTGAGCATCTACTGTGTGCCAATGTTCTTAGCATTAAGGATATAGCAATGAACCAAACATAGTCTCTGCCCTCATGGAGTTTACATTCTAGACAGATGACAAGCAAAACAACTAAATGAAATAAGCATTATAGAGAAAATTAAGACAAACAAGGGCTTGGAAAGAAATCATGGAGAAGTTATATTTTTTTAAAAGACTGGCTTGGAAGACCTCAGAGGTGAACTTTTAGCAAAAACCTTAAGAGAATGAGTAAGCGAGCATATAGAAATCTGGTGAAAGAGCATTTCAGATGTCCTGCAGGCATCCTCAATTTTTTTGAGAGAGAAAGTGTTGGGAGGGGTGCAGGGAAGAGCAGAGGACGAGAAAGAATCTTAAGCAGTTTCTATGCCCAGCATGGAGCTGAACTTGGGGTTTAATCTCACAACCCTCAGATAATGACTGAGCCAAAATCAAGAGTCGAATGTTTAACTGACTGAGCCACCCAGATGTCCCTAAAGATTCAAAACTGAACTTAATGTTTTTCCTCGAAGCCAGCTTCTCTTCCTATATTTCCTGGTTTTACTTTGTTTTGCTTTTTGAATCGTGCCATCATCTCTCCCACATTAAAAAAAAAAAAAAAAATTCTGAGACTTACCCCTACGGTCTACTCTAACTCTGAACAACTATCTCCAGCCTATGTCCTTTTGATCTTATCTCTTCATATTGCCTATTGACTTTTCATTCCTGTTGCAAGGATTATTGTTACCGCCCTTGTTCAGGCCAACATTGCTTTTCCCCAGGGCTTTTCTAACTTGCATTCTCTTAGCAAGTGTTCTTGCCTCCTCCAACTCATCCTTGATACTGCTGAACAGTTGTATTTGTGAAATGCAAACATGCCATTCTCCTGCTTAAACTTTTCAGTGGTTTCTCATTATTGTCAGACCCATTCTTTATTATGGCATGAAGAGGGTCTAATGTGATTAGTATACTTACTCTGCCCCTCTCCTCTTTCCAATAACCTCTCTGGGGTTCTTCTCACCATTTTAGGTAAATTTACTGGCTCCAGCTCTATCAAGTTCCTCCTAAAAGTGATCCCTTCCAACACTGTGCTCTATTATACTTTGTACAAGTTGCTTTTGTAATAGTGATTTGTTTACATGTTTGTCTTTCTTAAACCCAGCTCAGTGCTTAGATCAAAGTAGGCACCAAAAACCAAATGGATAAATGTAACACCCTTAATAATTAGTATAATATAAATATAGATGCCCCATTTCCAGGATCTGGACACAGGCAAATGGTTTCTTTCTCCTCACTCAGAATCACCTTAGAAACACCTATTCAACATGCAATTCAACATATTCTGATACTGAACACAAACATCCAATCTTATTTGCTTGGAAAACTATCTGATTTAAAAGCACAATACTTCTTTCCCCAGTAACAGCTTTTACTTTGGGGAATTCATATATACACCATTCACCTGTGTACTTTTATTTTTAGCAATGAAGGAAATTTCAGTTCCAGAATACATGAATTGCAGAAACTACAAATCACTTCTGTTAAGGATAATTTGAGATTAAGAGAACTGGTCACAGGGATTAAAAAAGGAAAATAAAGTTAACAGCAGAAAATAGGTAGAGATAAGAGAAAATTAGTTTTACAAAGCCACTGTAGTGGCATCTGGGTGGAAAAATATCCAACTCATATATAAGAGAAAAATGAAATGAAATCCAGAATCAACAAACCAGACATAAAGCTAGCAAAATAAATTTAACATATAAATGGGGGACCAGGAATAGCAAAATAAACTTGATATATTTCATACCTTAAGTAAAATGAAACAATCTGCCAGTTTCTCATTTATTGTGCTGGTATATGGGGTGGGGGTAACAAATCTTTGCAAGTACCTGATGGTAAATGGAAATTTACAGTACATTGCCTTGTGTTTCCATTTGTAACCAAATTGTTCCTTATTAATGAATAGCGGTAGAATTAGACATTCATATTAATGAATTAGACTACTGAATATGATTTCCAAAGACTTATGGTTCATTTTGCTTTTTAGAGAATAGTAAAAAAAAAAAAAAGTAATTTTTAAATTTTATATGCTATCACTGTTTTGATATTTCACCCTATACATGGATTTATACTCTTGACAATGGTACAGAATGTAACTTTTTTTTTTTAGAGGGGGGGTTAGGGGGAGGAGGACAGAGAAAATCATAAGCAGGCTCCATGCCCAGTGCAGGGCTCCATCTCACAACCAGAGCTGAAATCAAGAGATGGACACTTAACCAACTGAGCCACCCAGGCGCCCCCAGAATGTAACTTTTTAAAAATAGGAATTCTTGAAGATATTTTAAGTACTTTATAGACAAAAAAATACACTTTTTTTTTCGAGAAGTTTTACAGATAGTTAAGCTGAATACTGGCCAATTAACCCTATTGAAATCAACCTTGAGACTCAAATGTTTTTCTCTATGGCTGGCAACCCCAGCCAGAGATTTTTACTAGTACAGGGAGAATAAACTACTGCCTATATATATCAGATTTTATTATGCATAGTAATCAACTGGAGATGTTGTTAAAATATAGACTGAAACCCAGAAGGTCCAGGATAGGTCCTGGATTCCAGTTTCTAACAAGCTGTTAGGGTCCTGGTCCATAGTCTGCTAGTGATCCATGGACCACACGTTTGAATTGCAAGGCCTGAAACAGTGGTTCTAAGTCTTGATACCTAATGGAATCACCTGGAGAGCTATAAAAAAACCATTTCTAGGGGTGAAGGGTTAATGAGTCTGGGATTCAGTCTGGGTAATGAGTTTCAAAAGCTCCCAAGTTCAAGCTAACAAGCAGCTAAATTTGAGAATCCATGACCTAAAATGCACTGGTAAGATTTATGGGTAGGTTTTATTTCTCCTTGTTTCTAATACAGTAGGTAACAGAACTAGGAATAACCGGTACTGTATAGATTATGAGAGTAATACATGCCCAAGTCTCCAAATTCTTACTGATAATATGAGTCATTATCAGGTTCTAATATTAAGAATCTTAGCAGTTTCATTTCTATACTCCTACAAAATGATTTAATAATATGCTTTTCATAGTATTTTAAATATCAATGGACTTAAAATAAAATGACAATCTAAATTATTTTTAGATTAGGAGGCAGGTTTGTAGAAATGTGATTTTAAAGTATATGGAAGTGTCTATTCCTAATTACAGATTATAATAAACTCAGATTAGTTAGTTTATAAAAAAATAATCCCTAGACCTGGCACTTGTCCCAGGAGAAAAGCCCAGACACAGAGAAGGACAAGCAAAAATTTACTTAGTATCTGTATTTCAAGCGGGTACCAATGTGTTGCAAACTGAATTACCATTCTTTCTTCATAATGCCTTTCCTAATAAACTGAGGTCTGTAAAAGGTCAGGATGCAATTCCATTCCAAGGATCCCTCCCTAACTCTTAAAATGCACATCGAAATACATAATGAAAATATTTTAAACTCTCAGGTATTAGCAGAAACTCCCTCATTACAGTAAAGAGGACTGGAGTACAAGTCAGCTACCACATACTACTAATGATGTGACTTAAACTTTCTGAACAGGCTTTCTCACCTCCTAAAATAGGATGTAGAGAGAGTGCAATAAGAATGTCCAAGCACAGACTAATGCCACATAGAAATATAAGATAGCACTACATATTTCTAGGATAAGCCAAATAAATATAGTGTGGTAGTGCAAAGAAATGGAGCCCAGAGTTGGAACTACTTCCAGCTTTAGCACTAATTAGCCACATAACAAGCAAATCACACACCTTAATTGCATTTTAAAAATAAAGACACCTCAAATAGCTTATCTTGAGAATCCCTAGCAGATCAAAACTCTATGATCTAAAAATAACTAATTAAGTGGTCCTCCAAAGCAAGTATGATTAATTGTAAAAACAAAACAAAACAAAAAACCCACCAAGAGTTGATTTGTAACATGACCGATTTAACAAGTCTCTTAAGAAAAATACCATTTTAAATTTGTCTTCTAGAAAAGTCTACAAATTATTTGGCCATCACTTAAAATAGCAAATTAAAAAAAAAAGTGTAGAGGAAATGGAAGAAAGGGATCATTAAACACCGTACAAGAACACTATGCAGAATTAAAATAAACAGTGTAAACTGAGGATAATGAAATACTGAACGGCTTTTCCTAAGAAAAATTTATTTCAAAGTATGACATTTGGGATTTTATGATCTATCCCAAAGAATATATAGGCATTCTTGTATATACAAAATGTTTTTAAGTACTGCAAATAACTCATAATTTCTACATAAATTATCCTAATTAATAAAAATGGTAGTACATGGAGATTATTTCCTTTTAATTTATTGTTTAGTTTGAACACATGTCCTGCCAATCACAAAATACCTAGTGTGACCAAATACATGAGAAACCCATGTAAGAATCACAAAGTGCCTTGCAGCTTTCTGTCAGGATGGTAAGATGTGTAACAATGGAGACGCAGCTTGTCTCAATTATAAGGTCCAATCATTAATCTTCTTCAGAACTGGAATCATCCTCTTGGTCAGAGAGTTCAGGGACAGGGAAGCGGAGAATGGCAGCTACTCCAGTCAGTTGACTGAGCTGTTCCCCCGATACATGAAGACTAGAGAATATCCTAACTGTGCCTGCATTCTCTTTCACACTATCCACAAGCTTCACATACCGGCTTCGTGTGGCGACATCCTGGTGCCTGAACAGCTCATCGCTGATCAGCAATGTGTCAATTGCCATAGCCTCATTGGCCTTCTCCACCTGCTTGAGTCCATAAAAAGCTCGGTCAGGTTCGTGTTGTAACATTTTATAGAAGTCATCCAAGGCTTTTACTTCCCCTGCAGCTTTAGTGTCTGAAAGGCGGCTAGCTACAGAAGGGTCACAAAGGGCCTCTTTCAGGGAGTACTTGTGTCCAGAGGAGGCATGTACCTAGAATCATAATTATGAAAGTTAGACGAAAGAATCTCTTAGAGTACCCATTAATCAGCCTCCAATGACCTAAAGCCAAAAGCACAAATAAGGCTTTATATGTTTGAGGACTTAAGCAAAGTTTACTATGTAAACAGGCTATTTAACAACTCTTTTCATTTCATTATCTCACTTACAATCACAGTCCAGTGAACACTTTCTCCTCTTGCACTTTTCCCAGTTATAAAATTTAAGAGTAGTTTATACAACTCCCTCTGCCCATTCTTAATTATCCTTGGATAAGATTTTTACCTGAAGAAACTTGGACCGATTTTCCAGGAGCACTTTGTTGTCGGTCTTCACTGCTTGTTGAAACATGTAGTCGCAGAACTGCTCCCTCACAAATCCTGGGCTGGCCACCAAGATGCACTTCACAACATCAAAGTTTATGTGGCGCTGGATAGCCTGTACCACCTGTTCATAGAACCGCTCCAAGGCCCGGTCATGTTGGGAACAGTTGCCTTTCCGTTTCCTAGGGATGTTCACCTCCACCTTGGCCCGAGTGAGGGTCATGCTGGGAGTGACTAAGCAGATATGGGCGAGGCCTTCCTGCATCACCACAGCCGCCACATCTGCACTCCAGGCTGGGTCACAGGCCTGCTCGATACGCTCCAGAACCACACTGTCCCACTGTTTCTTGGCCAGGGTGAACTGGCGGTTGGGCTCCAGCTCAATGGTGTGGTAAGCCCCCATCTTGACATACTCATTCTCTTGGATGTTGGTTCCCTTAACTCGCAGCTGGCAGGCTTGAGAGTCAAAATCGATGGCCTCCACGCAGAGAGTGAGAGTAGTGCGGACCCGGTTGCTTCCTACGCTGCCTGTGGAGGACTCGGTCTGTACCTTGCGGATGGTGGAGGCACGCAAGCTGTCGCCCACCTGCACTAGATTGTAGGTGTGCCACATATCCTCAGGTTCTTCGGGGACTAGGGTCACCTGGCCCGCATTATCTTTCTCAATGTCCTTCCTCACGAGCTTCATGACCTCCGCGGGTGTTCAGAGGCAGAACAAGAGGAAAGGAGAAGGTCCTCAGTGGGAAAGGTGCAGGGAGGGGAAAGGGAGTCTAGGTCGGGAAGGGGGCGGGGTCCGATTCCTACAGCCGCTTGACTGGCAGGAAGGAAATACCCTAGTTCCGACTCAAGCGGCCAAGGGGAACACTTACTCTAGCCCTTCTTTTCTTAGTCTTCCGGCACACCGCGCGAGACCCGCACCAGACACACAGCAGCAAACACAGTCTTCTCCGACGTTCCAGCAGCCAACACGGACCCGGCGGCTGATGCAATGAGGGCGCATGCTCAGCCCGCGTCCCACCTCTCGGCGCACGTTTTACGTCCCCAAAGAGGAGGCGGGGCTGCAGTTTGCGCAGGCGCAGGCGCACTAAGGACGAAGTGCGTCCGAAGACTAAGCCGAGGGAAGTGCTCAGAATCTTTGGTGGCGAGTCATTTCTTTTAATGCTGAACTTGGACTTCCTAAGTTTTCTCTTCCAAACCTGTTTGTGCAGACTCTGGGGAGTATGTGAGTGCAACTCCCCCCCCCCCTCCTCCCCCAGCTGCATGAAGTTGCTACTGTACGCCTTCTCTGCCCCGGGGAAATCCAATGTGAAAACTTAAAGTTCTGAACTGTGCATGCCTTATCAGCACTCAGACGCTATACGCCTGTTGGAGTTGGTATTTCCAGAAACGGTTTCTACGAACTACTGGTCACGGTGGATCGGGGCTCAGAGCAACGTGCCCAGCTGTTCTCTGCGCTTAGTTACTGTGTCTGCACGATCTGACTACCGAGATGTTAAAGCACTGACCTCAGAGAGAAAGAAGAAACCATCTGTGGAATTCACCCTTGGGTGTACCTCTCAGTTGCTTGGCCTGATGTCCTGGGAATCCCAGAATCCAAAATTGGCAGTCTCCGCTTTACGCAGCTCAGTAGCCTGTGAAATGTTTAGGTTGCGGGTTGGGTCGCAAAAATTTAGGGCCGGATCTTCACTGCCTAAATTGAGCTAAGGATATTGGAAGTGAAGAAAATCGGATGTATGAGGACCAACCCGACTGAATGGCTACAAAGTTGATTTTAAAGAAAATCACTTAAGTCACTTAGCATTTTTATGGTAGTGGGGAATTGAGAAGTGAGGATTGATTGCCTCTTAACAAGATCAGTTAATATAAAAGGCCCACTGGAGTTTC
Organism: Potos flavus; assembly: GCA_028534135.1. Classification (NCBI taxonomy): domain Eukaryota; kingdom Metazoa; phylum Chordata; class Mammalia; order Carnivora; family Procyonidae; genus Potos; species Potos flavus. The sequence continues at coordinate 100,157,974 of CM052895.1, forward strand.
CCTGAGAGTTAAAATGAGATGAAGAGGGGCTCCTGGGTGGCTCAGTGGATTAAGCATCTGACTTCAGCTCAGGTCATAATCTCTAGCGTCCTGGGATTGAGCCCCCACAGCCTCCACGCTCAGCGGGGAGTCTGCATCTCCCACTCCCTCTGCCCTCCCCCTCCACTCCTGCTCATGAGCTGGATCTCTTGCTCTCTCTCAAATAAATAAAATCTTAAAAAAAAAAAAAAAAAAAAGACAAGAAAAAAGAACAGAGGAGGTGAACAGAGTAGTCCTACCCACATATCTTCTCATTCTCTTCCTTATCTTGTGTATGGCACAGAAAGGGAATCTTACCACCCAGAATTGGTGAGACCAGGATGAAAGGGAGGAATCTGACTTTGGCACAAATCTTGATACTGAAGCCTCAATTATCTTCCTCAGAGATTCTCAGGGGACACAAAATCCCTTCTAAAGCCCTACTACAAATTAGAGCCATTGTTTGTTTTGTGGCTTCTCTCCCTCCCTCTCTCTTTACCTCCTTTTCCTCTTCCTTCCACACCTTCGTGTCATATTGAATGCCCTCATAAGTTTCTAACTCAGACTGCCTTCTTCCACTTCCAAGAAGACCCAGCAACTTTGAGTAGGAACTGATTGCACTAAAGTGTGAAGATGGCTTGCCTCTCCAAAGGACATTTCCTAACTGGGAGAGAGAAATACTTTGAGTTGCTCCTTGATCACCTAAGTAGAATTTACTTCTCTCCAGTCTGATAAAGATTAAAAACCATAGAATCACAGTGGCAGGCATACAGTAGGATCTTAGTAAGTGTTACATTTTTCTTGAAGAGCTATCATTTATTGAATATTCACCAGGTACTTTCCTATACTCTTCTAATCCTCTTCTGTAAATATTTGTTATCCTCATTTTATATTAAGAAAATTAATTACAGAAAAATAAATGTATTCAAGATCACATAACCGGCTTTTAAATTCAGACCTGCTTAACTTGACATCCTCTCCTCTGTTCAGTGTTGCAGGCTATATTATAGATGCTTGAAATTATCTCTGCAACCACAAATTATGTGCTGTCATCCACTGCCACTTCCCCTTAATTGTCACCCTTATGAGTTAAAGACTCACAGCTTAGGAACCAACTGAGAGCATCTGAAAGGCACCAGTCCCTTCCTTGCTTTTATTACTTTTAAAAATCTTTATATTCATCCATTCAACATAGTTTTCCTTCTGCCTAGCCTAGGTCACCATTATAATCCTTGAGAAAAATCTAATATTCTACTTTAGAAAAATATGCATGTATTTCTACATTTAAAACCACATTGGCTGTTAATTCTGTGGTTCTTTTAAAAAGTTTATTTAAATTTATTTAATATATTTATTTAAATTATGGGCCAAACTACTTTGGGCTGTCTTTTTATTATCTTACTTCATTTTTTAAGATTTTATTTATTTATTTGACAGAGTGAGAGACAGATAGCAGGTACAGTGGCAGGCAGCGGGAGGCTGAGGGAGGGAGAGGGAGAAGCAAACTCTCTGCTGAGCAGAGAGCCTGATGTGCGGCTCCATCCCAGGACCCTGGGATCATGACCTGAGCTGAAGGCAGATGCTTAACCAACTGAGCCACCCAGGGGCCCCATGGGCTGTCTTTTTAAACATAAATGTGCTTTAGTGATTGAAAATACTACAAAATTTTTCATAGAATTACTATTTGATCTGAAATGGAACTATTTTTTAGTAACTGGAGCTTACTGTTGAATGATCTGACGTTTTTCTCCCAGATTTTGTGTGGTAACTTAATATTTCCAGACTAATTACATTTTTATTTTGAGTTAATTAGAATTCTCATTCCCTACTAATTAAAATCAAATTCCCTAGCATTCAAGGCCTTCATGATTTGGCCTTACAAGCTTTATTTTCCACTTGCCCCCTCCAGCACCCTATATTCCACAGGAGTAATCTTTTCTCCTCATACATCGAGAACTGTCTACTTCCTGCCCTTAACTCATGCTGTTCTCTCTCTTTAAAATGTCACTGCCTCTCACTCCCGTCTCTATAAATCATACTTCTTTTTAAGTACCAGCTTAAATGTTATCTCACATTTGAAGCCATTCATTATATTAATTGGAATACTTGTCTTTTCTTTCTTATCTAACTCTAAGTGGATTCATCCTTTTATTCCCTCACTGACCCTTCCTTGAAAAGTCCCTCGCACATAGTAGGCACTTGTACATCGACGATAAGCTGAGTGGATCAGATGTAAAGTGTGGCAGCTATATGAACATTATCACAGACAGTTCTTAAGGCATGATATTGTTATCAACTATAGTTCACTTAATAATGGTATGTAAAAAGTAATACCTCTTCTTGTAAAACTGCTGTAGTTATAGCAGTTATGTAATAGATCGCAGTATATGACATTTTCATTCTTTACCAAAATATACAAAATCATGAGAAAAAAACTCATGATTTAGCTTTGTTACTTTAAATAATAATTTTATATTTACTTATTGGCTTTTTGAAAATAGAAACCTTTATATCAGTAACTTTGTATCTATTTTTTCTATTTTATTTATATTAATCTCTCTAGAATTAAAAGAAAAGTTTTCAATTTGTTGTTTTTGATATAATTCCAGTCTCAAAAAGAGTACTGGGCTAGAAGTCAAATGTCCTGGATTGTAATTTTTACCCTGTCAATTGTTTTTTCTCTAACTTTTGGCAGCCATTAGTCTCTTAGAAACTCCATTTGTTTTACTTAAGAATTGAGGGCATTGAATTCAATAATTAAAATTGTCTTAATTGTAAAGATATGTTGCAAAAATCTTTTTTTTAATCTTTTTAAAAAGTAAAACACTACTCATAATCTCACCCTATCACATTTATTTTCAATTTTGCATAGTACCTTTTGAATTTTATTCTTCCTAAAGTCCATTGCAGTGGTAAAAGATCAATACCAAGTTTAATATTTGCACAGCAAGAGTCAGCAGACATGAGTCATGATCTTTCTAGCAGATTACAGCATCTTTAGATAAGTCCCCTAACGGCTACAAACCTGAAGTTTTCATTCTAAATTGTAAATCAGGTTATTTATCCTGCCTCTCTCATTTGATAACCCTTATAAGGTTCTAATGAGATTATGATACTTTGTAAACTGTAGAGTTCTATAAACACATGAGATACTGTGGTGTATCTCTAAGAATGCCTGACCTGAAGCTAGAAATCTGGATGAGACAAAGCAAGGGGCGAGGGCTCACATTAACATGATCATAATTATTCAGCCTTAGAAAAATAACTGGTTCAGTAAAGTTGACTGATGGATAATCTGTTGGGTACCATTAATTTATACTAGTATCTCTTCTCCAGGGAAACCTTACGTCAGCCCTAGTGCATGAATTCACGTACCTCACTGGTGAATTGGATTACAGTTCTTCTTGCTATGATAGTGGTATGTTAGAAATGGCTTGTATGACAGCAGCAAGGATTATGAGCTCCTGAAGAATGGAAATCTTGTTTGAATACCCTAGGCTTAGTGCAGTAAGGGCTGTATAAATGTTCTTGTTCCTAGTATTTTTTTGCAAGACTTTCCCGCAACACATACTAATCTTTTCCTTCCTCTGCTTAGAGCACCTTGGTGGCTCCTCCCATCATTGCTTCTTTGCTTGTCTATGCCTTTTTCAGACTGTGAGCGTACCTTTTATTTGTCTGTGTTCCTGAAACCCAGCACAGCAATTGTTATATAAACATAGTCCTTATATGAAAAAATGCATAATTGTTAGTTCTCCTTTAATGCAGAATTTTTAACTTATCACTGGCATCTTAAAATTAGGAAAACATTCTGTTTTATAATGTTACTAAAATTTTAAAGAGAAGATTACTCTTAAGGTTAGTTTCTAAAAACCTATTTCAATTTTTGAGATACGTGTGCTTGGGTAAGAAAATGATTATTTTAAACACATCTTACTGAGGAAAAGATCTTAAAATGTAGTAAATAATGTATAATGACAGTTCTATTATGCCTGTTTAGAAAAAGGTCTTTGCAGAATAAGTGAGAGCTCTGATTATGAATATCTAACAATAAATGCAATCATTTATGTAAAGGGAATGTGCTAACCTCAGGTTGTTCAAAGATGCCCATGTGACCTCCACAAACAAAGCTAAGTGTACAGCTGGGAGAAGTATTCAGCTAATTCAGGCAAAAGGGGAAAAGGGAAAGTTTTTGGTTTTTGTTTTTTACAGAGCTCTACTATTTGGATAAGACAATATTGTTTTTGCACATAAAGTGAATTCTTAATACCAACCAGTGCATATATTTTAATCTCCCTTGAAGACTTAGTTGACTTGTTAATCTTCCTTTTAAATTATAGAAGACTTTAGATAAAAATTAGGTCCCTTCATATGTGTATAGCCCTAGCACTAATCACCATTTATGACAGAAATTTAGGGTTTGCCAAAACTAGTCATTGATCCTGTGCAACTAGAACATTTTTGATTACTTTATTGTCACGTTTCTGCTGGGCCAGAATATTCACATGAAGCTCATTCTTGGGATTTGGTGAGGCTGCTGATGATAGAGGAGCAATTATCCCCAGTAGCAGATAGAAAAAACTAAGAGGGATAAGGTTCATATCACTGTGTCCAGAAAGAGTGTCATTTGTATCCAGGAGTATGTTTGAAATTTTATGATGCAGTTTTTAAAAATACAAAGAAATGTGATAGAAAATTACTATGTAGGTTCATTGTATGTTATATTTGTAACTTTCAGACGCACATTTCCCCACCTTTCAACATCTCTAAAACTGGGAGTTATTTAACAGTCTAATAATTATAATTGGATTGGCAGCACTTTTTTTTCTTAGTAGTGAATAAAATAATGATGCATTATTCAATCGATGGTGTCTTTCATTCAATTAGATATAAATATGGGGCTGTATATCTATACATATATATGTATACATATACTATACATATATATGTATAGATATACATACTTATATATATCTATCTATATCTGTATCTATATACACACATACTTCATTTTGAATAGAAAATCTTTTTTTTTTTTTTTTAAAGATTTTATTTATTTATTTGACAGAGAGGAGAGAGATCACAAGTAGGCAGAGAGGCAGGCAGAGAGAGAGGGGGAAGCAGGCTCCCTGCTGAGCAGAGAGCCCGATGCGGGACTTGATCCCAGGACCCTGAGATCGTGACCTGAGCCAAAGGCAGAGGCTTTAACCCACTGAGCCACCCAGGCGCCCCTTGAATAGAAAATCTTAACTGAAAAAATTTACAAAGGAAGACACCTTGCTTTTAGGCTAACTAAAATGTTTCTAGCAAGGAAAGACATATAACTCAATTGGGGTCATTCTGTATATTCTTAATATCCAGAGATAGTTATCTGAGTTACAATTAATATAGGGTGAGACATCACCTAATTTCATGATATATCTAAAAGTCATGAAAATATCAGATTCACATTAATTAGGTCCTTTTTAAAGCCTTTTAGACAGTTACGCTTGGCTTTAACATTCAGAGGGTTGAGCAAGAAGGAAATGGACGTGCATTTTGATAGCCTATATGGCATATTATTTTACAGCATGAGATCTGAGATCAGAGAGTGAGCTGGGCGCAGGCTTTGCCATTTATTAGTTGTGGGACTTTGGCCAAATTAATCTCTTAGCATTTTGGTTTCTTCATCTCTAATATATGGATAATAGTTCTAAAATTTTCCTTTTTTTTGAGATTAAAGTGAAATAATAATGCAAAGTTTTTGGCACAAGTCCTCACACATAATATGTTCCCAATAAATATGCGCTTTTCAGCATTGTGTTAGTTTTTTCTCTGTTATTGTATGTCCTGACCCTATTCCCCAGGACGTTTAATTCTGCCATTTGGACTTGGCCAATGAGAGGGTTGGGCAAGACTTTAGAGGGTGGGAGGAAAAGAAGGGGGTATTTATTTCTCCTGCTCCCTTCTGGCTGGGCTTCAGTTGAGGTTCTAGCTGCATTCCTCTTCCTATGCCCCAGCTCCTGTCCAACAGCCCCTCTCCCATAGCTAGAGTTCACAGCCAACCTAACACTGCTACCTCCTCAGGCCTAAGAGTGATAATGGCTTCTCTTCCCACTGTTGCTTCAGATGCTTTCCTCTCACTATTGTTTGCCCTTAGGTGCTCTACCATCTTTTGTCAGTTCTTTAAATGCCTCTGTAAACAGTCCTTTATTAAATTTTCTTTAGTTAAATGCTTTACATGTGTCACTAGTTTTTTGCTGGGACTTTGATATACATAAAATAATAATCTGTTGACAAATCATTTTATACTACTGTTAAAAGCTAATACAAGCCAATTTTTAATCCAATGGGAAATTTATTGGGATGGTGATTTGTTGTCGTGATATAAACCCGGGTTTGAAGGCTGGAGAGAGTTCGTTTAGATGACAGGGAGTGGTGGGAAGGAAAGGTGGAGTTCTTTTCTAGATATATAAAACAACAAGATCATGGCCACAGTGGCAAAATGAGCATGAGGATTATGTAGAAAGTAAGGACATGTGACTGGCTCTCATGTGAAGTTTACATTTCAGGGGTTTGGTAGGCAGAAAAGTGGTCTCCCAAAGATGTTCATGTCCTAATCCCTAGAACCTGTGAATATGTTACCTTATATGGCAAAAGGGACTTGGCACGTATGATTAAATTGAGGATCTCAAGATGAGATTATCCTGCATTATCTAAGTGGGTCCAATGTAATTAGAAGGATCTTTTTTAGAAAGAGGCAATAGGGTCACAGTCAGAGAAGGAAATGGATGATGAAGCAGAGTCAGAGGGAAGGATGTGAAAATGCTATTCTGCTCGCTTTGAAGATAGAGGATAGAGCCACAAGCTAAGGAGTGCAGGTGGCCTCTAGAAGCTGGAAAAGGCAAGGCAATGGATTCTCCCTGACAGGGGCTTCAGAAGACACACAGCTCTGTCCACACCTTGATTTTAGCCCAGTGATACTTCTAACTTACATAAGTGTAACATAATATATTTGTTTTGTTTTAAGTCAATAAATCTATAGCAATTTGATACAACAGAAATAGGAAACCGATTTAGGTATAGAAGGAGAGAGAGAGTTTTGGATTAGGGCAAACACTGAGTGGTCAGTAGAGAATTCTGGATTTCATCTGAAGACAATAAAGAACCACGGAAGTGTTTTGTTTGTTTTACTAAAAAGACTAATATATAATGAAAATTACGTATTAAGAAGATAAATTAGAAGTTGGGTACAGATTTGCAATAAGAAGAGCTCTCTATGGTACTGTGCATGGGCAGGTATGGTAATGAGACCACAGATTAGGTGTAGATTCTATGAACTGAGAAGTTTCCAGGAAAGCTGACAATATGATGACTGATTGGAAAACCCGCAAAGGAGAGGAAGAAGTTAAATTTCAGATCCTTGTGTTGTGAAATGGGCATAAATATAGCACATATGAGGAACCTATTGATTCTGACGCAATAAATTCTAAATTTTAGTATGACTGAATAATATACAACACATATATACACACACACAAAAGGGAATTAAATTTTATAAAGTTTCACTCTTGTCTTTTTAGAGGATGTGCAAACTGCATTTGATCCTTTTTGCATAGTGACTGCTTATTTTGTAAAATGAAAAAGGTACAACTTGAATAGTTAGAAAACTTGAGATTTTGTACAATGACAACAAAATGCAAACACCCTCCAAAAAGTTTGAACGGAAGAGGCATCGTAGGTCAATAAGTGTAAAGGGCAGGGATGGTAGCTGATAAGTTAAACCATTCACTGGCTGTAAAGCTGTTCAGAAGTTACTACTGTTTGGATTACTGGACACTTCCTGAGTAGTGGAAAATGTCTGGATGAAAAGTCAATAGCTCATAATTAACTCTCTTAATACCACCTCACTGTGAAAAAATGTTTTGCTTGCAGATAATCCATTTCTCAGTGATCTTCATAAAACTTGACAATGTTTGGGCATCTAAATCAGGGTAAACTGGCCTGATCACCCCTGTGTTTAATGGAAAAATGCTAAATTAACTAATACCAATAAGCATGCCAGCAGTAAAGACACTGAATATTGAATATCGATGATATGCAAAACCCAATCATTAATCTAACCATTAATCATGTCACTTTCACACAAAGCTTCACCAATCTGCCTTTTTCTTTCACCATTACAACTTTCCCCCCTCAGTATCTGGTAAAATCTGACCATGGGTTAATCATTTGGAAAATCTTAGAAAATGCTATGATTCAACCTTTTTCTAAATTGGATATAGCTTTGCATTTCCAGTGTTTTTTTTCAAGTCCTTCCTTAAAAAATACCTCTTATATACATGTAACAATACTGTATTTTGCATTTAAAAAATAATCTGCTCTGTGACTATCCCTTTCTCAATTTTAAAGTGTTCCTCCTCCTTACATAGAAACAACATTTCAGGACAAGAAGCAATTTTGCCTTGCATTCCTTTCTTTCCTCATTCTGTAGTAGAAAAGATCTTGAATACCTGACAGCAAGAAAATGCAATAATCCCCACTCTTGAGTAACCTAAAGGTAGGAACTTTGCATATAAAGCCAGTGCCCCCTAGTTACCTTCCTCCAAAAATAAATAAAATAAATAAATAAATAAATAGGAAAGAAAGAAAGAAAGAGAAAAAGAAAGGTAGGTAGGTAGGTGGGGTAATGACATTCAGCAAAGTCCTAAAATACAATGTAAAACTGTCAAAACAACTTAAATTGTAAAATCATTTCTACCTTGTAAAGTTTCCCTCATGTCTCCCTCCTACTATTCAGGGGGAAGGTTTTGAAACACATCAAAACTAGTATCAGAAACAAAACGCAGACACTCCTTTCTGTACTTGGACCTGCCCAGACTACCTGGAGGGTCCCAAAGTGAACCAGGGCTCCCTCCACCTTTCTGGGCCAGAGCTCTCAGTATCTCCCTACCCACAAGTAGCCCAGAGCCCCGCACGCAGATGCTCAGAGAAAAACAGGGTCGCTCACCGGTGAGGAGCCAGCAGCAGGCGACAGCGACCCCTGGGCTGGCGTGGCGTCGGGGGGCCATGGCCGGGGAGCCCGCAGAGCCGGGAGGACGCGCTGGATCGGAGGGCAAGACGCAGCAGGACTCAGCACTAGAGCCGCGCGCTCTGGGCCACTCTGCCGCCGTAGGTCTCAGTCTCCGGCCCGGGTCAGTCGCGGCGCCCAGAAGCTGAAGAGTGATTTCCTGTGTTTTCGACGAATGCCTCTAGGTCCTCTCCACGCTTTTCATATCTCAGACTTACTGCCCCATCTCCCGCCCCTTCGCGCGCTCGTTCTCCGAAATCCCACTGGCAGCCTCCCAGGCTGTGTCCGAGACATGGACAAATAAAGCCAGCTTCGCGGGTTCGTGTTTAGGCTAAAGTCCACTGGCTGCAAGGCAAACCTTAAAGGGACATCTGCCTTCCATTGAGAGGATGATCCCGCTCTCCGTACCAACTCCCTAAGGTGGTAGGAAGGCGGACGACCGCTGGACCTTCGGGAGGGTGTCGCCAGTCCAGTGGCCCCGCCTTCACACCCCTTCCTTCTCCCTCAGTCTGGGCAGGGAGGGCACTTTCAAAGTGCCTGGGCTCCTTGGCCCTTAAGGGGAGGCTGCTTTCCTGGGGTCAAATTGCGCAGAAGGAATTAGACTGTCTCTGAAAGTGAGCACATTGGTCTCCCCACCTCCCTCTCCTGCGGACACTTGAACTTCGCGTGCTGTTGTCTGGCACTAAGAGTGAGTGAGTGAGTGAATGTGTGTGTGTGTGTGTGTGTGTGTGTGTGTGTGTGTGTATGTGTGTATTTGTGTAGAGAGGGCACCAATTCAGATACAACCCCACAGGGGGTTTTGCTTTCGCTTACGGAGAGTTTGCTTCCTTTATAGTGATTTGTGGTTAAACGGTAGTTGCAGCTAAATTTTTCTTTGGGAAGACCGTAAGTGGGAGAAAAGGAGAAAAACAAGAATGGGAGAAAAGAAAAAAAAAAAAAGAAAGAAAAAAGGGAGAAAAATAAATGCAAGAGGGAAGAGGGAGGTTAATGAAGGGAGGAAAAGTCTCTTTAGAAATGGTTTTGTATGTGTGGGCTATTTTGTTTAAGTTGAATTAGGATGCTCGTACACTCGGAATTGAATCTAATAAAGAACTCAGGGCAGTGTTTTATTTCTTTTTGTTATAGACTTTTATAAGTAAGAGTGCATTAAATCATGTTCATGTTACTCCTTCCTCTCCCACTCCCACTCTCTAGGGAACTGAAAATTGGGAAGTTAAGTTGACAGGTCAAAATGTTGGAGATTGTTACCCCCCTCCCCCCCACCGGGAGACTCAGGCCAGAAAAGGCGCTTAAGACTTTGCAATGCTTCCCTTCCTTGTCCAATGAGTTGTTCAACCTCCCTGAGTCAAGAGCCACATTCACATGTTAGCTTCACTTGCTGTTTTTTTGTGTGTTAATGGTTTTGAGAATCTCAAAGAAAGGGAAGGAGTGGCTGAGTGGATTTGTGTTTACCGGTGGTGGAGGGAATCAAATATATTTAATTCAGTTCAATTCAAAGCAACAACTAATCATCTCTATCTAGCAGGACTAGGGCTAGGCAGGACAAGACTGCCACCCAAAGGAGGACTCTGCCTAGAACACAATACAGGTGACATAGGATAGGTAATCCAAGAGAAGGGAAGGGAGAAGCCCACAGGGATGATTGAATAGATTGCCACCAGATAGAAGATTCCAGGAGCTAAGTTTGGAAAAGATAAAAGGTAAAGAAATGTAATGAAGATCAAAAATAGGATGGGCAGCCCTGAGAGGTTCAAGGCTATCAAATCTCAGTAACATGATCCATCAGAGCTAAGGAATTCCTTTTCTAATTTATGTATGAAATTATTAACTACCTAATAAATATATTTAAAACACTTTTCCCCGTGTTTCCAGCTTTCATATTTTCATTTCTTAGTCCTATTTTCAAAATTGCACAAATAAATCTCTAGAAAAATCTCATGTTGGATCACAGTTCAAACCCATCTGACATTACTCAAACTCCTTTGCATGCATTCAGTGGTCTCATATCCCAGTTTGGCTTTCCAACCCATCTTCATAAACCTGTATCATCGCCCTGCCTCCTGCTGCTCTTTTCCTGGGAAAGCCTTGACAAGTAATCTGTACATCTCATCTCTCTGTCTATAGTCTCAGTTATGTCTTATGCCTCTTGTTATGGTCCATTGGGCTTTGCACAATAATCAAATACTGATTAGCTGATTAATGCTTAGACATTTAAAAACCACGATAAATACTTCCTCTAAAATATCTCTTCAAGTTGCTCAGTGTATTCACAAACATATAATAGTGTGCATATATATGAAAACATATGTGTATATGTGTATATATACATGTACATAATATATACATATGCATCTATGGGGCTCTAGAAAAGGAAGTATTATTAAATCAGAAAGAAATGAAAAGAGAAATTATAAAATTATATCTTATTGAAATAAAGTAGGGTTAAAACATAATATGACGAAAGTTATAATTATTGGGAACTTTAGCTTTCATTTTGGGGGTTAATAAATACTTTGAATTTAAATTTTTGAAAATCTTCTCTAGGACTTGCAAACTAATGGTGATAACCAACACTACTAGTGCTGTGGTTAAAGTTAACTTTTATATGTGTTATAAATCTTACAGCAATATTTAATAATTTTCCTCATTTCACATCAATGCAAATATAGAGACTGAGAAAATAGCTATTGCTGGAGAATTAATTTAGAATCAGTGCTCATTTTCTGAACTTCAATAAATCTAAACATAAACGAATGTCAGGCAAGATATTCTCTTAAACAATTTTATCCTGGCAGGAAGATATGTTATTGCGTAAACTGAGGCTTAGAAAGGTTAAAAACTAGGGTCACAAACTAGTCATTACATGGGGTCACCTGACAGGAAATGTTAAGCTCTAGACTTTGTACAATGTACTCTTCTATTTTAAAAGAGATCTAATCTGATCAGATCTCTCCGACAGTTTGGAAATATGGGTGAAAATCAGAAGTACCTTGAGAGGTTAGAGACTGAACTGATTAAGAATTTAGAATATGGAATCTATAAAATGAGGCAAAAATATTTGGGATTACTGGTTAATATCTCAAAAATAAAAACATATAAAAAATAAAAATAAATAAAATAAAAACATACATTTCATACTAAAGTATTCTCCTTAGAGGTAATCCAATATATTGTGAGTATAATTACTGGAGTAAGTAGGTTCTTTTTTTTTTTTTTTAATATTTTATTTAATTATTTGAGAGAGGAAGTGAGAGAGAGCATGAGAAGAGAGAAGGTCAGAGGAAGAAGCAGACTCCCCACAGGGCTGGGAGCCCGATGCAGGACTTGATCCCAGAACTCCAGGATCATGACCTGAGCCAAAGGCAGTTGCTTAACCAACTGAGCCACCCAGGCACCCTGGAGTAAGTAGGTTCTTGAGTTAAACTTCTTGTATTCATGCCCAGGAACCACCACGTGGTAGCCATGTGAACTAGGAAAAGTTATATAGCGCTGTGAGGCTGTTTTCTCAAACATAAAATGGGGATAAAAATACTGCCTCCCTCTGAAGATTATTGTGAGGATTAAATGAGACAAATCTATGAAGCATTTAACAAAATGCCTCGAATAAAGTAAATAGAAATGAATTATTCTTTTTCCGAGTTGTAGGAGAATTAAAATTGGACAGTGGGAATATAGGGCAGTGTCTGTGTGCGGTGGGGTCATAGGAAATGATGCCATTTGATAGGCATCAAAAGAGAATGTTAGTGTTTGGCCAAAACCATCTCTATCAACTCTTGTTATTATTTCTGGAATCCTCACCTGGAATCCTTACTTTGTATTAGGGAATTATCTTGAAAATAACCCAATAAAATGGGTATAAATTAAGACATCAGAACCCATTATGACATTAACAAGGACTTACTTTTCCAAATTAGCTAGATGTGAAGGGGACTTTTTTTTTTTTTTTTAACAAGAAAAGAACATTTCACTAAGGGGTTGGAAATAGGAGAGGATCTAGAGTTCTGCTACTGGTGAAGGCCAGGGATCTTTGGTAGTTAGGTCATAGGTTCTCAAAACCACAGGATGTACTCTCACCTTTGTAGAAGGGTGGTATTAGTCTTAGTCAATAATAAATACTTTTTAAAACTTTTTATGTTAAAATAACAGATTTTTATAAGAAAAATGTAAAACGATGTTTTAAAAAAGTTAAATATGAGGTTTAAAATACATTTTAATATAGCATCAAATTGTGCTTTCTTCCCCCCTCCTCAACTCTGAGGTGTTAAGGATAGGTAGTATTGTCTACAGCTGCTTCTGTTAAGATTTCATAAAGATTCAGATTTTTAAATTTTACTATGTATATATTCAGGGAGTTGCTCTCCAAGACAGTGATGCTAACTCACAAAGCTAACTCTTATGGGGAACTTAGTTTAGTTGAATAATGTTTATTTATTTTAAAGATTTTATTTATTCATTTGAGAGAGTGTGAGAGAGGGTGAGTAGGGAGAGGAGCAGAGAGAGGGAGAACCTCAAGCAGACTCCCTGCTGAGCATGGAGCCTGACATGGGCCTTCCATCTCATAACCCTGAGATCATGACCTGAACCGACATCGACAATCAGAGGCTTAACCAACTGAGCCACTCAGGCACCAGAGTTGAATAATTTTTAAGTTCCTGCTGTGTACTGGACTTCAGGACTATGTTCTGCAGAGGCAAAACGGGTAGAACACTTGTTTTTCTACTGAAAATCTGCTACCTATTAATTTTTTCACTTGGAACGAGGGAGAGAAAACAAGCAGTTTTGTTCTCAATTATAACATTGACATGTTTCATTTTAAGCCTATTAAATTAAGCAGTCTAGTGGAATTACCATATTAGTGTTGTTACTTCAACTTGAGAACCCGTGATTGCTTCTTCTATGACCAAAACAAAGTCACAATGATGTGGAGCTTAAACTTCATCACCAACCAAACTTTTTTTGTTGTTGTTGTTGTTATTGCATAATGTTCTTGTGTGAATGTTTTTTCACTTAAAATATATAATAGGTGTTCCTCCCACCCAATTTCCTGAACAAGTCTATGCCAGAAACTTGGTCCAAAGACATTTGGGCAACTGGTACTTAGGAAAAAAAGTTGAATTTAGAATCCTGGTGAAGGACAGTTCTAAACACTGTAGGAAACTCCTAAAACTTATTGGCAGACTTGAACATGAGCGACAAACTAAGGCTGCACTGAGTGAGGGAATACCAGGGTGGTGCCCTGGTAAGAATATTTAAGTCACGGCACTCTTGACTCACAATAACCATCACTGATGAGCAGTAACATTTTAGCTGCAATGCTAGATTCCTTAATTTGCAGTGTGAATTAACTATTTTTTAAGCTATTAGGCAATTCTGGGATTATTTGAGCAGGTTGATTTAATTAATTTAATCATTTTCCTTTCACCAGTTTGTAAAGAGTTAAAGCAAGCAGGTGGGCTCTAAAATATCAAGACTGAAACAGATAAATTATTAGTTAGTAATTAAACCAAGAAGATTGATATTTCTTGTAATAGGACTGGGTCACTATATATGTGGGGGAAATACTCTTGTAGTTAATAAAAAATAAATAAATCAAGAGAAAGGGAGTCTATTATTTGGCTCTGAAATAATAACACTTAAATAGCTTGTTTTACAAATTATGTGGCTATTTTTCATCTGCTCTACTAGACCATAATCTATACCAAGACAGTCAATTACTCATTTTTATTGCCTGCAGCATCTGCCCCCATGTAATTCATTCATTCAAACATTCAAACATTTATGGTGTTACCTCTGTGCAGCAGGAAGTCTTCTGGCTCCCAGGATTCAGAGATGTTGAAATGCTTGGCACTATCCTCAAGAACATTCACAAGAAACCTAGAGATATTCATAGAATGATCTTCCTAATTGTGTCTGATGAGCCCTAGCACAGAGCCTAAGTCAACCGGAAGAAAAAGACAGGGTTTCATAAAGATGATGGCACTGAAACGTAGTCTTGCAGGAAATGGGGAGAGGGTTTCACAGGTGGAGGAAAAGGATAATGGGCATTCCAGGCAAAGGCAGCATGAAATGGATGAATTGAATGGAATAAAAGTTAGGAAATGCAAGTGAACTTCTGACCAGATTTGAAAAGATCTTAAAAGGATGCCAAGGAATTTGGACTTCTTATAAGAATAGAATATTTTCATAGTTCTGAGTGATATATGCAAACATGTTTTTTACTCTGTATTAATTTTTTCCTCTCATATGTTTCCTGAAGTGGTCTGATTTACTCTAATTTTTGCAGCCGAGGAAATGAAATATATTAAATCCATGAGGCATACTGTGAACCTTCTATTCCCTGAATTTTTATTCAATGCTTTCTTTAAGGGAATTTATTATTATTTATTATCAATAAATACAATTATACGCAGTAGCAAAATAAAGGTGGAAGGTTGGACATTTATCTCTGACCAAAGAGTATAAATAATCTAGAAGAATAATCTTTGGTGATTCTTTTGAAATTTGAAGAAGATGAAAATGAAACCACTATCATGATGCCCAGAGAACTTTTAGATACTCCAATTGGACACCATAGAATAGATACATAAACATTAAAGATATACTGCTAATATTGGACATTTCAAGCATTTTGGTCTCAAAGTTGGGGTGAGGGAGCATGAACTCGTAATATCCAAGTCTTTGTTCTGCGGGGTGAGGATTTATTTGAAAGGCCCTGCACTGAAAGAGGAAATCCTGGGGCTTTTCATGAAAGTGCCATGATTAGGTGATCCGTCTCCAGAAAAGGAAAGTGTTGCAGCCAAAAAGATAGAGCCAGAGATTGGGAGTCAAAAGCCCATTAAAACTGCCAGGGTAAAGCAAGAATGAAAAGGTAAGTGTGAGTAGGCAATGAAGATGGAATCATTGTGGAACAAGATTTGAACTGGCTGGGAAGATTCAAAACTAAGGCCCTAAATACCAGGATCTGCCTGAGTTTTTCTTTCATGTGGGGTCAGATGTGCTAGAAGGGAGCAAGAGAAGAGTTTAAAATATCTACTATGGAGCTTTTAATCTGAGCCACAAAAAGTAATAGGACCAGTAATTCTAATATTAGTGTATTAGTCAGGCTAATTAAAATGATAATATTAATTAAGCAACTATATATTTATATTATAGAGAATAATTTTAGTCACAAAAAATAAGAAGTATAAAAAAACTATTTTTATGATACTACATTTGTCTCTTGAGCTCTGATATACAAAGAGATAATTCAGTGTTTCCCTCCCCTCTTTCCCTCCACCCCCTGGAACTGCTTCTTAAAAAAAATTTAATTCCTGCTTAGAAGAAAAGAAAAATGTAGGAATATATGACCAAAAGAATGAGTTTTCATTTTCACAGAAGCTATAGAAATTTATTGAATTCCTTGGGTGAAAAAGAGTCATAAAGAATATAAGAATGGAGAGAAATTGGTGGAGCCTGAGATGGAGAAACTGGACCTAAAGCTACTATAAAGGCAAAGATGGAAAGCATTCAGACATGGCCCAATCCATATTTAAAGCAGAACTTCATTTGCTAGCACCTAGCAGTTGCACAGGAGCCTAATCAGTGCCTCCCTATCATTCATGGACCTACCACTTGCTGTTGAGTAAGCAGAATATATCATTCATACCAGGATCATTAACCATAGCCAGCTCTTGTGTTGGCTTAGGGATGGCCCGAGTCAATCCACATATGACTACTCATGAATACAACATAGCTGCCAATAGGAAGAACATTTCTGGAATTATGGGGTAAGTAATGCACCTCCAAATATCCACTCCTCTATAAAAGTCATGACAACATTGGCAAAAATCGTCAAAGTCAACTTTTTCCAAACTCTGAAATTAAACAAAGATTTGCAATTTTTTTTTAAATCTAGAAAGGCAGCTAAATTTTGAAAATATAGCTAATTCTTTGAGAAAAATAGATGTTCAGAGACCTATGGGACACTATCATATGTACCAACATATGCATTATGGAAGTCCCAGAGAAGAGGCAACAGAGGGGCCAAAAAGCATATTTGCAGAAATAATGTCTGAAACCTTTCCAAATTTGGTGAAACCTATTAACGTTCATATCCAAGAAGTTTAATAACTCAAACTAAGAAAAATCCAAGGAGTTTTACACCTTGATTCATCATAGTCAAACTTTCAGAAGCCAAAAAGAAAGAGAGAATAATGAAAGCAGTAAGAGAAAAGTACTCATCATGTATAAGGAGTTCTCAATAATATTTACTGTTGACTTCTCTTCAGAAATCATGAAGACCAGAATAGAGTAGGAGGACGTATTCTAACTGCTGAAAGAAAAAGACTATTAACCATACCCAGCAAGACTAGTCTCCAAAAAAGAAATTTAGATATTCTCACATACAGAAATACTGAGACGAGTCATTGCTAGCAGAACTACTCTAAGAGATATACTAAAGGAGTCTTTCATTCTTGAAGTGAAAAGATACTAGACCATAACTCAAATTTACATGAAGAAATAACACCAGTAAAGATAATTAAGTATGTAATTGTGGAAGAAAATAGAAACATATTTTGTTTCTTTTCTTTTATCATATTTAAAAGATAACTATGTGAGAGCAACAATTATAATACCATGTTGATGGGCTTGTAATTAATAAGATGGAATCTGAATAACAATAGTAGCACAAAAGAAGCGGGGAGATGGGACTACATTGGAGCAAAGTTTTTGTATACTATTGAAATAAATTTTAACTAGATTGTTTTAAGATGCTAATTATAATCACCAGGAAACCATGAAGAAAATAACTTAAAAAAATGTAAAAGAAAACACAAGAGAATTATCATAGTATGTTATAAAATATCTGTTTAACACAACAAAGGCAGTAATGATGGAATTAAGGAAGTTTCCTTACACCATCCAGAAATTAACTCAAAAGAGATCAGGAACCTAAATGTAAGAGCTAAAACTATAAACACACAGTAGAAATATAGCAGTAAATCTTTATGACCTTGAGTTAGGCAATGGTTTCTTAGATATAACAGCAATAGCACAAGCAATAAAAGAAAAAAATAAATAGGTAGATTAGATCTTATTAAATTTTAAATCTTTTTTTTTAATTTTAAAACTTCAAAATGCACTATCAAGAATGTAAAAAGACAACTTACATGATAGGACAAAATATTTACCAATCATAAATCTGATAAAGACCTAGTACCCAGAATATATAAAGAACTCAACAATAAAAAAAGACAAGAAATAACCCAATTAAAAACAAAATTTATAAATATACACTTATTTAAAGAAGATAAAAACATAACCAATAAGCACATGAAAAGATGCTAAAGATCAGTTACTGGAAAAATGAAAACTACAATAAGATATTACATTTAATGCAATCCCTATCAAAATACCATCAACATTTTTCACAGAGCTGGAACAAACAATCTTAAAATTTATATGGAACCAGAAAGACCCCAAATTGCCAGAGGAATGCTGAAAAAGAAAACCAAAGCTGGGGGCATCACAATGCCTGACTTCAAGCTATATTACAAAGCTGTGATCATCAAGACAGCATGGTACTGGCAAAAAAAACAGACACATTGGTCAATGGAATAGAATTGACCAGCTCAGGAATCAACCCTCAACTCTATGTTCAGCTAATCTTTGACAAAGCAGGAAAGAATATCCAATGGAAAAAAGAGTCTCTTCAATAAGTGGTACTGGGAAAATTGGACAGGCAAATGCAGAAGAATAAAGCTGGACCATTCTCTTATACCACACACAAAGATAAACTCAAAATGGATGAAAGATCTAAATGTGAGACAGGAATCCATTTAAATCCTAGAGAAGAACACAGGCAGCAACCTCTTTGACCTTGGACAAAGGAACTTCTTGCAAGATACATCTTTAAAGGCTAGGGAAACAAAAGCAAAAATGAACTACTGGGATTTCATCATGATAAAAACCTTCTGCACAGTAAAGGAAACAATCAACAAAACTAAAAGGTATGGGATGGGAGAAGATATTTGCAAATGACATTACAGATAAAGGGCTGGTATCCATAAAACTTCTCAAACTCAACACCCAAAAAACAAATAATCCAGTCAAAAATTTGGCAGAAGACATGAACAGACACTTCTCCAAAGAAGACATACAAATGGCCAATAGACACATGAAAGAATGCTCCACATCACTTGCCATCAGGGAAATACGAATCAAAGCCACAATGAGATACCAGCTTACACCAGTCAGAATGGCTAAAATTAACAACACAGCGAACAACAAATGTTGGCAAGGATGTGGAGAAAGGGGAACCCCCTTACACTGTTGGTGGGAATGCAAGCTGGTACAGCCACTCTGGAAAACAGTACGGAGGTTCCTCAGGACACTGAAATAGAGCTACCCTATGACCCAGCAATTGCACTACTGGGTATGTACCTCAAAGAAACAGATGTAGTGAAAAGAAGGAGCACATGTACCCCAATATTCATAGCAGCAATGTCCACAATAACCAAACTGTGGAAGGAGCCGAGTTGTCCTTCAACAGATGAATGGATAAAGAAGGTGTGGTTCATATATATAATGGAATATTACTCAGCCATCAGGAAGTATGAATATCTACCATTTACATCAACATGGATTGAACTGGAGGGTATTATACTAAGTGAAATAAATCAATCAGAGAAACAATTATCATACAGTTTCACTCATATGTGGAACATAAGGAATAGGGCAGAGGACAACTCAGGTGGGGGGAAAACTGAATGGAAGAAATCAGAGACTCTTGACTCCAGGACACAAACTGAGGGTTGTGGAAAGGGAGGTGGGTGGGGGGATGGGATAACTGGGTGATGGGCATTAAGGAAGGCACATGATGTGATGAGCACTGGTGTTACACTGAACTGATGAGCCACTAAACATTATATCAAAAACTAATTATGTACTATACCTTGGCTAATTAAATTTAAATAAAATCTGTTGGAATTAATCAATGCCAAAAAAGTGACATGTTAAAGTGACATGTTAGATAATTGAAAAAAAAGATATTACTTCACACTCATTAGGATGATTATGACGGTCACAAATGTTAGCAAGGATGTGGAAAAATTAACATTCTCATAGGTTGTAAAATGGTGAAGCCAGTTTAGAAAATAGATATTTCTTCAAAAAAGTTAAACATAGAGTTACCATGTGACTCAGCAATGCCACTTCTTGGGGGGTGTGTGTGTGTGTATTCAAGAGAACTGAAAACATATATCCACACAAAAATTTGTACACAAATGTTCATAATAGCACTATTCAGAATAATCAAACAGTAGAAACAACTCAAATGTCTACCAATTGATAAATGGATAAATAAAATGTGCTATATCCATATATGGGGATTTATTTAGATATAAAAAGGAATAAAACTACTAACACATTATTCAACATGAGTAAATCTCAAGAACACTTTAATTGAAAGAATCTAGACACAAAAGGCCACATATTGTGTGATTCCATTTGTATTGAGATGTCTACAATAGGCAAATATATAAAGAAGGAAAAGTAGATTAGTAGTTGCCAGGGCCTGGAGGGATAGGAGAATCAGAAGTGACTGCTAATATGTAAGGGGATTTTTTTCTTTTTTCTACGATGATGAAAATCTTCTAAAATTAGATAGTGGTGATGGCTGCACAACTCTGTGAATATATTAGAAACCGCTGGAATTGTATATTTTAAAAGGGTGAATTTTATGTTATTATAGTAGAGGTATTACTAAAAAAATAATACTTTGCTAAAAAACAACAGATAGGTTGAGATCAAGAAGTCTAGTCTAGGGTGCCTGGGTGGCTCAGTGGGTTAAAGCCTTTGCCTTCGGCTCAGGCCCTGATCTCAGGGTCCTGGGATCGAGCCCCGCGTTGGGCTCTCTGCTCAGCAGGGAGCCTACTTTCCCCCCTCTCTCTGCCTGCCTCTTTGCCTACTTGTGATCTCTCTGTCAAATAAATAAATAAAATCTTAAAAAAAAAAAAAGAAGTCTAGTCTACATGCACAGTAGTAGAATTAATGAAGAGTAGTTTCTTCTTTAACTTTTGGTAAAACCAATTAGGCTATGTATCTACACTGGAGTATGAAGAATAATCAGTGATTCAGAATCACTGCTTGTTATGCTTTCCAATATGTATAGACATTTTAGAGTAGAATATCTTGATTGTAAATTGTAGTCTAAGGTATTCTGCAGCAATCTGGCTGCAATGCATGTAGATGCAAGACAAATGAAAAATATGTTCTTTCTTAATTCTCAACTTGCTGCATGTAAAAGCTCTAGAGAGCAACATGAATTACTCTGTTGACAATGATTACAAACAGAAAAAACAAGCTACCAGCCTTCTTCAAAATAAATACTGTTTGTTTACCTGTTAGTAGTTGGTTCACTATTTGGTTGAGGTACTGATTCAATAATATCTACTAATTAGAACTATGTATTAAGCAATATAAAATTGACCCAGATTATATCACAAAATTTTAAGGCACTTGCATGAAGTAGACAAGAAAACAAATAGTACAGAGTATATTCAGTGAGAAAGATCTCTAGATATGAACACAAGATCATGGCAAGATGAACATTACAGAGAAATGCTGTCTCTATTTGCTCTCAGCCCTGTCATTGAATCTGTGTTCCCAAGTGTCTTAATAAAGTTAGATGTCCTAAAATTGATAACAGGAAGAAATACTGGCAATAAAATCCCAACAAGTAAGTAAGCAACTTCTAGTGATCTCTAATTAACTCCTGTTGCTTATTTTAAGAATTATTCCAACTCTTATTATAAAACATTAGATGGAATTCAAAGTTGACAAAATGAAATAGACTTGAACTGACTCTGTTTTCTACAAGAATTTTTTTGTTTTGTTTTGTATTTGATTTTCATAATTTCCCCATTAGGAGGGCTGAGTAGGTATCTCTAATTTACTTTTGTTTTCAAGAAATTCAGAGCCATACGATGAATGGAATTGTCAAAAGGGATACTTTACCCTGGAGGTTTTTTTGTTTTTTGTTTTTTAAATTCTGTGTATCCACAATCTGGGAACATTTTTAAAAGAATTTTTAGAGAATTTACTTTATGTTAAGCTGGTATTTTAATTCTTGTCTGTTTGTAGTAAATACACACAAAATATTCAAATAAATCTCTGGGACACATCTGTTTCCTGTTCATTGTGCACATCATGTTATAAGCTTTTGGAATGAAAAGTGGCATTTAAAAACCTCAAGAAATGACAATGGCAGCAGTGATGATGTTTTTCGGCTCTTACCGATAATGTGGGAACTGATTTTTATCTCAAAAGTTTTTTTATAAAATAAAGCAAACTTTGGAACATAGTTAGAAAATAAGCCTTGAAATGATGAACCTTGAAACCAAGAGTGATAAAGAAGCGTTTCAAGAAAGAACTCAGTGATTTTTAAATATGCTAATGTTTCTCGAATGCTTGCTCAGGTTCTTTTGTTAATTCTCTGATGCTGTCACAAGTTGATACCTGTGTGCAATACATATTGTTCTATCATTTAGGTAACACAGGTGGTTGAAGCACCGGAACATATTTTTACCTAAATAGTTACACAGATTTTAAATAGTCATATTTTGGGAAGGTTACTAATTTTTGATTTGGAAAAAAATTTATTATAGTTTGCCTTGGTTCTTAATTTGCTAAATTAACAAATCTTAGTTTAGATCTTAAAAATATAAGTGATTTGAGAATTAGAATTTCTTTGACGAGAAAACATGTCTACTTTATTTGAAATAGAATCTATTTATTATTTAAACATACATCAGACATCAAGAACCAAAACCAAAACCAAAAACCAAAAAAAAACTGTACTAAGGCAAAGAAGAAATTGGCTCTTTCTCCTTTCCTCTCCCTTACTTCCATTTCTTACCTTCTTCAAGGGAAGTTTCTATAGTCTGGGTATTTTTTGTAGAAATCAAGTGTCCCTCACTAGGAATGAGGCCTTTCTGGGTCACATATATAAACATATGTATGTGTGTATTTATGTATGTAAGTATGCATATGCATATATTTATCTCCCACTCTGTCAATCATGACCCAGCAGATAATAGAAGTTAGAGCGAGCTGGGAGTTCAAATACGATTCATTAAAGGGGCTGTTTTCAGAGATGTAGTTATGGCTAGGGGAACCAGCAAGGCATGTGGAACCATGAACTATTCCCACTTCTAGGCCTCCAGGTACAAAGGAAGGAGATGGCATTACCAGGAGATGGCATTTTCAAGAGTCTTGGAAGGGAGTGGGTGTCCAATAGAAGCTGTCTTTGTAGAAGGAGGCAGCCAGTAGTGTGGAGTGGGGGTGAGGATAGAGCCTAGGGTGAGAGATAGCCAGGAAGGGCAGCAGGAAACATCTACCTTCTCCCTTCTTGTGCTCTCTCCAACATCCTGTCTAAGGCTCCTATTGTCTAACCCTCTAGAGGGCAAGGGGACATGGGTAGTGCCATCGATAGGGTTCATTCGACCCTGGGACACACAGAAAAGTGGAAAAGGGCAAAGAATGGGATCTGGGGATGGGTAGCAAATGGAGGATAACCAACCACCATATCCAGTGTTTCATTTTATTAGTCTGTCTGCCTAACTTGCTAAGTGAATTGACCTCTCACAACTTTGTGCTCTTACTTAAGTAAGCATTTCTTCCTCAAAGGCTGGTACAATGAATTATCTGTGGGGCCACCTGACTATAGTAGGCAAGGCCTCCATTTGCCCCTGCTCTCAAGCCCTAGGCTCCAAATTATTGGTAGTGGTGCTGTGGGGTGATGAATTTTCTAATAGGTCCCTCTAATTTTAGGTTTCCATGTCTCAGAGTTAATTTATGAGGCTGAATCAAAGTCAGGGCCATAATCTTGAAGCAGAGTTCCTGCAGGTTCTTATACAGAGTTTGATTTGCTCTTATACAGAGTTTGATTTGATGGGCTACAGCACTCTCAGCTAATTTCAATTAGATTAGGACTTTGATTATCATATTGGCCCATACCTCGAGACTGATAGGAGTTCCTCAGAGGTTCCTAGGGACTTTGGTTGTGCTCAAAGCACCAGTAGGCATATTCCAGTTAGATGAAAATATAGAGACTAGAAGGGTCCTTGTCCAAAACTCTGAAATATTGTTTCTATAAAATAAAAATGTTTTGAAACCAAATTCAATGTTCAGTCTTATTTAACACTGGAGGTTCAGACAATATACACTCCTCAATTTTGTGAAAAAATATATTTGAAATAAACTTTCCTGTGTTACATTTGTGTGCAGCTCTGGTTCTAATTTTACGAAAGAAAATTTCTTGGCAAAAGGCACTGGAATCACCCTTAAAAATGCATCTGTTTGAAATGTAAACAGGAACTAATATGAAGATAATTAAATATTATTAATGAATCTTATTTTTCCATGTTTTTAAAGGTTGTTTAAATTCACTTCTCTAGGAAGTCAGGGAGAAAACTGTGGCCAACACATGGAATTAACTGATACATTCTACTGAATGACACCACTAATCCAATGAGACTCTAGAAGAATGAAGTAGTTTTCAAAATATGAAGACGATTATGATCAATACTATGATTGCTATTACTGGAAAAATGTCCTTCTGTAGTCTTTCCCTTATGCCAAAAATACAGTGATAAAGTTGAAGAGGAAAATACAAGAAGAGAATGCTTTAAAAGAAACTTTGAAATGTACAAATAAAGGGAATAAGGATATTAGATTGTTCTGCTATTGAATGAGCCACCCTTGAGATTCTACTGCTCAAAAATGATCTGGTCTATCAAGATTTACATAGGGAAGGATCAGAAAATCTCAGCTGAAACCCTCTAGTCTTTCAATTCAGATTTTTATTGGCTCATTTCTCAACACAAACTGTGAGGCCTCCTTTTAAGTGCTGGAATAGGGAAAGGGTTGGGGATATAGAGAGTAAGGGTGGTGACATGTTAGGGGAGATCTGGTTGGTTTGCAGACAAATCAAGGGAAGCGGGAGAGATCAGTGCTACCCAATGGCCCCACAACCTGCTATCTCATAGCACAAAATACTGGAGAAAACAATGAGTATGCTTTCTAAGCAGCTGAGCAAGTGTGGTCATGAAATGTTCACATGCAGGAATAGGAATCTGGGGCTGCCTTTTCAATTGTCAAAAATCTGGGGGTGGGCAAAGAGAATAAAAATCTGTGCTTTTGTTTTATTCCGAGGAGGCTCGTAAAAAGCTAAATTACCAACAGAAGAACACAGCAAATCAGAGGGTTGGGGCAGAAATCTGGTGACAGAGAGAGGCTGGTGGTAGAAGGCTTTCTTTACTTAAATTCAGTTTGCAACTATAATTTAAAACTGGTTATATATCTCAATAAATCCTTTAAATCTGTTTATCACTAGGACCTGTCACATCTGTTAAAAATTTAGGAACTTACAAGAAGTTTCAAAAGTTAGCAGAGTATATGAGAAGCTTGTGCTTTAATTTCTTAATTCGGTGGTTTAGTAAATACTTACAAAGCACCTACTACATGCAAACCATTATAAACCAAATATAAAAATATTTGTCACTTAATACAAATTTTTCTCTATTCCAGAACCTTTAATTGAATAGTCTCTCATGCTGTGTGTGTGTGTGTGTGTGTGTTTGTATGTTTTAGAGGTTTTGTTATATAAAAATGGAAAGACTTATCAATGTGTTTTGTAAAGATAACTTTTCTAGAAAAAAGCCATGACCTGCTGAAAAACTTTTGGACAGTCACACAGTAACACAAAAAGTCAGCCTTGTAAACAAGGATTTCTGGAAGTTTGATTTACAAGGTCCTCCACCCATTTTCCTGTCACACAGGATATAATGGCTTTTGTTGAAATGCAATGTGACACTAAATAACTGGCAGTCACTGAATGTGTTGCTTATTATTTGGATCATTCTACAGAGCTACATTTACAAGAAATCAAATAGCTTTTAATAGATATACTGTATTGCTATCAAATAATAAATACAATCAAGCTTTTGTTATTAAACTATTCAGACATAGAGACTTATATTTCATGCATGTCAAGGATGGCTTAATTTTTTTTTTAAATTCTGTGTTCATAGTGTAGGTACATAGTTAATCACTTTCTATGAATCAGAATTAAGACCTATGATCCTGTTTTATTTAATCATTGCCTCTTAACATAAGTTCTGCTATGAGCTGTCATTTAACAGTGGACCTTCTTCAGGGTTGTTGATAATTTAGTGGGAGTGCAACAAAACATTTTAACCTAATAGCTTACTCAAGTCACATTTGGTTGTTATTTTACAGAATCTTGTATTTGGAATCAAGATTTTACATGCTGTTGGTGAATATATCTACTGTATTCTGTGTTAAAATGGAGTTTTTTTATCATAAGTTACTAAAAATTATTAATCATATCTATTCTCCTGTTGTTTTTGACTGAGTCCACAATTGTAGGGCAGGTTTGGGTACAGATTTAAGATTATTTAACTTTATGTGCTATATTCATTGAACACTATTCTATTAGCTAAGTAACTGCTACTCTCAGGTAGGAAGGTTTGCACACATATCCATCCATCCATTCATTTAATCTTCAGAATTTATTGAGCACCTACTATACCCCAACTCATTTTTAGGTAGTAAATAAGATAGATATAGTCTCTGCCATCTTGAAGCTTATCATTTGTTGGAAGGAAATAAACAATAAACAGTAAATGGATACATAAGAAAACATGTCACATAGTAATAAATATTACACAGATAATTATAATAGACTGGCTACTTTCATTTGGATAGTCAGAAAAGACCTGAGAAAATGACATTTAATGTGTTTTTTGAATGAATACAGCCTTGCGAAGTTCACATAGGTATCACCTGTTTATATGAAAAGGAAAGTCAAAAGTAAACTTATATCAAATAAAATCTTTTTGTACCACAAATTTTTCCTTATCCATTCTTGCATGAATATACACACTTTTGGTCAAGAAGACTGGTGAGTGTGTACAGATATGGAACAAAAATGATTATCAGAAAAAATACATCCAGAAGTAAGTTGTATTAAAGGTGGGTTATTTGCGGAGGTGGATATAAAGTAAAGATGAGCCATAGCATGAAAACATGGAGGTTGCAGAAAGAAGGAGAACATGGGAAGAACAAGAAAATTAAACAGCAATTTCTTTTTATTTCCCATCTCTCTACCCATTGAGCCTAGAGCTGCAAAGGATCAGTAAAAGGATGCCCTAACAGTACCATCGGCTATTTGTGTAGGGAGAGAGGGGAACTGCTAAGAGATTTAAGTCATTTGCACTGATGGTTAGTAGCATTATTTTATTCAAAATCTAATACTATATTTTACATTATAAAAAAGTAACTTTAAAAGATCAAATTAATTATGTGTATCTAAGAGTTAAACAATCTTTAAATCACAAGAAGAGCAATAATCTAGTTATATATATCCTGACTCTCTCCCGTCACAATACATTTTTTTTTGGTGGTGTGGGGGGGAAGTATTAGTACTTATATGAAAATACCAGTTTCTTTTTCAAACTGTGGCTTTGCTATCTTTTGTATTAGTCTAAATATGGAGTCCCAAGCCTTGTTAGGATGCACTTTTTTTTTTTATCTCAGATTTGTATCTAAATGGTTCTTTATACTTGGACAAAATAAAATTGTGTAAACAAATTTGATTATTACATGAAAATGCTTAAAACGCAATTAAGAAAATCTATGAACCAACTTGTTTCTAATTTCTTGTTTGTGGTACGTAAACTGAAGCTGCAGAAAAATTAACCAGGTAAATTTGGGTTGTGCTCAGAGTTCAGCATCATGCCAGACAGAATTCAGAACACTAATGTGAAGTATTCACAAAAAAAATATGTCCAGCATATGAAGTCCCAGGCCAAGCTTGAAGACCCAGGCAGTTCCAGAGCACCAGCCCCCTAGTACTAACCCGCACCAGCTTGTCTGGCTCCAGGGCTCTGGAGAGGCAGGAACTCCGGGCTGGGGCTGGGATACCACTCCCCAAGAGACTGCCATACCTGGGCCCCACTGGATTGCACTTTGAACCCATGGGGGTGAGGATATGGCAATTTGGAGAGATAGGATTTGAGGATTCTGCCATAGGAGTGTAGAAATCATTACATGCCCCCCAGGTGGGAAGCGCTTCCCTCAGGATTAGGTGTGACCAGAGGGAAAGGAAGTGCCTATAATATGCCAGCTTCCCAGGGGTGGTTGGGCATAATTCCCACAGCCTCCCTCTGATCCCCAGTTAGGGCCCCACGTGCCCCTCCTCACCTGGAAGGACCAATGCATTGCCCGGCAGACCAAAGAGAAGAGGGTGACTAGCCTGTGAGCTCGGGAGTGGAGTGCGCTGCGTCACGGAGGGCACCTGAAAGGGGCCTCGTGGCCCAGTGACAAAATAATTGGACCCTGATGTCCCCAACTTTGCTGCTGTCTTCTCAAACTCAGTTTTCCTTTGCAAATGTCCCCCCCCATCTGCTGCCTTCATATTGAAGGTTTTTGAGTTTTATTTCAGTCTTATTTTTCAGAGGCCCCCTGCAATTTTTTGTCATTGTTTCTTGTTGTTTTGTTTTTCTACTGTCCTTGTCATAACTTTCTGTGTTGGGGGTGGGTGTTTCATTATTGCCTCCTTTGCCCAGAGTGAAACAGAGACTCATAGTTCTGTTTCCACCGAACAGTGTCTTGGTCACACCACAACTCCTAGGCACTTTCCTGCTCCCAGTAGCCCCAAGCTGTGTCCATGAGGGAGTGTGTGTGTGGGGTGGAGGGGGAGGTGGTGGTGGAAATCAGAGACAGACACCTGTGCTTGGAGGTGTTCTTAAATTATACTTAAAACAATTTTTTTGTATAAATAAAAGAAAATGGGAAAAATATATCTGGTCTTCAGAAATGGGAGTGTGGAATTCATTAATATTTGAGAATGTGTGGGTTCAATTTAAAAGGCCTGTTTATGAGGATTACCTTTAACCTAGCCTTCCCTGGAAGAAAGGGGGACAGGAAAGACATTGCATTATCTTGAACAGAAAAAACAAATCTTGTGATATTCCATTTTAAGACTGTGCTACACCGAGAGTGATAGGTAGCAGAGCATCTTAGTATGCTTTTATTGAATGTCATCACGTTTTGTTGTTGAAATTATCAATCTGTTTTCAGGAAATATTTACTTTAATAACCTTTATTATGCCCCTTATGAAAAAATAAACCTATGCCAATTAGACAATAAATGAATATTATAAAAATTAGAAAATAAGTAAAGTATACAAATTAGACAGTAAATAAAAACAATAGTCTTGCCATTAAGTAATAACCTCTTAGTAATGTTTGGAGCCTTTAAAATGGATTTTGATGCCTATGTGTATTCATGGATATTTATAAAACTGTGACCATGCTATGTATAACATGTTCTTGTAATCTATTTTTCCTTATGTAATTTCTCTATGTAATCTAGTTTTTATGAACATATTTTCATACCATTGAATATACTGAAAACATCATTTTTAATTGCTACATTATAGGGGCACGTGGGTGGCTCTGTGGGGTAAGTGTCTGACTTTTGGTTTTAGCTCAGGTCATGATCTCCGGATTATAAGATCCAGTCCAGTGTCAGGTTCCTCACTCAGTGCAGAGTCTGCCTGATTCTCTCCCTTTCTATCTGCCCTTCCCCCAGCTCTTTCTCTCTCTCTCTCAAATAAATAAATAAATAAATAAATAAATCTTTAAAAAATTACTACATTTTATTGCCTGAAATTAAATACACATCCAATCACTTAAGTCATTTTCAATTTTTGTTATTAAAAATAATGTTTTAATGTACCTAATCAGGGGTAAGCAGTGCAATAAAAGTACACATGATAGAGACTCAATGCAGTCCAGAACATCAGTGAAAACTTATCAGAAGCTTAAAGTTCTAATCTTACATACAAAAGTTGAGAACTGAGAAAACCATCTGGAAGTGATGAAGAAAGATACAACCTAGGTTGGACATCGTTTCTCTTTATTCTTAATATTCTTTAATCATTATATTAGTAGAATATTCTTTAAATGCTTTCTTGTTCTCCTTGTCCTTTAGAATTCAGAAATGTTATTTTACTCTTTTCTCTCTTTTTTTTTTCTCTCTCTCTGCCATATGAATAACAATGTAGTTATTTTTATAGGTACAATAAAAATGGTTTTCCTTTTCTTAGGATATACCTAAACAAACTTATTATACAACCAAATTGCTTGCATTTTCTTGAGTCCCATATATGAGAACACTCTTATTTACTAAGGCACAGCAAGTTCATCCTTAATGAATAAGGATTATACTTCATTTGTGGAATAAATGCCTATAAAGCCCTACCAGAAAACTGGTCAGATATCTGTTCTATGGCTGACAAAGTTAGCCTTAGAGGTGATAAATGAGATCACTTCCAATCGGCCCAGGAACCCTGTAGATTTGGGGTGTCTTGAAAACAGAAGTCAATTGACATTTACCTCATATTTGCTCTTTAGAATCTTAAAGTCCATTCCCAAGTCTTCTCCATAGAACCTCAAGAAGTGACTGTGGATTATAGGAATTATAAACTATGCCCCTTGAGCTGGGCCCAGTAGTTAGGAGAACCCAAGCAATAGTAAAGACCAAAAGATAAAATAGTAAAGAAACTTATGAGATGAAAATTAAACTTTTTTTAATTTAATTTTTTAATTAACATATTATGTATTATTTTCCCCAGGGGTACAGGTCTGTGAATCATCAGGCTTACACATTTCACAGCCCTCACCACAGCACATACCCTCCTCAGTGTCCATAACCCAGTCACCCTAATCCTACCTCCCCACCCCCCAGCAACCCTCAGTTTGTTTCGTGAGATTAAGAGTCTCTTATGGCTTGTCTCCCTCCTGGATAATTAAACATTTTGATTTAAGCTAGAGACAGGAAAAATAGTAAAGAATAAGTAAGGATCCAACATAGAAGATAAACTTCTACATTATAACACAGTTGTGAAAAGGGCAACACCACGAGCCAGAGAAAATAAAGAAATCAGAATTCTTAGAACACACATAGCACATACCAGTTGAGCTGGTTTTAAAATAGTGTTTCTGCTGTCACTTTAGTCATGAATCAAGTTGGGATTGTGGCCAAAGTTGTATTAATATTTGTTTATTTTAGGTTGCTTAGGATTTTATCAACTGGTTTTGTGTAGGTTATAGGAAATTGCCAGCATATGAGGTATCACTTTTGTCTGTTTCTTCTATTTTGGGTGAGGTTAGGTGACATTATACTGTGTCAAATAAGAATTGCAGCATGCAAGAAACTGGTCCCCAAAAGCTAGTGGAAATAAGAGGAGCTAGAGGTTGGAAAGAAATATTCTAAGGCAGATCAACTGTGGCCACCTGACTCCCTGTGCAGAATGAAAAATTTAGCAATCTTTTAAGAACAGGATAATGAAATATTTGCCAGCCAAAAAGCTGACAGCTCTGATCAGAGATGATAATGAAAAGAGATGATGGAAATATGTGATGAAAGAGATCAAAGGAGCTTTCATAGGTTTATTCATGTTCCAAAAGCATGTTAGTATGCCTAGTGTCCACATTCATCAGGCAAATATTGATGTGAGTTTTCCAAGTTGGGTTCATGTCATGACATGACAAAGAAATTACCAATGTCATAGTTTTTATAGTCCTGACCATACCTTTACAGTGTATGCAGGAATTACAAGCAAAATATGGACAATTTGCTTATTTTTTTACGCAGTCAGCTGGATAGAAGGTGAAAATGTGTTGAAGAGAATTTAAAGTATATATTCATATCATGGAATTTTACAAATACAAAATTAAAAATCTTTTAAAAACTGAACATCTGAAAGAGAGCACGTCTGGTTGTTTTAGTGAAAAGCCAGACTACTTCATGGCTCAGAGGCTAATCCACGTTGCAGTGCTCTTAGGCTAAGTATCCAGGAATGTCCCCAAGAATGACTACTTCTCTGCAAATGACAGCTTAAAGCTATTTTATTGAACATGTAGTTTATGGATGTTTGTGTGTGTTTATGAGATGGGTTAGTGGTGACCAAGGAAGTTTCTGAGACATTAGGCATGACACATATGTCTACTATGGGTTAGCAGTCTTAGTAATAAATATTCTTCAGGAGAAAAAACAAACAGGAGCTAGTTACTGTCTATGAAGTGAGTTATTAATCATGACTATGAAACAGAAATTACAAACTCAAAGGCGGCCATGGACTGGAGTATGGAAGAAATCCATCTTAAGTTATTTTCCCACAGGTACACATCATGTACATATTAAAACATATAGGAATACTTTCATTTCCTCCCAATAAATGTGATTCTTCTAATTTTCTTCCTTGAATTCATTACATCTCATTTTTGATGGTGACATGGGGACAGAAATATTTTGCTATAATAAAATAAAAATGCAGATCGAATTAGGTGATCAATAAAAGCTGACATGTGTTGGTGAAAGGGTGGGGAGAATTAGGGTGAACAGGAAACTCTAGTTTGTATAAAGGGATTCATGCTGTGTAGATTTCATAAGTGTGATTCAAGAATATGGGCTTAGTGTAGCAATATCTTCCAGTGTTTTAAAAGTAGTCAGAAATTCAGAATATTTTAAGATTAGAAATCATCTGGTTTTTATACGTTGGCTTCCTCCTCTCCCCCTTTCAATTCTTCAGTGGAAATTCTTCAAGGAAAACCTATTTGGGGGCTGGAAACCAGATAGGTCTCCAGCTTGTTACCATGTGTGGAAATAGACAAGGTAAAGATTTCCCTTTCGTTTTACTTTTAAGTAGTTTAGTAATTTTCTCTCTCTTTTTAAATAGTGATTAGAAAAATGGGCTTGTTTGGGGGCAGAAAGGGAGTTGGGTGCCAGGGAACCTTCGCTTTACTCAACAGACAGACTTTTGGGTAGATATTCCCCACATAATAAAGTAAATTTTGAGAACTTAAAAAAAAAAGTGGTTTGAATCCTTGAGAGTTGGAATAAAGAAGAAAGAGATAAGCAGAAAAGACTTATGAAATACCTGTTTTTGTCACTAACTAGTGACTTTGGGTAAGTCATTTCTCTTGCGCGTAAACTGTTGAAACTGTGGAATTTAAGTGCTAGACTAGATCACAAGTTCTCAAACTTGCTTGACATTAGAGAATCTGCAAATAAAATTCTGGTCTGTTTTTAATTTATTATTTTTAATTTAAGGAGAGATTGTGCTACTGGAAAATATGGTTAGATAGAAGCAAAATAGAATCACAACCATTTGGATGTGGCCATGATAAATCAAGCTATTGCAATAACTATTTCTGGGTTTTTATATTTTTATGTATTTGCTTCTTGCTTATTTGCTTTTGACATCTGTTGGTACTTGTTAGTTGATAAGTGACTGTGGTGCCAATATTTTAAGAGAAATCATAAGAAAAATTTAATTGAGAATATTCTCTCTCTCAACTTTCTGTTTCTGCAAATTGGGAAAAAATATTGCATTATTCAATTTCATGGTGGGAAATCTTGGTCTAGCCATTGTGGGAACATACTTTTGGACACTAGAGTAGGTTCCCTAAGGCCTCTTCCAGCTGTAATAGTCCATGCATCTACATTTTTCAAATATGGCCAAGTAGGATCTTAGTTGGGGAGAAATTTTTTTAAAAACTGAAATATAGCTGTGGGCTACTTTCTGCTAATTGAAACTGAGAAAACAGACATTGGAAGACAAGTGAAATAGTTTAAATACATGCAAACAGTGTTCCAACAATAAACTTGTAGGGGTTTGTCAAATTTGTCTGTAATCAAATCTCTATCTGGAAAGCTCCATTAATTCATTTTATTAATTTATTTCAGGAACTACTGCCCACTAGGACATTTTCTACATGCTGGAGATACAGCAATGAACAAAACTGAAGAAAATTCCTTTCTTAAGGAAGCTACATTAATGGAAAGAAATATGAAATAAGTAAAATGCTAAAAATAGTATATTAGATAGTGATAAGTTTTATGGAGAAAAATGAAGCATAAATACAGAAAAAAGTGCATAGTAGGAGCTGTAGTGTGGGGGAGCGAATTTAAGATAAGGTAATCAGGAAAGGCTTCACTGTGAAGATGACTTTTGAGCAAAGATGGGAAGGTCTGTGTGGGAATCCATGGTAAGGAAGTTAGAGTACAAGGGCCGTGAGCAAGTAGTATCCCTGTGATGTTCAGAAATCCAGTCTGTTTGGAGTAGACTGACTGAAGCTTAGAGCAGTAAAAGACGAGATCAAGTAATGTAAGGACTTATAGGCCATTTAGAAAATTTGGCTTTTACTCAGAGATGAAAGCCAGTGGAGGATTTTGAGTATAGTGGCATCATCTAACTTATTTTTTTAAATATACATTTTTCTGAGATGAGAGTAAAACAAGGCAAGAGTGGAAGGGAAATGAGCGGTGAAAAGGCAACGGCAATAATCTAGCTGTGAGAGGACGGCGGCTCTGACCAATATGGAGGTGATGAAAGGTGGTTAGATTCTGGATATGTTTTAAAGATAGGGCCAATAGCATTTGCTGAAGAGATCAAATGTGTGGTGTGAGAGAAAGAGAGGAGTCAAGTGTGACTCCAAAGTCATCAAAGACAAGCTCTTCCTTACTTGCACATATTCCTATCTGAAACCCAACAGCTTGTGATTAAAATACAGTACATTCCTTAAAGTTTATTGTCAATTGCTCGTTTTCTTCCCTCCTTTGGGAGGATGCCAAGATTATTAAAGCCAGGACTGGGACCCACATCAAGATCATCTATAACCTGTTGTCTTGCAAGGGGGCTATTGACTTTTAAAGCCCACTACCCTCATTTGGTCCATAATATTCTCTCTGCTTTGTACTATCTTTACATAGGATTTTCCATCTGGTCCACTGAGCTCAGCCATCAGTACTTCTACCAACTGGTATGCTTTATGCTCCTGGGTCCAATGCTTGTCATTCTATTTGTCACTGAGTTACTGCTTCTAGTTATTAGGACAGCATCTTATCGAGAGCAAGTCTACCAATACCCAGGGTGATGGTAGGAATCAGCTCTGTGAGGAATGAACAAGAAAAGCCCTAAGTGATTAACAATGTTAGGTATTTATTATTATTGTTACTAATTGCTATTATTATTATAGATATTTGTTCAGGTAGTATATTTCTGTTCTGTAGACCTCGACTGTTCATTGTGGTAGCCACTGTTCATTTACATGTAGCTATATAAATTTAAAGTTAGGGGCGCCTGGGTGGCTCAGTGGGTTAAAGCCTCTGCCTTCGGCTCAGGTCATAATCTCAGGGTCCTGGGATCGAACCCCGTATCACATCGGGCTCTCTGCTCAGCAGGGAGCCTGCTTACCCCTCTCTCTCTGCTTGCCTCTCTGCCTACTTGTAATCTCTCTGTCAAATAAATAAATAAAATCTTTAAAAAAATAAATTTAAAGTTAATTAAAATTAAATAAAATTAAAAATTCAGTTCCTCAGTCCCAGCCATATTTAAATTATTTTTTGTATGGCTAGGGGCTATTGTATTGGACACTGCAGAATGTGGAAATTTACATTATTGTAGACAGTTCTATTGGTGAGTACAGTTTTAGAGAATGTTTCCTATCTTAATACTGATTACATGAGTGAAGAAGTGGGTAGGATGTCACTATACCATCCAGATGAATGTCACTATAGGTGATTTGTCCTTCCTAATCTACTTGTAAATATTTGGGGATTGTTTACACTAATGACTATGTCCTAGGCCTCTAAGGGTTTTCAGATTACCTTTGTTCCTTGAGACATCTTTTAGAGGCAATGAGTACAGTTACAATATTGTATGCATATATTTACCCTGGAAATCGAGAACTTCTTACCACAACCTTTCGAGGTATTTGTACATGGAGTACAAGTTTTGGCTTGGTGCAACTTAGAATTTTTCGAATGACCTTTGCTTGAACTTAAAAAGTTAGTGTACATTTTAAAGGAAACAAATCCCACATGTTTTCGTTTATTTATGTGTGTTTTTCCAGCTTCTGGTTTGAAGAGGACTTGTGTCTGAAATATCTCTGGGGATTTTCAAATGAGGATTAATATTAATTTTCCCTCCAAAGTAGGAAGTTAGTTTTGGTCATGGGTAAATGATTACAAAATTTCAAATGTTTTAATTTGCCTTCAAAGCTCAGATTTATCAGTTCAGAGTAGGTGTCAAACTTGGCAAGTGATGTTCTTTCATTCATGGGACTTACTCTATTAATGAATTATTTTCAAAAGATAAAGGGCAGGGTTGGATGATTTACATTAAAAACATTTAATTGTGAATTATAATGTAAACCGGAAACCATACACACTGTTGAGACCCTTTACAAAGGAGTAAGTGGAACTGGGCAAACCTGCTGCCAGTTGTCTTTTTGGAAATGCTGTACTGAACTGACAAAACTGCAAGCCAGTGCCAACCCACTTTAGGATAACATCTGAAACCCTCCAGAACTTTGTTAAGTACCCCAGTTAGTCATTGCTAGCACAGTGCATCTCATTACCCTTACTCTGGCCACAGCTGATAGGCCTAGATTGGCCCAAAAGTTGGCTAATAATCTGTGAGATATCCAGGCATATAGTATTGACCCATTTACTAGATGATACTGAGCCAAGAATACCAGATCCAAATATAGTAATAAAAATATTGGGAAGGGTATGTGCTATGGTGAGCACTGTGAATTGTGTAAGACTGATGAATGACAGACCTGTACCCCTGAAACAAATAATATGTTAATAAAAATAAATAAATTAAAAAAATAAAATACTGTATTTGAAAAAAAAGTGATACTATACATGGTGATCTGACTTATACCAAGTACTATGCCAAAGGTTTAATAAAGTTATACCTAATGTGTACAACAACTCTTTATGATAAAGATTAATATACCATTTTTAGTTGAGTAAACTGAAGCTCAGTTTGGTGGAAATAATGCCTAGAAGCACGATAACATAGAATTTTCTGACTCCAATGCCAGATCTCCTTTTAATAGATTATACTGTTCTCTCCTTTCTCTTTGAGTTTGAATTTAAAACCTATACAAAGTGTTATTTGGATAATAGCAAAGGAGACAGAAACAGAAACAAGGTATTATCTGAGTCGTCATAACTGGAGAGCAAACGATGTGCTGCAGAGGTGAAGAAGCTAACAGGGTAGCTGGAAGAGTTTTCGTCTTCATAAGGCCCGGTTGTAGATATATAGTAGTATCCTGGATATGTCCTCCAATATATCTGGGCATAGATCCTTGAAAGCATCTCTTTTTGATAAATCCATTCACTGGGGAATATTGCTGCTGGGCCTTTAAAACTGAAATCTTCTACCTGTTTAATGATCATCTTTCATTGTACCATTGTGAGTTCTAACTTAAATGCTCAAAGTAAAATCGTCTAAAACACTGTCTGATCCATAGTAAGGTCTAAACAGAGTTTAGGATGTTAGCTCTCTTCTATTACCTTCTTTGTATTTATTTGCACTTAAAAATAAGTTGGAGTTTTTTATTTTTATCCTATTCCAACACACTGTTGTTAGTTTCTTTCCCTAACGATAAATTCCATTTCATAACAATTACAAATTCCAAGCAGTGCATTTCAGGGAAGTTATTATAGTTCATTTGAGGATAAAATCATTGACATTTGACCTCCTGTTGCCATGGTAGCATGCTACAACTCTTAGAAATATATTGCCTTGTCAAGTCTTCTTACTTAAATTTTTTGAAGGCAAAGTAAGTAGAAAGGAGCTATTGATGTGGTAATAATTATTTCATATTCAGTTGAGTCTTGGACATGAATACTGAAATAATCAACATCCTGTGATAATGCAAAATGGGAACAATGAATTTGATGGAGAAGTATCTTCTTATTATTTTTATAATCAACCCTTGGCCTTGTATGCCATCTCGTATCACTGGGGGTCAAGGAGGAACATACTGACTACTGTCCCTGCCAACTTGAGACCTGAGTCTTGGAAGCATTCAGCCCAACCAGAACTGGGAACTTGGATTGAATTCATTCCTAAATATTTTTCTTACAGCACTGTCTCCATTGCAGAGTATTGCCCTTACACTTGGGAAGAGGCAGCCCTAGGCCTCAGAGAGCCGCTGCTTTAGAACGCTTCCTCCAAAATGTTCAGTTTCCCTCCATTGTCTGGGATGAGATGAGGCCAGCAGTGCCATCAGGGAGTGACTCCCTGAGCCTTGATAGAGAATAGCTTATGTTTTTCTTCCCTCTGTAGCATAGCATAGGTAGGCAGAG
Organism: Potos flavus; assembly: GCA_028534135.1. NCBI lineage: Eukaryota > Metazoa > Chordata > Mammalia > Carnivora > Procyonidae > Potos > Potos flavus. Next base: position 100,196,280 of record CM052895.1, read on the forward strand.
AATGTCACCCTAGCATCAGGGAGGATAGGCCTCAATAAGAGAAATGTTAGGTCAGCTGATATGAGAGTCCGGGGGTGAGAGAGGTGTAGATAGACCCATTTTGGCCTGATTTACTGAGGAAATTTCAGGACAATGGGAGGGAACCTTAGTGCAATGGCAGATGGTTCAGTCCTGACCTAGGATTCTAAGGGCTGACCTGTGCTCTGATAGATAGCTTTGAAAGAGGACCGAAGAGCAGTGAACTTTGGGCCTACAGGGGAATTCCCATTTCCTCAAGAAAACTCTATGAAAGATTCCACACTAGCATCTACAGTGACAGTCCTTGCAAAGAATCCAGTGTCAATTTTAGCAGTCAAGGGCCAACCTCCAAAGATATATTCACTGGTGAAGAAAGAAATTCACTCCCTCGAAGAGTGTTATCTTCTGACAAAAACAGTTGTCACTCTAAGGGTAGTCCTGTGTTTCATTAAGGATATTCCAACCACTACTTTGTCCCTGAGAAACCTCATATCCACATAGAAAAAACTTGATCAATGATAATGGTTCATCTCGGCCAAATCTCTCCTGGCTCACGACTGAATTTATAGCAAATTACTTCACATTTAGAATTTTAGGATGTATATTTAATTATAAAACAATCTAAAAAGGTTTGTTACTCTGCAATATTTCTTCCTCTCTGTCATAGGGGGTCCTTAATTATTCATTAAATATCCTTTCACCTCTATCACCTCATTATTGTTATTTGGAATTTTAACTTTGTGCTTTTAAAAAACAGTTTTTAAATTGTTTTGATAGTCAATAGCTAATTAATTTGACTAACGTATTTGATCAGTTTTTCTTATTTTTTGCCCTTCTAGATTCACTCATTGCCAACTAAAACACATCTTGAATAAAAACTGTATGATATATAAGTATGTTTATAAGTGCATGTGGGGATATATATGAGGGTGACTATGTGTGACTGGGTTATGTGAGTTTAGCGTGTATATGTGTGTATGTGGGTAGACTTTATATATGTGAAAATATCTTTATTTTGATCTCAGTCTTGCATGACTTTTAGGCCGGGTATAAGAATTATGGATTAGCATTTATTTTCCCTTGCCTACTTGAAAATGTTACCTAATTTCTTCTGGTCTTTATTATGTTGATAAATACTGCTAGATTTACTTTTCTTACCTATAAGTAATTATTCTTTTTACTCTATTAGCTATTAAGATAATCTCTTGCTTGCTTTTTATAATGTGTTTAAGTATAGATTTATTTTTGTTTAGTCCGCTTGCTTCTTAGAGTCTCTTCAACCTGAGAACCTAGTCCTTCTGTAATTCTGGAACTTCTCAATAATTATTTCTTTAAATGTTGCATCTCCACTCTTTTCTTCTTCTTCAAGAATTCTTATTTTGTAAATGCCTCTCAGTCTTGCTTCTTCCTAAAATATGTTTTCCTATTTATCTTTGTCTCTTCATGCTAGAATTCTTCAGTTCTATGTCTTATTTCATTTATTACATTTTGTCTAGAAATTATCCCATAATTGCATTTTAAAATTCATTACTATATTTTTGATTTCCAAGATTTATAATTGGCATGTCTATCTATTTATCTCTGATTTGCTGTGTTAGTGGTTTTTTTTTTTTTTTTAGAAAGGGGGGGAGAGAGAGAGAGAAACAAAGAGAGGTGGGGGAGGGGCAGAGGAAGAGCAAGGGAGTGAATCTTAAGCCGACCCCATGCTTAGCGCAGAGCCCAATGCAGGGCATGATCTCACAACCCTGAGATCGTGACTTGAGTTGAAATCAAAGAGTCAGATGCTTAATGGACTGAGCACCCCACAATAAGTGTACTCTTAATCCCCTTTATCTCACCCATTTCCCCATCACCTCCCCTCTGGCAACTGTTTGTTCTTTATATTTAAGAGTCTTGTTTTTTTATTTATTTCTCTTTTTTTCTTTGCTTTGTTTCTTAAATTCCACATATGAGTGAAATCATATGGTATTTGTCTTTCGCTGACTGACTCATTTCACTTAGCATTGTAACATCTAGGTCCATCCATTTGTTACAAATAGCAAGATTTCATTCTTTTTTTATGGTTCAGTAATATTCCATTGTATAAATATAGCACTTCCTTATCTATCAATGGACACTTGTGTTGCTTCCATATCTTGGCTATTGTAAATACTGCTGCAATAAACATAAGGGTACACTTATCTTTTCAAATTAGTGTTCTCATTTTCTTTGGGTAAATACCCAGTAGTGGAATTATTGGATCATATGATAATTCTATTTTTAATTTTATGAGGAAACTTCATACTGTTTTCCACAGTGGGCTATACCAATAAAAAATTTTCTATTCTACTTAAATGAAAATTATTTTAGTTACCTCTTTCCGATCTCACCATTTTTTAATAGTCTTTGTCAGGCTTTTTATAAAATAAATATTATATAGAAAAGTTCCACTAAGCTGATTGTTGATTTTGTTGATCATGCTGGCATTAGATTTTTTTTCATATCTTTTGGAATTTTTGTATGCTGGTTTGTTTTCAGTAAGATTTCTCTCCCTCTCCCTTTCTCCATCTCACTCTGTCTGTGTCTTACACACACATATACACACACACCTCATTCACATACATGCACCCCCACCTTCCACCTGCGCATACACATTGCTCATTTCTCTTGGTCTATGAGCTTTGTAGTTGCCTCTGCACACTTTGAATCTCCAATTTAGGGCTAGATTTTACAATCACAGTTTAAAGTTACTGAGTTACTGCCTCTATGGGCTGGTTGGGAGTATGATGAATCTAGACCGAAGGCAGCTTGACTCAGTTTTAGAGAATGAAACTGTTCCTCTCCATGCCCCCTGAAACCCACAATTTCTATATACCTTTAGCTCTATTCAGCAAGTCACTAGATCTTATATTCCCCCATTTCTTTTTGCATTTGGGGAGGTTCACGAAATACATGGCTCTAAGCGGTAAGTAAAACTTAAGTCCTCCCTTACAATCAGAGGACAATTTTTAATGACCTTTGGCCCAGCAGTACTGAATTATTTGCCACAATTATAAAACCCAGAAAACTGTGAGTTCAGCCTCCATTCACCATTTCTTGTTTCTGTTCTGTTTTTCATCCACATAAATATCTATCTCAAATTTGAGTATAGTTGTGGTATGTGTATGTGTATGTATGTATGTGTAAGTGTCTGTGTGTGTGTGTGTGTGTATATATATACACACACACACATACATATATATAACATTTAACCTTTCTTTGCTACATTTTAGGAAGAAGGTGTTTTTTGAAGCATAAATTCTCAGAATCATGTTGGCCTGGAAGCCTCCTTCTTTTTTTGAGCTACTTAAAAAAGTAGTCCATTTTCAGTATCTCCACTTCTTCCTCACCACTTAAGTCTTCTACTCATAATCAGGTGTCTGTTTCCACAACATCAGTGGAATTGCTCTTACCAAAGTCATGGAAGACATCCAGTATTTCTCCATATTATCTGTTTAACTGGTGACAGAAAGTTCTTTTACTTTCATGTTTATTCTTATAATACACTCTCTTGTGTAACCCCAGTAAAGTTCTGTTCTTTGTATCCTAAAAATCCTAATGAACATGAAACTGTACAAAATCGGTCTTCCTAACATTTCAAGGATAGTCCAGACATGTTTCTTATTTACCTAAAATGCTTTAGAGACTCTCTATCTCATATCTCTGAGATAAAAGCTGCAATTGCTTAGCATGACATGTCATGTTGTATATACTCCTTTTTTTGCCCTCTCTCACATGTTCCTCTAAACCACGTCTCAGATTTTACACCTCAGCACCAAGCGCGAATGCCTTCTCTTTGCATGTACTGCTGTACCTTTGCCTCCAATCCTCTTTCTGCCTAGTTCTCCTGTAAAACTCCTAATCTGCTTCCAATGGCCAAGTCAGGTACCCTAATGTATTCCTTTAGGAATACTTTTTCTATGTATACTCAACAATATTTAAGAGATACTAATTGATCGCCTTTTGTACATAGTATCCTGGATGTTGAGAATTTAATAGTGGGTAAGAACAGATATGCTCTGTGCCCAAAGGGAGCTTACATATCAATGGAGGAGATAGGCATTAATCAAATGATCACTGAATAAATGGAACTTTGCATCTTTGCTATACCTGCTGTGAAAGGTAGACTCATGGTACCACATGAGCCTGTCATTAAGAAATTTGATATTGTGGAGACTTCCTTGACATTTCTACAGAATTAGACACTCCCTTCTCCATATTGTGTGCATGGTTCTATTGTTACAGTGATTAAAATGAATTTAAATGTATTTGTTTATATATATATTTTCACCACTAGGCTGTGAGGTGCTTACTAATTTCTGAATCTCTGTATTGAGCAGATATCTAGCAAATAGCAGGAATACATTAAATATGAAAAATGATGAACTAGTTTCTGATTGAGTTAAAGTGTAACTTTAGTCATGGATTATAGGAGAATTTATATTTATATAGGATCGTTTTTGATTCCTATTTTTTATTTTCTCTAAAACAAGACACTCAATGTCTAGTTGCTTTGCAGAAAACAGTACCATTCTCTAATAATTATAAGCTTTTTAGCATTCTTTCTTATAGGTCATGGACTATTCTAGCACTTACTTGCTAGCTTTGAGGTTGGAAAATGAGGGAACAGCATTCACTAGTTCAATTATGAATTATTCCAAAGGTCAGAGCACAAGAGCACAAACTACACTAGTGCCTTTCAGAGAATGGAAAGTGATGAACATCTATTTGATGAAATAAATATTGTAATGAGGAGAGTAAAAATAGCCAAACAACTATAGCAAACATTTTGGAACAAATAAGAGAATGATAAGGCAATGTTAAATGTCTTCTATGATTTCCTGATCTTGTATATTTTAAAATATATATGTAACTAATGAACCATTGAACACTACATCAAAAACTAATGATGTACTATATGATGGTTAACTGAACATAATAAAAAATAAAATAAAATATTATAACACAAAAATGATCAGAGAATGGACTCTACATAGATAATAGTTCATTTCTTTACACTGAAATTAAGTACACCTAGTGCAGTCCATACAGAAGCAAAATTATTTCCATACATTCCAACTCCACCCTCTTCCTTTTCTAAAATGAAGTTCAAGATATAAGTTGCACTTTGGATTTTGCCTCATGATCCTTTCCTAGTGATCATCTGACAAGTGTTTCTCTAGGCAGCTGCTTCACTGGCTGCACAACCCAAAGCTGGGAACTACAGCAGCCACAGACAGGCTAACAGAATGCATGGTTCACACTTTTATGTCTAGTTACAAAGTCCTGGTTTTGGAATGTCCTAAGGGTTCTTTGTAAGACTAATGATGATCCAGAGATCCTTTGATTCTTTATTTATTATCTTCTGAATCTGTTTTTATCTGGATACCTAAAGGTCTTGATAAGCTCTCCAAAAGATTAATTGTTCGTATTATCTGTTTTTTTTAAAGATTTTATTTATTTAATTGACAGAGAGAGCACAAGCAGGGGGAGAGGCAGAGGGAGAGGGAGAAGCAGGCTCCCTGCAGAGCAGGGGAAGCCCGATATGGGACTCGATTCCAGGACTCTGAGCCAAAAGCAGTGGCTTAACCAACTTAGCCATCCAGGTCCCGCCCTGGATGATTAACCGTTTTGATTATCTTTTTTGTTGAAATGTCTATTTAAATCTTTGGCCCATTTTAAAATTGAGTTATCTTTTTACTGTTGAGCTGTAAGAATCCTTCGTATATTTTGGATACTGGTCCCATATCATATATATGATTTACAATTATTTTCTCCCATTCATTAAGTTGACCTGGATATTAAGAGACCATGAATGTTTTGACAAGTATAGTATTATGGTTATCAGTGTGTCCCAAAGACCTGAGAAAGCCTACAAATAAGATTGCATGTAGGATTTCTACATTCACATATGATTGTGGAAGGCAGTAGGGAATGGTATGAGAAGAAACCTCCAATAAAAATAATATTAATTTTCACATCAGCCCATACAGATAAGTATTCCAAGCTCAAATTAATTAAATTTAAAGAAAATCAAGTCATGAGACATTTCTGGGATACCTGAGTACTTCATAGAATAAGATTTACCCCTGGAATACTATTTTTGATATAAGTAACAACTATCCTGAATTACTGTGAAATAAAACAGCTCCTTCAGAGGATGACTTTGAAGTGCAACCTTCATTTGGATATAACTTTTCATCGGTGCATGATAAATCTGTTAACAATCTGGTGTTCATGTGGGGACAGGATTACAAGTAGTTTAGAGTGTGGTGCAATTTGAGAGATGTTGGTGAATAAGGGTCATGATGCCTCTAGGTCTGGCTTTCCTCCTACCTGGAGCCATATGAACTTTTTCTGGGACACAGAACATGCAAATCATGATTCTTTCTTCCTTGTTTTTATCGCTCAAGTCATAAGTTAACTTCAGATACAGTTTTATAGTAAACTGTTCAAGTATTACAATGATATGAATAAATCTCATAGTTGAATAGAAAAATTATTATTGTTATGCCCCTTAATCTTAGCCTTGTAAATCAATGTAATCTGCCCATACCTCATGCCATGGTGCATAAAGGACAATAGCAGGTAATAGCTTGACACTAAGGTATTTCTTCCTAGTATCTCTGACTTGCTTGCTCATCCTGTTGTGTTCTCTTCTCTTCTCACTGGATCTTTAGTACTTTAGCTTTTTAATTTTGTCCCATGTATCAGTTTTTGGCCCTCCTCTTTGATTTTTATGATATTTGACTGTGTGAGCTGAATCCTCTGCTGTTGGACTCTTTTCTTTTCTCAATTCACTTGATTCAAAATTTCACATTTTTCCTAGCTTTTAATGCTTTCATCAAGATAAAAGATACTTACTTGCTCTACCAGTTTTGGTACCTAAGGCCCCACACCATCTTCTGGGGTATGGAATAATAAATTTCTGTTGTTTAAGCTCCCCATTTTGTGGAGGTTTGTCATGGCAGCCCCAGCAAACTAATATATGTTCTTAAACGTGAAATCTGTATTTCTACTTAAAAGACCACTGTTCTTTTTCAAAATTATATTTTGAACATTATTGGCTGTGTCTTATGTGACATAGATTTTCATGCATTTTTTCAACTATCCAATTTTGGATGATGAATACTTTACTACTTTTCTGTCTTTTAAAAGAGCAACCAGAGTGACATATACGGAACATGGAATTGCCCTCACAGTTCATAAGCTCCACCCCCACCACACACAAAGTATTTACCAAGCAAATTAAATACAGGGAAATATCACCTCGAACTAATTGTATTCTCATTTCCCTTTATTAGTGGTTTGATCTTGACTTTATCCTGCTTTGGATTCCTTAAAAGGGAGAAAATTTGGTAAGGTTGCCAGTTACACTTGGCCTTTTGCAAGTTGAGTCTTTCTTATAACTTCCTTCCTCTCTTCCTCCCCATTCCCTCCAATTAATTCAGCTATAGCTTATTAACTACCATTTCTGCAATCTTAGTACATTTTCCAGTATATTTTCAACTACTCCTAAGGAACCCTGTTAACCAGGCACCATGCTAGGAACTGGATATATAACAGCCAACAAGACAGAAACAGTCCTTGTAAAGAACCCTTTGGCATTGTGTGGAGTTTGGCAAAAGTTAAAGTGTAACACTTTGTGTCCTGAATTTTTGTACTATCTTCTCTTTTCTGTAAAACTGCCATGGCTACTTTAATTATGCCCTGACCCAGACATGATTACATATCTCCTATACGCACACCAAGGGGATCCTGACGTTCTGGTTATACAAAAATGTGGAATCAAGGTTTCTTCCAGGTGAATATCTCTAATATCCTGGCAACCCAAGGCACTTCTTTTCTTTTTAAATTGAATTTATATGTTTCTTCCAAGTAATAAATGCACATAGTTTAAGAAATCACATAAAGCTAAAAGTTTCTTATTGAAAAGCTGCTTCCTTTCTCTTACCCTACTCACTCTACCCCATGCTCCAGAAGCAACAATTTTCAACTACAAATAGGACTGCATGTAGGAGTTCTAAGTTCACATATGATTGTGGAAGGTAGTAGGGAATGGTATGAGAAGAAACCTCCAATAATAACTAATAATAATTTTCACATCCACCCATACAGGTAGGTTTTCCAAGTTCAAATTAATTAAATTTAGAGAAAATCAAGTCATGAGACATTTCTAGGATACCTGAGTACTTCATAGAATAAGATTTACCCCTGGAATACTTCTTTCTCCTGCTACTTCCTCTATATTTATATTCCTAACTGACATATCAATTTTATGTAGGTTTATTGACTTCCTGTTCAGCTTCCTAATATAGTTTACCACACACTTTAGTAAACAGGCATGTTAACATTGTTGTGATTATGTAAATAATAATCATTGCTATTCTAAGTTCCTTTCTCAGACAACTTTTGGCTTTTCCTATAGTTGATAATTGCTTATTTGAAAGATCCCTCTGTTTAGTGTGTAGACTTTGAATAATCCCCTTGTTTTCAGCCTGGTGTCCCTCCAAGGCCTTGTCTTCCCTAATGTCTAGTGGCCCTACCCCTGAACCCTCAAAGGTTCTGAAGAGTGACCTGACTCACTTTCTTTGAGCCTTCACCCTTGCAGATACTTAGTTTGTCATATCCTCTGCCCTATTCAGTCAGTAACCAGGCTTATACTTACCTAGTAGCATCAATACTGCTTGTACATTATAATTTTTTAAAAGATTTATTTATTCATTTTAGAGAGAGAGAGAGTGAGTGTGGAGAGAGGCAGGGGGAGAAGATATCCAAGTAGACCCCCGCTGAATGTGGAGTCCAGCACACTGGCTTGATCTCACAACCCGTGAGATCAGGGGTCTGAAAACTTAATGAGTCTGACACTTAATAGACTGAGCCACACAGGCGCCCACTACATTATAATTTTTAAAAGACTTGGGAAAGAAAAGAAACTTAAAATGCATATTTAGAAGCCCAAAATTTGTCTCTTAATAAATTATATATTTCTCTCTTGTGGACTCCTGTTAGTCTTACAGGCATCTTTCCCCAAGCTACCCCCAAGGTAGGCTCATTCATTCTCATCTCAAGCATCTGATATAATAGTCCACTATTTTCTTTTTTCACCTTCTCTGTAATTCTCCTTCTCTCCTAATCTCCTTCATTTTACCAGTGGCCCTCTGATTGAGGGGAAAATGTCTAATGGTATAATGTGCTCAATGGGTAAATATTCTTACATATATGAATTGCATTTACTTCAACGAAAAATTAGAGTCAATCATCTACATGGTAATAACTTTCCTCACCTCAATACATCTATGACAAATGAAATATTTTCTGAATTGATAAAGCAGAAGAAATTATAACAGGGAAAGAAAGGGCTTTCAAAGTTCAGAATGTTGAGGGATTAATTTATCATCTCATTTCATTCTCACCTAATGGCATGAATTACACATCAATATATTTGAATAATTAAATGAGATGCCTACTTTAGTCCAGGTGCTATAAGACTAGATGGAGCCTAAACTGGGAATCTTCAGCAAAATTTAGACTTATTGGTAGAAATGGCAGATTTCTGTAGTTGATACTCCTAAACTGCTTCTTTTGTAATTTCACCGATTGCTTGGCATGTATATACCATACCAGTGTTCTGTTAAGTATATTAGCTAACATATAGGAAACTAATCTTGTGATAAAATAGTGTTGGTTAATAATTCCATTATTAATGGAAAAAGAAATGCCATCAAGACCACCAGAATTAATGCTCTGGATATTTTGATACATGCTGGCTTTATGAGGACAAGGATGATACCGTTCTTATTTCTAACATAGGCCTTAAGAGATAGTATTCCAAAGATTCCTCAAAGTATTCCACCATTGTTATTGCCTGATCCAACCCAGGCAGGAGGCAGTCTCTAATAGTTGCCTTCTGGACCACTCTGATTTCACCTTTTTTTTTTTTTTTTTAAAGATTTTATTTATTTGACAGAGAGAGAGATCACAAGTAGGCAAAGAGGCAGGCAGAGTGAGAGGGGGAAGCAGGCTCCCCGCTGAGCAGAGAGCCCAATGCGGGGCTAGATCCCAGGACCCTAAGATCATGACCTGAGCCGAAGGCAGAGGCTTAACCCACTGAGCCACCCAGGCGCCCCTGATTCCACTTTCTAAAAGAGCAAGATTTCATCATTTAGAAGTTGCCCTGCCTCATATATATGTAGAGAATGAAAAGATCCATGACATTTCCACAAGGAATTTCTGTTGTAAATCTCTTTTCTGAGAGAAAAAGCACGTTCTTATGTTAGGATGCAATGTTGAGCAAGGCAGACATACAAGCTTATATATCTAGTTTATCACAGTATCCCAAATGTCTAGCACAGAATGGACACTCAACAAATATCTGATAACTGGCAACATGTCTTTGCCATCACAGAATTTACAGTCCAGTTTGGAAAAGAAAGCATATAACAAGAAATTATAATGAAATATTATTAGTACAGAGGAAAATGGGTGCTTTATGGGTGGCACTTAACCCAGATTTGGGAGTCAGTGTGGAGCTCTTAAGAAAGTGATGTCAGAGTGAGAACTGAGAAGTGGGACGCAGCCAGACAGTGGTGGCTGTGTGGGTAATAGAGAGAATACGGGGGAAGGGGAACACTGAAGCAGGGACTGTTCCAGCACGAGGGAATATCATGAGCCAAGGCTTGGAAAAGAGCCAGAATTTGGAAAGAAATTGACTATGACTGGACAGTAGAATGAGTGGAGTGACTAAAAATAAAGAAGAGGCGGCGATAAGGAAGAGGCATAAAATTTGCATTTAAGAGTTTGAGTTTTATTCTAAATGCCATGGGCAACTATTGAAGGGTTCTAAGCCAGGGGGTGACAGAACTTAGCATGTCAGCTGGCATGCTGTTCTCACAGAATTTTGGATTCTTGAATTCATTGGAAAGGCTGAGGGGCAAATATCATTCCCTTCACTTGGTCATATTCCAAGGTATATTTTAGAATATTGGCAAACTGAAATCATAATTCCTACCAAAACTAAAATAACTCCTTGGATCTGATCCTGGCTATTTTTAATTACTTTCCAGATTCCGTGTAAAATTGACAACTGGTATTTATTAAGGTGGAATCCATTTCTTAAGACTCCTGCAAGTCAGGGCGTATCGAAGAAGTTGCTCAAGCCCAAAATGTCATTTCTTTCCAGTTGTCCCCAACAACTTGTGGATAACATTTCCTAATCTTGTGGGGTTTGAAATTTGTTATAAAAATCCATGCTGGATTTAATATACAAATTAGGATATATAATTTCAATAAGGCAATATCCCAAATTGATACTTATTCTTTTTCAGGATCACCAGAGGAATTTTGTGGCAGGATATTCTGTTCAACCCATCAAGTTGATTAAGTAGGCCACTGAACTCTTCTCTGGTAAAACTGAACCTGGTGATTATATCATGAGAGTGTACTGTAGTGTTTTTCCATTCTTGCCCATCACCCATGTGTTCATTAGTGCTGGCACAGCATTACTTATCATTCTCCTAACAGTGAAAACCCACCATGCAGCAGTGCCAGGTTGGCTCCTATGGTGTTTCCTTCTTAAGCACTCTGTGTAATGGCTCTGACTTTCTTTGGCTCTCTGTTTCCTCTCTATTATTCCTGGACCCTGGTAATAGAATCCAGTGATGGGAGAAGCACAGAAAAAGCTTGGTAATCAGATGGACTTGAATTTAAATCTTGATTTTATTATCTACTCAGCATATTACCAGGGGCATAGTATCTATTTTCTTGACTTCGTTTTCTTGTAAAACAATACCCAATCTACAAGATTGTAAGATGAAATGAGATGATATGAATCAAGTACCTAGACCAATGGCTTGTACACTTAATGCTAATAAATGGCAAATGCTGCTACATTCAGGAGGAAAATGTAAACCTTTGGCATTTGCTATTATGAAAACCAAATCTGGACTTTAAAATTAGCCAGCACTTCAGCTTGGAAGAACATATACAAATCACATGCAGATGTAGCCTTTACCCTGGGGAAAATCCCAAAAGACACTGCTTCTTGTCATCAACAAAATGTCACAGGGATTGAGGAAGGAATGGTCAGTGTAAGATTTGAGATATTGTTTCATATTATTGATACTTAGTTTCCTCATCTGTAAAATTAGTATTTCAGATTAAATGACTTCCAAGTAGTTTCAATTCCATATTTCTAAAGTGCCAGGGGTATGTTTTAACCACATAATTTTACTAAGAGCTAAGGCCATTAAACATCTACGTACAGCTAAGAACACAGTTGTACAGTGTTATGTGTGTGTGCAGGGGGTGGTATCCACAGAGCATATAAAAAGATCCATAAAATTCAAGAATATTTATTTTTGGTTCTTTATGTTGTCTAAAAATTTCAAAATATCCAATCACCACAGGGATTTTAATAAATGCTTACTCCTAACTCCACCGATGTTTATGATGGCTTGACTCTGCCTTTTTCTTCAATTGTCTTGCATAAATCTGCCATTTTTTATGTGTGTAAGTCATCTAAGTGGTTGGTATAATTCATGCATGTGTGTGTGTGTGCGCATATGTGTGCTAGAGACTGACCTTTTGATTTCAAGGGTTAGCCTTGATTTTAGGGAGATGATGAAAATCTCTGCTTATTCCAAATTTATCTCTCACTAATTCAACATGGATTTTTAACAAATGTCTTATAGGGAATGTCTCTTAGAAATATTACCAAATCCCATTACTTCAACCCCCACCTATGTATAAGTAACTCCTCAAACAGTATTTCTAGCCCTCCAGAGTAAACTTTCCAAAGATTGATTTTTTTCTTCATTTATTCTGAGTATAATTTGCTTCCTCTTTGTTATGAGTGATTTATGCCATTGGAAATGGCATCTTCTCTTCTATAGTCACTTTTTGTTTTAGCAGACAGCTAGAAGAAAACCATGGGAGTATGTGAAGTAATGGGAGGTCACTTTTATTTGCATGAAATAACAATATCAGGCTAGATATTGTTAGAAAATGAAACAGCAATAAAATAAGAATAAGCACATAGGAATGTATTTATAATTAGAAATGTTGAAAAGTACCTGGATTATTGCTGGCTGATAATTTTGTCTAACATTTAATAGTTAAAAAACACACTTATACCAGACTCTTGGTTATGCTATATGTGTTTTTGAGACAGAAACATATTTACAAACAAATCTGACTATTCTAATCAAATTGCCTGCAAGAAATTGATTTAAAAAAACCCCACAAGTCAGTTAAATAATTAACTTTACTGTCTTTTTACTAACTTGATACTTCTTTTTCCTAAAGAATAAATGAAACAATTAAACTGGTTTATGTAAAGAAAAAAAACCCTAAATTTATTCATGTATGTAGCCCCCGGTTTTTGAAGCTAAACTCTAATTTTTCTCAAAGTTCACTGTCAACATTCCTGCCAGGTTTACATATATTCTCTTAGAAAACTCTTACCTTAGTGGATCTCTGCTTCTGTTACTAGCAGTTTCAATGGTCAGGGGGTCAGTTTATCAGGGGAATACTGGGAAAGTGGCAGGGGAGAAAAAACCCAAGTTTAGAGTTGGACCTATAAGGAAAGGAATGGATATTATAAGCTGAAAAGAGAAGCACGAGAAAGTCTGGATGAGGGTCAGGGTAGAGGAGAATTTGGAAGCAGGTGGTGGGGCTGTGTTATATAGATAAGGATGCTATAGGTATTTAAGACTGAAAGCTTGGATTAGCAGAGACAGAATAATGGGGTTTGACACAACTAATGATCAGAAACAGGAGATTGTAGCTGAGTAAGAGGAACAAGAGAATAGGTGAAAACCAGAGGTCAAGACCAGGTCACAGTTAGAAAAATTACCCGGAGAACAACAGCAGACACATACCCAAGAGATAAGAAAGCTTTGAAACAAAGGGATAATCTATTCAGCAGGAAATCTCTTTTCTTGCTGAAGCAGGAAACAGATAATATAATTTACAGAGTAAGAGCATCCCAAGGCCTTGAGGGCTAACACCAATGCCATCCTCAACAAGTCATCATCCTAACAGATCCCAAGAGTGGGAGGGGAGTAGGTGGGGAAGAAGGTCCCTTTGAGATGCTCAAATTAAATCAGTCATTTTTAAAGCACATATTGACTTTGTAATTATATTTTCCAAAGAAAAATTGGTCATTGGTGGCTTGGCATTATGATATAGATTCTGACAACAGTAATATTAAGACTATCTCAGAACATTCAGGCCAAACAGTTGCTATAGTTACTCTGAATTGGAAAAGAGAGAGAGAGAGAGAGAAAAGAATGATTTTTACATAGCATAAAGAATTATAAATATAAGCTTCAGTTTCCCAAAAAAGTGATTAATGTGATTCCTGCTCAAAAAACAACTTAAAAATGTAACACATCTTATACCAAGACTGAAATTTTGGGCAGGCCATTGTGGCCATAAAAAATAGATTTTAGTAGTCTAGTAATACTTTTTTTTTTTAAGATTTTATTTATTTATTTGAGAGAGAGAGAGAACACGAGTGGGGAGGAGGGGCAGAGCGAGGGGGAGAAGCAGATTCCCTGCTGAGCAGGAAGCCTGATGCTGGACTCGATCCCAGGACCCTGGGACCATGACCTGAGCTGAAAGCAGACATTTAACTGACTGAGCTGCCCAGGTGCCCCAGTCTAGTAATAACTTATATTTTATTTTATAGAGATTATCTATCTCTGAGAACTCAACAGTAAAATAAAAAAACAAAACAAAACCTGGAGATTTACAATTAAACATACATGGAAGAGTGATTATAATAAAGTCACTTCTGATCCCAAAAAATGTGGATTTGTCTGAGACAAATTAATACATTGTAACTCTGCTAGAGGAGCAAAGTAAATCATGAGGCCCATTTTGAAAGGGACAATCTATTCCAAGAAGTAAAGCAAGATGGTTTTCTGGGGGGTTTGATTTGCAGTCAATAATGTACTGAGATTCTCACAAATGTAACTGCATGTAAGCAGGCTGTTGTACTTCAGGGGAGTTTTACTAGCCAACTATGAGGCTGTAGAGGAGCAAGAAAATTTAGAAAGATGAGAGCTATCAGAAATGAGATACAGGATTTTCCTTTTCGTGTGTGTGTGTGTGTGTGTGATCTTAATTATTTGAAGATAACTTTAAAAATCCTATTTCTAAAAATTTCCAAATTAAGTCAATAAATGTATTTAAAATCTAATCTGGTAATTTGAACAAGTAACATATATTTCCCCTCTAAAACATGTATTTACTAAAAATGTGTTCTTACGTAGATTGTTTTTTTCCTAGAATCTTAAGAAATAATCTGAAGATGGTTTTCAAAGTACAGTATTTCTTTGGATCTTCGAAGGCAATAGTCTGATGAATTTAGCAAAATTTCTGGCTTTAACAAGGAGAAGGCTTGCTGGTAGTTGCACAAATTGCTGGAAACACCTTGAATTTTATCCTTTTTCCAAGCACAAGCAACAAGACTTGTGCTTGTCCCTTTTTTAGTGGGGAGGGGCAACCAAGATGCTTCACATTCACCATGACAACCTACACAGACAGCATATGAGCAGAGGAATTCCTAAGCAATTTCTAACGCAGTGCTTCTCAAGGTGAGATTTAGGGCCAAGTGTTTTGGAGTCACCCTAGATGCTATTTAAGAATGTGGATCCCTGGGCCTCATTCTCAGATAATGAAATAGTGTCCCTAGTGGAGGATCATGGAAATCAAAATGCCCACCCAGCCCCCCCAGGTGATTCTAATGCACTCTAAATTGGAAAGCTCCTGTTAGTGGCTCTTTTGCTCACTGTTTTGACAAATACTTTGTTTACCTTGATTATCATGGATCTGGGGGAAAGAAGCAAATTTTTCCTGTTAAGTCCTTAAGGAAAGCTGAACTGGAGCAACTGCAGCCAACCAGTGAAGACATCATTCTAGTATAATCTGAGATGCTCTCTTTAGTGGAGTTATGCAATTCAAGTTGAAGATTATGTTGCTCTTTTACTGTTTTGAGACTTTATAGTTTTCCTTTTTATAGTTTTTCCCCATCTGGCTGTGAAACAAAGACTTAATGGTTCTTTCTGTCTTTATTTTTGTATTTCTGTGTTTTCTTTTCCTTTTTATTCAGTACATCTTTGTAATTTCACATTTTACTAGTTCAATTGAATAAATATATGTTGCCCATTTGGTTGCTGCTTATGTTTTAGTACCCTTTTCTCTTCTTGCTTTCCATGCTACTTTTGCTACTTTTCTTTTTTAATGTAAGCTGTAAGTAAGAGTACTGATCAGTAACCTTTCTCTCAATGTAATATCTTTTAAAAAATCTTCCTTCAGGGTAATTGTGTCTTTTTTTCTTTATATCTGGTTTTCTGGCTACTAATTAGGAAAGGACCCTGGCCTTTGTTTCTGCTTCCTTTCACATTGGGGATAAGATAATGAGGAGGGACATCACTCAGATGGGTTCTGGCTCTGCAATTGTTGGATTTTTGCACACTCCCTTCTCACACAAAACCTCAGAAAAGCAGAACTCCATGATTTTTGTGGTTTTCTCCAAGAGGAGAAAAAAATCTATCTCCCGCTCTTCTCTTCCTTCCTCTCTTTTTTATTTTTTCAAAGTTGCTATGCTCAAAAAGAAAATAATTAATTTTATTTTGTTTCTCCAGAATTTTCAAAGGAGATCAGAGAGAAGTAGTAGAAGTTAGAAAGGAATCCTGGGCCACTTGTTTTCTAAACCTGTTAACACAAACCCCATAAAAGAAGTAAATAATTTGACAATCTGAACGCTACTTTTTATGATGAAAGACATTTCCTTAGGGAAATATAGTAATAAATTCTGAACATAATACTTGGATTTACCTTTAGTAGATATAGACAACTACTTCACCAATGATAAAAGGGAATAAACACAGAATAATTACAATTAACAAAAAATTCTCAAATTTTTATCATAGTCAATAGTTTCAAGTTTATCCTTACTGTTTTTCTTGTAAGTATAGTTCATAAGTAGATCTGATTTTCATCTTTTTTTTTTCCCCTGTTCATCTCATTCTCTCCAAAAGTTCCCTGAATATGGGTGCTTAAGTCTATATGGTGATAATATTATTTTCAATAAGAGCTACCTTGAAGAGTTATGTGGACTGTTGACAAAATCTATTTTCTAGGAAACAGATTCAGGTTTACTTCCCCATGACTGAATGAAAGGTGAACATTTCTTAAAGGACTGGAAAGTTCGGTAATTCTGGGTTAGATGAGTCAATCTCTTTGGTTTTCTTTTCCTTTTAATTAAGCACCCTTTCAAAAGTGATAGTTTCATTATTACAAGTTCAACTGAGAAATCAATGTATTTAATTTTAATTTTTTGCCTACTTTTCTGCTTTTGCTTTATACCCCCTCTCTTACACACACACACACACACACACACACACACACACCCCATTCAGGAATTTGAATTGCTTTAGGATTCAGATATTCATTTCTCTCATCCAATTCTATCATTTTTTGGATACCTCCAACTAGCAATAAGCAAGCCAAATATTTTAAAAATGCAACTAGTAAAGTAAGACAAAAAGACCTTTTACTTATTTTTTTCCCCACTTTGGACTTCCTAACAAATACAGCAGACAGCAGGAATAGTTTAGGAAATACATGCTGAACGTCATAATAATTATATCACATTATTTCTGTTCTCTTTGCATTTGACAGACATTGCCATACACTGGGTTTCTCTGAGTTTTCACCCTTTCCACAGGAAGTTTTTCTAGTTTATTTATTTTTTTTATCTTAATTCTACCTGACCTGACCTCAACCCATCATTTTTTTTTTTTTTTAAAGAGGAGAGAAGGGAGAAGAAGAGAGAGAGCATGAGCGGGGTGTGAGGGGTAGAAGTAGAAGCAGCCTCCCTGCTGAGCAGGGAGCCCGACGCAGGGCTTGATCCTCTGGGATCATGACCTGAGCCCAAGGCAGACACTTAACTGATTGAGCCACTCAGGGGCCCCAACCCATCTTAATGGAAACATTCTTTTAGAGAAGAAAAAGAGGTAGCTTAGCTGGAGACTGGTAGAAGTCTCACTGAAATATCACTCATTAAATCTTTACGGTTAAGAAGAGGCAGGAGTAGCCAACAAGAGAAACGAAATCTTGCCATTTGCAACGACGTGGATGGAACTAGAGGGTATTATGCTAAGCAAAATAAGTCAATCAGAGAAAGACAATTATCATATGATCTCTCTGATATGAAGAATTTGAGAGGCAGGGCGGGGGGGTCCTGGGGGGTGGGGAGAATATGAAACAAGATGGGATCAGGAGGGAGACAAACCATGAGAGACTTTTAAACTCACAAAACAAACTGAGGGTTGCTGGGGGTAGGGAGGTAGGGATAGGGTGGCTGGGTTATGGCATTGGGGAGGGTATATGCTATAGTAAGTGCTGTGAAATGTGTAAGCCTGATGATTCACAGACATGTACCCCTGGGGCAAATAATACATTATATGTTAATAAAAAAAAAAGAAGAGGCAGGAGTGGTCTTAGCCCACAACAGAACCTCCATATACTGTCATTTCATTTTTTTCAAATAAATTACCATTGCCATTGTATGTAATAGTTAAGACTGAGTTAGGCAACATATGCATAGCATATTTCAGAAATATTGCGACAGTAGTTAAGCTGCATCAAGTTAACTCATAAAAATGTATTCTATTTTTTTTCAGTGATTTTTAAAAGAAATTTTAATACTTAGAGTCTTCAACAGTAGGATATTTCTAGAGGCTTTTAAAAATTCGTAATGCACAATGCTTGAATAGTGGACATTAGGTATTAAAGGATACCTGTAATGCTGAATAAATGCTAGCCGGAATGTTTTATATCAAATACAGAAGTCACACAATGAAATAGCTGTTTTACACTTTAACAAACCCAAAGATTATACTTGGTGAGCATTTTTAAAAGCATTGCTTCTGGCTGAACACAACTTTTTCTTGTTTTAACAATTATTTCCGAAGTCTGGCTTACTTATAATAAGTCCAGTCTTAACGTGTTTAGTTGCTACCTCATTAAGGAAGCATTTGGAACTATATCAGTGCTGATAAATTTCAAATAATGTAATTTAAGGAGAAACTAAAAATTAAAGAATAAAATTATTGTACCTAAAACAGATATAGGCTCTGTTTGCATTCACAGTCAAGTTAGAAGCAGCAGGAAATGCTACACATTTATCTACTTGCCTGGGTTTCATCGTGTGGTAAATGCAAGGCGAGTAATAGCTGTCACAGATAAACAGGATTAGAACTAAAACAGCATCAGATATCAAAGCACATACACATAGTCACTAGGTGAGTGAATAAAACTATAAATTAATATGTTAGGTTGAAGCACATGAAATTGCCATTTTTACTGGTCAGAAGCAATAGAGTATCGGCAGTTTCATGTAATTCAACTTTAGATCTTTCAGAACGAAAAAAGGCATTGAAAATAATTCAATCCAAGGTTCTTAGTCTGAAGTTAATATGGATTGACTTCAAGGAGACCAGGAACCCTCATCTATTTATATATTTAATTGATAGTTTGGGAGAGCCTATGATGTGCCAAGTACTGTTACAGTAACTGGGGATATAGACATGAAAAAGACTAGTCCCTTGCCCTCATGGATATTACATTTCAGTGGGAAAGTCTGACACTTAAACATAATACGATGTCACTATGAACTGAACGCAGAGCTTTCTGTCTTATGTTCATAAGTACATTTTTTCTGGAGGGAGAGCTCACTGAATGCATGAAAGTGGTTTATGATCATCAGAAATTAAGAACCAGAACCTATTACACCCTGCTCTTTGGATCGATGAAGAAGCCAAAGCAGACACTGAGTGATTTGCTATTAAGTTTATTCATTAGTGGCTGACTTAAGATCAGCACCCAGGCATCCTGGTGTCACTCAGTCACACTACTTCACACTGTAGGGGAGATGATCTACGATTTTTCATTTATTTTTTTAAAATTTATTTAAAATTTATTTGTTTTAAAAAATTTATTTTCTGTATTTATTCTCTTTTTCATAGTACTTATATACCATTTTTAGAAAAGATTTTATTTATTTATTTATTTATTTGAGAGAGAGAGAGAGAGAGAGAAAGAACAGGAGAGGGGAGAAGTCAGAAGGAGAACCAGACTTCCTGCTGAGCAGGGAGCCAGATACGGGGTGGGACTTGATTCCGGGATTCCAGGTAATGACCTGAGCCGAAGGCAGTTGCTTAACCGAGCCACCCAGGCACCCACCTACAAACCATTTTGACTCAACAAATTCATTTCAAGAGTTGAGTGTCTGGTCAGACAGCACTCAATCCTAATTTCAGCATTAGAGTATATTAGCTTTGTGGTTTCAAAAGTTGCTTAAACCCTCAGAGCCCCAGCTGCCACATCTATAGAATGATGAGAACAAGTCATAACTGACAGATTATTGTGAGGATTAAATGAGATCATTTATACACACACATACTGCCTCTGTCTCCCATTACTTGGTATAATGCTTTCCAGCTGATAAGCCCATCAGCTATTATTATTATTATTATTCTGTTTAAGATTTTATAAAGCATGGCCTTTGGTGCCAGTTCCTTGGGCTCTAAAAAATCGTTCCCTCTCTCTTCGCCAGACTATTATTTAAATGGCAGCTATTGCGCTTTCACTTAACTCAGGGGAGATGAAAAATGCAGAAGTGACTAACTACTACAGAGTCTAGAGCATGTACTCTGGAGCTTGGCTGCCTGAGTTCAAATCCTGGCTCTACCACTTACTATGTATGTGCTCTTGGGCCAGATACACAATTTTCTGTGTCTCAGTTTCCTCCTACACAGAATGGTGTCAATCAAGTAGCTATTTCATAGATCTCTTATGAGGATTAAATGGCTTAACGTTGTTACCACAATGCTGAGGTGATTATTAAGCTTGTTTTAAAAAATTAGCTAAGACATTTTAAGAGGGTTGAAAGAGAGCTTGCATTGCTATGTGTGGCAGAGCGATTAACTGAATTCAGAGTCAGTGCTTCTTCACTGTCATTTAAAAAGAAAAAAAAAAAAAGGTAGAGCACGGCCTTCTGCAAATCTTTGTCCTCCTGGAGACAAATAAGAGAAACTGCCCAAACTGCCCCCTCTTCATTGGCATTCGGCCAACCCTCTCTGGACCCAACAAACACCCTGAGTGCTTAAATATGTACATCCAGTGATCTCTATTGCCATCCTATTTGAGACTGTTTCAAATGCCAGGTTTCTACAAGGTTATAAATTCCCTGAGAGCAACCTATGTGTCTTTGTTAGTACTAACAGCATATTATACAATATCAGGCACACAGCGGATTTTCAAAAAATTACGTATCTATTTCACATGATTTTCTTATACTTTCTTCTTTGTGCTTTTAGATGTCTGAATTTTGTATAATAAGCATGTGGTAGTTTTAAGCTATTTCCCTGTAAAAAACAACATGTAGATTGATTTGTCGGTGACTTGTTATATCTGTCCCTTTGAAATCCATCCTTTGTCTTGGGCAAGGTAGGATATGTGGCTGACCCAGCCAAAAGGGCTTGTGGTTGATCCTCTCTGGTGGCAACAGGGCTCAGCCTCCTCCTTCCTGCAGGGATAAAGGAGTGGCTTGGAAGAGCAGTCAGATCAGGAAGGCCCTGGAGGCCAGCTCTTTTTCCCACAGTCTTTTCCTCAGTCTCTGACCCAAAGTGAAGCTGGCTCTGGTCTCTGGAATCCTCTTGGCTTTCTATACCTACTGTTCCAGAACTGTTTTCCAAACAAAGAACAGGACATGTAAAGTCTGTGACCTAAGCTTCATTGATATGGAAGAGACAAGTGAAAGGGAAAACAGGCCTTCCGTGGCATTTGTTAACAAATTATTTTTTAGAGAAAGCTAGTTCTTGTTTGAGAAGACAGTAAGAAAGGGGGCCAAAGTCCTTGTGATATTTTTCTTATTCCCTTCCTCCTGGAAACTATTCCCTTCCTTCTGGAAACTATCTCTACCTGCAGGAAGTGACATGGTTGATGGTGAAAAGACCTCCCAGGATTTCAGAATATATACTTAGACACCAATTTAGAATGCAAGTTATCTATATTGTTGAAGAAAATGGTATATGTATTTTCTACTACACTGGTCATTTTGTTTTCAACGAAGAGATACTTTTAGATTTCCTTAGATCTGTTCACCCCACATGTTTCCACTGAAGTGTCCCTAAATGGGAGAGGAGTTAAAAATGAGTATCTTCAGTTTGTCAGGGAGCTGGCTCTGGGAGTATATCCTCGAGCAGCATATAGGAAATTTGAGAATTATTTTGTGTTCTGTTATTTTAGAAAATCATATAAATTTTTATTTCAATCTTCAAACAGATGTTCCAGGAAAATGCATCAGGCTTATTATTTGACTTGGATCACCCTTTATCTCTTAACATGTATCTGTGTGCATTTCTGTTTATTACTGTTTAAGAAACATGGTCTTGCATAGTGGATAGTTTTTTGTTTGTTTGCTTTCTAGGATAAATAGGGACAAAAAAAAAAAAGCCCACAGAGAACCTATCTGTGGAGTTGTTCTAGACTCTAGGGTCTCTAGGTTGCAGGGTCCTAAGTTATCTGACAATGACTTTTTTTTAAAGAATAAACTGCTTTTAGTCACTCTGCTCAGGAGGGGCTATGTGCATTGTAAATATTTACGGTGTTTTTATGTACTGGGTGTCTAACTACTAGTATTTAACATATAATATTTGGATCATTTTGTGAACTATCTGACAAATAATTAGAACTTACAAAACATTCCATATGAATTATCAGAATATGAACTGATACGTGAAAGAAAGAAACAAAGTGGTGAGTTTAGTAATTAAAAGAGACTGACATCCCCATAAGAACAGACTCTAAGACCAGGAAAAGAAAAACCAGAAAGAACCTTGTTACTTTATCACATTAAGGAGGATTAAGAAGGCCTAGGAAGAACTATAGGCACATCATGGAGAAAATCCCCACCAATTTTAGGGGGCCAAGTTACATGTACCTATGTTTGATTTTTAGGAATATATTAAAAATAAAATTTTTAGACATATATTAAAAATATAATTTATAGTAGAAAAGTCATGGAATTATTTAGCTAGAATGGACTTCAAGCAACATGATGCTTTTGTTTGTTTGTTTTTTAGCAACCATGATACTTTATCATCATATACATCATCTCCATATCATAGTTGGACAACTGAGGTAAAGGAGTTGCCCAAGTTCATGTGACCGACAAGTGGTAAAACAGAGATCTTCACACAGGTTTCCTGCAT
The DNA here is from genome assembly GCA_028534135.1 of Potos flavus. Classification (NCBI taxonomy): domain Eukaryota; kingdom Metazoa; phylum Chordata; class Mammalia; order Carnivora; family Procyonidae; genus Potos; species Potos flavus. The sequence continues at coordinate 100,219,604 of CM052895.1, forward strand.
CCTTGCGCAGAATTCTTCCAGTTTATACTCTGTTGCTTTCCCATGAGTCAAATAGTTTTACTGTGATTAGTGTCTTCTGGATGGTGATTCAAGAATTTTGTTTTTAAAAAACATACAACTTTAGGTGTTATGGGCAATTTAAGTTATGGAAACAGGATTGTTACAAACAACATACTTATTAACACTTATTAGTTATCTTAGGCTTCAATTTGGAAACCAGTACCTTGAATGTAGGTCCCAACTTAATTAAAATAATACATTCCTAGGGAATATTCTTATATGGAATTATTTTAGTAGTCTAATTTTAAACAGCTGGAACTCATTTGTTAAGCTCTAGTCTATTCCACTTTTTGAAAAGAATGATAAGTGTTTTTTTTCCACACAGAGGCAGAACTCTCCGGAAAGCTGCATACATCCCCCTACTTGAACTTTCAGGATGGCTGGGCAGCTTGGGCCTTTTGTCCTCCACCTGTGTCCAGCTATTAGCATTATGCTGTGGTAAGGACTTTTTTCAAGACTGAAGGCCTGGCTGCCTTCCAGGATCCCATTGGTTATGACCTTCCTTTTATTTAATGTTCTATTTCTACAATCACAGATGTTGTTGAATCTAATCAAGAACCCAGGTGTGCTACCTTTGCAGGCCCATGTTATCTTAAAGGTCCAAGATCTACAGGCTAGTTGGAACAGAGGAGTAGAGGAACAAGGAAAGAATATTCATTGTCTTGACTCCAAAATATGGTGAGAGAACTTTGGAAAATACAGAAGGTTAAAAGATTGCCACAACTCCTTGACAGTTGCATTGTGGTTTGTTTTATATACCACTGCATGCTGTATGCAGGTGGACCCCTATTTGAGAGAAACGAGAAACAGAGCATGGCTCACCCTGACTCCTCACCTTGCTCTTATCAGACTACATCTGACAAATGAAACAACAGGAAGTTTTGCTGGAAGCTATTGATGGCTGGGGTTAAACAGCAAGCAGTGAGTGGTCTAGAAATGCTATAATGCTAAGCATTGACCTTGTTTCCACCACAGTGTTGTAGGTTCCAGGATAAAAATAGGACATGTATATATCGAAAGCAAAGCTCTGGCTTTGGGTTTTTCTCCTACTCCATTCCCGGGAAAGTGTCCCTTGTCTGATGGTACATTGCATTCTGGCTCATACTATTCAGGTGCACAACTAAACTTTTCTGCAGAGAGAGGGAATAATGGAGTACAATGTAGTCATGGTTTAATACAAGCAAGGAGTCACTAATAAGTTGCTAGGCAAAGGTTAAAGTACAAAGGAATTTTTGTCAGGTGCTCTCTGCTGTTCATTTACTTTAAGACCCTAACTCTTAGGGCTTAGGTTTATCTGGATAGGACCACCAGTTCTGAATCATTCATTTATCTGTGCAACAAGTTTTTACAGAATACTGTGCACTATGTCAAGTACTCAGGATTGGGAGAACTTGATAGTCACAACTCCTGATGATATGGCTCCTATAGAGAAGTTATTACTTTTAACCTTAATCTGCTCTCTAAAGCAGTCTTTCTCAACCAGTTCCATAAGAGAATTAAGCTGTACAGACAATGATTTGAGTGACGATTTTTGTAATTCTTTCAAGGATGGAAGTAGTTGGTACCATTCTTGATGCGTAGGAGATAACTTAATTCATCACATACAATGGATGCCTTAGGCCATTAGGGCTTAATTGACCTTGGTTGATGAGGATTTTTCAAAAGGAATAAGGTCTTATCTTCTCAGAGTCCCCACTACAACCTTGGTCAAAACTAGTAGGAGAAGACAACATTACTAATGATTAGAAGATTCACAACACTCTCTATCCTCCCTACACAACTAGATTTGAGGAGAGAAAGGACACACACATAAAAAGTCAGTAGGTTCTCTCAAGAAAAAATAACTCCTGGTGTTGAGCAAATTGGATGAATATTTTATGGGGGAAGATTCTGGTCAGAGGTGATGGTAATTGAGTAGTAAGAATTTGCCTGGGAAGGAAGAATGTAAAGCACCTGAGAGTTTCTGAGGACTAAATAAAGGTGAGGACCAGACATTTAATAGAAACAGCTGTGAGTATAGAGAATTGACTGCACTGTGCTCTAGAATTCTTTAAATTTTTTTGAAAGATGCGAGTAAATATGTAAGTACATGGAACTCCCATTTCACTCATGCTTATTTGAAGACAACACCTTCCTTGGCCTGGATCACATGGATTTGGGTTTTGGTAGGATTATATTCTTATAAGCTCAGCTGCACCTGCTCACCAGTTTGCTGAAGTGCCTGTGATCTGACTCTTGGGTACTTGGCCTTTATTCTAACAGGTTCCCTACCTCTTGTATTTCAGACCCTCTATCCGGGATCACCTGTTTTTTCCTTCCTGTTCCTTCAGTGTATTAGTCAGGGTTCTCCATAGAGACAGCGCCAATAGTATATATATAGTTAGACATTTAATACATTTTATATATATGTAAATTAAATGTATAATTTACCTACATATATAACAATTAGGTATGCATATATACCTATATGAGCAGTTCTATCTCTACATATTTATATATGTGTATATGGATATATAGAGACATACATAGATTTATTGTAAGGAATTTGTGGTTCATGTAATTATGGAGGCTGAAAAGTCCAGATGAGACACAGGAGAGCTAATAGTATAGTTCCAGTCTCAGTTCAAAGCCCTGAGAAGCAGAAGAGTCAATGGCATAATTTCTATTCTGAGTCTAAGTCCAAGGGGAAAAGACCAAATTCTCGGCTCAAAAACAGTGAGACAAAGAGTAAATGCTCCCTTACTCCTTTTGTTTCATTCAGGTCTCCCAACAGATTGCATGATGCCCACCGACATTGATGAGGGCTATCTGCTTTACTCGGTCCACCAACTCAAGTTTTAATCTCATCTGTAAATACCTTCACAGACACACCCAGAATAATGTTTAACCAAATATCTGGTACAGTGTGGACCACTCAAATTGACAAAATTAATCATTGCACTCAGTCAATTCTTTAAATGGCTTTGTTGTTTACACTTCTACTTTTTTCTTCAGCCTTCCCATTCCATTTCCTGCTCATAAACTACCCCTCAACATACATGTATATAAGACAGATAACTTTGCTCACATTTCTATCCTGAAGAAACACTAAGTTGAAAAATTCTATTTATCTTTTTGTAATATTCTTATTCAGGTATTCATTTTATGTAGTTGATGATGAGCTCCACTAACTTACATTAACTTAAAAGTATTTCAGGTTGCATATTTTTACTGTAACACAGACTTCATTCTATCCCTTTTCCTCTCATTCCTGCATATTACCAGCCTCTCTCTTAGTTTAACTCCTCAATTTATAGTGATTTTGGTCAGGGACAAGAGACTTACCCATGCAGGAGATGTAGCATGTGCCTGTATGGACTGATGTACAGGATTAAAATGTTTGGCTTTTTCAGTCTGCTGTATCTTGTATCCATCCTTATGCTGCTGTGTCTGGGACCCTCAGAATCCTGACTTGTTCTGTGAATGAAAGAGAAAATATTTAAATTCTGTTTTAATTTCCCATCTTAAAAAGAACTAGTAGCTTAATTTTTCTTTACATTCATCTCTAAATTTCACCCAGTTCTTTCGCCTAATCTTGATGGATCTGTTTGCAAGAGAAAATGTGGGAAAAGAAGAAACATTGATCATTTCTAAATAAGTTCTCAAACACTTATTAATTGTCCAATGTGACCAGGGTCTTACCATTGAGTGCAAAAAATGCAGGATGAAGAAGTGGAAAGTTTTTAACCAGAGGGGTTGAAATTATTATTGTTAAAAAATATCCCACTTTGTTCTTGTATCTCATTAAAAGAAATAAAACAAGATCAACCATTTACTGGAAGTGGTCACCATACTATCAAAACTGTTGAAGAACCCTGCTTGACTAGGTACCGAATGTAAATGCTTTAAAATATTCGATAGAGGAACTTTATGACAGGAAATGTTTTAAAAAAGATGAACCTCTACATATCAGATACCTTGATTCCTGTGTTAGATTAAGACACATTTTTGTAGTTTAGAATAAATGAAACACATGCTTGAGACATTTAGCTGTGTAGTGTGTGCTTGTGTGTGCATGCATATATGTATTTTAACTGAGCATAGGCATAAACACATTCATTAGGAAATTAAGCACTCTACTTGAAAGTTTTCAGATAAATTTATTCAATCAAATTGCCATCATTCAAATGGGGGTTATTTAAATCCACTTATGGTCATTTGCTCCATGCAGGTGTCCTTAACTCCTTGCTGCTTCTCTCCCAACAGAATCTTATCTCCAGTGCATAGGATCCTCTACTACGCTCTTTATTTTCCATTAGGAGTGGTCAGCAGTGTGTTAAGCATACATATATCTGAGATATTCAGGTTACTTAGACTTCTGATAAAGTTATATTATCTATAATTTTGCATGCATGAGCACAAAACTTCAGATTTCAATTCAATCTGGAGACATCATAAAGGGAAAGGGGCCTTATATTGACTTGCCTGGGCATCAGAAAACTTATATTTGGTGTGTTTCTACTAAACAGGTGGGTGACTTTTTAAAGTTAGTTTCCTCAGAAAGGAGATTTAGTGAGGAGTGGAGTCAGAATCAGCAGAAATAAATGAAGTGGTATAGGAAAGAGGAAGAAATTGGACTGTAGTGAATTTTCAGCAAAGGCCTCAGCCAATCCACTGGGGCACATAACCTGGGATGATTCTGCAGCGCAGTTCTGACTTGGGTAAGGGGTGACCAGGTCTTTATACTCCACTGCAAACCACTTGTTGAATGTGTGCTGCTTTTGAGAAGGAGGAATTACACTGAGCAAGTTGGGTCTCCTCCCTTAAGGGCAATCTCTGGAGAAGACCTGTCTTGCAGTGTCAGAAATTGGAGAAACAGGTGCTTCAGTCCTCAAGAATGATCAAGGTATTTCACCATAGTCCATCCCTTGAACTATTCAGATACACCTGGCTCATATGAATTTTGAGAATACCTCCTCTGAGATTCTGATTGATGTCTCTGCCATTGCAGTGGATCCAACTGATATCTTTTCCCTTTCTACTATTCATTCTAGATTCCTTTATTCTTGGCTTGCATCTCTGCTAGTCTCAATGGATTAACTGGTAGGGTGACCCAGACTCTCTTCCCTGAAAGGTCTGAACCTCAGGTCACCATGTTCCTTTCAGGCTATTGCTGATACACTTTGTCCATTTATCATCATAATTGCACAAAAGAATACTAAGAGATGACCTGGATGGCTGGGTGACAAACACATTCTTTCCTGCCCTCATTGTATGACAGCAGCTCTTGCTGATTAGGTTAAAATACTCCCGCAGGATGATGACTTATTTCCTTGCCTGGTGTGTCCTGAAACCTGGAGTATGAGTGACCAGGGGCAGCCACAGTTTAAATTTTGATGAAGCTTTTTCTATAGAGACTAGGTTAAGGGGACAAGAAGCACAAATTCTTCAAACAAATTACTGGGAGTGTTAGTTAAGTGAGAGAGGCACTCCTATTGTGACTTTAAGTCACTTTTACTGTAACTGCAATTGCTTGGCATTTCAATGGCAGTTACATCTGTAAAAATGGAAGCCCTTGGTTTGAGTGATCAATCTCTAACATTCTTTCCATTGCTGATAATCTGTGATTCTCCATATGACCTAAGATCATTCATATTTCAGAAACTTTGAACATATGTGCAAGTCAACATTACAAGGACTAAAAAAATAACTTTTTGTGATAAATATCCCTTTGAAAATGAAGCCCATTTTGAGGACTTGGATAATTCTGACCTCACTAAAATAATAATAGACTAAGATAAGATAAATGTCAATGATATTATTATTTCTATCTATAGCTTATTCCAGATATACCCTGAAAGACAAAGGCTACCATTGTTAGAATTATTATACTTCTGGGCTTCAACCTGGTTTCCCATATTGTTGTTGATATTAATTTTCATTGTAACCTTTGTAAATTTGGTGATATTATAACTTGGAATTTTGAAGTCCAACATGTCTTAAGTTACCATGAGAGACTATTACTGGTGCTTATGCTTTTCAAAATGGGTAATAGGAACATGAAGTTTACAAAGGAACTTGATACATTATTTAAAAACTGAAACCAGCATGAAAATAAAACTAAAAAATATAAAATTTACCCTCTTGTTGAATGGCATTTGTTCAATTAGCAAATTGTAAATACAGGAGGATTGTTATTCACTCCTCTCCAGTAGAGAAGGCACCCGCCCTTAACTTAGAACAATGTGACATCTATTTTCATAGTTCCTAGCCCTGTCTGCCATATACGTAAGTGAAACAAAGCTGATTATTTTTATACTCTTTTGGTATGAATTCCTTTGATCTTTTGAAGTACAGATTTTACTTTGAAGTTTGCAATGTCTAAGCCATCAGTTGCAAAGCACAAAGAAGGCTATTACATGACATCTATGAGAAGACTATTTCCCACCCTGTGTCAGTTGCCATGTTTTTAGCTATGTCTGTGGTCAAATAGCAATGCCTAAGATTCTTTTCAGTGATGTTTGAATATAAATATAAAATAATATAATAAAGCAGTATGTTTTAAGACATGTAAAGCACTATGTACTAAATATACATATTCATTTACATACATAAACATATATATACAAATACATATACATATTTTTTTCTTCTATTTAGTAATGCTTTCCTGCAATTGCACGTGGCAATGAAGGGAGCTTAGAAGGGATTTGAAGGACCTTGATTATAGTTCAGACTCTACTACCTATTAGTTATGTGACCTTGGACAATTTTCTTAATACCTCTAGGGCTCGAATATGCCTTTTCTAAAATAAAGGGGGTTGACAGTGGTTCTTAATCTCTTTTTGGCTTTGGGCCCCTTTTTATCATGTGATGAAATCTATGGATACTTTCCCCAGAAAACATCAATATCACATATTTGCACTAAATTTTGTATGCCTTTGAAAAGGATCATTGGCGGGGTGCCTGGATGGCTCAGTGGGTTAAAGCCTCTGCCTTCAGATCAGGTCATGATCTCAGGGTCCTGGGATTGAGTTCTCTGCTCGGCGGGGAGCCTGCTTCCTCCTCTCTCTCTGCCTGCCTCTCTGTCTACTTGTGATCTCTCTCTCTGTCAAATAAGTAAAAAAAAAAAAAAAAAAAAAAAAAAAAAAACTAATAAAAAAAAAAGAAAAAGAAAAAGGTCATTGGCTTCCTGAAGTACATTCATGGGCTTGAGGGTAAGAATAACCAGACGTAACAGGTTTTGGACTTTTTATTTCTAAATGATAGAATTTGTAAAATTACTGTAGGATCATGAATAATTCTTAATCAGTTCTTTGTGTTAACTTAGACCTTTCCTTTTAGTTCCTTCAGATGTATCTCAGGTTTGTCTCTTCCATAGCTTGGGCTTCTAATAAGCAATCCTGTGGCTGGAGCTTAGTATACAGTTTGTCAGAAGAAAATCAAGTGTGAGTCCAGCACATCTCTGGACCACCAGAAAGAAGCAGAGTACTGACTCATTTATAAAGAAGCTAGAAACCTGACTTAATAGCAGCTCACACAAAACAGATTTGGGGATTTTATCTGCCGACAACCTTGCTCTGAGACAAGAGTGTGATGTAGTTTCTAAAACTGTCTGTATAAGCCCATATATCCTTTAGAGAAATTGATTTTTCATATCCTGGATGTCTAATTCCAGGGCACAGTACAGGTCATGCCACATTTACAGTTTGGGGGGAATGCCAGTTTGGGGAATTAATGATCATAATTGGGAGTGAAAAAAATTGAAGGAAGTGGGCAAGAGGAAGAAGGACCTGGAAACTTGGCCACATGAGGAATGGTCACAAGGACCAGGGATGTTTCATCAGGGAAGAGAAATCTAGGTTTTCCTCAAATATGAGCATGACATGTTAAGTGGAGCCATCTTACTCTGGGTAATTCTGGAGGTCAGAACTAAGCTGGTGGCTAGATTTAATTCAGTGTGAGCAAGAGACTTCTAACAACACAATCTGGCATATATGAAGTACACTCTTTTATAAAGAGCTGGAGGGCAGCTGCAAGAGATGAAGCAGAAGCTGCATGACCACCTTTCCAGAGAGATTTTGCAAGGGATCCAGCTTGGGGGTGGGAGTGAGAAGAGCAGTAGTTGGTGAGAGAGAGACTCAATGAAACCTAAAAGGAATTTCTTTTGTCTATGAGATTCTATAACTCTAGTTTCCCCACCCCCCTGGGGGGGTGTTGGGAGAGGTGGTTACTAGAAAGAAAGTATAGTCTTTTCTGAATCTATGAAGGACACCATGAAAGAGGCCTCCTGTTTGATCACTGATCCCAGAATGTACAGGTTAGTACGGCAGTTGAGGTCAACATGAGGAATAGGAGGCTGTCACTCACTGTGACGATTCACAGATTACGTAGTAAAACACTTGCCCTACAGAATGAAAGAAGTTACTGTAAATACATCTTGGCCACATACTGAGACTGCATTAAGTAGAAATAAGCATAAATGGTAGCAATACCATCATACACACAACGTATACAGTTTACCCTTGAACAACATCGGTTTGAACCATGCGGGTCCAATTATACACAATTTTTGTTTGTTTTAAGAGTTGACAGCAAAAGCCATAAAACATTTATTTACAACTGCTCACCCCAGTCTCCACTGGACTGAATTGAAGGTGACTGGAATAGACGTCATGCTGCTGCTATCTGAGTACTTAGGGTGGCCCACCTGGGGGCTCTGGAATAGGTCAGAGCTGCAGGTTACCCCTTGTGACCTTGGGTCTAGTACTCAGGACTGGTGTGCAGGACACTGGGCTGAAGTGGAAAAATGCACCCTAAGGGCACTGTACAAGGAGCCCTATGGCGCCCTGCACACGGACACCATGCCCCACCCTCAGTAATCTGTGGGCCTGGGGGCTGCACCAGGTCAGACCCCTCCCTGTGGCTATGCCCTGGCCCCTAGGCTGCACTCATGTGTAGCTGCAGCTGCCATTTGCCATTGTTTGGTGGTACACTTCCAGCTGCATTGTGCCTCCAAGCCACTGTTGCCATCTGTGGGCCTGCCCAGCGGCTACCTCTGGGAAGTCAAGGCTAACAGGCTACAGAACATCACCATCCTGGGGCCAGGCCTGGCCTAGCTTGGCCTGCCTTTAAATGGATTTTTTTCAGTAAGTATAGTACAGTACAGTACAGTAAATGTATTTTCTTTTCCTATGATTTTCTTAATAATGTGATCTTTTCTCTAACTTTCTTTCTTGCAAGAACACAGTAAATAATATATATATCATACAAAATAGATGTTAATCGACTATGTATGTTATCTATACGGCTTCCAGTCAATAGTAGGCTATTAGTAATTAAATTCTGGGGGAGTCAAAATTCTATGTGGATTTTTTGACTGCATGGGGGTCTGTACCCCAAACACCCATGTTGTTCAAGAGTCAACGGTATTTCATTTAATCTTTACAACAAGGGAAGCCCTAATACCATCCTCATCATCATTTCACAGAAAGAAAACAGAAATTTAGATAAGGTAACATAGCAGGTAGTCATACAACTGGAACTTGAATTCAACAGTCTGTTGAGTTAACCACATAGGTCATGTAGTTAACAATTACACTGTATCGCTGCCTCCAACAAATGTGTTCTTGAAAGAGGTCCACAGTGTTATCTACTCTTTTTCAAGTTCATGAACCATGTTATACATCCACAGTGGTTTTCAATATAAGATTATTTATAAGAATCCTTGAACAAATGTTCATTGAGTACTTTTATAGGCAGGCACTGATCTAGGTGCTGAGGATATAGCAAGAAATAAAACAGACACAGACATCCATATCCCCTTACATTCTAGTGGAGAGAAACAGTCGATAACAAAAAGGACATATAACCTGTTAGAAAGCAATAAATACTGTAAAGGAAAATAAAATAGAGCAAAAAGGGGGGGAAAAGGAAATGCTGGGGGAGCAGTTTTAAGTTGGGATGCAGGAAAAGCCCCACTGAAAGGCAATATTTGAAAGGTGGCAGGCTCTTCTTTGATCCAGGTAAATTAAAATTTTCCACCGGCTTTGCATGGAAATGCTTGAGGAACCTTGGAGAAACCCCTGAGAGCAGTACGAGTTGTTATTCTAACCCACAGTATGTACTTTAATGGGCATGAAGGTAATGGATTAAGTAAAATGTGAAAATAAAAATGAAAAGGGCAGTGTTCAGTCCTGGAATTGTTCATTAGTCCTGAAGGCCAAGGTCCTTGGCTGCTGCATCCTCCCAGGTGAACTGTGTGGGAAGAATGGGCCATCTGCTTCTGGCTCATGTAGCAGGAGGAAATGAACATTTCAGACCAGTCAACCAGTGACTCCCAGGGAAATACCAGACATCTCTTGAATAAATAGTATGCATTCTTGTGAGGTTTGTAGTGAACTCTGCCAATAAGAAAGATCTGATGGGATGTCCAGTGTTTTGCTACCTACCTCTATTAAGTCATTCTTGCTGCTTCGTCAAACAGTAGAAATTTTGTGGGAAACTTCTAAAGTTTTGAAGGATCCAGTGCTTTTTTTGTTCCCTTTCTTTACATATATGTAACTTTAGGCCAGAAAATTTCTCATCCTTAGGTACAATCTTTTGCTCCAGACTGCTGAAGAAAAGGCATAGGAAACATGGGATATGCCTGGATTGATAAACCCTGAGCTTTTGGAGCCCAAGAATTATGGCTTATTCATATTTGTATCCAAACCAGAAGATGTAACCATAACCATTTCTTGAATCTTATAAGTAGGTAATAAATATCTGTTACAAGTTAAGTAAGTGTGATTCTTCTAAGTGGCTATTTTAGGAACAATGGACACAAAAAATATACCAAACCTCTTAGTCCAAATAAGTATAAAATTTAACAACTACAACTTGTATTTAAAAATAAGCAGGCAGGGGAGCCTGGCTGGCTCAGCCAGTAGAGTGTGTGACTCCTGATCTCAGGGTTGTGAGTTCAAGCCCCACATTGGGTATGAAGCCTACTTAAAAAAAACAAAGAAAAGAAAAGAAAAAAAAAGGCAGGCAAATCTAATATGCTAGGTTATCTTTCATTTAATTTGAGAGAATAAAAATAAATAACCAAATAGCAAGAAATATAGTTTGCTTCTTCAGAAAAAAGCTCATAGATACAGGAAGTAAAACTGCTGGTTACCAGAGTGGAGAGGGGTTAGTGGAGTGGGTTAGTGAAAGAGGTAAAGGAGATTAAGAGGCAGAAACTTCTAGTTATAAGAAGAATAAGTCATGGTGATATACTGTATAGCACAGGAAATATAGGCAATAATATTGTAATAACTTTGTACAGTGACAGATGGTAACAGGACTTATTATGGGGATTATGTTGTAATGTATAGAAATATCAAATCATTATGATATACACCTGAAACTAACAGGATATTGCATGTCAATTACACTTCAATTAAAAGAAAAGTTTACTTCTTGGTGTTTTGATTCTTAATATTCATTTTATTTTTTGAAAAAAATTCCTTTACAGAATATGCAAGAAGATTAGTAGCAAATGGTGTTTAGGGAGGAAATGAACACTAGCAAACCCAAACCACAAAATGTACCATGGTTTTTGTTAAATAAGTGTTTTTTTTTTTTTTTTAAATAAGTGATTTTGTTCAGCTCCCTTTGTAAGTCGTTTGCCTTCACATTTTGCAGTTTTTCTTTTCTTTTTTTTTTAAAGATTTTATTTATTTATTTGAGAGAGAGAGAGTGAAAGAGAACATGAGAGGGGAGAAGGTCAGAGGGAGAAGCAGACTCTCCATAGAGCTGGGAGCCCAATGCAGGACTCGATCCCAGGACTACGGGATCATGACCCGAGCTGAAGGCAGTCGCTCAAACAACTGAGGCACCCAGGTGCCCCAGTTTTTCTTTTCTTAATGTACAAAGATGATAAATGTGGGGGGGGGCACACAAAGTCTCACTTATATTTTGCTTTTTAGTATGGGAATTTGAGAATAGAAAGTAAAATTAAATGACAGAATCATCATGTTGTCTGCATCGATTCCTCTGAAACTTCCTGTAATTTTTGTTTTTCCAAGCACTGAATGAAGACTTAAGTCTGACACTCAGAGAAGAATGTTACTTGCATAGGAATGACACTGAAATACCCAGCTAACAATTCTCTGGGTGTTCTTGGCATTTCAAGTAGAATCTGGCAGTAATTCACCTATATCTGTGTCCAAAATGTCCACGTTGTAAGAAAAAATGACTTTTTTTAAATGTCATGTTTCCTTTTGCCTATGAAAGACTGAGTATCTTCACCATTACTGCTAATAAAATTAGTTTGTGACATTTCCCCTTTATATAAATAGCCACTCTCACCTTCTCTTGACCAGTCCTAAACGTCTTTTGATTCACTACAAAATAAAGTGTCTGATGGAAAATCTCAGAAGAAAGAAAGAAAGAAAGAAAGAAAGAAAGAAAGAAAGAAAGAAAGAAAGAAAGAAAGAAAGGAGAAAGAGGGAAAGAGAGAAAGAGAAAGAGAGAAAGAAAGAAAGGCCATGCTGCTAATCACCATGCTATACTGTCTCTACCATTGTTTTAAATAGGAAAATTATTAGTCAGGAAAACAGAAGTCACTCTGTGAATTGCAAACATTAAAGAATTCGAAATAGAAATCAAGTGCTTATAAGGGCAGGAGGAGAGGTTACCTCAGTTTTGCTGCTTTCAGTATGTCAGGAAATTGAAGAAATTGCAGGAACTTGCTGACAATGATCACAGCTGTCTCTAGCACCAAAAAGGGTGGTTTTCAGGGTAATAAGTAGAGACTGCTATAATTTCATGTCTGTTGAAGTCTATGGGCTTTATACTCCAGCCTCCAGAGGACCAAAAATATGGCTTCTGCTTCCTTTTTTTCCCTCCTAAATTCCACATGAGTGCCTCTTGTCTAAGGTGGAAACTGCTGGCAGGGATTCTGGGAAATACAGTTCCCAGGTTTCTGGGTCTTCTGATTAAGGTATTATGCTAAGCAAAATAAGTCAATCAAAGAAAGACAATTATCATATGATTTCACTCATATGTGGAATTTAAGAAACAAAACAAAGGCTCATAGGGGAAGGGAGGAAAAAATAAATAAGACAAAATCAGAGAGGGAGACCAACCATAAGAGACTCTTACAATAAGAAACAAACAGGGTTGCTGGAGGAGAGGGGAGTGGGGGCATGGGTCAACTGGGTGATGGACACTAAGGAGAGCACTTGATATAATGAGCACTGGTTTTTATATGCAACTGATGAATCATTAAACTCTACCTCTGAAATTAATAATATGTTACATGTTAATTAATTGAATTTAAACTTAAAAAAAAACTTGAGAATATACAAGGAAGAAAATGATGCTGAGTTACTAGCAGATAATCTGCCACGGGGAGGGGGAGAAAACACTTGTTAGATGTGAGAAAATAACAAGACAATCCAAGACAAAATCCTAGACAGACCGATAAACTAAGGCTTTGGACATACTCCAAAAGCAAAATGTTAATTATCATAAGGCCCATTGTTTCAGCAGAAACCAAATCATGCTAAATAAACCTCATTTCCTTTATTTGATAGAGCACTATTACTGGATATTAAGAGAAAGGCACTGTCATTGTAGCTCTAGTTTTGGAGGAAGGATTTTAAGAAAATGTCATGCTATCCTCATGCCTAACTATGAGTTGTTATTATTTTTAGGGAATTCGTAATTGGTCAACCACCTTTTTTCCTTCCTTTCTTCCCCTCCCTCCCTCCCTCCCTTCTTTCCTTTGAGAGAAAGAGCATGGGGTGGAGGGGGGCACGCACACGGGTGTGCACGCGGAGGGAGAGGGAGAGAGAATCTTAAGCAGACTCCATGCTGAGCACAGAAGCCCAGGGGGCTCCATTTCACAACCCATGAGATCACAATCTGAGCCGAAATCAGAAGTCCAATGTTTAACTGACTGAGTCACCCAGGCGCCCGATCTACCTTTCTTTAAAAAAGTCGTTAGTGGATTAATATGAATCTGTCTAGAGGAAATTCTGAAGTAGTGAGCTATAAGTCTCAGAATTTACCTCTGTCTTGGGCGAAATATCCTGAAACATAATCCTGGGAACTTTCTAAAATTATATGAGCTGAAATGGCATTCTGTAACCAGCCACTGAAATACCATATGGTATGCCATGTATAATTAAATATCATATATAAATGTAATCAATAAAACACCTATTTATATAATTTTTTCTCCCTGAATAATAAAAGAGCTCCTGTTACAACGGATGTTTTTCTTGAGCCAGTTTCATAGCTCCTTCTCACTTCTCCTGGTTTTATGTAGCTTGATCTTACTTCTGTGGTAGGCATGAGGCAAAGACTGAATAGGATGCATTTGTAGTTGTGTAAATTGTGTAAGTTGTGTAAATCTTTTTTCACCACTCATCTATGCCAAATAGTTAAATACTAATGGACAGGGATCAATTTGGACTTTGACTTGGACTGAGAGGAGAGAAGAGTAGGGGTGACAAGACGCATATATTCAATCAACCTCCTGTCAAACAGCTGTCTTACAGTGACTTCAAAATATGCCCACCATTACACTCGTGGTCTTGTGCAACCATTTACTCACTTACTTATGCAAGAAAAATGACATTATTCTTGAATTCTGCCCTTACTCACTATATCTACAGCAATCATCAATTCTTATCCGTTTTACCTCCTAAACACCCCCGAAATCTAGTGATCTCCACCCTCCTCTCTCATCACCTTAGTCAAGGTAATAATCTTTGTTCAACTGCTTTAATGCAACTGCTTGTATTTAGGATTACACACTTTATCTTTATCTACAGTGCCCACTGTTTCTTTTTTTTTCCCTTTTGTTTTTTTTCAGAGCGACCTTGCCAGAGCACACACCAAATAATGTCTCTCTTGTTAACACCTGTTAAAAGCTCTAAATGTCCTTGGAATAAAGTTCAAATATAAACACGTGATATAAATTTTGTTATGACATGACCCTGCTTACCTGTCAGGCCCACCTCTTAATGCTTCAAGCACACTGTGTTACCCGAGACACTCCCACCTTGCCTGATTCTCCACTTTTCTTGCCCATCCCATTTGTATGCATTCTCCAGTTCTTACTTAAATGTCACATCTTCTGGGCAACCTCCCTCAATTCTCCAAGACTAAGATTAATTTCTTATGCCACTAAAGCATCCTGTAACAATTATCATGTCATATAAATTATTAATAAGCTCCATAGAGAATGTACCTTCTATATTTTCGTTAGCAGCATTCTGTCCACTATCTAGGATATGGTGAGTCCAAAACAAAGACACACTGAGTAAAGAATGAAAGCTAGAAATGTAACTATAACTCTCGTCACTGAATTTATAAATAATGTCCCCTGCTATATAGTATAAGCTCTATGAATGCAGGAACCATCTCTACTTTATCCTTGGTATTTATCACACTGCCTAACACATAGAAACAAGTCAGTAAAGAAAGACTTAATGAGTGAATTGACTCTTCTTATATCAGTGCTTTAAGATCAGGAGTAAGAACAGTTATTTTAAATTTAATCAAACCACCTCGAGTCCATTCTAAGAGGCCTGCCCAGGTGTTATAGACTTGTTATTTTGCTATAAGCTTTCTGCTTCTGTTTCTGAATTTTTATGTGACTTTAGTTAGATCAGGTTTTCTCAACCTTGGCACTAATGACATTTGTGACTGGATAATTCTTTGTTGTGTGTGTGTGTGTGTGTGTGTGTGTGTGTATGTGTAAGAAGAGGGGTGGGGGGGTGCTATTGGATGTTTAGCAGCATCCCTAGCCTCTACCAACTAGATGCCAGTAACATCTCCCATCCATCCAGTTGTGACAACCAAAATTATCTCCAGACTTTGCCAAATGTCCCCTGGGAGCTGAGGGTAAGGGTGGGGAAAAAACCTATTTGAGAACCAGAGAGAGATATTTATTTGTGTAGGAGGATTTGTTGAGCAATTCCTATTTGTATCAAAAGGTGATTTTTGGTTTAGGGTGGTAGTTTTGTTTTAAGATAAAAAAAATCTCTATATACCCTTTCCATCATAAAACAATTGTGTCTTTCTAGAATTTGTCCACTATCTCCTACTTTACAGTGGCATCAGTAATGAACACATGATCTGTACCACTAAAGCTTCACAAACACTCTTAAATGGGTGGTTTGGGGTACTCTTTCTTGGTACTCTGTTGTTCAGGATGCCTTGTAACAATAAAAGTCACAGGGATGAGTCTATAGACTCAAGAAGGACAAAAAAGGCATGTAATCAATCATGTCAAATCTCTCCAATAACAGGCTGACATATGAAATGGTTCACTAAGTTAGAGAACACATTATTTTATGACCAGAATGCACAAGGAAAAGATTTAAAGCAACTTGTAGCATACTATGCTCTTAGCTTGCCTTTGGGTTGGGCTACTGCTGTTTATGTTTAGAGGAAAAATAATGCCTAACACACTCAGGCTACCAAGATCATTTGGTTTCAGGAACATCCCTTCCATCACATATTGTATTCAAGCAATACTGAACTTGACAACAATGCTACAGAAAAATTTGGAGACACATTTTTTCATATACTTCATCTCTAATATCAGTATACCATAAGAGGAATAAACCTCAGTTACAGACCCAGGTTTAGCAAATGATAGCCTACGGTCCAAATTAAGCCCATAGTCTATTGTATACCATAAGAGGAATAAACCTCAGTTATAGACCCAGGTTTAGCAAATGATAGCCTACAGTCCAAATTAAACCCATAGCCTATTTATGTTAATAAAACTTTACTAGAACACGGCAACATTCATGTACATAATCTATATGCCTGTTTTCACACTGCAACAATCAAACTGGGTTCATTTGCTTTTGAGAAAGACCTCCAAACTATGTTGACCTCTAAAAACATGAAACATGATGCCAAAAATAACACAAGAGAGGGAATCCTCATGAGGTTTCTGATACTTCCTGCCCCAGTCAGGCCATAAATAACATGAAAGCATCATGCCTTTGGTATTTGAGCATGTCTATGTTCAGTCTTAAAGGTAAGTCAAAGTGCAGAGGTGTGAGAAAAATGTATGATTTCCATAATGAGCATGAGCTAGATTTATTATCTGAGATTTGTGTAAAGTTTGGAATTTGCCATTAATACTCAAATTTTACATGTGGCTCCACTGATGGCTTCTCTTCTAGATTTACTTAGTTGCTCTGTCATCTGAATAAATGGAATTTAAAGAATTTAATAGAAATTAATACATTCATGTGCACAGAGACTTAAAGGTTTCTCTAGGGCTTGTCCATCTCAAAAATATATGGCACTATTGATAATTTTTATAAGAATATTTAAGAAGTGATATTGTAGCAAAAGGTTATTATCAGTAGTTTCCTCAAGAAATACTCAGCTGGGGGCGCCTGGGTGGCTCAGTTGTTAAGCGGCTGCCTTCAGTTCAGGTCATGATCCCAGGGTGCTGGGATCGGCCCCACATCAGGTTCCCTGCTCGGCGGGAAGCCCGCTTCTCCCTCTCCCACTCCCCCTGCTTGTGTTCACTCTCTCGCTATGTCTTTCCCTATCAAATAAATAAAATCTTAAAAAAAAAAAAAATACTCAGCTAGATGTACCTGTGTATGCCTAATGAAGCAAAACCAAATCCGAATGCTGCTGCAGGTCTAAGAAAATGAAGGGGAAAAAAAGGAAAAAATGGTCAATTTTATTGGCTGGTTAATTTAATGCATGAGTCTAAGTTGACTTGTTTCTGGCTCTGATAAAATTTTCACATTTTATTTCAGTTTCTGAGACTGAGAAAGTTTCTGACACTGAGAAAGTGTAACAAGTGTTTGTGCCTTAGTAAGTGTTGTGCCTAGAGCTGGATTCTAATGTGAGTCCATAATTAGAGGCTGATGTGATCCAATAGAGATGATCTTTGTGAAGAAGTATCGCTTGAATTAATGTCAAAAATGTTTGCCTGTGTGTGTGTGTGTGTGTGTGTGTGTGTGCGTGTGTGGTTTAACGTGTATTTCTGAACTTGTACAAAAGATACCGATATTTTTGCAAAGTAAATCTCTTCCAGGGGTGCCTGGGTGGCTCAGTGGGTTAAAGCCTCTGCCTTTGGCTCAGGTCATGAACTCAGGGTCCTGGGATCAAGCCCCCCATCGGGCTCTCTGCTCAGCAGGGAGCCTGCTTCCCTGCATCTCTCTGCCTGCTTGTGATTTCTCTGTCAAATAAATAAAATCTTTAAAAAAAAAAAATCTCTTCCACCCATAGGTCCCCAATCCTTTTCCTTATTTAGGACTGTCTCCTTCCTCCTAAGCTTCTATTTTAAGTTGAAAGTCCTACTCAACTCATTACCTCTTATAATTCTGCCCAAAGCATCTGCTGATAAAACTTTATGTTACTAATATTTGGGACACAACTGTAGAAAGCCTTTCCGTGGTGAGCAAAGTGGTGTTTGGTATTTTGAACCAGAAAACAAAGAGGCAGGAGAACTGCCTGGTCCCCTATTAATCAGATTATATAGGTCCTCTTTAGGTGGGCCTTGTTCCTGGGAGCTGTTTTTAAGTCAAACAGTTAAATATTTGCATGCCTTCCAAAATTGCTTCTGTGGATTTTGATATTTTCCCCCTAATATTTTACAAAAGAAAATCAGCCAAAATATTCTTAAAAATACCACTGGATTCTTTGCCTATAGTAGGTGGTGTTCATGTGGCAAAGAGAGACTCTATTTCCAGCCCACAGCTATAATGACAGAAAGGAACTAATTTCTAAGCTCTGGATAAAAGCAAACACCCATTCAGGAGAGAAAATCAGAAAATAAATCGTATCTGATAGCATGTATAGCCCTCAGTTCTGAGATGTCTTTTTATTTTTTAAGTTTATTTTTTTATTTTTAAGTGAAGGAAATAGTAAGTGGTAGCTTACTTCAGAATAGTTTCCAGAAATTGTTTGTTTGTTTGTTTTCCCTGACTCACTTAATTTCACTCTGTACCTTATTATCACTCAAACTATATTCTGGTCTATTTATCATTATTAACCTTGCTTTTCCAGAACTAAGTTATCCTGTATGATGCATCACGTACATCTGTGAATGCCTTGAATGATAGTTGCCAAGGCCTTTCGAAATAGAGTATTAACCTATAATTACATAAGATCAAACAGTTTAGATGGAAACAGGCCTCCTAAGATGTTCAAAATTATCATTGATGCAGTCTTTTGATGATCAGTAGTTAAAAAAAAAAATAAACTCCAGCCCATTTCAAATGTCAAGTAATAATTACGGCAGAATACAAGCACCTGAATTCTGGTCACAAAAGGGAGAAACAGTATTGCCGATAACATTCGCAACGGCTTTCAGTGCTTCAGCGGTCGACCCTGTAGTGTGTAATCACAGTGTATGCTCGGGTTCTGAAGCAATTGCAACTTCCCTGAAAAATGTGGCTTTTGAACAGTCATCAAGATGAAGGCATAACAAGTAAAAATCAAAATAAGAATATAAATTACATTTATTTATAAGGGTACATTTTTGTATATGACTAAATTCACATAGAAGGATTTTGTTTTGTTTTTAACTCTCTTCCTAAATTTACTTGGCAAACATAACCTATTAATTTTAAAAGTCTGCACCACTTTAGCTCCTTACTTCACAGTCAGGAAGGTGGTGGGCCAACCCTGGACACACCCTTTCAGACTTTCATCCTGATACTCTCCTGGAGAAGCTTTGTAATTCATAGGCCAGGAACAAGATAGGAGTTTCCTGCTACCTTTAATTATTTGCCTCATTGATCACTTTAGTGCCATATATCCTTCCTATTACGTAATCAGAAACATAATAGAATGACAATTTAGAATAAAGTAAATTACTCCCATTTGACTCTCTTCTTTGGGCTAAGGTTATAAGAAGGCATTGCTGAAATACACATTACCTTGCCAGCGACAGATAAACCATCAACAGATTTTAACCCACTATGAAGATGGTTTAGCCAGTTTTCTGATTGTTATCCTGAAAAACAGAAAGGAGGATGTACTGAGACTTGAAAAAAATTCAAATTTTGTCAAGGGATAGGAAAAGGGAGGGAGAAAAAATAACCACATCATTGAGAGAGGCTTTTTGTGTTTTTTCTGAGAGAGATCTAGAGGCCCTTATAAAACTGAAGAGTTGGGAGAGGAGAGGAAGGCTGAATTCAGTTTACCTAACTATGGGATTTTTTGTAGAGCTAGCAGAGCCTAAAGACAGGAAATTGTCTCTGTATGGTTAGCAACTCTAGGACCCTGGGATCATGACCTGAGCCAAAGGCAGACACCCAACTAACTGAGCCCCTATATCTATTATAAATTAGAATATAAGGTAGTCTCAAAATATTCTGAATTGAGTCTAGCAATGACTCTAGAAAGTGCTATTATACCCCTCATTGTGGGACAAAATGGGGAATAAAGAAAGTTTAACCATTTGTTCAAGTTTTTATAGCTAAGGAAAATAGGACTTCTTAATTTAAAATGTTTTTATATATTAAATTTAGATAATTAATAAATAAATCTAGTAGAAAAGAAGAAAAAAAAACAGAATTTTGCTATGGAAAGGAAACTACTATTAACATGTTAGTTGTTTCCTTCTGGTCCTTTTAAAAATTTTTTTATAATGAAGTTAGGTTTGCATTTTGTGTACATTTTTGATGTTGCAGTTCCATGTATTATTATAACTTGTTCTCTTCCCCATGTAACTACAAATTTTTTGTATATGTAAATTTTTTGTTTTGATCCTCTCCTAGTCATCCCTGGTAAAGGACAGAGTCCCACCCTAGGGTTACAGGGATGGCTGAATACATGATACTCAACACTGGAGAGATGAAATTGATAATGTTTCTTAGTCACTTAAACTCAGCCTGATGGATGATGCATCACACAAGGCTCAACATGAGGGTGTCACTCAAGAACAGGATGAGCAACCAGGAGCAATGAGAGACAGCTTTGTAGTATTAAAAGGGCAGGTGCCTTCTGGTTTCTACAGAAGGAAGGATGTGGCTGACTTGTTTGAATAATTCTGTGGGCTAGCAGGGAACTGAAACCCACTACTCAGGGCTAAGCAGGAACTGGCCTTGGTTCCCTTGATGAAGAGGGTTGTTTGGCTAGGATATGTTAGCTGTGGGAGCAGAGTGGGAAGGGGAACTCGTTGTTAGGCCATTTGAGATCCTCCTGGTTTCACCAGACGTCAAGGCAGTACATAATATTAGACCTTAATTTTAGGCCTTACATCACATTTTAGGACAACATAATATTTTGCCATATCAGTTGAATTTTTGCAGATGTTTATAATGTAAATAATACATCAATGGCTATCCTTGTGCAAAGAGTTTAATTTTAATATTACTTAGTATTTTAATATTTAAAAAATAGGGCCCTAAGAGAAAAATAGTAAGTCAAAGGATATGAATAGTTTAGTTACTTGATACTCCCAAATTTCTTTGAAATAAAACATTTGACTCTAAGTTTAGAACTTTCTATACCACATTGCTTCTGCCAATGATTGTGACAATGAGAGAATTTAAAAGAACTATTTTATTATTAAATCATGGTCCATGAAATTTATCTAACAGTTTACTTTGTCATCTTCCTGGAATGTAGGTGCCTTGACCTACCAGGTTTGGGTTTGCAGAGTGAAAAATAAGGCCAAAGTCTGTTCAACAAGAGTAACATTTTAGTGAAGAACTAGTATAACTCTTAATAGAAATCTGAAGTTGTAAAAAAAAAAAAAGTGTCTAAGAAATCTGAAGTTGTAGTCAAATCTCGATATAGACTATTAGCCAAATCTCTTTAAAAAAATATTCTTACTTATCTAGAACTAATTTTTTCATTAATATTAATGACCAATAGTTTTTATTTTAATTTGTGTTCTCTTGGAATTGTACATACTGAATTTTGAAAAAGAACAAATGGTCTCCAACTCCCAAGGTACAAAGGCATACTATATTTTAACATATACTTGAATGTTACTTAAGAAATAAATCTTGTGTATGCAAAATACAATTTAGGGCTTAGTTTCACCGATAGTACAAATCTATCAAAATAACTTCAAAAATTATTAGTAAAATCATGAGTCAGTTTAGTAGAAATGAAATAAGGACTGAAAATGTATATACAATGGCATTATTGTAATGAGAAAGCTTAGTCAAATTTTTGTTACTGTACAAAAAACATTTGCTTTTATTTAGTTTAATTTATTTAAATATGTAGAGTCTTTGAGAAAAGGAAGTACATACATTAAAAATAGTACTTAGGCTAATCCCAATGGGATGGAGGAATATTTTATGATTATATTACAATAGTAATCATCACAGTCATATAATGTGTCCCATTCATTTCTTTAATGCTAAGTTAATCCAAATGTATACTTATAAATACATTTGGGGAAAAGCCTGAAATGTAGAATATTTCAATTAAATGCAGCTTTATTACTTTAAAATAATGAATCTACACATCACTGGACTTTTAGTAACTTTGATCCTTGAGATAAACACACATGCACACATCCACACAAACACACATAAATTAATAAGGGACATGTAGGGACAAACTTAAAAGTTACAAAGTTCACACTCTTCCCAGGGATGAAACTTCAAGTGCTTAGGCCACATTTGACTGGTTCAGAAATGAATGTTAAGAAGAAATTTTATAATTTGATATACTTGATTATCCAGTAAAGAACAGAGTAAAGCAGTACAATAGAAGACCTGTTATCTGGAATATCTGGAATTGTGTTTTTCTGGGTTTGTTTTCCTTTTATATGAAGGTGTTAAATCTGGGGTCCCTTAATAGTACAGGAAATAGTCCTGCACACTTTATATTCTTCACCAATAGGGTGTAAAACTTGATCTTCCAAATGATGGGTTTGCATTGTAAAGAAAAATTTTTTTAAATTATTTTAAAAATATGCTGTCTATAAGAGGGAGATTTGTGAACATGCTCTGGAAAATCTGGAAAATTCATATGCATTAAATAATTTATTCTCACATGATGTTTGAAAAATAGCTTTCTTCCTGTATTGCACAATTTTACATATAGATGTAATATGGATGTCAGTATAATTATGTAATAATTAATATATTTTATAATATATGCTATAAATATCAAAGGCCCATGTTATGGCATTCATTCCGAGTTTTATATTAAATGAGAATCATGCATGCTATGGTCTTGACTTGTGTTTCTCCCAAATTCTTATGTTGAAGTCCTAATGTCCAATGTGACCATATTTGGCTATAGGGCCTTCATGGAAGTGATTAAGGTTAAATGACTTCATAAGGACGGGGCCTTCATCTAATAGGATTACTGTCCCTATAAGAAGAGACACCAAAGAGTGCCCTCTCTTGCCCTCTCTCTCCGCTCTCTCTCTGCCATGTGAGGACACAAGAGGCAGTGTCTGCAAAGCCAAGAAGAGAGATTTCATCTAAACCTTATCATGCTGGCATACTGATCTTCAAATTCCAGCCTCCAGAACTGCAAAAAAATACATTTTTTTTGTTTAAACCACCCAGTCGATGGTATTGATTTCTTATCAGCATGAACTAAGAAAATGCATATTGTTTAGAAGTATCATCAGTTCTGAATTCAATGGGGTTTGGATTAATTAGATTACTCTTTTAATCATTATGAATGATACGCAAGAGTTTTCATTGTCTTTTAAATGTAGTTTGTCCCACTGATGTATTCCTGAAGCTTTGTGATATTTCCCTCCCAAGAAAGATTCATTTTATAGAAATGGTTTATTTGTTGGCTAACTCCTATCACTAGCTGAATTACAGGGTAGCAGTGATTATAGAATATATCTGAAAATATGACTCAAACTTATTAAAGCTTGCATAAATTTTAACACAGCTAAATGGTTCCATAACAAGTGTTTATATAATCCTATCCTTGCCATCATACCTATAGTCATAGGTTCTGTATATATGAAACCACAGAGTTCTCAGCTAAAGGCTGCTGTACAGCCTATTTGTTAATGATACGGTCAAAGATGTAAGTGCAAGAGTACAGAACGCACAGGACACACGCAGATACAATGATGGGCCTTGTCTACTTTTCTTGGAACGTACACTTCACAATTTTGAGCAGGATCTCAAGGTGTTCCACTACTCCCACCTTTGTAGTCAAAGTATGATTTTTTAAATGGAACCTCTTTTAAGGAAGAGACATCATGACATGCTGTAGAGCCCTCTAGGCCAGAAGTTGATAGACTACAGTTCTTATTTATGCTGTATTACTAGTGAGCTCTGCATTCTTGGGTAAGGTACTGAGCCCATTTAGGCTTAGTGTCCTTACTTAAAAATAAACATATTGAACTAGATCAGAAATTTTCAAACAAGTCTCCACAGGGATGGATAGGATGGGGTGACTTAGAGAGTGGGTCTCTCACCCATTCTTCAGCCTGGAAACTTTGTTTTTATCTTCTAAGATTTCTTTAAAAGCAAGTGCTCTCCTGTTTTGTTGATTAAAGTTTTCAATGACTGAGCTTAATGACCTCAAATGTATTTCTTTTTAACTTGTAAATAATTCTATGATTCTATATTAAGATCACAACTTAACTGATTAAACACTGACCTTGTCATAAATACCCATTTTGCCTAGAATATCATTGCTGACATTTAACAAGTTATTGCTTATTTTTGCACATTCTCTTGTAGTTCCAGCTCTGTACTTGATAACACAGTATTTGGGAAATAAAAAATAAAAAAAACGATGTAAATGCTATGATTTCCTAACTGGAATTTTTTCCTTGAAAACCTTGGGATTTCCTGTTCAGAGACCTTTTATTGCACTTCTCTATTGCCCACAATTTCGGTGACACACAGATAGAAAGAATATATTTAGCAATAGCTGCATCTTAGGAGTAGTGCCTTTTATAAAACCTCTGGGGAGGACTAGTAATCTTGGAAAATTAATCTCTGGATCTTAGAAATTATACTTTACTGATATTATCCAGACTTTTCTAAATAATTTAAATTGCCCACTAGTGAAGAAATACATTTAAGAGTTTAAAGAACATTGACAGAACTATTACCTATTGGAAAGGCTCACAGCAACCAATGACAACAAGCATTATCTTGAAGATAGTCTGCTTTTAGGTTCCCTCAGTCCCTGCCCCCTCATATATATTTGTGTCTGTGTATTATAGGGAAATAGGTAGATAGGTAGGTAGATAGATAGATAAATAAAGATGTACATGTTTCAGTCCTCCAATGGAAGAGAAAAAGAACAAAAAGCATGGAGTGAAAATCAGGAGATTTTTGAATTTTTAAGTTATAAGATGGATAAGAGAAAAAGATTCCTTAAAAACAATCATCTACAAGATGCTAACTCACAGCTTATGATGAAAAGCTAATTTAGCAGAAACAGTAGTAGATAAGGGGCACAGATATAAACAGAGAAAGGTTGCAAATTACATTAAAACATTGAGAAAATAGAAAAAGATGGTTAAATTAGAAATGAGAAGATGGATGAGCCAGATAGCATTAGGTAGGCTGATGTGGCTTTCTTCAAAAGAATGAATATGAGCTCATGGCTATCTGTCACCCATGACACCTCAGAAATCCACATTTGGCATCTCCTTAGTGAATGGTCGAGTTGGTGAGAGGAGGAAGGCAAACTTCCCACACAGAACTCTGGTTTATGCACTGAAAGGAGGTCTATGCACTGAAAGGAGGAAAATAAGCATTTTCCAGCTATTCTTAGGCTAGAATGGTAGGCAAAAGAAGAAATGAAAAGAAATAGTTCTGGTGCATAAAATGGGGCCACGGTTGTGATATTCAGAAACCTCTAAGAGGGACACAATGAATCACCACTTTCAGTCTATTCCACAATCGATAAAAGTAAAAGGCAAGTCCTTAGAATAGAGAATAAGAAATATTCATTTATTTTAAAAAAAGGAAGCCAACAGAGGTTAGGTGCAAAGAATGATACTAACCAGCACTGAGAAAAGAGATTAAGGAAAGTGAGATAAAAGGGAACTTGCAAATCTTCTAGAACATTCTGACTCACCAAGCAGTCATAAATTTGGGTCTCTTAATATGTTCTGTCTAGTTATCTTTATTGAGTTTATTTTATTACAGCTTTTTTGCTGGTTATTACATCTACCTCAGCAAATAAAGGATGAGAAGTGTTCTACATGAAATATTCATTGGGTTTATAGCCTTAATCTTAAAAGTAAAAGCTGAAGTAAAAAGCCGGAATAAAGAGTTTTAGTGTCCACATTATGTATTTGAAAGCATGGTGAGAGGATAAAGTGAGATTCAACACAGGAAAGAGAAAACTAACAGGAAGGAAGTATACAGAAAGAGCCTGAGAGCAAAGACCACTTTTAAAGTGAAGTATGAGGATATGGAAAAAAAAAAAAAAGAGAGAGAGAGAGAGACGAAAGAATCTGAAGAATTGAAAACTGTTAGTACGAAGCCAAGTTGTGACTTCAGCGGGCCTGTGTGGGAAATTGCTGCTAAAGGAAATGGAAAGAGCTTCAAAGATTTTTGTCTGTATGGGGGAGAATAGCCCCTGGGCTTCATCACACAGCATAGCAGTTGGAAGAAGAACCTAGCAAAGAAGGCCTCAACAAGGGTCAGAATTTATTCTAATTAGCAAGATAATTACGGTAGAGTAGAAGATGACATTCATGGAGTACTTACTCTGCACCAGGCACTTTACATATGTATACAGCTCCTCTCTCACAAATAGGCAACATTGTCCCAATTTTACAAAAAGGGAAAGCAAGACTACAAGAGTTAAGTGATTCCCCTAAGGTCATAATATGGAGCAGAAGAACTCCAGTGTAAGATGAGATGTATCTTTTTAGAGCCCAGGCATTTTCACAATACTACACTGCTTCCCATTCTCTCTCTCATAGTCCAAACTATAAAGCACGTAGCAGTGACCACCCCCACACCACTCCCCCTGCTGCCTATTTTTAGTTATAAGCAAACAAGTGCTCCACAGAAAGACACTATAAATGGGTTAAATAAAATACAAGAAGGAAACTACAGCCTATTATCTATGTGTTCAGAAAAGAAAAAGGAAATGCAAAGACAAGAGAGACTCTGACGATATTAGGCTCTGACACTGTAGATACACTAAAGTAGTGGTTCTTAGCTTTCTCAACCTTGGGTTTACACTGGAATCACTGGGGAGTGTTAAAAAATCTTCATGTCTGGATCCCACCTGAGAGATTCTGAATTTACTGGTTTGAGTCACTGGAGTTTGCATATGTGAAATACTTAGAACAGTGCCTCGTATGTGGAAAGCACCAAATAATTTTATACTACTATTACAGAAAGAAATAAATGTTAGTTAGATGTTCATCTAACTGGTCCAATTTATAGGACAATGCTAAAGAGGATTTTCGTATGTTGCTCAGAACAGTGTGGGCCGGCAGTAGAGATGGTTTGGTTCTACTAACTTTACCTTGTCAATTTTACTTGAGGCCAACCTCACTGGACACAACATATGGTCAACATTCATATGAATAAAATGCATAATCAGTTATTATGAGGCTGGTGGTAATATGAAAGGCTGGACATATGCATCTTTTGGTCCCTCATTTTGTTTCTTGTCCTTTTGCTTCCAAACAGGAATAAGGCAACAAGGGCAGTTGACACAGCTTGTGAAGAAAAGTTGGTTGATTGTGGAATGATTTTGAAGAAGCCTACATACATCTCATTAACTCTTCGTCAGGCAAGAGGATGAGAGTTGGAGTGGAACCTTTTTAAGTAGGGGAAAAAAGTAAACTGACACATATATGCTGGGTGTGTAAAGGAGTGAAATCTGTAATTCAGGCAAGCATCCAGGTTATACTTCACAAGATTTATTTGATAACATAAAGAAGATGATAAAATTCAGGTTGTTGAAAAGAGGATGTATATGGATAGGAATAATTTATATTAAATAGTTATAAGTGATACTAAACTTTAAAGGTGTACAATGATCTTAATCCAAACAGCAAGTTACCTCTAACTGGGATTCTCTGGTGCAAATCAGAATGCCACCCCCTGTAAAGTTAATGTCCTATTTTAGCTGTGGTTTCAAGGAGATCATGGATCAACTGACAGAATCTGAGGGTTAAAGATGGTTTATTTTGGGTTTCCAGCTGTGATATTTCTAGATTTCAAAACGACTGCCTTTATATTTATTTTTTCTCCTGGGAAAGAAGAGAAAAAACCCTTTACTGCATTCCCACTGTCTAGTAAATTAGCTGTTACAATTCCTATTGGCTGACCTCATGAAAGAGGACATTGCATTTGACCAACTCAGCTTTTCTTTCCCCTTTCTCACTATAGATGTTACTGTACAACACACACTGAATATTGGATTAGCCTTTGAGAAGCATTGTAACATGATCTGCACAAAGAGACAAGTAACTACACCATTTCCTTCCAAGCTCCAATTGGCACAGATAAAATTCCATTATAAAATTATAATTACAGTTTGTGACTTTCTGGAAAATGGCTCATTTGGGTTTGGCTTAAAAGTTAATCTGCTGTTTTGCCAAAAAAAGTAGAGATGTTTTAACATTCTATTTTTCAAGCAGTTATTGATCTATTGGTTAGTTCACAAGACCCCCCAAAATCTAAGATCTGCCATCATAGTTTTGTATTCTTGAGTGACAAACTCATACTTGGGATTGCTTAGAACATGATTAAAGGTATACAGCAGAGAACCAAAGGTTTTTCTTTGTTTAAAGAACAGGCAATTCTCTACACGTCTAACTGATTTAGAATCACCGATTGTTTTTCCTATGTTTGTTTTTGTGGACCACAGGCATGATTCAGCTGAATTCCTGTAGACGTGGGAAAAAAAAAAAAAAAAGAAGCCTTGCAGCAAAGGGACACAAAGTATTCATACTTTAGGTTATTGCCGTGTGTCTCAATTCCCTAAGTCAGAATCACAGAGAGGCTACATAGGTTTGGGACAGTTTGAAATATACTGACTAGGGCACTCATGTGTAATTAATGAGTCTCAAAAAGGAGACTGATAACTTCCATGTGTTCTCTCTTTAAACACTTGTGCTTGGAACGCTGAGCTATCATGTGAGTAGGCTAACTACCCTGGCATTTAGTGAATGGGTGCCAGGGATACTAGACCTCTTGCAACAGTGGCATGGTCATGCCAAACAGAAAATGGTTACACATGTCTTTCAAATGTCCTATAAGGCATTCATGTATGTGAAAGAGCACATTTAAAATTTACTAAGTTGTTCTTGAAGTTTGGCCTCCAGACCAACAGCACCAGTATCATATGATATCTTGTTTTAAATGTGTATTTTTGGGTCCTATTCTAGACTACTGATAAAACTTTCAGGGGTGGGAACAAGAAATCTTTGTCTTATCAAGACTTCTGTTGCATATTAACATTTGAAAATTGCTGATCTAAGTTTAGAACTCAAAATTTATAGTATACACCCAATTTCCCAAGAATATCAATGCTGTATACATTGAGAGAAGACTGTCTAGTGCCTTATTCAGGCCTTTACCAAGAGATGTTAATCATTTTAAAATATCACACTATGTATGTTATTAGATAGTATTATGTAACATTTACAGTTATGTTGGTGTGCATGTATGTCTATTTTATTGCTTAATTGGTTTAAGTAACTGGATAGTTCCTTACCTCTTCAAGGATAATAGTGCCTGAGCATTTACATATTTAAATATATATTGTTTTATTTTAAATTATTTTTATTTATTCTTCAGTTTATAGTTAGGGCTTTACATTGATTTAAAAAAAAACTGCATGAAGACAGGCTGTATTTTTTAACAATTTTATTTTAAGATAGCATATACTCAATTATTTGTTTAAAAGATGGTGGAATGTTGGGTCTAATAGAATTGAGAACCACTGTTGTAGGTGATTGATGAGAACCTGTAAAGTTAATTTAGGGACTATTGGAGATCGACATATTATCTCAGAATATATCTGGTTCCCAGATTTCTGATAATATTTCCTTATCAGAAGAGCTGATAAAGAAGTATTTGAGTTCTAGACAAGAAGCTTAATACCTTACAAACTGAGTTACCACCCATAATGAGAAACAACAACAAAAAAAGAGGATTGTCCTATTTGTCCCAGATTTTTAAAACAAAAGAAACGAAACACTACAAATAAGTGGAAGCTCTCTTTTTCCTACTCTGAAATCTCTTTTCTCTCTCCTTCTTTCTCCAGGGATAGTATTATCATGAATTAGGTGTATAGTCAATTTATGCAGTTATACTTTTATTGTATATATATGGATTGATAAACAACAGTTTTATTTTTTTATATTTACTTAATACCATGTCATAGATAGCATTGGGCAATCTGTTCTTTTCATTATGTTATGTTATCAAGATCTACTCATGATGTTTACAGATCTAATCCATTTATTCAGTTTTCCATGTATTATTCCTTCTTATTCATATACCACAATTTATTGAACCTTCTCCTTTTAAAGGATAAAGAACCTTAATCCATACAAACACACATAAGAATATACAGGTGTGTGTATATGTGTTAGTGTGTCCCATTTCTGGATTAGTCTTTTACATATTTTTGTGGTTTATTATTAGTCTTTTCTAAGCAAACTGGGTCATGTAAACTCACTCATTAGCATCATATATCTGGATTTTACTTGTAATCAAATTTTATATTCTATTTTTAGAGTGGATGTAATTAATTCATTGTAATTATTGCCTTTTTGGATATTTATTTGGATATTTCTTTATTTGGATATTTTCTTTCATTTTTTTTTTTCTTTTTCTCACAGTCCACTTCTAAACCATTGGGGAGTTTTTTTAATTTATTTTTTATTTTTTTTATTTTGTTCAGTTAGCTAGCATATAGTACATCCTTAGTTTTTGATGTAGTGTTCAATGATTCATTAGTTGCGTGTAACACTCCAGTGTTCATCACAATACGTGCCCTCCTTAATACGCATTACTCGGTTACCCCATCACTCCACCCTTCAGTTTGTTACCCGGAGTCCAGGGTCTCTCATGGTTTGTCTCCCTTTCTGATTTCTTCCCATTCAATTTTCCTTCCCTTCCCCCGTGGTCCTCCACACTATTACTTATGTTCCACATATGAGTGAAATCATATAATTGTCTTTCTCTGCTTGACTTATTTCACTTAGCATAATCCCCTCCAGTTCCATCCATGTCGATGCAAATGGTGAGTATTCATCTTTTCTGATAGCTGAGTAAGATTCCATTGATATATGTACCACATCTTTTTTACATTTGGATATTTTCAATATAATTTATTGAATTGTATAATTGTATAACACTTCTTCCCCTCTTTTTTCCCCTTAGTTTACTCCTTTTTTGTTTTCTTTTTGATTGACAGAAGTTCTCTTTTCCTGTTGTCTACTGGTTTATAGGCTACCCATTTCATTTAACTTTTAAAATAATGGCTTATCTTAAATTTTAACTTGTATAATTAACTGAATCCTTACCCCTCCCCCCTTTGATATAATATCTATATAATACAAGGATCTCAGAACTCCTTACTGTGATTTATCTCACATTATTGTTATCTAATTCCAACATGTTTTAATATTGCCTCACATTTCATTATTAACATATTAGATAGCCAATGCTTACAGATTTACCAACAGACAAAAAAGTTTTAATTCTCTGCATTGTTTCCTTCTGATTTCAATTTCTTTCTTGTCAAATCACCTGTTTTAGTATTTCTGTTAATAAAGGCCTACCAAACATAAGCTCTTTATCTATGTATGTTTGAAAATGTCTGGATTTTATTTTATAAAGTAAGCATTACTGTTTTTTACTTTCATTTTGTAAGTGAGTAATCTGAGTCACTGATTGGATAAATATATTTCTTAGACTGGGAAATTCTTAAAAGCTACCAATAGTGAATGCCAGAGGCAATGGAAAACATAATTTGAAGGTAAAATAACCGCTTCTCTAAAAATCTATCCTTCGCTGACATCCACTAATGAAAAATACATTGTCTAATTATTTTCTAATTATTTTCTCGGATAATGAATCTCTCTTTTCTTTTTTCCTTTTTTTTTCTGGTTAAATTTAAAGATTTTTATTTGATAGCCTGCAGGTGCATTTAGATGGGTCTGGGTATGGATTTGATTTTCTTATCCAGCTGGTGACTTCAGGGGCTGCTTCGAGATTCTGCATTGTTTTAAAGATTTTTTTACTTATTTATGTGAGACAGAGAGCGAGCGAGAGAGAGCAGAAGCGGGCAGAGGGGCAGAAGGAAAGGGAGAAACAGAATCCCTGTGGAGTAGGGAGCCCGACATGGGGCTCGATCCCAGGGCCCTGGGATGATGACCTGAGCTGAAGGCAGTCGCTTAACCGACTGAACCACCCAGGTGCATTGATATTACTCAATTTTTGAATGAAAGCCTTTATTTCTTCCTCCCATAACTCTTCCTAGTTGGCCACTGGACCTTCCCATTCTATCTTTCATGTCCTTACATTAACTTTGTACTAAATTCTGGGCGATTTCCTTGAATTAGTTTTTCGGTGTATTAATTTATATTTTCTTTGTGTCTGTTCTTGTGTTCAACTCACTCACTGATATATTTAAATTTTATAAATGTGTGAGGGAAAGGGTTAACTCTTCAGTGTAAGTTGCTCAAACCCTCCATATTTCCAAGAATGGCCTGTTTTCAGAATTGGCCTTTGAATAGGTCCTGAAAGTTAAGCTCTGAGTCCTTGGACTATTCTTCCTGACAAGAGCATTTTTTGGTATGCTTGGGTGTTAGGCCACACACCACCAATTTGATCAGAGAGTTTATGCTAACAAATGCGATTCATGATGAACCTCTGTTTTTGCTCTGTGGGGCTTAGGTCTATCTCCAACTGATTCCATAGTGCTGGTACCCAGGGCTGTAAGTATATTTTTAAAAGGTAGCTTTAAATTTATCTATATTAAATCCCCAGGAGTTGTTCTGATTATGGACCAGTTTGTATAGTAAAATTTCTGCCTGATCTGAATTAAATTTTAAATCCACATAGAAAATAGGATTGGAGTTCTGATATTGGGTTTCAGCAGACATTTTGAATACTTTTCTAGGCTGATGGGTGGCATTTAAAGCCTTTTCTAATCTTTGCTTCATAGTTTTAATGAAAGTTGGGAAAGAGTATGTAAGATCTTTTTACCTTCTTCCATGCTTAAACGGAGTGTTTTAATGTTTAATGTACTGAGATAACTCTGCTACAAAGCCATTTTATTCTGAGTTCGCCTGTCTTAAGCCATAAAAACATTTATTTACACCAGGAGTCCAGTATACATTTTAAATCAATTTTTATGATTTGCTTTCATTTCTCCTGTATTATCTGAATGGCATCTTGCTTTAGTGTCGATTTCCACCCCCCCTTTCCTTATGTATTGAACGTCTAATGTTATACATACATAAGTGCAATTTCTTTGTGTGTAGGATCAGGAAAGCCAATGTTAAGAAAATATCAATATATTATTATTATTATTTATTATTATTATTGAGTTCACTCTTTGAATACCATTTTGTCTATCTTGGTTTCTTCCAAACTCAGGGCCAAATCTTGTTTTTATAAGAATTCTTTATTCATAGTTCCATTAGGAATATAAAGAGAGCACTATGTACTAGCTTTCAAAGAATTTGTATGCCTAATCCCTCAAGAATGTGAATAGTTAGCTATAAATATGGTTGGAGATCAGAAGTATGAATTTTAGAGCTTTTTTTTAAAAAAAGAGAAGGAAAGTTAAAGAAAAATGCAGAAATTGATCAAATGTTAATAAATACTTTATATCAGTTGCCATGGAAGATGGTGTATGGGCAGAAAGTGAATGGATTTCCCAGGAAGGGATATCAAAGTTCTTATACAGCAAGTATGCAAGATTGAAGACGAAGTCAGGATATCTAAACATTACCAAAACTCTAGGGAATGGCATGGCTTCAAGATTTTTAGTGCCCAAAAATATAGGTAAAACTTTAGAGATAAATCTATAGCTTTATAAAGAGGAAAAATACAGAACAAAGAGCAAATGTTTATTTTTGCTAAGATTTAGAAGGTATCACTACTATTCAGATTCAATGTTAGGGGAAAACAGGTATATTTTGGAGTGTTTTCCTGTAGACATACTCTTTTTCCAATTCTTGTAGCCTTTTTATGGGTTATTACATCTCAAGGATGTGAAAATAAAGAGACATATATAAGATTTAGTAATCAGAACAGTATGGTACTGGCACAAAAATGGATGCATAGATAAATGGAACAGAATAGAAAATCCAGAAATAAAGCCACAATTATATGGTCAATTATTCTTTGACAAAGCAAGAAGGAATATCCAATGGGAAAAGATAGTCTCTTCAGGAAATGGTGTTGAGAAAAACTGAACAGCAACATGCAGAAGAATGAAACTGGACCACTTTATTACACCATACACAAAAACAAATTCAAAATGGATTAAAGGTCTAAATGTGAGACCTGAAACCATAAAAATCCTAGAAGAGAAGACAGACAGTAACTTCTTGATGTTGGCCATAGTAACATCTTTCTAGATATGTCTCCTGAGGCCGGGGAAACAACAGCAAAAATAAACTACTGGGACTACATCAAAATAAAAAGCTTCTTCAGAGCAAAGGAAGCAATCAACAAAAATAAAAGGCAAACTAAGGAATGGGAGAAGATATTTGCAAATAACATATCTGATAAAGGGTTAGTATCCAAAATATATAAAGAAGTTATAAAACTCAACATCCAAAAACCAAATAATCCAATTAAAAATAGGCAGAAGACATGAATAGACATTTCTCCAAAGAAGACCTATAGACGGCCAACAGACACATGAAAAGGTGCTCACCATCACTTATCATCGAGGAAAAGGAAATCAAAACTCAATAAGATATCTGCGAGAATGGGGGTCTCTGGGTGGCTCAGTGGGTTAAAGCCTCTGCCTTCAGCTCACGTCATGATCTCAGGGTCCTGGGATCGAGCCCCGCATCGGGCTCTCTGCTCAGTGGGGACCCTCCTTCCCCCTCTCTCTCTGCCTGCCTCTCTGCCTACTTGTGATCTCTTTCTCTCTGTCAAATAAATAAATAGATATCTGTGAGAATGGCTAAAATCAACAACACGAGAAACAACAAGGGTTGGTGAGGATGTGGAGAAAAGGAACAATCATGCACTGCTGGGAATGCAAACTGGTACAGCCACTGTGGAAAACTATATGAAGGTTCCTCAAAAAGTTAACAATAGAACTACCTTATGATCCAGCAATTGTACTACAGGGTATTTACTCAAAAACTACAAAAACGCTAATTCAAAGGGATACATGGATACATGCAACCCTATGTTTATAACAGCATTATTTACAATAGCCAAGGAGTCCAAAGGCCCACCAATTAATGAATGGATAAAGATGTGGTGTGTGTACATACATACAATGGAATATTATTCAGTCATAAAAAAGAATGAAATCTTGCCATTTGCAATGATGTGGATGGAGCTAGAGATTGTAATACTAAGGGAAGTAAGTCAGAGAAAGACAAATACCATATAATTTCACTCATATGTGGAGTTTAAGAAATGAAACAAATAAGCAAAGGGAAAATAATGAAAGAGAGAGAGAGAGAGAGAGAAAGAAACAGATTTGTAATTATAGAAAAACTGATGGTTACCAGAGGGGAGGGGGTTGGTAGTTGGATTAAACAGGTGATGGGGATTATGGAGTTCACTTGCCAAGATGAGCACTAAATCATCATCTATGGAAGTTTTGAATTACTATATTGTATACCTGAAACTAATAACACTGTATGTTAACTAATCGGAATTAAAATAAAAACCTAAAAAAAGACATCAATAATTTTAGGACATTGACATATGTTTATTTTTCTACCTGTAAGAGTAGATGTCTGTTCCAAATTTGTGTGTGTGTTGGCTGCACACATGTGCACGAAGAATAAGTTCAAAAAAGATAAAACTCATACCTTGCATAGTTATGAAATGCTATGCTTAGTTATTTTAATACGCTGACTCGTTTTGCTGAGCAGGTCTTTAATAATGAATGTGGTGTGAAATTAATAGGGACTATTAGGATAAGGAACATGATAATCTTGGAAAATAGAAATAAAAATGTATGTAGGTTTCTTCATTGTCCTAAAATCTTTCCCTGTATATCTTTCCATGCTGATTAACATCTGGACATGTTCCTATCTCACCTTTTTCATATTAGATTTTTGTGCCTATTTTCTTTTGTACTCTGCCATTTACTTGATTCCTTCACGTGACCCTTACTAGCTTCTTATTTATGTATGTAATTCTAGGCACAGAGCTTTCTTCCTGTTTGTATTTCCCTCAACTAATACTGTTGTAGACAGTCTGGCCTAGTTTTTTCTTTTGTGTTTCCTAATATATCTAAATCCTGTAGTTGATTCCCTGATTTCGGTCATTTTCCTTCCATTTAAGGCCCACTTCATCTACTCTCTGGCAGAAATTCCTTTGAAATAAAATAAAACTGAATTAAAAAATAATAAAAGACACCTAAACAGATACATAAATCTACATATGTGGTAAAACTGCATAGAACTAACTACACATAAAAATAAGTGCATATTTTTGTCAGTGCAAATATTTTTAAGGCTGATGGTTTATATTAGTGTAACTTTTTTTATTGTAATTTTGTACTATAGTTATGCAAGATGTAAGCACTGGAGGACGCTGGGTAAGGGTCCGCAGAATCTCTCTGTATTATCTTACAACTGCCTGTAGTCTAAAATTATTTCAAAATGAAAAGTTTTTAAAAAGACATAGAAGTAGAAACATAATTGAGTGTTTTGAGTTTTACTTTGTATCTTCTACTGAGTTAGTAATCTTAGACAAAACTATAAATCATCATCTAGCACCTTCACTGCACCTACCTCCTGTTTTTGAGTACAACGAATTAAATGTTATATGCATTTTGATCCTTCAGATGAATCCATTTATAAATCCTAAGTTATTTTTCAGTCATTCATCCATTTACTCTGTTGGTCAATAAATCTTTACTGACCACCTTTATGAACCAGGCACCCTAGAATTATAAGCAATGATTTTTTCCCCTGGTTTTAATTATGTTTATTTCCCTGAATGAAAAGCATTTGTGGTGTACAAAGATCTGTTGAGTTTGTAGTAGTCTAGTTTGTATATATTCGCAGACTGCTTCATTGGTACTGTCTTAATTTATGCTATGACGCATCCAAGTACATTCCTTTAAACGGAATGATTGTTTTTAGGTAAAGAACTCTCAAGTTCTCATCTCAAGATGAAAAATAAGCATCAAAACCCACCAAGTTTCAGAAATTGAAGGAACATGGAGATCTATCTTGTGATGGAGACAGAGTATTAACCAACTAAGAAAAGTGTTTCATTTGAAAAGGCCTGTTTGTGATAAACAAAATGACTCACCTCATCAAATAGAGATCTTCAGGCAAAGATGCTTGGGTAAACCACAACTGACAAGAGATAGAATTTCACTAAATTTTTAAGAGATTACAGACTGTTTTTAACCTCAAATATGCTCATTATTTCATCCCTGGATATATCCAACCATATTTTAAACTTAAATTGGATTACAGGAGATAGGTTTGATTCTATTTTTATTTTGGAGTGTCCATGGGGAAATAAAAAGGAAGAAAACTATGGAAATAGTCTCTCTCTAACACATCTAACACATTTACTTATATTTTCATGTTTATGGATATATATCACTAAGTGGGAAAATAAAACTTCAAAATTTGTAGTATGGCTCCAGTTGTGATGTTGGCTATCTCTGCTCTTTGGTATTTGTATTTTCCCAGTTCAACACAGGGCATTTCCTGTGGGATTTGTTTTCTAGGTGTTTTTCAGCCTCTGTTTTGTAGAGCTTTTTCCCTGTGATAAGGAAAACTGATTTGTAAAAACAGTGATAACACTAGTAGCCTTGCAAACATTGGCCCATCAATTTGTGGGACTTTATGAAAACTACTATGATCAAGAAATGACATTTCACAGAATCTTTATGTGCCTTCATTCACTGGAATTTCCCTCTGATTACTAGTAAGGACTGTAGGTATGAGACTTGATGTGACTTCTCAACTTTCATATTCTCTCTCTCTCTCTTTCTACCACAGAAAGACTCTGTAGACTAGTGGTTCATGCTTAACATGACTCATAGTAAAAGAATCTGAGCTACCTTGCACAGCCACTGCTCTTGGACCTCAAGTCTCTTACCCCTTTCACCCCGTTTTATTCCATTTACAAACCTCCTATAGGCCTACTTTCTTTGTTTTCTATATTGGATTACATGGTCAATCAGTTGTTTGCTTGTTTGTTTTTTCACCAATTCCATCCTAACCCTGACCTTAACCCTAACCCTTTCCCTATGTCTTTCAACAAAACTCTTCCTATAGACCAACAACACTGTGTCAATCGTTTAATCTGGTGGAGAAAAACATAAAAAATTTGATAAGTGGCACCAGGAATTCAGTTTTCATTCTCAGTGGTTTCTTTAACACCTATATCTTTCATTTTGCTTGTTTACTATTTAAAACAATGCAATTCTTTCCCAATATTCCTAATGGGATTTGATCATCATTGTGACTCCCAGGACACATTTTTTTTGTTGTTGTCATATGGATATGGGACATTCCCACATTTTGCTAGAGTGCATCTTGTAAGCTACTTTGGAAAGCAAATATGGTAGGAAATAGTTCAGTTGTGTTTTCAAAAAAGCCACTTTGTAACCTATGGTTATTCTATCCTAACACCTAACTCCTGACTGCATTTACAATTGGGCTTTGAAGAACCAGCTGCTAAAAGTGATAAATCAGAAGTTGAAAATGATGAATGAGAGACTCACTGGAGCTCCAACTGAAATATAGTTGCTTCTCAACAATGTTAGATTGGCACTGGGCATGGCAAAAAGTGGTGACTGCTGGTAAAATGTATATATATTATATATATAATAGTTACAATTATGCTTACTTATTTGAATTCTATTTGAAGTTCTCTTATTATTATAACATGTGGATTTTTTTATTTTGAGGAACACTACTAACAATAAATCAGAACTAACATTTATTGAGTGTCAATTATGTGCCACGTCCAGTGCTAGGCTGGGGAGTATTAGCAATAAAATGCCTAGTTCATTAGCTATGAAATGCCACTTACGGCAAATTGTAATCTGCTTTCTATATTACTGTATTATCTTTAGATATAACAGGCATTCTGGATTTTAAAACCTATCTATAATGTTTCTAGTGTGGTTTATGCTTACTCAAATGGAATATTTTTCAGCTTGTTCCTTTCCAAGTGCTACTTATACACCTGTCATTCATGGCTCTTTCTATTCTGATTTTGATTTATTCAATTTGCCAGTGTTCCCTGGTTACTAGTCCATGTAACGGTCTGTTCATTTGTACATAAACATTTATACAAGATGGAAAAGTTGAAGTAATTTAAATTTAGACCATTTTTTTTCCAGTGTGAATTGTGCGTCACTACAGTACTTCAGTGAAAGGTTATTCACTGGCTTACTCTCTGCTTTTTTATAGCTTCCAGGCATGTTTAATATCTGTGATTGACTGAATTTTTCAGGTTAACATCTGCATTTAATCACAAGTTATTACCCATTTCCTAGACTGGTCAGCATAACATTTCAATCACTCCTTCCTTCTTTCTCCACCCATGTAGTAAAAGATTCAAAGTCAGTTATACTTTCTCTCTTTTACAGCCATGGAACTGCACTTAAATAATATTTAAGAAAGTTATATTTCTTTTGAAGTGGTCACAGGAAGTATATGCTTAGTGTATATAAACAGAGAGTTGAGGCACTGATTTGGAAGGCTTGGTTGATTTATAGAGCTCTTCTATCTACATAGAAACATTTTGCTTCAGCAAGAAATGAAAGGCTCTATTGGGCTCCAATAGCCTAACAGCTCCTGTACAACACACTGAGATTTAAACAGCAAGACTTCTTTCAACTTCACATTGCCCTATTTTTTTGGAATGGCTCAATGAACTTCTGAGAGGTCTCTGTTTTAGCTTTAGGAGTTTTTAGGCACTCCTTGTTTCACTTCCCAAACTCCTTAATTTTTCAGTCATTTGATCATGGAGAATAAAACCACAAGGATTAGCCGTACTTCAGATAAAAAGAGAAAAGGTCTCATTCTAGTTCTTTTTTCTACTGAACCAGATCATTCAAACAGATTCTCCCATTTATCTCTGAGTTCTCCATAAACCTGTAATAAATGATTCAATTTAAGGAAGAAAAATATTAAAGCCAAACAGCTAAATATGTGGTAACGTCTGGTCACTATATTTTTGGTAAAACTTGACCAAATCCTAGAATTTGCTTCTCTTCCAAAATTTAATATTTTTGTTGGGGAGGGAAAAAAGGGTATAGAACATGAACAACTATACCGGGATTTTAATTGACTGAGAAGTAGGGCATGAGCCAATATTCTCCTTTTTTTTTTCTTCCAAGTATGGAGTCTACTGGACTATGATTAAAAAATATTAAAGGAATCTGCAAAATTCATACATTTTATCTAATCAAATACACCTTACAACTAAGTTCTTTGGACAGATTTAATAATGAGCATAATCACTGGTGTTCTAGGAAGTTTTTTTTTTTTTAAGATTTTATTTATTTATTCAACAGAGAGAGACACAGTGAGAGAGGGAACACAAGCAGGGGAAGTGGGAGAGGGGAAGCAGGCTTCCCACTGAGCAGGCAGCCGGATGCGGGGGCTCGATCCCAGGACCCTGGGATCATGACCTGAGCAGAAGGCAGATGCTTAAGGACTGAGCCACCCAGGTGCCCCTTAGGAAGTTTTTAGGTATAAAATACATAAAAGAATGCATAATGACTGAAATTAACATCCCTTTTATATAGTCAAAACCCTCATTATTTTTATTTTTCTCAATCCACTTAGAAACAAATATTTGAGAGGATGTGGAGAAAGGGGAACCCTCTTACACTGTTGGTGGGAATGCAAATTGGTGCAGCCACTTTGGATTCCTAAAAAAATTAAAAATAGAGCTAACCTATGACCCTGCAATTGCACTACTGGGTATTTACCCCAAAGATACAGATGTAGTGAAAAGAAGGGCCATATGTACCCCGATGTTCATAGCAGCAATGTCCACAATAGCCAAACTGTGGAAAGAGCCAAGATGCCCTTCAACAGACGAAATGGATAAAGAAGATATGGTCTATATATATAAT
>CM052895.1:100261338-100398512 GCA_028534135.1 Potos flavus
TGTAGTTTTTTTTTTTTTTCCTGAAAATTTCTGAATCTGTTTTTATTCCTTTCCATGTGGACATGATGCTTCTCTAGGTAATAGATTTGCCTTCAGCCTTCATATTTATGGAATAAAAGTGAGAAATAAAATTTTAAAATTTGCACTTCAGATGGTGAAATACTGAGCATAAATTGAATAGCATATTGCAGTCTATAACTTGGGTTGATTTTTTAAATAAGAATTTTATTTTTCATGAAATGAAGGCTAACTAGATAAAAAATATAATGAAAGAGTTGTGAAAGGGAAAATCTCCTTCAAAGCCATTTGAAATCTAAAAATGTGTACTGAATTGGGAAAAGTGTGCTTTCTTATGATTGTGCATAATGGAAATACTTGATTCAAATAGGATTAACATGGGAATGTCAGCCATTACTAAAAAGAATTAGAATTGCTGAATTATTTAAATAGACTCTTTGTCTATGGCAGATTCCATTGTATTTGAAGGGTCCACTTTGGTTCAGAGGGAAACATTTGCCAATGAAGTATGTGGGAGTCACATGCATACATAGCATTATTGGCTAGCCTATATCAATGTTAATGAAAAGTAAGCTCAACTTTTGTTTCCTGTGAAAGGCTTTATGTACAAATTGATCTGTGTGGCACTAAAATAATGCAGGTGTTTTACAATTAAGTTTATTCATAGACAACATTGAAGAAAATGATTCTCATTAAAATAAAGATATATAAATGAAGGAACTCTGGATTGACATTTTCCCCTATTGAGACCTAGAAACTCCATTTTGGTAGCTTTCCTCATATCCATAAAATTCCACAGACTGTATATACAACTAATGAATGAAAAAATATATATTTTTTTGGTGTATTGTGCATATGGGTGAGAATATTATACATTTTCTCTATAGTTCCTCACTGTCCTTTTTTGATGAAGGTATATTATGTATACTAATTACTCTAAACTAGTGAAGATAGATTAATTTTGGAGAAGAAAAATTGCTACAAAATTCTGATATAGGTATACTGATGCAAATATCTATATTAATGGAGTGATAAGGTTTTATTTGAAGAAATTCTATACCTTAAATACTTGAGAACCACTAATCTGTTCTGGATCTTCCCTTCTCTTCATTTTATAGAAGAAGAACAAAGATTCATTCAAAGAGGTTAAGAGATGGACTGAAGTCACACCATGTAAACAACAGAATTCCAACCAGAACTCCAACCAAAACCCAAATCCTCGCCTCCAGGTTGTGGCTCTGTGCCTCTCCTACTGTGGATGTCTCCAGTGGAATAGAACTGATATCTCCCTGTATTTCAGGAATGGATCTCCCACTTCTTTAAGGTATTATTCAGCCTAACAAAAAGTACTTTTTTGCTCTCATGGCATTATGAGAAAATAGAAACTAAATCTTCTGTACTGAGTAATGAATAGCTTCAAGAAGTTTCCGTTAACTAATTGTTGTTATATTGTTATAGAGAATGGTTCAAGATAGTCTGTTTCAAAACCCAAATTGCTGTTTTCAGCAAATGTCACCTAGTATTTAATAGCTTGCAACCACCAAATTCTATTCAGCAGATCAAATACCATATAGCACATTTTGCAAACTAGAACTAGAATACAGTGGGGAGATATATTGCTCAAATAAGACTTCTACTGGTGTTA
This sequence comes from Potos flavus, assembly GCA_028534135.1. Lineage (NCBI taxonomy): Eukaryota > Metazoa > Chordata > Mammalia > Carnivora > Procyonidae > Potos > Potos flavus. Next base: position 100,263,002 of record CM052895.1, read on the forward strand.
TATTATTCCACGGTCTATGGCATGGAATTCTTGGGTCTTGATTGCATATTTTCAGATTGTTGGAGGAGACCCAGAACTGTCTTTTGAGGAATTCTTTGCTCTGTCAATAGGGTTTTCTTGACCCACCTGTATTTGTAGGTAGGGAAGCCATCTATTCAGTAACAAGTCTTGATTAGGCTATTTAATTGCCATAGGAACCTGCTCAGCTGATTGTTAAGGAACATAGATTTGCCTTTAATCAGCAGGACACAATATCTACAGTCTAAGTTCTATCTAAGGAATATAATTTTGAACTCTTTGCTGTTCAATCCCTATCAAAAGCTTGGTTTTGAGAAATTATAATCAAGGAGAATTGACTGAAAGCTATGCAAACCATCAAATGCTGTAGATAGTTTAAAAAAATATGTATCAAGCCATCAGAATGTTACATATTTTTACCATGCAGTGTTAGTCTCTTCTTACAATGTTTCAATCAGTGACATTGGGTATATGCCATTAACTTGCAGGGAAGAAAGGAAACTTACATAAAGTTCTTAAAGAGACATTGCAGAGGAAGTGGTTCATTACATCTTAGAGTATCCTTCTAATGAAAATTCATCAGAGTTCTTTTTATGACTTAGTAACAAGAAAGTCATCTGTTCCTGAAGGTTTGTTGTTGTTGTTGTTGTTGTCTTAATTCTTATGGATATCATAAATCTGTTCACTGTTTTATTTCATTTTTTGCTTTTATTTCTAGGAAGCACTGAATCAAATTTGTAGCCCAACTAGTACATATAGATGTGTTCATTAAATGCATTTTTTTAAAAAAACATACTAATCAAACTTTTTTCCCTCGTCTATAGTTCCCTTCTACATATTTTATCTTGTCATTTGTTTTTTGAGAAATTGTCATGGATTTTTTTCAAAATAATAGATACATGTAAGTAAACACACATAAAATAATCAGATCTTAAAGACTGTATCCTGCTACTCAAACTTATACAATGGTATTTTATGTCAAAAAAACAACTTAATAATCAGCAATGGGAAGAAAATAGAACATTTTCCAATAAGGAAAACTATTTGGAAAGACAAATCAAGAGCAGAAGAATTTTAGGTGGATATTTACGATAATTATTTTTAAAAAAGCCTAAAAGAATAGGACCTGCATGTTTCTCTGGGTTTCTGCGTTATCTCTTGTCCCAGTCATTGCCAAGACATATTACCTCTAATGCCCTGTTCATTTCCCCCATTCTTCTGCCTCTACTTCCCTTGGCACTACAACTACAATTAGAGAGAAATGCCTCTGTCCTCTTGTGGTAGGGCAGAATAGGTATTAGCAGATTTCAAGACATCATGTTGAAGATATATAAGATAAAGGGGAAAAGGTTAAATTAGCTCCTTAGAAGAAGGGAAAGGGTAAAAAACAGGAAAGGGGGAAATGGGAGGGAGATGATTTAGAAAAATGTGAGACTGGACATTACCTGAGGGAAGAGGTAAGAAGGAAACTCCTGAAATATTTCCATTAGAAGAAAGATACACATTTCACAGACCAAATTAGTTTTCTGGGCAATGAGTGCTGCACATCTCTACTCTGTCTTCCATTTGTAGTGCCTAATAAAGAATATCGATGTTAATTGTGGGAGTGTATTTTTTGTCAACTGGGACAAGTGATTGCCCCAGATAAGACCCCTAATAGTTTTTGATTATTTGAGTAAGGGTTTGAAAATGCACTTTCAGGAAATACTTATTTACATTAACTAGTTACAAACAATCTTTTTTTTTTTTTTTTGTTACAAAGAATCTTGAATATACACGCTTTAAGTATTCAACTTGAGTTTGTACTCATCATGATGTATTTTCCAGTCTCCCTCATTTTTGCACCCCTTCCTTTCTTTAATTCTAGACCTGGCCATTCTCAACGGCTTCTTTTTCTGTGATCCCAAAGAGGGAGCCCACATTTCAATTCTCAATTACAAAACTAGACTTCATCTTACAGTGGTTTTGTCACCTTCTTCACTAAACTTTATTACCTATGGTTTACATTCCCATTGCGTATCACAATATGTGGCACAAAAATATATTTAGTAATTGTCTATTAGATGACAGAATAAGTTGAAAATATCTTTTTCAGTGAGTGTCACATATTTTTTAGCCCATAATCTCGTGTCAACACGCCTTGAGGCAGCAGGCTGAGTCCTATATACTTGTATCATGAACCCTTTAAGCCCTTAGGTTAGATTGTCAGTTTGTAAGACAGGAAAAAGGCTGAGCAGTGTAATAGATAGAAACTGCTGTAAGCCAATTCCTGGGGGCACCTAAGCCTAAGGGTTGATTGGTGAGATGCCAACTTCTAAGGGAAAGCACTGCAGTTTCCTGATTCAGAGAATTATTGACTTTTGTTGGATTTTTCTGATCTTATTTAATATGTTTTCTTCTAATGCACTGCCAACAAACCATAGATCTCTAAACATTTTGAAGTCTTTTTTTTTCATATTTTGAATGGCTGTGCAGTGACAAAGCTGTGCTATGGGAGGTTTGAGAGCTGACATAATAGACTCTAACAGCTCACTCAAAGTAGCACTAAAGCCTGCCTCCTACAATAAATTCATATTCCATTTAGAGTGGGTCTGAATATTTTTTCCCTTCATGCTCCAAAGACTAAGAATGACTACATTATGTATTACTATCTGCTTTTTACAAGATTTACTGCTATATTAATGTTTGAAATGCTTTCTGAAGGTAGTATCTTTTTTCAAATTTTTGTAACTTTTAATAAGTGTTCTTCCAAAATTAACTTCAGTAATGATGAGGAAAATGGCATTACACATTTCTCATAGGTATATGCAACCCAGAAAATTAAAGTTAGGATACTTTTCCTGAGGTTATATTTGTTGGTGTTTGAGGTAGTATGAATGAACTCTTCTGGATCCTGTTACGTTTTAGACCTTACAATTTCTGGATCTTATGTTCCATCCTGTTATTACTACCTTTCATCTCCTGCCCATCTTCTCTCTTCTAAAACATCATGCATAGCAGATGTAACAAGCATTTGTGGTACTGTTGATACTACTATTGCCTGGCTTCCAACCTGCCTCTTACTTAACAACAGCCCAATTTTGGTTTGGGATACTGAATGTCTCCTAATAACAGCCACCTGTTTTGAGTAGTGCCCACTCTGCTCCAAGTTACCGCTTTGGGTCTAAGGGACTGAACTCTCAACAAATCCCATTCTTCTGGCCAGTTCAAAGGATGGCAGCAACCCAATCAGAGTTCATGAGATAAAAGGAAATATATACTGATGTTCTGGAACATAGATGTTTTCCCTCTTCCCATGGTTGATATGAGAAGAGAATGCATGGTTTGGAACTGTATGTCACCTGCTATCACCAGAGCAGAGCTCCAAACTACTGTGAGGACTCTGGAGAGTCTAAGGATGAAGTGAATACCATAGATAGCAGAGCAAAGAAAAAGAGAAGAACTGAGTTTTTGTGATCTTCTTGGAACTGCTGGATCAAGTCTCTTGTGGACTGAGAACTACCTTTGGATTTTCAGTTATGTGAACCAATTATTACCTAAGCTAGTTTGGGAATTTCTATACCTTGGAACTAAAACCAAAAATCTTATAGATAAAGGTTTCTGAAGGCATCAGAAATGCTTTGATTTCTTATAATTTTCTGACTTGGAAAATGATAGTTGAGATGGGAGTGGAAATTGGGATTGGGAGTTAGAATGTTTGGGCTCAGAGGGAGAGCTGACTACACCACCATTTTGGGGAATAGGTAGGAGTTAACCACTTTTTTTTTTTTTAAGATTTTATTTATTTGACAGAGAGACAGCAAGAGAGGGAATACAAGCAGGGGGAGTGGAAGAGGGGGAAGCAGGCTTCCCGCTGAGCAGGGAGCCTGATGTGGGGCTCCATTCCAGGACCCTGGGACCACTACCCCAACCAGAGCCAAAGGCAGATGCCTAACAACTGAGCCACGCAGGCGCCCAGGAGTTAACCACTTTTAACCTGACTCCTTTTCTTACGAAAAATCCTTAGAATTAAGGAAAGCTCTATCATGGCTATGGTAGGTGGGGTTGAGATACGGATTATAAAATGTCTATAAGATCTACTACTGATCATGACTTACTTCTTATATAGATATTATATAGTTTATTATGATACTTTATAATTTTGAACCCAAAATGATATTTTTCTTAATATCTTTACTGAAAAATATAGGTAACATATAATCCTTGTTACATTAAATGTTACTTGCTGCAATTTTTTTTGCAATATCTCATTCATGTGTTTACCTCCTTAATCCTCCTCACTGTGTTCATTTTTTTTTAAATAATTTTTTAAAAGATTTTATTTATTTATTTGACAGAGAGAGAGATCACAAATAGGTAGAGAGGCAGGCGGGGGGGGGGGGGGGAACAGGCTCCCTGCTGAGCAGAGAGCCTGATGCGGGTCTCGATCCCAGGAGCCTGAGATCATGACCTGAGCTGAAGGCAGAGGCTTTAACCCACTGAGCCACCCAGGCACCCATTTTCTTATACTAAAGTTTTTCTCCTTCCCTTTTCTTTTTATTCTGTTTATTTTAATTTACCAGACAATAGTGCCCATGGATGGCAGCCACAGGTATTACCTAGTACTACTATTAGTATGGGGCAAGAAATTTCATTGTATATTAATTCCATGGTAATTTCTTTTTTATTTACAAGAAACATGTCTTTGGTGGTTTGTGTTCTCATATCTATGTTCAATATGAACATAGCCTTAGACTTATCTTTCATAAATGATTCAAACAGATTTAAAAATTACAGGAGCTCACTGACATTGATATAAATATGAATTTTACCTTTAAAAGTAAACTATTAATTAATAAGAGCTCTAGAACAAAATTTTTCCAGGGAATCAACTCAAATGCAAAAAAAAAAAAAAAAGAATTACTAAGGAGTATGAAATTAGAGTAAGAACAGTTACCTTTCTGACTATCCAAGTTTTTGTGGATTTATTTTTCATATGATAGACACATTTTTGTCATCTTTAGGCAAACTGTCACGAAATAGAAATTGGTTAAGTAACAGTTACATTATATTAGACTCTTTTCCCAGAGTAGAGTTTCACCTGCATTTTGGACTTAATATCTGGACATTATAAGTACCCCTTTTATTTGCATGATAATATTTTTTCAAAGTAATTTCAACTTTTTTTATTTGATCCTAATAACGGTTGTAGTACTAAGGTGCTAAGGTAAGGTAGTAAGATAATTGAAACAGAGAGGGTAAATAATGTGTGAAACAACAATTACTGCTCTTTCCTCTTTTATTCTGTATACTTTATTTTTTTTAAGATTTTATCTATTCATTTGACAGAGAGATCACAAGTAGGCAGAAAGGCAGGCAGAGAGAGAGGGAGGAAGCAGGATCCCCGCTGAGCAGAGAGCCCGATGCTGGGCTCCATCCCAGGACCCTGAGATCATGACCCGAGCCGAAGGCAGAGGCTTAACCCACTTAGCCACCCAGACACCCCTCTGTATACTTCTATTTAGCAAGCTTCTTAGCATTCCTGTGGCTCAGGGTCACTAACTGTAAAAACTTTCATTATAACATTACCTACTTCATTAATGTATTTTCTATAATATTCATTTGATCATTTACAACTGAAAATTTCAAGCCATGTAAATGGCCGAAATAGAAGAATACATAAACAAATTTTGGTACATACATGTGATGTAGTAGACAACCTTTAAAATCATTTAAAAAAATAATGGATTGAGATAATATTATAAGATTAAGTATAATACTAAGCAGGAAACACAATGAAATATATGGCATTGGCCAAACATATATAACATTTTATACATTTGGGAAAATTATTCAAAATAAGTAAATATTGCAAAATAGTATCAGAGATTGCCTTTTCAAGGAGTGATTCATTTCTTAGTGGAGGCTGCTAAAACTAAAATACCATACAGAGTGACTTAAGCAACAGAAATTTATTCCTCACAGTTCTAGAGACTGGAAATGCCCGTCCATTTGGTTCCTCGCAAAAGCTCTCTTCCTGGTTTGCAGAAGAATGCTTTCTTGCTTGTATCCTCATATGTTGGTAAGAGAGAGAGCGCTCTAGTTTCTTTCTTTCTTATAAGGACACCAATACCATCATGGGGGGCTCTACCTTCATGACCTCATCTAAATTTATTTAGCTTCCAAAGGTCCCATCTCCTAACACCACCTCATCTGGTTTCAACATATGAATTTCTGGGGGAATGCAACTATGCAAACCACCACAGTTACCTTTGGGGTATATTTTTATACACACTCTGCACCTTTTTTCTGTATTAAGTCCAGCTACCTGTATAGAAAATGTATTGCAGTCGTGTTTCCAATAGCAAAAGAACAGGAAGAGCCTAAATGTCCTTCATCAAAAGGGAAATAGCTAACTGTAGTATGGAACAGTCTTATCAGTAAACACTAGTCTATTGTTAAGAAGAATGGAAAGATGTCCAAGACCGTGTATGGAAGTGTTGAATCACTATATTGTACACCTGAAACTAATATAACACTGTATGTTAACTAACTGGAATTAAAATTAAAAACTTAAAAAAAGAAAAATATGTCCAAGATTTATTTGGTTTAAAAAGAAAGTATCATGTGATCCCCAAGGTAGGGCAGTCCATAAGGACTGGTCTGAATTCTGAATTTGTGAATTTACTCACTTAAAATTACTCTCACTTTTACTACCCAAGCAACAACTGAGCACTATGGAGGGTGCTCTAGAGATTGAGCATGTTAGTGAATGAATCTGCTCTTAATTTCCTAATAGAAGCTTACACAAACTTTGGAGATCCCCAAAGTTTATGGGAAATGGGAAACTTCACAGGATAGGAAATAAATGATGAAGATGGTCAGTGGGAGCATAAGCCCCAGACCTGCCCACTTACTCTACAAGCAAACTTTGCTGAGCCTCCATCCTCTTTCTTATTTTGTTACAGGGCTTAATCAAGTTTTAGTGTATCAGATCTAGGAACAGTTTACCCAATATCATTTATTTGGGAGAAAAGTTGTATACAAATGCAAAGCAAGATACATATTCAATTGTTTATGGTAATTACCTCTGGGAGGAAAACCCGACTGAGAGACTGTATGGGAGTTTGATCTTTTCGTGTATATACTTCTAAATTTGATTTTTTTTTTTCAAAATTCATCTCCTGGTTGGATAATAAAGAGAACAGTAATACTTACTAGACAATGATTATGTGGGTCTTATCTGTTTTAGCATAAAAGTGAATAAATTTTAGTTTAATAACTTTTATGATATATATACTAGAATAATATTGAGTCAAAAAAACTTTGACAAATGAGTTTGTCAGCATGGTCTCCAATAGCTTAATAATGACAAGTAACCAGTACTATAGCCAATTCAAGGAGTGTTATATGCCACTTGAACAGATTCCACCTACCTGTCCTTAATCTGTTTTCCTGTGAATGAGTCTTTGTCTATGACCCTAAATAAAATATGTTTTAGCCAGAAGTATCAGTGGAGTGTATTGGATAAGATGTGGACTAAATGTGGCATTTATTTATCATTTTCTAAGTAGCTGATGTATGTTAGTCATCAGGAAATATAGGGATGTGTAATAAGCAGCCTATGCCCTCAGGGGAGCTTGTTGTGCAGCAGGTAAGGCAGGCCGTTGCATAGAGTATTGGCATAGGATTCAAGGGCTGGGCTCTGGAGTCAGACCTGGGTTAGCTGCTGCTGTGTGATCTAGAGGGAATGACATAATCTTATCTCTGCTCAGTTTCCTCAGCTATAACATAGGACAGTCATGGTGTCTCCTTCTTCAGGTTACTATATGGATCAACTGAGATAACACATATAAAGGTTAACTTATTACTATTATTATTTAAGTAGATAATTTTAATATATTGTGATAAGCAATAGCAGTCAGCAAAAGTGATGTTTTGGTAGCTGTGATGATGTACTCCAGTGAAAATTCTCATGTACCATCAGTATCTTCTGTACCCCTGGTTCATAATATGAGCACATGGATCCTGAAGTAGGATGTTGGCACTGTCTTTATTGGTTTGAGAAGTTTCATTAGTAGGGTCTCTGCCTTTTAGGAGAGGTCTGGCAGACTGTGCTTGGTGTTCAGAATAGTCCGTTCACTGTGGGTGTCTTCTATGCTCACAGAAGAACACTGTTTCATGACCCACTAAGAGATCTCAGTCTGTTGTTTTGATATCAACTGAGCAGTGTGTGGGAGATGTGAATCACCACTGTATACTTCTATGAAAGGGCACAGTGCTTGTGAACAGGAGGCCAGATCTGGTTCCAGTATGTCCATGTGTGTGGACCAGCCCACTACACAAAGCTGACCCTTTTGTTCTTGCTCTGTCTTCAGTGTTCTTTTCTCAGAATTGGCTGCAGGCTTTTCTCTTCTGCTGGACAGAGTACTAGAGTCTGTTAATACACTATAGCTGGAGATTGTTACAAAGGAAGTGGGAGATGGCCAAGCAGATTCCATTTCCCTCACACAGACAGAAGGAAAATGCACTGAGGTGTTTCAAAGGGATTGGGACTTAGAATAAAGGTGGTCCTCTTGACCCTTGCAAGCTGTTTAAAAAGTGGAGAAATTGTCTTTTTGAGAAATTAATTGTTATGACTCTTGCAGTTAAAAAAAATGCTTTTAATGATGCATCAAGGCACTAGATGATTTAAGGGTAGATTTTATGCAAAACCACTTTTTCTGCTCAACTAATTCATAGGTTCTAAATGGCTCATGAGTATACTTTTAAATCCCTATTATGATAAATGAGACCAAATGGCATGTTTTGCTATACTGTCTAAATTGGTCACATTTTTCTACATATTGCCTGACTCCTCTAATATTGTAAAATAGGTTAGGAGATGAATTATGTAAACCAGAACTCATGCTCTAGAATTCAGCCTCTTGGTTGATAGCACACCTGTCTCTTAAAGAAAGAGGAAACTTGGGAAGCAGTTAGTTGGATTTGTGACAAACTTCCCTGCCTTCACTATAAAGACTCTTTTTACTTCTCTTTACTTTTTGATCTTTATGCCTATTACAGACAGAAATCTTCTGGGTCCCTAAATATCTTAAGGCCACAGGTGAAGGTGGAGCCTGAAAAGTCAGTGCCTGCCATAAGCCCATGTTGCTTAACTAAATTGATCTTGGTGATACTTAAAAATAAGTATCACTGGTTCCTAGGGACTCTCTCTGGAATGTCATCAGAGCTAAAAGACTCCCCATGTTTAAAGAGGGAGAATGTTGGTGGCGTGGGAAAGCCTGTATGTTGCTTATATGACTCATCACTGTACGCTGTAAATATGCAGCGTGTGAAAGCAGGGCAATCAATTTCTGTGAGCCTCAATTTTCTTCTCTGTACAATAGGTCAAACCTGTTATACCAATTTGTTTGGTATAACATGTAATATATCAGTTGTAGGCTTATTTAATTAGGTCAAAGTGCTTTACCTAAGATAGGTTTATACAGGAAGAGGAAACTCATTAATAACCCTCTGTAGTAGGTGGAATAGTCTCCTCTGACAAAGACATCCGAACACTAATCCCTGGAAATGTGAATATGTGCAGACATGAAAATAAGGAGATTATCCTGGAGTATCCAAGTGGGTTCAATTTCATCACATGAACCTTTAAAGGCAGAGAACTTTCCCTGACTAGAAAAAGAGGGAGGTGGAAAGATGCAGCAGAAGGCGAAGAGATGTGAGGCAAGAGAGAAACTCACACTGTTGTTGCTGAAGGAAGGTCACATGGGAACACATGAGTAGGAACACTGGGAGCCTGTAGAACCAAAGACCTGTCCCTGCTGACAGCTAGCAAGGAAATGGGGACCTCAGTCTTACAACAACAAGGAGCTGAATTTGTTCAATGACCTGAAAGAACATAGAAGTAAATTTTTCTCTAGAGTCTCCAGAAAGAAACCTTGATCTAGTCCTTGTAAGACTCTAAGCAGAACCCCTCACTGAGCCACCCTGTGCCCAGATTCTGATCAATATAACTGTGAGATAAGGGGTATTGTTTTAAGCCACTAGGTTTGGGGTAATCTGTCACAGCAGTGATAGGAAATTTGTATAATTCGATTGCTGGGAGGAAACAAAACTGAAGGAGGCAACAAAGCATACAGCTCCAATACCTATCTTCCTCACCCTCCCAAGTCCTCAGAGGCTGATGACTATTTTCCATGTGCTGGAAAAGGGAGGGCCTCTGGCAGGAAGTCTCTGCACAGGATATTCTACCAACTGGGGTCTCAGCGCATTACCTTTTGGTAATGGCAACTTAACAGTGTCATTTGCTTAGGAAGGAGGAGGCCATGAAGTTGAATTTTGCTGGGCAGTGGTTGGTTCGTATGTGCACAGGTGAAACCAAGGATTTCAAGCTCTACTGCAGGGTTTGAGGGGCAGCTGAAAACCAACATGGGACTCATTGGCAGAGGAAACTTTTTGGAGCCCTGAACAAACAGCGCAGAGATTATGAACTGTCATAGTTGTGCAATTCAGATATAAATACAAATAAAGCAGGCAGCATTGCTTTGGAGGCCAGAGGGACAGAGTGCCAGAGGGCAGTGCTCAGAGCAGACTACCTTCCTTATTCTCTCTGCTGTGAGGTGGTAGGAAACACACACTTTCTTCTCTTTGGCATATACATTCAGATGTAATTTTGTAGAGGAGCCAGAGAAATGGAGAGAAGACTGAGAAATCAGAGACCATTGTTTTTTTGAAGAAAAGTCTTTACCATCCTAAAGGAACCATTTAAATAATCAGATCACAATGAAGTTAAAAACCTGACAGAAGTTGTTTCTATTCTGCTACCAATAACTGGGGACTCAGGAGGAAAGACAAATTAATTAAAAACAAAATAATTTTACTTTCTCATTATGATGGTTAATTTTATGTGTTAATGTGATTGATTTAAAGGATGACTAATATCTGGTAAAATGTTTTTTCTGGGTATGTCCATGAGGATGTCCCTAGAAGAGATTAGCATTTGAATCAGTAGACTGAGGAAAGAATATCACCCTCAACAATGCAGGTGGGCATTATCCAATTGTTGAGAACCTGAGTAGAACAAAAAGGTGGAGAAAGGGAGAATTTACTCTCTGAAGTGGGGCACCCATCCCTTCATGTTTTTGGACATCAGTGCCCCTGGTTCTCAGCTTTTGGATTCAAGTCAGACTTAACACCATTAGCTCCTTGATTCTCAGGCATTTGGACTTAGACTGAATTACACTGCTGGCTTTCCTAGTTCTTTAGTTTACAGACAACAGATTATGGGACTTCTTGGGCTCCATTATCTCATGAGCTAATTCCTACAATAAATCTCCTCCTATCTATCTATCTATCTATCTATCTATCTATCTATCTATCTATCTATCATCATCTATTATTGGTTCTGTCTAATGTGTTAGACAGAACCCTGACTAATATATTCATGTTGTACTAATTTTATTTTTGGCCATGTCACTGTACAAATCTTCATACTCCATAGAAGTGTCAGCTCTCAGAAGTCAGGGCCCAGCATCTTCTATCTCTTATATCCTTCGCTGTTCCTGTTTTTCAGAACAAATAGTAGGGAGGATTTAATGCAGATAACTGGCCTGTTCAGCCAGTTTAAAATGCCAGCATTTGTTTAGATTGGACAGTTCCCATACTGCTCCAGTTGTTAAATATTTTAATATCATGTCAATAAAACCTTTTTATTATGATAATTTTTAAATATATAGAATGTTTAAAGAATAATACATTGTACATCTATATACCCACTAACTAGATTCTGCAATTAACATTGCTCTATTTGTTTTATCACACATATATCCATCATCCCTCTAGCCATCCATCAATCCATCTTATTTTTTGATGTTCTTAGAAATAAGTTTCAGACTTCGCCCTTAAGTACTTCTGTACATACACCATTAACTAGAGCTTAATATCTGTTTACTGTTTTTTTTTTTTTTTTGAGTTGGGGGCTGAACATATATTTTGTATTTATAGACACAGAGAGTAATTAAAATTAACACAATGATAGCTTGACCAATGGAACACTACTGTGAACAGCTGATATTTGAGTCAGGAATTTATAGACCAACTTGAATTTTTGATTACAATAGCAAATACAGATTCTCTTTATTATTTTTCTTACCAGCAAAATTTATTTCAGAGAGAAAGTCAGGTACATTCCAGGAGTCTAAAGTCTCAAGGTAAAGGCTGATTGTATGGAAACTCTCTAGATTGTGAGGAATCATGTAGCTTTCCCAGCAAAGGTTAAAAGAATATTGATGAAGTCAAATACCCTTTCAGTGGTTTTAAAACTCTCAGTTTTTTGACCTATGCTGCTATCAAGTTATGAGACTAATATTTTCTCTACCAGTTGAAGAACAAGCTATACAAATCATTAAAATAGTGCATTTAGACAACTGTCTTATTTCATCATAAACTTTGTGCTAAGTCTTTGGTTCTAACTATTGCTACCATCTGGAAAACTTTATAACTTATATAATGTGTACACCATTTTAAGTATCATCCAATGTTCACACAAAAGGAGGGGAAACATTGTTCCTTTGATGATGACTTGGTAAGTTCTTAAAAAACTATTTATATTGCATCCAGTTATCCCAACATGCTGCATTTTCACTGCCCTCCTTCTATCTCCCCCAACCTCTTTTCTCATGTTGGGGAAGAAATGGCTTTAATTTTGAATTATTTGATTATTATCGATTATGGAATTGTTTTACTTTTCTTCTGCTTTGTCATGCAAAAATCTCAAAAGTAACTGAGGGAGCTGAAAGAGTATGAAAAACTTGCTATTAGCAAGATTAGCTAAGGAATAGGTAAAAATTGATTTGATTTGGTTTTCATCTATGAAATTTTATCCCTGGTGAGCCTGAGGTTTTGCACTGCAAACAGATCAATCCAGGCTGATCTTTCAAAGTCTACAAAGGCCTAAATGGGCTTTTGTATACAGTCTGCCCAAAGGACATAGATTTTGTCTTCTACAATATAGAAGTGATCCAATCTCAAATTAAGATAAAGGTAAGTATATACTGCAAGGTGTATTTTCCGAGGCATTTTAGAGATCTTTCTACTCTTGTGGCAATCTTCAGCAAAAGATGGGGAGAGGCTCAGGTTGATGAGGAAACTGTATGAGGAAGGAAAGACTAAATTCTTGTTAGCCAGTCCCACACTGTCATTTCTAGAGCACTATCAAAGTCTTCATGGATAGAATTTTGTTGACACAGATATTCTAGAGTCACATAATTCCTGGCACATAAGAAGTAATTCATACTTGGGCCTGGTGTTTGCTGACTGAAATTGCATATTTTAGTAGCTAGAGCAGTGAGGAGAGGCTCACAATCAAAGTCCCTGCTCATGTTAGAAGACTAGGTTCTAAAGAATCCTTCTACAGAAATATGTTGGACAACTGATACAGATGTACCTTCATCTAGGGATATGTTATACCACAGGTTGCAAATTTCAAATATTTACGGGACAGGTTTGTGCTTAAGAGCCTGAAACAGGTTTAGTGTGGGAAAAATAGCACAAGTACAGCAATGATTTTCAGCCACAGCCTCAGGGAGACAAGAGGGAGTGGTGGTGACTGTGGCAAACTAGAAATCCATGCCCTATCTAAACTGGGCAGCTGCATTCAGCTCCAGTTGTTTAATAAACATACGAAAGTTTATTATTTTCCTGTTTTTTTTTTTTTCATTTGCCCAGGTATGGAGTAACTAAGCTACTACCATAACTCACAATATGGAGTAACTTCAGTTCATTTTAGGTTACAGTGTAACAGACATCAAGATACCAAAGTATTGTGACACAAGACCCCCTTTTACCCATCACCCACATATGCAGAGCTTACAAAGGGAATGGAGAGAGATTCTGTTCCATAACTCTTAGCAAGATCAGAAGCTTTTCAAAGAGGATTTTCAGACAGAGGATTTTGTGAAAAGGGAGACTAGTAAGTATCTATGTGTGTGTATATATATACACACATACATATATATGTATATGTATAAATATATATGCGTGTGTGTGTATTATATATATCTATATATATATAGATAGACAGATAGATATCTATATATCTTTGGTGAGAGCAGTTGTGGTATTGTGAGACTCCTGACCCACCTTTGGGAATGGGTAGGGTGTAGTTATACTAACTCTGACCTTAGAAGGGCTTTAAGGAGCCTCCTGAAAACTGGGAGACATGGAGGATGATGTCTTCCTGGGAAATTCAAAAGCAAGGGAAGGGTTGACTTAGCGGCTTTGTTGAAAAGAACTAGGACAGTCAGTTGGTGTAGCATTGAAAACAGTCTAAGAGTTTGTCAAGTCAAAGAATGCATGAATGTTCCCCATGCAGATGTGGGCCACACTACATAGACGACCAGAAAGAAATCAACTTGGACTCTCTTCCATAAAGTCTGCAAGAGGCACGGAAGTCTCAGCAGAAGGAGGCTGGATTTCCTGGATGCCCAGGATATAAGGAAGCATCCATCTTAGTCAAAGGGAATGTAAGAGAGTTTTAACAGGGAACCTCCAAGAAGACTTGAAAGCTCACCATTAAATTAGCTTAACTCTAAATATCTTCCGAAATGGAAAAAAAGAACTTATCAAGCCCAGTATGATCTGTGCTATGCTTACCTCTCCAAAATTTCCCACTTTTCATCCTAGAGGGAGTACAAAAGTATTGCGAGGCAGGGGTAAGTTAGCAAGCAGGAAAATGAAAGAAGAAGGCAACCAGGAATCTCTTTCACACTTCAAGTTTCAACCTTCAGGAGAAGAGAAGGTTCAAACTGAGGTTAGGTTTTTTTTTTTTATTTTTGCAGAGGGATGAAAAATCTAATTTCTGACTGGAGTCTATTTGTAACCTAAATCAATTGTAGGATTGTCCATTACCTAAGAGTGAGTAAAAAATTTACGGATCTTGAAGAATTTTCTTACAGGGACAGAGGAAAGTTTAAAGAAATGATTAAAGAAAGAATTAGAAGCATTTTGATGACAGTTCCACAGTATACTTATTTAACATATTGGTTACACTCATTATTGAAATACTTTCTACAGATAGAATTCTGGGATTTGAATTACAATTCTGTCAATTAATTTTCTTTAATTTTTCTTGCAACCTTCAATTAAAGTTCTGTGAGAGATAATCAGGTCATAACTAAAAATGCAGTAATTACATAACTTGACATGAAGCATTTTAGTATTCTGACAATATATATTTCCAAATGAATCATAAAATATATGCTAAAATGTACAGTATTCATACTCAAGTTCTTTCTGTTCTATGTTATTTATAAGGCCAGAAGAACCATTGTCAAAGAGGAATTGCAGGTTAATGAGGAGGTCCACCATGTTCTTTTGTTTACTGAAGCACTATCCTGCTTTTGCAAATATCAGCCATATACATTTAAAGGAGGTGGTTCTCTTGTTTAGGACATCCTAATTATTTTCATTTGCTGGTGTATTTGTAAATCTTTAATTTTTATTAATGCATTGGTTCCTAAGTCTGCAGGAGTTGTCATTTCTTCTTTTAAAAAATGAGTTATTCCCATCAAGGTATTTTCCTCTTTGTTTTAGTACAGTGAATTCTTGGCAAAGTTCAGATCATGAAAAGAGAAATATTGTATTCAAATTCAAGTATTTTTACCTAGTGGTCTACGCCATGAGTATGAACCTAGCAGTAGATGACATCCCTTGCCTATCTGAGCAGCACTGATGACCTGCACTCTTCTTCTTTCACTACCTTGGTGATCAACATGTTAAAGGAATCGGACTTCCGTACTTCAAAGTTAGTATAAAATGTAGGACTGATTATACTACCTACAATAATTTTTTCCCTTTTTTTAGCTTTTCTAGTGTATTTTTTTTTTTGGCAGAACTGATTATAGAAGTTTAATATCAGATGTAAGAGTTATCTGTAAGGTAAATGAACTGTGTAGAAGTATGCAATTCTGTTTTTTCAAAATAAAAGCACTATTTTTTTACACAGTCTTTAATTCATCACTAAACTTGAGCTATAGAATGAGGTGCTGCAAGTTAGCTCCTTATCTACAGAAAAATATCAATTCCAAGCTAATTACAGAAGTTGCTAATTTAGGTCCTGTGAATACATTTATAAATTACGTCATATTTATTGAATGAATATAATTTAATATGATAATTCAGAGAGAACTATTTGAAAAGAAACTATTGTAGTAATTAACTGAGGAGCTCATTTTAATAAAAGCTGTTTAAAAAGTTAATTTATCCTGATTTCATGAGAAGGTAATTCCTGTTTTTAAGAGTAGATAATTAATGTAAAAAGGCTTCCTCAAGCTTTTGCACATTTAGAAAAGAATGATAAGACAAAATTATCTGTTTTTATTGTAGTTGAAGGGAAAATTTGGTGCATGCTTCTGGAATAATTTTGCAGATGTAGCTTGCTTCGAAATCATGAATTCAGGACATACATTTTGAAAACTAGGATTCATTATAGTGCTAGGATTCATTATTGTGCTATAAACTAATGTAGCAAGCTTTTAAAAATAAAACATACGAAAAATGCTTTAAAATTCTTCTCTCTGGCTTTAAGTAGGTTATGATGTCTGCATGAAGTTTTTATTCTTGGTGCCCTAAAATCATTATTTTTCATATATTTTTGTCTCTTACATTGTGGATTTTATCTTTAGAATTTTTAGTTAAAATACTTAATCTTTTTATTTTTTATGATCTGGAAATCTGTTATTAAACCTGATTATTTAGAAGATTTTAGTGAAGGTGTGACATACACTCTTGGAAACAATAATTTAATGAAAATGGAATGGCTACTTTTCTTGCTATGTGATAGTAACTGCATCCAAAAATTGTTAAAACTGTAGATGTGTCTTAATTAAACTATAAAATTAAATATGAGCTATGGACTTTAAATCATTTTTCTCTTGTTTACATTATAGCTCAATATCTACTTGTTTCATTTTTGTTTCTTCATTTAATATACTGCAATCCAAGGTATCCAAATGTAAAATTTTGTGATATTTTTGTCTAACTGTGCTTCCTCATTTCCACACCCAGTAAGGTGTTCAGAGTGTTATCTTGAGCCTTGTGGAGGCTGCATCTATTGCTGTTCATCTTTGCTTTTTCTGTGCTGCATTTAGCATCAAGTTTTATGTATAGCAGGTTCTCAATAAGTATAACTGAATGAGGGGAATTTAAATGCTTGTTTAATTTAACACATTAGGTTTTTGAGCTGGGAGTATTCAGATCTTCACTGCTGGTTTTATTAGTAACTATGTTAAGGTGTTGCCTAGCATATAATATTCTTTCGTCCATCCATTCAACCAAAAAAGATTTAGTGGGTACTTCTTATGAGCTGGGAACTGTCCTATATTGATAATAGAGTGGTAAGCAAAAAAAAAAAAAAAAGGCACAGTCATTGCTGTGAGAAAAACTTAGTAATCTAACGGGAAAAGATAGATAGATACAAGTTGTAATCATAGGAGAAGTTAATTTTTGAGCACTTATTTTGTGCCAGGCACTCTACTAAGTACTCTATGTACATTATTTCATTTTACTCTTAGACATATTAGTCCCATCCATTCATTTAGCAAATAATTTTTGATAATACATTTTGTGCTTGGCACTATTTTCTATAGTGTTACAGGAGAAAATGAAGCATAAAAGGGGACAATGGTAAGGAAAAGTGGTTTTTTGTTTTTTTGGTTTTTTTTTTTTGTTAATAGAAGAACTGGGGAAAGTGTCTATGAAGAGGTTTTATACTAGTAGAAGAAAGAATGCTTGAGTAGATTTGGAGGTAGAACAGTCCAGAAAAGGAATAAGAAGTGCTACCATACCGAG
Organism: Potos flavus; assembly: GCA_028534135.1. Lineage (NCBI taxonomy): Eukaryota > Metazoa > Chordata > Mammalia > Carnivora > Procyonidae > Potos > Potos flavus. The sequence continues at coordinate 100,280,849 of CM052895.1, forward strand.
GTGGAAATGAGCTTGCTTAAGAAACTGAGAGACACATGAGAGTCTCCAGTGGAATCACTGGGGAGCAAGGTTTTGGATTACAGGGTGGAGAGAGTGGAGAAGTAGAAGGTTGAAGTTATTAGTAAGGACCAGATAATGTAGGACTGATTAGATGATAACAAGAAGTTTGGATTTTATTCTAAATATGATAGGAAGCCCTTAGAGAATTTTGATCTGGGGCGCATTATGATCTCACCTATATTTTAAAAAGTTTTTTCTGGTTATCCTGAGGTAACTCTCCTTTCTAGTATATCATCTATGTCTTAGTTTATTCAGACTTCATTTCTTCAACTCATTTTTTTTCTTTTCTTTCCCTTATTTATGTTAAATAGATATATGAACATATTTTTACTGAAAATGATTCACCGATTTCACGTGGTATTCACTTAAGCCATCTCAGAATAAAAATTTTCATTTTGTTTTGAAAAGTCTTCAGATATGAAATGACACAATTACCTGCCACTCTGATGCCAAAAATAGATTGTTTTTCTGTTTTAAGAGACTGTGTCAAAGATCCCTGATTCCAAATGGTATTAGTGTCATTGTTCATAAAAATCAATAGGAAGCTCATTCTTTGCTTGCCTAGAGAGACCAAGCTCTTCTCTTTTAAGTCACCATGAGTTTTTAGATTTCCTCCAGCCATGTGGCAGGAACAGTGAGCCAGAAGCAGAATTCCAAAGCCAGACATTTGTTTAGAAGTGGTCACAGGAGCTAGAATCTTATTTGAGAAGAACTGAAGAGAAAGTAGAAAATAAAAAATAATGACAAAGAGTTCAGAGGAAATGAAGCAGCTGTCAATTTGGGGGCAGCCAGAAGGGGGAAGAGGGCATAGTCCAAGAAGAGAGCAAAATGAGATAGGAAGCAGGCTAAACGCTGATAGTAAGTATTGAAAAATAAATGTGTAGCTCAAAGAAGATTTTCTTTTCCTGAAAAGATGCAAATCAAAGCCATGGAACATTTAATAGTTGGAAATGGAAACATAAAGTCATGAACAAAAAGGGAAGTTTACGGACAAAAGATTTCATTATAAACTTCACGGAAGTGATCGACAGGTAAATGCACAAGGAAATCATAATAAAACTGGTCAGAATATTTTCAAAAGTAAAGTTGAGATTTTGAGCAGGGTTTTATTCATAAATGGAGACAGTTTCCACTAATTACACTTTAATTTTGATACTTCATCTGTTTTGAGTATTTGTTTCATCCTGTTTTCTTCAAAGGTGAATTTTATATCCATTTTTGCAATTTAAAATACCCTCATTTGTTTAATGCGTTCTTATCTCTTTGAATCCTATAAGCTCTGATTCAATTAGGTAGATGGTGACTCCTGGGTTGCCTTCAGATTTATGGAGACATATTTATCATTTTTAAAACAAATCAGATAAAGAAAGGTCTGCTCAATGAGATAAAATAATTTATCATCTTTAGGAGAGGAAAATTTGTTTGCTATTTTATCACTGCTATGAATCTAAATTATCTTACAGGTGTTTTAGAAATCTGTCTAGATCTGATAAGTTCCTCCTATTTAGGAAAAAATGGTTACATCCTCTTGGAGAGGATAATGGGGCCATATGCCCTGACTGTTCACAGAAACCAGTAAACCTTGGGAATATGAAGATGAAATACAATGGGCTATTGAATTTAGAGAAAGTAGAAATGTCCTCAGAAGCAGATAGTTTTCTCACAAGCAGCTGATCATTAGTTATTATTTTAGACCTTTGAGCTAACCATAAAGGAAGCTATGAGCAGGTAATGGATTAAATAAGGTAGCTCATATTTGTAAAAATTTCTTTGATATGAAAGAATAAAAATAGTCCATAGACCAACTTTTGTCAAATCTTAATATTATACATGAAATGCTCTTAAAAGGATCTGAAGGCCATAAACTTTCTTTTGATTAAATGTAAAAGACTCAGGATTGCTATTCTCTTCATTGAAAGCACACTTTTAGATCTAAAAATAAAAAAATTAAAGCTGAAAAGATGTGGCTGATGAAGAAACTAAAGCTCTGGAAGGATAAATGGCTTGCCTGAAGTTTGGCTGGTGTAACTCTGGAATGAAAACTTGGGTCTTCTGAAACATGATCTGTGATTTTGCGGACTGATCCTTCATCATCTTTTTCTCTTTTTGTTCTTACCTTAGCATATTGAACCTAGTGTCATCATTGTCTCTTTGCCATGCTAATATTAAAACACACTTTCAGTGTTACATGAAAAGAACAATAGCAAGTGTCAGGGAAGAGATGTATAAAGAAATTAGAGAGCTCTGCAAATTGGTTGATGCCGTTAAAATATTTTTAAAAAATGAAAGTGTGATAGATATCTAGCAAAAAAAAAGAAGTTTGTCTCTTTCAAATAGAAAAATATCTCCTTTCCCCTCAAATATTTGCAATGAGCAGCAATTAAAAAATAATTGACAGGTAATTATTGGCAGTATTAATAATTGAACATTTAAGAATCTTTTTTGTATTCGTCAGGATTCTAAATAACCATGCATAGTAATTCACTCTTAAGTCAGTCCTGTTCCCTATTTATGTGAACATTTATTTCTAGATAGTAACATTACAGTTGTCTGCTTGTGCTTCCCAGATATAACTGTGTCATTGAAGGCTCCCTTCGGAAGGCTAAACTAAGCCAAGCCATCATGGCCCATCTGAGGAGGGTAAGAAAGAGGACAATGCTACAACACCCCAAAGTTGCTAAAAGAAGCCAGAACAATAGCAGCTTGAGGGATTTTGCCCAGGGCATAGCATGTGCTCTGTGTTTAGTTTCACAGTTCATTATTGGACAGACACCCCCTGACTGTGAGCAATTTTTGTTCCTTGAGGCCTGCTGATACTGGCTATGGTTCCATCATTGATTTGAACATAATCTGCGTGTTGCATCTTTATTGGATTGCCATGATTCATTTAAAAGGAAATGTTTTTGATCCTTGCTGACTGGCTTTCATGGTGAGGTGAGGTGGGTAGGGGGTTGGTGAGCAGCCTAGAAAAGAAAGCGCTTTCAATGTTGCTCTTGGGTTTATGGCTGAAAGGGAGGACAGCTAAAACGCATTAGTCCTTTTGCTATTCAGATGTTTGACTGGTTTAGCTAGGGGGCCCAGATTCATGATCCATTTTCTGTTTCCTGTCCAGCATCTATTTGATGCAATATGCTCCATGTCTCTTTTCATTAACTGAGATCTATATGATGTCAATTGAGAAAAACAGTAGCTGATGTTATGACAAAGATCTATTATAAAGGCCTTTTACTTGGTTCTATTGTATATTTTACTATTGTGTTTTATGCCTGCAGCTTGGTTGTATTGAAAGAAAATATTTCAGCAGGGCCCTGCTGGGTTTTTTTAACTTGCCTTTGAAATGCTAGATAAGTGAGCTCCAGCTATGGCAAACTCCTGACATTAACAAATGTGGGATAAGTAATCCCACCAAGGCATATAACGGCCAAACCTAGTCAAGGCCAAAACACTCAAGACCAAACCTACAAATAGAGGTATAATTTGCTCTAGAGGTATAATTTGCTCTAAAGGTAAATGAGATTTGGATTAACTTTGATGTCACAGAGAAAGCACCCTTTTTGACTGTAAATTATATCCTGCAACAAAGTGTGAGGTGCCATCATTTCAGAGGACCCCCAGTACATTTGGTTCTGAAAGGAAAGTGGTAACATGTGCTTAAGAGGAGGAATATGAAACTGTACTGTTAAGTCAAGATGTATATGGAGTTCAAAGAATCAGGAAATCAGTACTCTTTTTCCTTGCTAGTATACCTTAAGACTAGATAAGGTCTTATCTCATAGTTCCTTGATAGTTTGAGATGAATTAGTGCTCTACTGCTGTATCACATTAATGGAAAAGATAATATGAAAACCTCGCATTTTGCTGTAATCTCAACAATGTGAAGCAATGCCAACAAAACAAAATTAGAAACTGGCAAATAGTTTAAAGGAAATTACAGGTATGAAAAATGATCCTATCTGTAATGACACACACTAATTGATAGATCTCTGATTTGTATTGCTCTTAGTGATTGCATGTTAGTTACTAAATTAATAAGTACTATAAATGGATTGTGAATGCATTATCCATGTACAACCATAACATGCATAAAAAAATAACCACTAAAACAGTTTCACACACTAAATTTATATTACAAATACATAAAGTTCTAAGAGAGCATACTAAGCAATTACCTGTCAAAGATCAACAATTGGTATCACTACTTAATAACAAGAATGCATTTTAACGCTGTATAATTAATAATATTAATTTAACCTTTTTGTATTTCTTTCTCTAATTTTTGGAGGGGTATAGAAAGTCCTTCTAAATACCTAAATTTTTTAAAGGAAAATCTGGATTTTCCTTAACATTGATAAAAATAAGCTCCTGACAAACTGAAGCCAATGTACACTAACAAGTCAGTTTTCATGATTGCTCAACAGCTGCCTCCATATTATGCAATTCATTCAACGTCCCTTCAGGGGAAGTTCGCTTAATCCCTTCTTAGTGTTTGATCTATAGATCACTATATTTAAATATGTGGGTCTACTATTATTGAAAACTACACGAAAACTTTAAACATCATTTGAAGGGTTAAATTTATTGGTATCTGTTTCAAGCAATATGTCTTTAGTAAGCAGTCATTCCAAACTCTACATTATTTGTAAAACTAGTCCATGAATGAAGATTTTAAAACTGCTAGTTGTCTCGTTTCTATGGAAACCAGCAGTAATTGACACTGATTGCTGAACTCAGGGAAAGTAGAATCAGAAGATACCATTATGAAGAAGGCACCTCCATAAACTATAAAGGTAAATTAGCTGCCAGAAATAATTGTTTTACATGAGGTTTATTATCCATGTAAAGTAACTTTCTGCACATAAAGCCCGGTTTATGTGCAGTAAGGTACTAAAAGGCTACTTTCCCTTTCCCCAGAAAATGCATCTATTAAGGTGTGAGTATGTGTGTCTATTTGTATGAGAAAAATAGTGCCAAACTGACAGTTTTTAAAAATTGGAGATACCAATGATGGTCTACTACATCACTGGGTCCACGGGTATTGCATCAATGTGGCTATTCTTCTGTGATACCTTTGAAACTGACTTGAGGCTGGGTATAAACTGGGATACTCTTCTGAATTCATTGGCAGCAACAAGTTCAAATGTAGAAAACCTTTATTTAATCTCCTTATCTGTGAGTATGGTGGGAAAAAACAAAACAAAACAAAAAAACAAAACGAAACTGAAATCACCAGAAAATAAGTATCCAGTCAGTTCATTTAAGGTCATGCCCATCAAAATTTAAACAATCTTTATAAATAATTTATTTTAGTTTTCCTAATAGTGAAGACATTAAAGGGACAGAACTAGGGATTTTTATAAATTTCATCTATAAACTTGGTTGTAGAAACATCATTAAATGATTTTCCTTTTAATTATTTATGACATTGTATGTAGCACACATGATTTCTGAACAGAATGTTATATTTGAAAATAGGCACTTATATTTTAAAGGTTCTCAGAGTTCTATGATAGAAAATTCTACACGGGCAACTGATAAAACCCATGGCTGTTAAGTAGAGTTCATTAATTATATCTAGTTGTCCATAGGTGGCTTCCTGGTTGTTCATGAACCCCTAAAACCATATGGAAAGTCTTTGTATATGTACTTTTGTTTAGAATGAGGATGAACAAGTTTCAGTAATTCCTCAAGATTCCTGTAACCAGTAGGTAAAAACACACAGCAGCAGTTTTTCAAGGCTTGTTCATGAAACCCTAGGGGTCCTTAAGATTCTCGGGGTGGGGGAGGGTCCAAAGTTCAAAACCATCTGTATAATGATACCAAGACATTATTTGTCTTCCACTATGGCATGGCACAAAATTGACAGTGGAAAGAATGGTCCCTTAGTACAAAATCAAAGCATTTACATAAAACTCTACTATTGTCAGTATAGTTTTCACTGCCATACACTCAAAATTAAAGAAAAAAGTTTCAACCTGTAAATAATGAAGCATAAAAATTAATTTTATTGAATTTTGACCACTGGCTATGTGTCTTTTTAATATTCCACATGCTAAAGTGGGAAGTATGTGTGAAACAGTTGTGCTGCATTTAGAAATATGATAGTTGTCTCAAGGAAAAGCACTTGTACAGTTATTGGTGAAGAGGTCTTAACTAGATGCTTTTTTCCCTCCCAAAGCACCACTTTTATTCTAAAGAATGAATGAGGGGGCGCATGGGTGGCTCAGTCGTTAAGTGCCTGACTTCAGCTCAGGTCATGATCCCAGGGTCCTGGGATTGACCCCCACAAAGGGCTCCCTGCTCAGTGGAGAGACTGCTTCTCCCTTTTCCTCTGATGCTCCTGCTGCTTTTGCATTCTCTCTCTCTCTCTCGCTGTCTCTCTCTCTCTGTCAAATAAATAAATAAATAAATAAAATCTTTAAAAAAAAAAAAAGAATGAATGAATGACAGACTATGGTTATTTGGATTTAGGTATCAGACACACAGTTTCCAGTAAGTGAATTAAATGATCCTATTACAGGAAAACAACTGATGGTATATGTTGCCACTGACAATATATGAGCATTTAAAAGGAACCTAGAATTTTGAGGGCCTTGTATTTGCCACAATGAGCTTGACAATATGTGAAAATTTCTCTGATGAGATTGGTAGTGATATTAATGAATATAAATTTTTGACATGGTATTATGAAATGTGTCAACATTTGGAAGATCTGTATGACTCAGGGAACCGATAGCTTCTAAATGACAAATTCATGATGTAAAAAAACATGTATGCACCTCATCAAAGAAGATATAGAGATGGTATATGATGGTATAAGTATATGAAAAGATGCTTATGTCATATGTCACTAGAGAATTGCAAATTAAAGTAATGAGATACCTCTACACACATATTATGTTGATGAAAATCCAAAGCACTGATACCACCAAATGTTAACAAGGATAGAGAGCAACAGGAACTCTCATTCATTATGTGGGAATGTAAAATGGTGCAGTCACTTCAGAAGACAGTTTGGCAGTTCCTTACAAAACTGAACAATGTTTAGTTATGCTTTCTTTTTTGAAGTTATGCTTTTCTTTTTTTTTTTTTTTTTTGCTTTTCTTTTTCTTTTTAAAGACTTACTTATTTTAGAGAGAGAGCTCACCCAAGGGAGGGGCAGGAGGAGAGAGAGACACTATGCTGAGTGAGGAGCCCCATGCAGGGTTCAATCTCACGACCCTGAGATTGCTACCTGAGCCGAAATCAAGAAGAGGTTACTTAACTGACTGCGCCAGACAGGTGCCCCTGTTTAGTTACACTTTGAACTAGCAATTGCTCTCCTTGGTATTTATCCGAAAAAGTTGAAAATTTATGTTCACACAAAAGGCTGCATTTGGATAATCACAGCAGCTTTATTCCTAATTGCCAAAACTTGGAGGCAACTAAGATGTCCTTCAATAGGTGAATGTATAAATAAACTGTGGTCCATCTTAGGCAATGGAATACTATCCAGTGCTAAGAAGAAATGAGCTATCAGGACATGTAAAGATATGGAAGAACTTAAATGCATATTACTAAGTGAAAGAAATCAATCTGAAAAGGCTACAAACCATATGATTCCAACTTTATAGCATTCTGGAAAAGGCAAAACTATGAGGACAGTAAAAAGATCAGTGGCTGTCAGAGGTTATGGGGGAGGGAGGGAGGGATGAATAGGCACACGGACACGGATAGTTTTGGCTGATGTGAAAGTTCACATCCTTGGCTCTTTCCAAAACATCAAGATGGCAAGAACTGCCATTTGCAACCTCATCCTGGGAAATCCTCCATCAAAGGTTTATGGCAATATCCGAGCTGTGGCTAGCAGAGCAGCAGATCGATTCTGATTTCAAATCAGAGACCTTTTGTCTTTGGACTCTAGAGGAAAAGCCCTTGCTCTCTGCATGTGCTCATAAGAAACTACATGAAGAATTTTTCAGTCACTTGAAGCCTCCATCACTTCTTTTCTCAGTCAGAAGCATCAACAGAAAGGTTTGATAATATTCACATGCAGCAACTTGAGGATAATTCCCATATCTGAATTTAGTATCATACTTGTACTTACACATTAATTATAATTTGTCACTTCATTTTAAATAAAAGATTTCAGTTTATAATTCTCTTATTGGGAAACTTGTTTAAACAGTCCTATATGAATTTACTTATAAATTTTTATAAGTTTATAAACATTTCTTGTCTATGGAGTGTAATTAAAACAATCAGCTTACAAAATTAAAAAAAAAAAAGGGGATTTTTAGGACAATAAAACTACTTTGTATGATACTATAATGGTACATGTCACTGTACATTTGTCAAAATGTACAATGTACAACACCAAGAATAAACCTTAATGTAAACGATGGACTTTGAGTGATAATGGTGTGACAACGTGGGTACATCGATTGTAATACATACCACTTTGATGCAGGATGTTGATAGTTGGGGAGACTATGCTTATTTAGGGCAGGAGGTACAGTTGACTTGAACAATGTATGGGTTAGGGATGTTGAAGTCCTGAGTACTTGAAAATCTGTGTATAACTTTTGACTCCTATAAAACGTAACTACTCCTACTATAAACTGAATGCCTTACTGATAACATGAACACTCAACTGACACATATTTTGTATGTTATATGCATTATATGCTGTATTCTTACAATAAAGTAAGCTAGAGAAAAGATAATGTCATTAAGAAAATCATAAGAGAAAATACATTTATGGTACTGTACTATATTTATTGAAAAAACCCATGTGTAAGTGGACCCAGGCAGCTCAAACCCATGTTGTTCAACTTAAATGGGAACCCTTAAAAGGGTCAACTTAAATGGGAACTCAGTACTTTCTGCTTAATTCTGCTGTGAACTTAAAATTGCTCTAAAAGATAAAGTCTATTAAAAATCATTTATGGGTAAAAATTCCATACAAAATGCCATGCATAATAAAAAATTCCATACAGATGATAAAGAATTTTAATGGAACAGGGTACAAAAAAGTTCACTGATATGGTTACCAAGGCCACACAACAAAGAAACTTTAGGAAACTACCACTTACCGAGTTTTGCTGTAGTACTAAGGAAGAATATCCACAAATATGTGAAAATCTATTAAATTACTTCTCCATTTTTCAACTACAAATCATTGTGAGGTCTGATTTTCTTCATTTATCTCAAACAAAATGACATATTCAACAGATTAAATGTAAATGCAGATGTGAGATTCCAGCTCTCTTCAGTTAAGACGCATGTTAAATTTGAAAAAAAAAAAGTAAAACAATGCCATTCTTTTCATTATTTTTTGAAGTGTAGTTTTTCTCAAAACTATTACTTGCTTTATATGTAAAATGCTATCATCACTTAAAATTAACACATAAAAATTTAAAATGTCTCAGTTTTAATTTTTAATGTGGTAAATATCAATTGATTAGAACCCACATAAACCAAAGCTCTTTGGAGTCCTCAATAATTATTAAAGAGTATAAAAGTGTCCTGAGACCAAAACATTTGGGAAACCTTGAACTGCAGTAATGTCTCTTGTGTTAGTCAAAATGTGTATATTATTCATTGAAAGTCATATATTTAGATTCCTTGTTCCTCATTCTCTTCAATGACTGAACTAGAAATTTAACAATTAGTATGAGCTTACTTAATTTAGTTATGCTGACTAATGTTTTATACACTTGTTTTCCAAGCTGCCTGAAACAAGATCTGCCCAATTGTATGGCCCTTTGTTCTGCTAATTTGTTTTGTCAAGAAGATACATGTTTTTCTCTTTTAAAATATGAAATTCAAGGGTTAATGCTTTTGAAAAAATAAATTTTACCTTTATTTCTCTGGGAGGATAATCTATCTTCCACTTAGCAAATAGGGACTCTATGCATATTATGAAGATAAATAAGCATTAATGTAAATTCAATTGACTGGTTTATATCATGGAGCAAAATATATAAGGAGAGAAAATTCTCCAGTTTATACAAAATCAACATGAAATCCAAACACGTGACTAAAATGTCAGTCAACAGTCACTATTAATATGTGCCTTGGCCAAAAGAAAGAACAATTTTTAGACAAAATACATCATACACTCTACAAAATCATAACAAAAGATGTATGTTTTTTCTAGCCACCTTCATTTAATCACTCCATATTTAAAGGGAACATAAGTATAATGTAAAAACTATCCATTTAAGATTTTCAATAATTCTCTGAACCTTGTCATTGTTGATGAACCACAAAAGCACATGAGGCCCAGATGAAAGTCTGAGTTCTTTTTCCTTCCTCAGAGAACCTAGATGTCTTTTTTTTTTTAAAGATATTTATTTATTTATTTATTTTATTTTTTAATTTTATTATTTTTTATTAACATATAATGTATTATTTTCCCCAGAGGTACAGGTCTGTGACTCGAACCTAGATGTCTTATGCCATTTTTTTTTTCTTTTCTTTAGGATTGTGACACCACATGAGCTGTGTCTATTAGATCATATTCTTAATGAAACTAATTTTTAGTTCAAAAGGCACTGAACTTTATCTAGTAATCGAATCACTCCATGTGGTCATTTAATGTTAGTGCAGTGTCTTTCTTATTCATGGCTTTTCTGATCTCATTTTAGCTTAGAGGAAATGGTACTCTAGCATATTATATTTCTTTTTTTGTGAACTTTCCTATCAACATATTCAGAAGTAAGTTTTTGGTTAATATTCAAAAAAGCATAATAGACTGTGATAGAATGGACCTTAAATTTGTTCTAACACCCATATTTTGTTGATAATGAAACTGATGGCACACGACTTACTCAGTGCCACAGAAATAATATATAGAATAGAAAGTTAAGAACCCAGGCTGAAATCTGTTTACCATTTTATTATAGATACTTATTATTAGCTTAGTTCTGGAAAATAGTGAACATTCATTGAAAAACATTATGGCTAAATGGAAATTTTAGCTTTAATTGAGTAACAGGTCAAGGACACAAACCAAGCTTATCAAACTGTAGGGGAGCCACTGTGCATGACTTGTCTTCAAATGCAGACAGATAAAACATATTGGGCACTGCAAATAATGAATTAAAATGGTGCTTGGCCATTATGAGAAGCATTTTAAGGACGACTCCAACCAACAATAGCTGCTTCACACTAAAAGAGGTTTAAACCCAATAGGCCCTCCACTTAGCAAGGACTATAGCAGGTATTAGAAGCTGAATGCTCCAGACCCAAGGCAGCCTTTAGGAGCAGAGATGCTGAGAGAGTATATTGCTCTGTGATACAGCACTGCATGGGAAGAACTACCATCTTAACATATTAGAGGGTAGAGGAATCTTCCTAGAAGGCAAGTCTTAGTATTCAGTTAACTATACTTCGGTCAAGTGCATGAGCTATAATTAAAAATAAGAGTTCTGAAGCGAAAAGCAGGCATCCTTACATAGCCAGGCCTGGTGGGACAACATTAGTATTGGAATCACAGAAGAAGATTTAAGAGGGGCTATTCTAGAGAACACTGCCTGAGCCATGCTTGTTAAGGATTTCATCACCAATTCCTTAGAGAGAAAGAAATGGAACTCTAATAAGAATCTACTGTGCTTTGTCATATTCACCGTACATAGATGTATCAAAGTATATAATTCTCATTGTGAAAGTGGGTTGAGATATCATCAACTGATCCTTCTGTTGTTTTTATAACAAACTTCTCATCTTTGAGGTAGATATATAGGTATTTGATTGGATTGGTGCATTTGAGTATTTGAATCAGGATTCTGATACTCAGAATGGGCAAGGACAGACAGAACCCCATCCTGCCTATTCTGATTCATTGCCCCAAGTTTTCTTCACATGGATCTCTCCCTAGAGAATCTGATTTGTTCAGTGTTACCTCTGTGAAGCTCTGCTATAGTGTTAATTATCTCAGAGTTCATTGTTTTGATAATTTCATGCTTCAGCAGAATACCATGCATTGCAAACATGCAGAAAACAGCTTTTCAATTTGCAAAGAAACCCCTCAATGAGATCTTAGCAGAAGCTATTTGCAATAGTCCAAGAAGAAATTCCTTTTACATAACAAAGCATTATTTCCAAGATTTAATTTTGTCATTGCTTTTCGTTTTCTGTAAAGACTGCTTGATACAAAAGGTCAAGGTATCAGCAAAACATAGACAGATTTTTGCTGAATGACACAAACCTGTCAGAATGCTGAGCTTTGATGTTCCATTAAGTGATCGATGTAGATTACTGACTTTTGGCTAAATGCTACTCAACCAGATAAGGTCAATACCTGTTAGTTCATTGGTAGAATAATTAATCAATCAATACAGGATGCTTGAAGTCAGGGAGAATTATTGCTAGGCTTGTATCTCCGGCTTTGGTCACAGAAATTATTTAAAAACATCCTTGCAGCATTAACCCTGTGTGTGCAGGGTTTATTGTAATATTATGTATCCAGGGGAAGAAAAGAAAAAAATTCCAGTGAGCAGCACTTCTTGTAACCTTGAGTTTCCCAGAAGGAAAAGCCTCTAACAAGCTGAGTGCATCATCATTAGTTCTTCCTTTCACATCATCGCACTCTGCTTGTAAAATAATTACATGCAATTTTTCTATTTTATAGTTGGACCACATGACTCCCTGTTCTTTTTGCACAGTGACTCACCCCTCCCCCAGACTGCCTGGTTGAAGGCTGGAACTGCTCACCTTTAAACATCTCAGCCGGAGGCTTTTATGGTGGCTGGCTACAGTATTTCCTAAGAGCTAAAAAATAATCCATCTGGTTCACAGAAAAATTCTCTCTCCTTACTATTTCCTATTTCCAATGCAACCAAAATTTTCCTTCTTAGAAATGCACATGCTAGGATTCTTTGTATTTTTCAGAGTTGTATAGTTGTAATCTCTTTGACTTTGTGAGTTTGGGATAATTGATGATACTTCTTGCTAAAGTTAATTACTTACTGGTTCTAATTACTTGCTGGTTTTTATTCTATGAGATCAAAGCATCTTTTCTGTATAATTTTATAAGCTACTATTATTTTTTTGCAGAACTAATGAGAATGCATTTATTTATTTCAACAAATAGTTATTGCATATTTATTATGACCCAGGCATAGTACTGATATTTGCTCTCAAGAAATTTAGACATTTAAAGTGCATTGTGGTTTTCACATCACTTCCACTTACCTTATTCCATTTAATCTTTTCACACCCCAGTGAGATAGGTAGTAGAAGGATTAGGAGAAATGTATTAGAAGAAACTGAATCATGAGCCCTGCCTAGACAAGCTTTGAACACATCTGCCTGTACTTTCATCCACTTCCCCACACCCCAGATCACTCACATCATAGTAATCACAAGCTGAGACAAATGGCAACATCAAAATGAGATGACAATATCAGGTGCACAGTTGAGGTAGGAAAGAGAATTGAGTTTCTCAAAGTCACCAGTTGGCTAGTGAGAGAAACGACCTTAGGACATGCCTGGCCCATGGCTGGGGCAAAGTCCTGGCATGCTAATGGATACAACACTAGGAAACAGGTGTGCATTCTCTTCTCAAGAGGATTGGTGTGGGATTATAAAGGAGTGGGATCTCCCCCACTGAGTAGAACTCCTCTGGGAAGTATGTAATTTCCATCTGCATGCTTGCTTGCCCACGTGCTTTCAAATAGGATAGTATATGACTATTATGTGAATTGTGAACACTGAGATGCGGTACTTACACAGTGCATAATTCAAACACTCATTTTTTAGGTTGTGTTGCCCTAGAAGTTGGTCTTAAATTTTTGTTACCCCTGTCATTTCTAGATGAGGTCCATGGCCTACCCCCTTGAATCAGGGTGTTTTCTGTGTCAACTCAATATTGCAGATGTAACTGTGTAAGTTTCTGAGCCCAGATATTAAGTAAGAGATCAGCAGCTTCCACTAGCTGAATCTCAGAGCACTCTCTCTGGGAGCCCTACAATGTTAGGTAAGAAGCTTGAATGCCCTGAGACCATCATGTTGGAGAGATCAAAAATTGGCATTTTAGTTGAGAGTCCCAGCTGAGTCCAGCCTTTCAGTCATCCCTGCCAATTCATCAAGCATGCAAGAGGAAAGATCTTAGATACCACAGACCAGCCAATCTACCAGCTGACTACTGAGGGGTGCAACGAAACAGAAGGATCACCCAATTGGGTCCTGCTTGAATTTTTGATCTACAAAATTGCAAGCAAAACAAAGTGGTTGTTATTTTAAGTCACTATGTTTTGAGGTAATTTGTTATATGATGATTGGTAACTCAAACAGGTGATGATCAAAGGAAGTACTGGTAGGGGCATAGGGAAGTGGGACAGGAGAAGGAAGGAAGTCAATATATAGAATCCATTAATGAACAGGTTCTGTGGGTAACCGAACTTCAACCCCCTGAGTGGAATTCAGCTCAGGGTTTAGGGCTCTTGGCGGGGCTGAGTTGGCATTCTTGCTCACTCTACTTGTAGGCCTAATGTGTGCCTGAGCTCAGAGCCACCAGCTCTTCAGAGAGTCCAGTATATACAGTTAAGAAGCTGAGGGTATGCACATAAAGGTGAGTTTCAAGGGGGAAGGATGGGAGTGACAGAATTTGCTACAACATGTAGGGTCTTTGAAAGCAATTTTAGGGAAAATATACTATTGTGTCTTGAGAATGATTTTCTGCCAAACATACAAGTGACTGCAGACACATGTGTTCTGCCTTTATTCCCTATTCCCAGGGATTTAATTACTTAAGGCCCAACTCAAATAGCATCTATTATCTATCCCTTGATGCCCTCTTTCACCTACTCTAAGTAAAATTAGTCTTTCCTGCATTTAACACTCCATGACACACTTCCAAAATTCAGGTCCATAGCACCGAGTGTCTTATCACATTTTGTCATAATTTAGTGTCAGTCCTTCCATTTCCTGATCCCTTTTACTGCATCTAAATTCCAGGGAATTTAGGGAAATAGACTGGTGGGCCAAGTCTTATGGATCTTTTTTATTTATCATACTAGGACCTAATGGGAGGCTTGAGAGGTGACACACAGAAGATGCTCAAGACGTATTCATTGTATTACGAAGCAAATGTTTCACTTGTCTTATGCTTTTTCAAAAGCACTTACATCTTATTAAAAAGAAGGCAGAAAATATCCTATATATTTTAATTTAAATGTTTCTGACAAAAATCCACTGCACTGAGTGGACCATATTTATTTGACAGATATATTTTGGGGAACTAGACACACAATAACAACAGTAAAAACAAATATTCTCCGAGATTCTTGGTGATCTGCCAGTTCTCATAAGGGCTTTGGTGAAATAATAGTGATCGAGATATTGTAGGGCCAGGGAAAATGTGCTCAAGGCCTCTCTCTACTTAGGTAGTTATTTCTGGTATATCTCTAAATACTTCTGAATTATTCTGTACTATTACCCAGGTAATAAGTGTTATTTGAAAGACCATTAGTATATTCACAAAGAGTTTCCAAATACCTATAAAAAATTCCTATAATGTCAACATATCAGTAGTCGTTTCTCACTTTTTTTAGTAAGGCCATTTTGATTTGGTAGTTCTTGCAACATAAAAAATAAAGTCATAAAAGCTAAGAATAAAGGCTTAGCTCTTCACTAATTTGTCATTAGGCTACCGCAAGTATCTTGGCTGCAAACAGTATGTGTTTGAATCTTTAGTATAGCACTAAACTTTCCAACATGAGGTCATTTGAAGGCAGAGTTGAGTTTCTTTGGTCTCATTATTAATATATCCACTTTTGAACTTGAGTACAAAGAAAAATAACTTCATTATCCCTCAGTTCACCTAACGGCCCAAGATGCAAACTCCTAACAGAGAGCATTTCACACCATGTTCTGGTGATCCCTCTGGTCTCTGATCTCTGGCCTCAATCTCCATGTGTCTTAGCACCTTCATTTCTAACCCTCATGCTTTTTCTCAGAGTGCCTACTTGTCTAGATTTTCTTCTAATCGAGCTGCTGATACTTGGTCACTTGTATGATGAGGGCTGGTATCATCTTATGCAAAAAGCCTGATAGGGTGAGATGATATGCCTCAACACTTTTCTAATATTCTACTTGTAATATCCTGTATATAACTTCTCACTTACATTTCTTATAGCTTTGTGTGTGTGTGTGTGTGTGTGTGTGTGTGTGGTATACCTCACCTTCTATAAAATTCACCCATTTAAAGTATACAATTCAATGATTTTTAGTAGATTATAGAACTGTGCACCTATTCCTGCAATCTAGTTTAGAACGTTTCTACTATCCCCCCCAAATTCCTTTGTCTCATTTTCTGTCAATTTCTGGACATACCTCCAGGTCTAGATTGATCTCTTTCTGTCTCTATAGATTTGACATCCCCCCCCCGCATTTCATATACAACATGAAGCTTTTTGCATTTCTCTTATTTCACTTTACATTTTTTGGTTTTCACTCACGTTGTAGTGTATATGAGTAGTCCATTCTTTTTTATTGCTGTATAGTATCCCATTATATAATTATATCACATTTTTCTTTATCAAATCACCAGATGATGGACATTTATTTCCACTTTGAGGCTATCGTGAATAATACTGCTATGAACACTTACATACAATCTTTGAGTTGATGTGAGTTTTCATTTCTCTTAGGTAAATATCTAGGAGTTGAATTGTTGGGTTGTATGGTAAGTTTATGTCTAACTTTGTAAGAAACTGTCAAAGTGTTTTGCAAAATGGTTGCATGATTTTACATTTCCATAAGAAATGTGACAATTTCAGTTTTTGCATCTTTGACAATAGTTGTTAGTCTGTCTTTTAATTATAACCGTTCTAGTAGGAGTGAAGTTGTATGTCACCGTGTTTTAAATATGCATTTCCTTAATGGATAATGTTGTTGAATGTTATTTTCATGTTCTTATTAGGCATTCTTTGGTAAAGTATCTGTTTATATCTTTGTTCATTTTTTGAGTTGTTATCTTATTATAGAGTTGCAAGGGTTCTTTACATATTCTAAATACAAATTGTTCATCAGATATATTATTTGAAATATTTTCTCCCAGTCTGTGGATTATCTTTTCATTTTCTTCATGGTGTCTTTGAAGCTCTAAAAATTTTAACCACACTGTTTTAAGAAATTGTTTTATAAGTCAATCTTTCCTCCTAATATCCTTGAGAGCAGAAGCTGAGCACATGGATTGACATGTATTGATATATCCACCTACTTGCACAGTGCTCCTTAAGAATTATTGAGAAACTGTTTGGAAATGCACTGTTTTAAGTTCTTTGAATGGATTAACCCTTTTAATCCTTGTAAGAACCCTATGAAATAGGTACTATTAAAACTGAGGTTAAGCCAAGTAAGTTACTCCTAAGGTCACAGAGAGGAAGCGTTAGGACTGGGATTCCGACCCTGGAGCTCAGGCCTTTGATCCCCACACTGCTTTTCCCTTAATTAGTATATATCCCTAGAGATTATTAGATGTAAATATGTACTTTCCCACTTACTATTTTTTTTATATTATCACATAGTCCCTAGAATCAAGAAAAAAAAATACAATTTAAGTCTTGTGAACCAGGAGCTGAATTACCACTAAATTCAATATGATGAATAATCACAGGGACCTATTTGGTCATCGGGATTTCAGCTCTCAAATTATTTTTCATTTGATGGAAATAACAATGTACAATGTTGGTGCAAAGTCCTCTGGAGAGTAGCAATTGTGGGTAAATGAACTGGCTAAATGGTTCTCAGATTCTTCATGAAGTGATCGCACCTGTTTTACAGTATGATTACGAGAAATAAGTAACAGATGTTATTTAAAAGTATCATGCTTTATAAATATCAGCTGTAAAATGATTACTAGTACCTTATTTACAGGGTAAGGATTAAATGAGATGATGTTCATAAAGGGCTTTGCCTACTGTCTGGGAACTAGTTAAATGCTATGATAATTTTTGCACTTTTTATAAGCCACATCTTGCTTCCTTTTGTCCTGCTCTCAACTTTCCTGATTTGATAAATATAGTCATTGTATGCATTATAAATATATTTACTCCTAGTAAACACCATTGCAAAGCTTATACAGACCGTCCTTTCAAATAGGCTGATTTAAATAGATGAGCATTTTAGTTAAGTTTATGAAATAAAAACTTTTACACACAAAACCATGACCCTACTCCACAGAATTGCCACTGTTATCAAAGGAAATGCTAATATTCAGTATAACTATTTTTTTAAAATATGGTCTTGGAAAAATATATTAGAGTGAAGCAATGTTGGCTAAAGTTAGACAAAAGAAAGGTTGGTATGTTTTAATTTTTTTTTCATTTTAGTACCATAAAAAAGCAGCGTAAATAACTGATTTATTTTTTATATCAGTAAGAACTTACTTTTTAAAACAGGTGAAACTTCATAAATGTTCATGATATATATATAATATATATATAGCCTCTTTTACTTCAGTTTAGTTTTTCCAGCTTTATTGAGGTATGATTGACAAGTAAAAAGCATGTATATTCAGGTTATACAACATGATTTTTATAGGTGTACAATCTGAAGATTTAATGTATGTATACATTGTGAAATGATTACCACAATCAAGTTAACCACACTTCTATTAGTTCATAGATTTTCTCTCTTTTCTTCTGTTGTTGAGAACACTTAAGATTTACTCTCTTAGTAAATTTTAAGTATATTATACAGTAATATAGTATTATTAACTATAACTACCATGCTGTATATTAGATTCCCACAACTAATTCATCTTATAACTTAAAGATACAGCTTTCTATAATGACATTATTTCTTACATGTCTTTTGTTTGTTTTGTTTTGTACACATTTCTGTAACTATAAACCATATTGGTTTAACGGACTATCAGACAAGGTTTTATAATTTCACAATGCTTTATCCTTGTAGGTTACACCAGTTATTGGAGAAAGTTAAATTTTTCCAACTGGCATTATATTTCACCTTTGTTTTAATATAAGCTACAGTTCTATAAATATCTGTCCTCCTTTTTAGCTTTGATACTTATCAGGGAAGTATAGATTTAATCAGAAAATATTATATCATTAATGCCTATTGCTTATAATTATTAAATCAAAGCAGAAACTTAGCTCTAAGTATATAATAATTTGTATTTAAAATAACAAAACTTCATGAAAGCAAATGCAAATAATTAGGTCGGTATATTTTATTCAATCTATTTATAAAGACATTTTTATATTTTAATGAAAAATCAGAATAACTCTTTTAGAATAAAAAATAATATTTTAGAATATATAAACTTTTAGAGTATCTCAGCACATGTTTATTAGCTTCATACTCAGACCTTCATCATTCACCAATTTCTTAAGCAGTGTTAAGACATTTGAGAAAGGCAACTATTCATTTGCTTTCATTTAAAACAAAAAGAAACAAACAAACAAAAAAAGCCATCACTGTAAGGGGTGGGGAAAAGACTATTTCTAAATATTGAAAGCCATATATCATGAGTCTGGTAAGGCTAGAAACAGTCACTGTAAAGTTGCCACACTGGGAATTATACTCCACTAGACCCAGAAATTCATGTGAGTGCAGCTCAATACAACACAAGTGCTATTTTAATATTATAGCAGAAAATCGACTTTCTCCTGCCCAAGGCTGTCATAAGTGCTTAAACCTTTGAATAGAGTGTCAGTTTTAAACCCCTTAAGGAAACTAGAATTGATAGTAAAATAGCTTGATGGCCAGGGATCACCACCCACCACTAACCTGGCCTTTGACTCTTACCTTCCTATTATGCTAACCCCTTGAGCATTACTGAACATAAACTGAGCATATACTACACAGTGTGATGAAGTGGTAGGCATTTAGAAACCCTGTATAGAAAGTTACAGGTTTCTGTTAAGCTTTCACTCTGCCATCGGCACCAAATAGACAGGCTCCTAGTTCAAACTTAGAATTTGCCCAGATTAAAAAACCTGTAAATGCTACTCAGTATGACAAATGTCACCCTTATTCTGCATTCTCTTTCTTATGAAGGAAATATTTCATCCTTTATAAGAAATGTTGCAGAAAATTAAAAATCTTGACCATTTTCTCCTTTGTTAAATGTCAGCAAAAAAATAGCATTAAATGTTTCGATTGACACACAGTAGAGAATTATAATGTATATATGAGACATTCTAAAATCCTATTTTTGTATTAAGTTATCTTTTAGAATTTGTATAGATTCAATTCACTAGTATTTTAACATTGGTGTAGCTTGGCCAAATTAAACTTTACATAACTGGAAACGGCCTTGTTGGCCTTCACTCAGTACTGAGGGGAATTTATTTATTTAAAAATTAGTCACGCAGATCATGTTGCACAATTAGCTGTTATATCAGAAGAGGCTAGATCCTGTTGCTGTTTCAGACAAGCCTCCAAATTGCTTAACATGGCAGGTGACTTCTTATTCATGCAAAGTCTGCTATCAAACTAAGTAATTGTCCAGAACAACTAGTTACTCACGAGGAGGGCTCTTTCCTTTCTCTGTCTCCCCCTACCCACCACTCCCTATACATACAAGTGTAGTGGACCACCCTGAACCTGTGGCCTTCTTACTTGATGCATCAGAAGAGTCAGGGTGGTCTAGCCTCGCTTTTCTATGCTTTGCCTTGGAATTATGTCATTTCCACCCACAGCCTCTTGCCCAGACCTAGACTTGTGACCTTGTTTAAATGCCTGTAAAGGGAGAACTGGATAGTACTGAATGACACCATGGATTAAAGTGTCCTCAAAGAGGGTGCAAAAGATACTATTATCCCAAGATCCAGAGCCACTCTCAAAGGCAGTCAGAAGGGAGGCAGACAATTTCCCAGAGAGCTGGCAACAGTCCATAGACCCTAGTCACACATGGAGCGCAAGCCACATTTCTGTCTAGCAATAATTTTGTATTGCCAACCTCATGATTAAGATGAGAACTGTATAGGCAAGAACTGTATAGGCAAGAACTGACAACTGCATGCCCCAGGCAGGCAGAAAACCAAGGTCTCAGACACAAAACAAGAAGGCAACAGCTATCTCTGAGCGAGAAATTATTGATAACCAATGGGCATCCCAAAGCCAAATTCATAAGGTCTGGCTTTGGAAAGGAAGGGACAACAAGAAATTTATACCTTGTGAATCCCCTACTGGCTGCCACTCATTGTTGACTGAAAGAGTAGAGCCAAACTAATTAACTAACTCCATTAGTTAGAGTAGAGCCAAACTAATTCCATTTTGAGAGCAGAGCCTAAACTAACCCCATTTTGTGCTACACGGCCCCCTCCCACCTTGAGTTAGTTCAGTCAGGTAATAGGAATGCGGAACCCACTGACCTTGCACACCATATAGGGTAAAAAAACTTAATTGGCCCTCTGTGCAAGGCCAGATATCACTGTGCTACTTTTTATGTGAATGTTTCAATGTCATTGGCCGAAAAATCCCACAAAACTGATGCGCCCTCTGAAAACGAGGCTCTTTGCTCTCCTTCACACCGCTGCGCCGGTGTGAGTGGAAACACCGAGCCCAAGCTAGCTTGAATAAAGGCTCTTTGCTCTTGCATCGGACTCGGCTCCCTGGTGGTCTTTGGGGATCTAAAAATCTGGGCATAACATTGACCTCCCATAGGACCACACCGGTACATTTCCAGGACCACAGGACCTTTCTGGGAATTTTAATAAACCCCAGAATCTTTCTGGGATGCAGAAGATTTTTGGGAATTTTAATACACCCTTGGAACCTCTCCGAAACCCCAGAGCTTTTCTGGGAACTATGTATATGCATATATATAATTATAATATGACATAAAAGTTCGCTTGGATCGGAAAGCTGCACGCAAAAGCAGAGCCCAAATACAATGACTTACCCACAGCCCCGGGTAAGGACGAGAGGAGCGTGAACACAGAGGGCTTAGCAGGCGCCTCGCTGGTGCCTCTGGCTGTCTCGCAGGCCGAGCAGTCAGCTTTAGAGTCCATTAGTCACCAAAAGCTGTTAACAAATGATTTTAAAAAACAATTTAGGTGGTACAAACAGACTTGGCTTGAAACTCCACGTACTAGCCAGTCTCTTGTGGAGAACCACAAAATGGGGCAGAAGGCAGGCAGTTTTTATAGGGGTTAAAAAAAAAAAAAGATGACGAGAGAAATGGAAAATATCTGATTGGTTGGAACCCTCAGACCGACTCGCGACCTTTTTGGGGTGAGAAGGCCCAGCGTTGGCTGGGCATTTGGGGATTGGGTGACTAAGTACACTGTAGTTCTGGTCAAGAAAGGCATTTACAGGGACACGAAGTTAACTAAATTTCGGTTTGCTGCGGTGACGTACCGGCCAGGAGCGGCTCCACGTTGGGCTGAGCAAGTTACTTTAACAGACTCATCCGCAAATGGAGTGCAACCCACATTTCCGTCCGGCCACATCTAGTTGCAAATGAGGTGCAACCCACGTTTCTGTCCGGCCATATATTTGTGCCCCAGAGGATGGTTGCTGCCTGTGTTAGCAAGAATGACAACCTGAGCGCCCCAGGCAGGCAGAAAGCCAAGGCAAGTTCTTGGAAACAAATTGAGACAAACAAGAAGGCAATATATGTCTGAGGGAGAGAAAAGGATAGATAACCAATAAGGAACAACATGACGCTTTACCTTTCTCAACCAGGCACTACAGAAATTCGAGCGAGCCGACTTAGGTAAGAATTCTCACCCTTCGCTGGCTTCTGCCACTTTCCCCCAAATCCCGTTTGAAGGCTCCTGAGTGAGCGGTGTTTAGAGAGTGTAATCCTGGTATCTACTGAACTTGGCAACGTTTTAAAATTAATTTTAACTTTAGTTTCCCCTAGTGTGTTGAAGGGAATACCTCCTAGCAGTTAACCAGAGAATTCCCGGGAGTCTCCTCAACCTAGGAGCGGCCCTCCTTTCAGGGTAGATATGGGGTCATTGCAGTTGGTGCAAAGGATTTTGTACAAAAACTTGAAGGACAATCATTTTTTTCGAGTGTGCTCGTTGATTGCAAATTTCTGGGCCAGTGTTTTGATAATGAACCCGTAGGAGGATGCAACGGGTGGAGCCGTGAAGGTTGTGGGGGATGTAGGTGTTGTTTTAGGCTTCTGGCCTTGGAGATGTTGCAGTTTAAGGCCACTAACTTGGTGGACTTTTGTTTATGGTCTTGTGGCCTCTTCAGAGCAGAAAGGCAACTCAGAGGATTAGTAGACTGTGAATACTCGAGGAATATAGAGGGGACTAGTAGGAGTCACGTCGTCCTTAAAGTCTTTTGTTGTCGGTAGTTCTTGTGTCTTTAATTTTGCGTTAGCCTTTTGCACTGAATCTTTCAATGCAGCTGTTTTGAAATCTTGAAGGCTTTTGGAGACTGTGCATACCAATTTAAATAGGTATCCAATTCTGTTTGATTGTGAACCCTTGCTTTCAACCTAATATCCATCAGAAAGGACAGAGTGGATTTGAAGGGCCCATCAAAACCACATACTGAAACAACTGTCACTATTTGACCTGTCTGGTAGCAACCTGGAAAGCCTCATTTCCTGGAACTTCCTTTATTTGAGTGAACTAAGAATTAATTCATTAAAAATTCCTTTGCTTTATCCATGCTGGGAGGTAAACTTTAAAACTTTGAGTTTTAAAGAGAGAGGCAGGGAAAAATCTCACAGCTGCATAGGGTTGAAAGTTTGAGATTTTACCTGCTCTTTTTTTTTTTTATTTAAATTCATCTTAGCCAACATAAAGTATGTCATTAGTTCCTGCTTTTTTGATTTACATTTAATGCCCATTTTTTAGCCTCACTTTCAACCCAACTTTGCTGCTAATTCCTAAGTTTCTGGGGGCCCTGCAGGACAAAAGTGTTGCCTCTGGGTTCCCGGTATTGCTTGCTTAGGTATCATATCTTTTAAATCTGTCACAACTCATGTATAGACTTTTCCAACTTCTAAAATATTTTTTATGTCTTCTTTTATTATCTCTTGAGAGTTTATGTCTTAAAAAAGCCCATCACTATCTTTTTAGTGTAATTTAATATGAATTGGATTTGCTTTCTGAAGTATTTTCCAATGTGCCCAAGCTAAAATGTCCCTTTAAAAAAACATCAAGTTTTTTTTTTTTTTAATATTTAGGAAGTCTTTCTTTTCTCTAGTGACTTCCTTTCTATCCTATTGTTCTTTTTGCATACACTATCCTTTCACATATCTTTGAAGATATCAGTTAAAAATATTTTTTTAAGTTATTATCTCCTTCTTGCATTAAATCTGTTTCCTCTGGGGTGATTTTGTTTGTTCATTTCTTTCATTTATTGACTTTTCCTCAGATGTGATTTGTAAATTTATTGTCCTTTTTTCTTTCTATGTTCTTTCCATTCATTTTTTTCTTTCTTATTTCCAATTTAAAAGAAAGTAATGTAGGAAGGGTTTGTTAATTAGCAAAGTATTAGTTGGGAGATCTGTTTACCTAAAATACCATTCTCCCAAAGAGGTGGTAGAATCTATGAAGTGCATGGTTACTGTTGATAATAAAGCAGAGGCAAGCTAGTTCACAGTAAGGACACCTTGTCTCTGGGGTTTAAGTACCTTACAGATTTCCACTCCTAATTGGGTATATCTCTCCTTTTATTCCTATGGGTACATTGCAGAAGTCTAAAGTTATTTCAGGCTCTACTCTGTCTCTCTCATCAGCCAAGTTCCCACCGTGAGATCACTGCTTCCTATTTCTCAATAGGAATAAATACTGCAGTCAGTTTCTCTGTTAGCAGAAGAGAATGGGTGCCTAACCTAGCCCTTGTCTAAACACTTTTCAAATTAACTACCATCATTGATGCCCAATAATGAATTTTTTGCACCATACTTGCCAGTTTAAGATGTGGATATTTTCTAGAACAGTCCAGGGTAGAACTTACTTATGGAAAAGTCTTCTGTCAAGAATGACCCCAACATTGTTTTCTTTATTCTATATTACTATTAAATATAAGTGGAATAACTTTCCACCATTCAGAAACACATAAAAATTTCTCACCTGCTGGTTTTTAAAAATCATTTTGCTGCCATTTAATAAGATACTGGAAGGGAAGTGAAGCAAACTCACACCCTGAGCCTCCATCATGAACCAGAAATTATCACCTCTTTTCTTTATTTTTGCAAATACTATTTACCCTTGAGACTACAGCTCAGATGAAATTTCCTCTGTGGAATGTTCCCTGAACTCTGCAAGCTGAATTAGTGGTTCTGTGTCTGTTAAAGCACAATTTCGCTTACGTTCTGTTAAAGCCCTTGCCACTTGGCCTAGCAATTTATCTCTACTTATCTTACTTACTCATTTGAGAGTTTTTGAAGATAGAAACTATGATGTATTCATTTCTAAATTCTCAACACCTAATACCACGCTAGTGTATTATTTATAAAATGAAACCATGACAAAGAAGTATCCAGAATCTTAGTCCTTAAACTTCTGCCTTAAAGATACAAGGTCCGTATAATTTCTTTGATCTCTAGAAATTCTGTATAGCTTTTGAAAGCTTATTCATCATATGAATGCCTAGAAAGCTATTAATAATTCTAGCAAAGTGGAGTGTGTGTGTATGTGTGTGTTCATGCTTATACCTTTAAAGTTAAATTTCTAATTGGACAGTGTATACGTGATATCATTACGGCCTCACACCAACTAATCAGCTTTTTAAAGAGCATTTTAGCAAAGTTATAGCAGAACATTAAAACACAGAATTTTCATGATAAGGAAAATTACTCTGAGAACCTTTTTATTGTTTATGTGCTTCTTTTCTAGGCTTAGAATCTATTTTATGCTTTTTTATTAATATTTTTATCATAAAAATGCAATTCAAATTCTAAAGATAATTAAATTTGCCATAATTAAGTACAGTTCTAGTCCTATGCTCAAAAAATGTTTATATCGACTCTAAATGTTATTTTTGTACATGAACATACCTGTTGTCTAAACTGTGATTTATCCAGCAAAAGAGATTTCTTCTAAATAAATGACATGGAAAAGCTTTCATTTTCTTACTGTTCATAAAAAGTTTATAACAACCTTGCTTAAATTTTTAACCATATAGTATATTAAATCACTTTCTCCAGTCCATTATTTTATAGTATATTTAAAGTGGAATGGCTTTAAATAAATCATATAATTTACGATCAGGTTAGTGAGTTTTAAAACTTTTATTTACTAAAGTTTAATACATTCCAAGTATTGTAGGTATTACCAAAAAACATCAGCTTTCAGACTTATACATACGTCTGAACTTTGCTCTCTAAAGCTCTTAATAGACCTTCTCGTACTTTTTAAATTGTGCAGGACTTGATGTGCATTTGAGTGGTCCTTCAGTCCCTGACCTGTAGATAATTGAAATGTCTATTGAATGGTAGATGATATACTGATCACCTTCCCTCCAACTCCTAGGTCTTGGATAAGGGCTGTGATACAAATCAGGGCTTGGACAGAGCCCAAATCAGAGCCCAAATCAGAATCTAATGAGTCTTTCTATATAGGATCTATACAGGAGGACTGGTTAAAGGTCCTGACAATGGGATAATGTTTACTGCATATTTACCAGGAGAGGTTTTGTTTTTGTTGTTTGTTTTCGGCATTATCTAAACTCTCCTATTTATCATCCCATCTACAAATAATCTGAAATCTCAGATTTGATGTTTGATGTTTTTATAATCTCACCTGCATTTGCTAAACTTCTTTGTGTGTAAGAGAAACAAAGTGTAACTATGTAGGCTCTGCATCTTTCACACTCAGTGATCACTTCCTCCATTTCTAAGCAAACCAACGAGAGTGCAGGACTGGAAAATAAGTAACTGCTAGTTCACCCACATTTTTCTAGACTATGTCAATTTTAGGAAATTAATAGCCATAAGTATCTAATGACTATCAATTCTAAGAAAGAATGGCGAAGTCAGAGGAAATATTTCTTTCTCACACTTGCAGAATATATCATTTGGCATATTTCTAATGATTATTTGGATTCTAGTTTTCAGTTTGGTTAATATTAGAGGTGGTCCACAGGGCAAACTCTGCTAGGGAGCATTATTTGAAAATGAATGAAATTTCTCTCTACAATGTGAGTTTCTTTAAATTTGCAATTATGCATTTATACTTTTTAAAAAAGTCCACTATCTATCAAAATACTACTCATCCTTCAAGTCCCCTCTCAGATATCACCTTTGTGTCACCTTCATGTAACCTAAAGGCAGTTAATTAATCCCTCTACCCTGCTGTCAAAGTATTTAAAGAAAATCTCTGCTATATAATATGCCTAGAAGAACTGAGAAAACTTTGAAGAAGAATAACAGAGTTTGAATTCTGTACCTTATACCACCAGACCAAGAACTATTATAAATAGAACTACCATATGATCCAGCAATTCCACTTCTGGGTGTTTATCTGAAGAAAAGGAAAACACTAATTTGTAAAGATATATGCACCCCTGTGTTCACTGCATCATCATTTACAATAGCCAAGTTTTGAAGCAACCTAAGTCATACATGGATAGAGGAATAAAGAAGATGCGGTTTATGTATACAATGGAATATTACTTAGCCATAAAAAGAATCTAATCTTGCTATTTGTGACAACATGGATGGACCTAGAGGGTATTATGCTAAGTGAAATAAGTTAGAGAAGGACAACTACCATAAGATTTCGCTTATGTGGAATCTAAAAAAAAAAAACAAATGAACAAACAAAATAAAACAGAAACAGATTCATAGTTACAGAGAAGAAATTGGTAGTTTCCAGAGAGAAGGGCAGTGTGGGGACAGGTGAAATAGGTAAAGTGGGTTAGGAGGTATAGACTTCCATTTAGACTTCCCTAAATAAGTCATAGGGATGTGATGTTCAGCATAGGGAATATAGTCAGTAATATTGTAATAACTTTGTATGGTGACAGATGGTAACTAGCTGATCATGTTGATAATTTTATAATGTATACAAATATCAAATCACTATGTTGTATACCTGAAACTAATATAATATTGTATGTCAATTATAATTCAATAAAGAAAACTATTGTAAAGTTCTAGTAATTAAGATAGTGATATAAGGTTAAATGAATAGACAAATGGAACAAATAAGGACTGTAGAAACACACCCACAAATTAGGCACCTAGTTTATGTGAAAGGTGACTCTGTGACCAGAGAGGGAAAAAATGGTATTTTTAAGAAGTGGTGTTTGACCACTGAATACAATACTAAATAAATAAATCTTGTCCTTAAATTGTATTCAAAATCTACTCCAGACCTAAATATAAAAATTTTTAAAGATAAAACTTTTAGAAGAAAAATAAAATATCTTCCTGACCTTGGGAATAGACAAAAATGTATTCAATAAGACTTAAAGGTGCTAACTATAAGGGAAGTTTTGAAAAATTGGAATATTTATAAAATTAAGTTCTTAGTAATTTATTGTCACAGGACACAATTAAAAGAGTGAAATAGCAAGCTACCAAGTTGAGGGTATGATAGGTGTGAAGAATATATTTGATGCAAGGTTCATATCAACAAAATATAAAGAACTCCTAAAATTCAGTAGAAATAAGGTCAGGGAGGAGGGGTACATGGGCAAAGAACTTGTGAAATAAAATGATCCATTAACATGTTAAAAAGTGCTCTATATCATTAATCGCCAGAAAATGAAAAATTAAAACTTGATTAAGATGCTATTATAGGGGCGCCTGGGTGGCTCAGTGGGATAAAGCCTCTGCCTTCGGCTCAGGTCATGATCTCAGGGTCCAGGGATCGAGCCCCACATCGGGCTCTCTGCTCGGCGGGGAGCCTGCTTCCCCTTCTCTCTCTGCCTGCCTCTGCCTACTTGTGATCTCTCTCTCTCTGTCAAATAAATATATAAAATCTTAAAAAAAAAAAGATGCTATTATATACCAGAATGCCTAAAATGGAAATGATCAATGATAATGTTGAGGATCTGAAGTTAGTTGAAATCTCATAAATTATTGGTAGGATAGTAAATTGATACAATCACTTTGGAGAAATGTTTGGTAATATTTACTAAAACTAAGCATGTATGGCCTTTATGATCTAGTAAATACTTTTAGGTATATATATTCCCTCAAAATATATAAGATGTTCATCAAAAGACACAAACAAGAATTTTCATAGCCTTACAATTCATAATGACCCTAAACTTGAAACAACCCAAATTTCTGTCTACAGTAAAATATATAAATCAACTGTGGTGTATTCGTTTAATAAAATACCATACAGCAGTAAGAAGAACAATTACAACTACATGCAAGGATGTGATGAGTCTTAAAAACAAAATCTTAAAAATAATGGAACACATAAACTATATGATTTACTTATATAAAGTTTAAAATGAGGTAAAACCAATCTAAGGTGTGAAATGTCTGGATAGTGTTTATCCTTGAATGTACAATGAATAAAAAGAAACATGAGGGATGTATTTAATCCTGATAATGATCCATTTTGTGTTCCAGGTGCTGTTTATATTAGTTTATTCATTTTGTAAAAATTCATCAATCTATATGAGTTTTGCATTTTTCTGTATGAACTTTGTACTTAATTTAAAAAAATACTTAAAAAAAAATGTCTCACACTAAACATCACACCGTTGTCTCCATACCAGGGTCCATGATTTGTCCTCATATGTCTAGGATCTAGTATAGTGTCTGGTACCTAGAAGGTGTTCAATAAATACTTGTTTAATTTAAAATAAAAGCGTTGCTGATTGCTTAATCAGTATCATTACATAAATCAGGTCAATTCAGAGAGAGTAATTCTTCAACCTGTGATGAATAAATGGGTCAAGCCACTGCATAACTTTGCAGAGTTGGAAATTGTCTCAAATTTTCCATTCTCAGCAATTCTGAATCAAAGGTGTCTTCATTCAGTCTTTATGTAGATAAATAGACCAAAATCTGCACTAATATAATAAGTAAGTTCAAGACATACACAGCTTACACTCAGTGAAAAGTGACTCACTGGTTACTATTTGATGATTAGCAGAATTTTCCCTCAGAATAAAACGATAATTTTATGAAGACATGCTCTGTGATAAGGAAGCAAGTTAAGCCATAAAGAAATTAAAGACCACATGATTGTTCTAGGAAATATTTATCAGCAGTTATGTTAAATGTATTTCATATTAAGTAGGTAAGAATTATTAGTTATTGAAATTTTTCTTACCAATAGTTAATAGTGGGTTATTGGTCACTATTAATAGTATTTCATTTTTAATTAAAATTAATGACTAATTAACCATTAATAACTAATAAAGATTGTTATTTTTATGATGAATATGATTTTTTCTCAGACAACAATAAAGCTTTTCCAAATATATTCCATAGGGAAGAAAATTTATGTATTGCACATATCAAAGATTATATGATTTTCTAGTACAAAATTATCAGCAACTACATTAAATGCATTTCACATTACAGAGCTAGGATAATATTAATTATTTGTGTGTTTCACATGTCAGTTATTTCCCAGTGAGAGGTGTCACTCAGTTGGTTATAAAAAAGGTAATCATAAGTAGGTACTCCCAATAAGTATCTTAGAGTAGATAGAAGGAAGCCCAGGTGACCTTGCTCATAATTGTATTGACCCCTATGAAACTGGCTTTCAGGCCAGAGTTGATGTTAACTCTAGTTGTGGAAACCAATCCAAGCTAGCAGGATATTAGGGGACAAATCAGGGCCCACAAAACTCTATAATCTTACTCCTAATGGGCATGGTTAGAGGTATGGGACAGGGAGACATTTTCTGTTTCTCAGGAATTAGGGCTGGTGGACTCTTGGTTCCAATTTGAGGCTCTAATTTCCAGAATTTCTATAGACAAAGCTATGGTCAGTTGACTATAATGTCCATGTAACCGATGTACATCATTATGGCAGAGGGCACTTCTCACTTAATAACTCTCTTGGAGATCATGCCATTTAAGAAACCTGCTCCATCCAGGTGGAAGAAAGAAGAATATATCAAGAAAATAATGTCCAACATTCAGTCATCCATAATGCAGATAAATGAGTGCTCAGAAACCTCAGAGATTAGACATTTAATACAAACCCAAGAAATCCCACAACAAGATAAGTGCACTGACTACTTTTAAATGTGAAAATTGGTCATCCACTGAACACCTTGGAAGCAAGACTATGGACCAGATTCTTAAGGGCATGTGTTTGGGGATTAGGAAGATGTGATCTTAAATTTTAGTCTTTCCACTTATTATCCATATAGTCTTTGGTTATTTGCTTAACTTTTCTTAGTCTTAATTTCCTCATGTGTTAAATGGAATTAATAAGAGTTATATCATTTGTTCATATGTTCATTTTTACAATGAACATAAGTTTATTGAAGACCTATTATATGCCTAGTGTTTTCCTGGGTAGTGGCTGTTATTAGGGTTAATCAAGATAATAATTAATCTAATGTTTGGCAAATATTAGTTATCCAACAAATAGTAGCAGTGACTATTGTTTTTCTTTTTGTTCCTATTATTATTTCCAAGGCTGAAACATGAGAAGTCTGTGGAGGCTTCTTCATCTTGGTAAACCCTTTGACTTGAGAAAATTTAGTTCACTAAAACTTGGCCTGTGCAATAACTTGCTGACTTTATCTCCAGATGAATTTGTCAGTAGATAATGGTGGATTCCTTATCAGAGAGGCAGATTTCATGTTTTACCTGGGCCTCCTTATGTCCCATCACTACTACTTTGTTTAAGACAGAGTCCATTGTACACAGGTTGCCCTAACACTTAGTTTCCTTTCATAGACTTGGACTTGCATTCTGGTGTTAGAAGGCAATGTTCTAGACTCATTAAGAATAACACATCCAATTCTGCCAATTATTGCTTAGGACTTGGCTTGCAACAACCTTGTTATTTGCCCAAACTAGAATACCCCAATTCACAACAGTAACTTAAGCTACCTTACCTGCGCTTCCAGCACCACTATTATGTAACTGTAAGGATTAAATTTTGTTTTAGTAACAGAATGCTCTAACAATAATGGCTAGACAATAATGACATTTAATTACTGTAAGTAACTAGAGGTCTGGTGTACAAAATGGTTGCAACAGCTCAGTGATGTTACAATGATCCAGGCAAGTTATTTCTGTCTTTCTACTCTTTCTGACTGAGTGGATCAGCATCACAGTGGTCCACCCATGGTCACAGAGGTAGTCAGAGCTCTAAGCATCATAATTTCCTGTGGCAGCATCCTCGGTAGAAAACAAAAGAGTGAAGGTAAAAATGGAAAAAAAAAAAGAATGTATTCTTCATTACATCTATTATCCTGTATATGCAGCCAACTTTCTTTTTAGGTTAACTGATTATACTTAGGTTTTACCCATACCCCTGCACAAATCTTCAGGGAAAAGAGAATAGAATTACCAAACATGATTTATCCTTGGGGCTGATTACATCATCACACAAACGGGACTGGAGTTTTCTTAGCAAGGAGGAAAGGGATAATGTTTTTTGCATAGTGATTGAGTGCCTGCCAGATGCTCCTGGTTAGTCATTGCCTGGACAAAATGTGTGTGGTGTAATGAGGCTGCCAGTACACCCTTCTAGGCGTCATGCAGCCTAAAAAGTGACCTAAAAAGCACTGGTAATTTTTACCTTTTTTCTGACCTAAAAACACTAGCCCATGCCAGGACCAGAGAACTGTTATTTTAACTTCTTCACATTGTGAAGCTCCAGGAGCTCCTTTTTGCCTTTAGTCTCTTTTCTGTAGCTGCTGTCCTTTGTGCATTATAACCTCTCCTTTAAACACTAATGTTTCCACTAAAACCCTGCCTTTTAATCATGAAGTCTTGTAATCAATCTGATGTCCCTAGATGAGGAACCCAAGTTCTCAAAAGAAAGGAGCTAAATTTTGGCAACCTCATGTATGTATTGGTGTGGAAATCACGGTATATAATACTTATCCGCTTTCAGCCATTCACATTATTTCCCTTTGGGTGAGAATCTATTTCCTCTGGCACCAAAGAGACAACCTTTTCCCACATCATCCCCAGCCTGGCTTCTGGTCCCCTGTGCTTGTCTCTGAACTTCTAAACATAAGTAGGTAGACAAAGAATTGTAACTGATTGAGTCACTCTGTACCAAGTCAGAATTGGGTTTTTATGCCAAGCCTTGAAAAATGGATACATTGTAAGTTTCATTTGCCAGTGGCAATCGAAATTGATTGTAGCCAGCGTCAATAACTGAGGAAAAAAAAACACACAAAGACTAAGTAGTTGTAGTATTGAGAAATGCTGAAATGCTGATCACTCGCAGACTTTTCAGCTCTGCTGAAAGTAGCAAAATCAGCAGAATTATTTGTTTTAAAATAAAGGGACCTGCATACTTATATCTTGCCAGCTATTTTTCAGCTTTCGTTCCTATTTTACAAACTATGGAACAGTGGAAACTGCTTAACTGTTGCTCTAAGAACCCAAGCACTTCATAAACATGATAGCTAATCCGTATAACTTGTAAAATTGCAAGATATTTACTTCACCATGTATCTTTCTCAGAACTCCAATAGCTACACTAATTATTTTATCTCCTTTAAGTTATTCACCATGGTCATTTGTTCATTGCTGTATTTGTATTTTATTTTATTATTTTTAAAAAAGATTTTATTTATTTATTGACAGAGAGAGACACAGCGAGAGAGGGAACACAAGTAAGGGGAGTGGGGGAGGGAGAAGCAGGCTCCCCGCAGAGCAAGGAGCCTCATGTGGGGCTTGATCCCAGGACCCTGGGACCACTACCCCGACCAGAGCAGAAGGCAGATGCCTAACAACTGAGCCACCCAGGCGCCCCTGTATTTGTATTTTAAAGTAGCCCAAATAATTGTCAGCACTTGAACTTGATTTTTAAGGATGTGATCCTTTTATAGGATATGAATCAGTAAATATTAGTTATATAAAAAGATAATATGAGTGGTCCAAATATAAAGTTTAGTTTTGCTGCCAGCCTACTCCTCTAGAATAGCTAACTTCCCTTGAAAGTTATGTTACTGTCACTTTCAGCCAACCAGAGAAGTTTCACCCCTAATTCTAAAGTTTCATCCATACATTTCCCTATATCTTCTCTCAATTAAATATTAAATTTCCCCAGCCTACTAAACCACAATCAAAAGAATAATAACAAAAACCTAAATTAATTTAAAACAAAGCAATATGTGTGCACACACTCACACACAGAGACACTTCCCATATTAGAAGTAGACAATGCAAGCAAATTGGGATTTTCTTTATGATCTCATTTCTGCCAGTTCTTATTTGTTTAATAATTATATAATAGATCCTAAAATCACCAAATTTAGTCTGTAGAATCCTATTAAGACTGCATGGTTATTAGCTGATAGTAGTAAATTTAAATAGAAACCCACACTACAAAAATGTAATAAATAAGAGTGTAGTGAATTCTGTACAATTTGTTATGTTCATGTCACAGGAATTTTCTACAATTTTTAATGCAATATGAAACTTACTACTGCCACAGTAGAATTTCTAGGACCTCAAGAGAAAGCAACATATATGCATAGTTAAGGACATTTATTTAATAAAGTAATTTAGAATTTTCATTAGATTCTGGCTTCTGTGGGAGCAAATGTATGCAGTGAGGTCATTCTGTCTAGACAAAGTCTATTTAATTTTCTTACCCCAAATCAAACAAATTACTTATCTATAGATCTCGGCTTACTCTACAATATCCAATATAGTTAGTTGCACCTGGGTGTTTGTACTCCCACAACAAGACAACATAATTTAGCTTCATTTATACCTCATTGCCATCATCATCTTCTAGCCCAAAGTTTATCCAGAGATTTTACTTCTAATAATACAATCTTTGTTAATCAGTTGATAATTTTTATTTACCATCTGTGTTTAAATATCTTGTCACTTTTGAATGATAACAGAATTCAGATTTATGTAATTTTAAAATAAGATGGAAGTTTGGTGACCCATAGTTATAATTATTAATATTAATTCAGTTGATATGTGTTTTGATTTAAGCATCTCAGTATCATGGAATAATAGCAGGATTACAAAAATATCTAAAAAGGGAAGAAGACTATTGATTATAAGAGTCCATATATTACATAGTTATCTTATAGATTATCATTTATTTACATTAAACTATATACTAAAATATACTAATCTCTGCTAATATCTGAAACTCTTAATCTTAGCTCTTGATGTGTTCTATTGTAGCCAAGAGTTTTAAATTTTCTCTTCGTGTGGAATGATGAGAACAAGGTTTTTGTCCACACATGAAGCTGCTGTCAGGTATTTGTATGCCACAGTGGAAGAATTTAGTTTTACGAATAAATCTTCCAAAACTCCATTTTAATACGTTCAAAAACAAATTTTTCTCAAGGAAAAAATGTTCCTTCTTTATCATGAGTATTTTGACCACATATTTATCTTGTCCCAAGTCTACTTATTTGTTTTGTTTGCTGTTGTTTCAAGTTCTGTTTGTTGGTGGTATATTCTAGTGTCCCAAAATATAAGGTTGTTTCTGCCTAGAATTATTATATGTAGTCACTTATTTTGTCATATTTTCAAGGTGCATCTTTCCAAAGGAGCTCATACTGCTGAGGAACGTTATCAGATTTCAACATTTTTGTGACTTTTGATATACACTGTACTTGATAGGTGTTTTGTTTTTGTTTTTGGTCCATCTCAGCAAAAGCATATGCATATATTTAATTTTGTTGGTTTTGTTTTGTTCTGCTTGGTATCAGAGGTAATTTATAGTTATTACTGAAGTTTAATATCAGGGCTCATACATTTTTGTGGTAGTTTTTCTGGTAGAAGAAGGGAAGGGTAGCAAATTGTAGGACCAGACCTAAGCTTTGTCTGAATTTATCTAATTCTAAAAATCTCTACAGGCTTACCAAACATTTGAGAACTACCTTTGAATGACAGTAATATCACTGTCAAGTTTCAATATTATTGTCAAAATGGGTATAAATATATTAGAAACTAAAATATACCCAGACCTTTTTCCTAATTGTGGTAGACTACTTTCCTAATGCTTTTCATAATTAAATCCATTACTTTTTAAATTTTATACTGAAAATTTTAACTATTTATAAGACTACTTGAAATCTAAAATATTGATTATAAGATTACTATTTTAGGTTGTGAGGTTATCATTGAATTGGATTTAATATATTTAAAGCAGTTTATAGAGTATGCTCTTAAGTAATCCTTTGCTAAGTAACATTTTTTGTATCCATAAAATTAAATCTCCAATTTTTAAATAACAGTGTATTTGATAACTGAGTCCTAGCCCTTTGTTTCCTAAGCAATGTGGCAGTGGTAGGACACAGACAATAGTAGAATACATAGACTCAGAAGCTGTTTTGTTCACTTATTTATTCCAAAAGAGGGCAGCAAAAGTCTATTTTATATCAGTTCTTTGCTGTGTGCTGATATCTTCTGCTCAGTGGTTATTTCTGAGTAACCCATTTTTATTTTAAAGTCAGATATTGGTTCCTCCTATGCAAAGTATGAAATGAAAATAAATATCCAGCAAATAAAAGCAAGTTTATTGTGAAAAATATTTAGAAGAAAATAAAAAACATGACCTTACCTAAAGCAGGTAATTTAAGATATCAAAAAGTGAGAAGTCTCTTTAAATGCCATGGTTTTCTTTGTCTCATTCTTGTCAAATTCAATTAAAAACAGAGTAAAACCATTTTCTCTCTCATTTATTCTATGTTCCCATCATTATAGTACTTAATTGTTGAAAAAAATTCATCAGATGTACATAAAGCATCAACAGTCTATTAAAAAATGTGGGTTTCAGAGGGTGGGGAGGGGTAAAGGGAGAGAGAGAATCTTAAGCAGGATCCATGCCCCATGTGGAGCTGATGAGGGCCCATCTCAGGACCCTGAGATCATGACCTGAGCTGAAACCAAGAGTTGGGCACTTAACTGACTGAGCTACTCAGGCGCCCCATAAAATATGGATTTTAAAAGAGTGAATATATGAATATAATTTTTAACAAAATTTTGGCACTAAAAAATAACCTTTTGTCTGAGAAATTAGATATGATTTAGGCAAACTTCGTTTAGGTGTGTTTAATAACTGGTCTAATAATGATCATTTGAAGTGTGCCTATTCATCTTCATTTCTCCTTAAAGAAAAATTCAGTCATGAACTGAGACCAAATGAGGAAGCAGCTGACTGCTGTTTTTTCCCCTTATTCCTTCTTTATACACTTTCTTAGACTCAAATTTCTATTCTTTAGCCATTCGAAAAAAAATGGTCCTTTCATTTTACCATTGAATGGTTAATCTTAAAAATATCAAGCATGCATTTAGATAGTTTAAAAATCTTGGGATTAAAACTAATGAGAAGCACGAGGAGAGCAGCAGAATGTCTGAAAATGTCAATTATCCTTGACTTTCTGAGAAGCAACGTGAATTTTACAGTCAATGACTACCCTCTTCAGGAGGAACAGAAGGAAATAAAGATGTAAAAGGGAGAGTACTGTGCTGAAGTTTACTCTCTTCCTAACAATTGTAATCTGTGCAGTTTTCCTTGTTAATGTTAATGAAGTGACACATTTCTCACGTATTAATTCCTCTTGTTGATTTAATTTTTTATTTGGTACTTTCACACATTTTTAGAAACATCTTTCATTAATAATTATGTCTTTAGCCAAAACTAATTAGTAATATTTGGTAATGAAAAAGGCAATATATAAACCTAATACCTTATGCAATAAGTATTATGTGGAATGTGATGGCATAATACCTGGCATACTGTAAACACTCTTTATTAACAACACTGGTTATTGTTGGTTTTTTTCTTGTTTTGTTCTTGTTATTATTCCGTTATAACTATCATCTCTTTCTCCAGCACAGAAATCCACTTTTATAAGTCATCTGCAGAGCATTTCTTGACAATCATATGTCACATCAGTAGCAGAGAATGGGATAGGGTTACTGTGAATTAGCACAAGTTTTTGCAGCCGGAAGCGTAGATTGCTAAAGACAACGTTTATTGAACATGTATTTTATGACAGGCACTACGCTAAGTATGTTATGTAAATTTTCCCACTTAATCCACACAGAAGAAAACTGAGGTTCAATAGTAGAGCTGCTCCTTGTTATGACAGAGAAGCACTGATCTCCAAAACTTTTAAGTCAAGAGGAATTAGTTCAGTGCAAAATAAAAGTTGAATGTTCACTCCAGCTTCCTCTTTCTAGAGCCATTCATCTTGCCTAGTTCCCTCATTCCATTTCAGGTGCCTTCTATGTTTCTTCTTTTAGGAAAGGATCATCCTTTAATCTTTTGTTCTCCTATTAATTTATTGCATAGATTTAAGGTACTATGTTACTTTTCCCATACTCTGCATTTTAAAATTTACTTAGTATAGTGGATTTGAATGCCTCACCATCAGTGACGAGGGTTTCTTTCCTTTTTTTTTTTTAAGATTTCATTTATTTATTTGAGAGGGGGAGATAGATTACACGCAAATGTGTGCACAAGTAGAGGGAGGGGCAGAGGAAGAGGAAGAAAGCAGACTCCCCTCTGAGCAGGGAGCCTGACATGGGGCTTGATCCCAGGACCCTGAGATCATGACTTGAGCCAAAGGTAGACAGTTAACTGACTGAGCCACCCAGGTGTCCCAGGAAAGGGGGTTTCTGATATCAATCAATAGATGGAAGATATTGGGCAGTTTTGGGATTGTGGTTGTAGCAGCAAGGTGTCTTTTCAGGAATTTCAAATCACAACATATGTATAATTGTTTCTCCTATAACAGATAATTACAGTCCTGCATAACCAGGCCTAGCTGCATAGTCTACAGTACATTCTGTTAAATGGATGAGAGATACATGCCAGACATTTTATACATATTAACTAATTTAATCCACAGAGCAATCCTATGAGGAAATGCTGTTCTTATTTATGTTTTACATTTGAGAAAACTAAAGCAGAGAGGAGTTAGGCGGCTTGACCAAGGATAGTAGGGGAATATTATGAAACTTGGCACTCTGGCTCTAGAGTCTAATGCTCTTAACAAGTACTACACTACTACTACTGCTGCTGCTGCTTCTCCTTCTTCTTGTATTCCTTTAAATCTCTCTCTCTATTTCTTTTTTCCAAAGTTTCATCCATCCTTGGTACTCTTCAAGTTTTTCTTGCTGCTCTTCGTATAAAGGACATTATTTTAATTGTTGGTTAATAGAGTTTTTGTACTAATTTCTACAGTATTTTCAAGTGCTTACTAACATATCCAAATGGATTTCCCAAACCTTTTCAACCCCAACAAGTCCCAGACTTAAATTTTCTCCCTTGCCAAACCATTTCTTCCCTCATGTTAGCTGCATAAAAGCCTCATCATCCATGAACCTATGAATGACCATCAAAATTTATGGTTGTCTGTGGCTCTTAATTATTCCTAACCCACTACATCTGTTTAATCACCAAATCTACCCTCTAAACGTCTTTTCTTAAAATTCCAGCTTTATTGAGTTGTAATTGATCCTTAAGTGTCTTATGTCCATCTCTTTTCTTCCCTACTGAAAGCTTTGTTGAAATCTTAATCTTGTGCTACCTAGGCTACTGCATCACCACTTTAAGGGCTATCACTTGTCTTTCCTCTACTGATTGTTTTCCACAGTTCTGCCACTATGGTTATCCTTCTGAAAAAAATGATTTTATAACTTACCTCCTTTACAGTAAGACATCAGGATTATACCCTTGCTTATAGGATAAACTTCTTCCTTTTCTGGCACCTAGGACTTTCCACAGAAGTGATGAGTTCCTTTGTCAGTATCATCTCCTGCCTCTTCTCCCATGTGTCCTATGCTCCAGCCGCATACATTTCTCTCACTTATCCCATTGCTCTTTTACATCTCTGGGCCCTTGCTAATGCCCTTTTCCTCTTGGAAAATGATTTAGCTTTCTAGCTCTGTTGAAATGTCATGGCTTCCTTCCCAAACTTCTTCAGGCAGAATTAGTGCAATTTCATGACATGGAAAGTTTTCTTTTAATTATCTAATTTTTATTTTAAGGAATTTGATGTAAACAAAAATATACCTAACACATAAGAAATTGAAGGCATAGTAATAAATTGAATGTGAGACCACTAAACAATTTATGAACTAGATTACGCCAGTTCCATTGAAGTTACCTAAATGCACTTCTCCAGTGCTCCTGCGTGCCTCCTATTAAATAAAACCACTATGCTAAACTTAGGGTTTATATTTCTTTTGTATTTTACAGTAATGTAACCAGATGTGTATGTATTTTTTAAAAAGTAATGCATATATATCTTGTTTTTGTACTTTATTAAAATGATAGCATGCTGTATGCAGTTTGTTTTGCTCACTCAATGTAATATTCCTAATATTCTTTCATGGTATGCCCATGGGCTGAGGGTAATTTATTTTTACAGTTGCATTCCATTGTGAGACAAATTTACATTTATTTATGTATTTTCTTAAAGATTAATGCTTGGTTCCTCAATTTTTAAATATTATGTTGCTGCGAGCATTCTTGAGCATTGTGTGAACGAATTCTTGAGAATTGCATGAATGTGCAAGAATTACTTTTGGGCATATACTTAGGGTTAGAATTATTAAGTGATAGAATAGATGCCTGTTCACTTTAGAAGAAAAAAACAAGTTGTTCCCAAAATGTTTGTGTCAGTTTGCAGTCCCATCAACAGTGGACATTGCTTCTTCTATAGAATTTCCATGCTAGCATTTTCCAATGAACAGTGAACCCTCAAAGTTAGGGACAGTATTTCGCTCCCCCATTATCAAATACCTAGCCCAGAGCTTAGTATACAGTAAGTGTAAATATGCAATGGTTTAAGTACCAATTAAGACAAACATCAAGAAAATAGAGATGGATAGTAAAGGCAACTGAGGAAATTGTTTCAACTTACAGAGTGACTTCAGTTTAGCCCCAGTTGTCCTTTCTTTTCTTCCCCCATGAAATAGTGCCAAAACCATTGGACCAGAACTAAAAATTGTATTTGTCTTTTTAGGAGGGTTTTTTTGTTTTGTTTTGTTTTGAGATTTTATTTATTTATTTATTTATTTGAGAGAGAGAGCACACAAGCAGATGGAGGGAGAAGCACACGCCCCATTGATCAGGGAGCCTGACATGGGGCTTGATCCCAGGACCCTGGGACCATGAGCTGAGCTGAAGACAGACACTTAACATGCTGAGCCACCCAGGCACCCCAGGAGGTTGCTTTTTAATATTTACTAATTTACATGGAAAAATTCCTCAGTATTTTGAATATTTTATTCTATTTGTTGATACACTGTCTTGATTCTAGGAACTCTTCATCTTGTATTGTTGTTCAAAAACAAAAATATCCTGTTAAGTTTGTGGAAACCTTTTATGTAGAAGTATGCTTTTTAAATTATTGTTTTATTCTGTTTACTGATCATTTTGGTAAAGAATATAATGAAGGTTAAGAAAAGAAAGTTCTCAGCATTTATAGAGCTGTGCTTTCCACAAGTGCACTTATATAATAATATTAATATAATAATTTCTGTAAACTCCCAGTGAATTAAAAGATCTAATGAGATCTCTCATTAGATCCATTTAGCTGGTGAGGAAATGGAGGCATGAGTAAGTAATATGATTTGTTCATGATGTGGCTTTTCTGACTTTGGTATGGTACTCTATTAGTATCAGTCACCTAAGAAGATTTTTTTGTGTCTTTCTCTAGATGAACATTTTAGTGAGTATCCCATAATTCCCTATTATTTCCCCTATTTTTAATTACATGATTTTTTTAAACCTATTAACTTTCATCTGCTTTTGTTTATTCAAAAAGTGTTTGTATTGCCTTTTTTTATGTGTGTTGGAGTCCCTTTTTTCTCAAAGTATTTTAAATTCTTAGACATTAATAGATATTTCATTTTCTGCCTATGTATTTTATTTATATAGTGTATACCACCATATACAGTATATATCCCCTCCCAAAATGCATATTTAGTGAGAAACAGAAATGAAAGATTCTCCATAAGGTGGGAATAGACTTTAAATCCAGGTTTCTGAAGAAACTAAACCTTTTAGTCATATATGGAGAAAGCGCTCCTGGAGAATCCCCAGAATTCTAAATGAGAAAGAAAAGAGGTCAGTTTTTCTCACCAAGTATCACTGTGTCTTGTAAGATTTTATTTTCTTAAGAGACTGAACTCTTTTCATTTTCACTTGAAATTTCCCCCAATTAATATTTGAATAAATATAAATATCAGTTTTTACTAAGGCTAATTGTGAAATTGAATACTCCTCATATAGGGAATTTTTGATGTTTGCAGAGGCGTTTTGTCAGCAGTTTTTGTGCTATTTAAAAGA
This sequence comes from Potos flavus, assembly GCA_028534135.1. Lineage (NCBI taxonomy): Eukaryota > Metazoa > Chordata > Mammalia > Carnivora > Procyonidae > Potos > Potos flavus. Next base: position 100,323,237 of record CM052895.1, read on the forward strand.
TCAGTATCTAATGGGATTAAGTGGGATAATCAAATAACAAACTGAAATCTGGATACATGGTTTGATGCCTGTGGGGTACTTCCTTGATGAATATAAATGAAAAATGTCTTATGGCTAGGGGTAGAAGTCACCATGCCACTATGCATGGTGTTTCTGCTAAGTCAGCACCTTGGCATGAAATTGAGACTCAGATCCAGGCAGGGGGAGGGGAGGAGATGATAGGAGAAGAACTCTGACAGGGTTTCATGCTAGTGAAATGGAAAATGTCATGTGATATTTTGAACGATAGTGGATTTGGAAATATTGAGGAAAACCAACTGATGCAGACAGTCATGGCTAAAATCAGTGTTTAGTTTTCAAGTCTGTATCCTGGGCCAGTTCTTTGACAAATAATTTACATAACGCTTTGCTTCATTTTCCTTTCAGAGCACGCTTACTTTTTCTTCAAATGGAGCAAGAATAAGTGCTTATGATCTTTATAGTTTCATGCTCTGTTTTGCCACAGGTGCCCTTTCTTAGTGTTTATGTTTTTCTAAAAATGGTCGTTTGGGTGTTCACAATTTCTTCTTTTCAATAAAAATATAATTTAGCTTTGAAACAATTTAAAATATGGAAAGAAAAAGCTTACTTATCATAGTGTCATCATATATATATAATCATATTTTTGTATATATGTCTGCGTATATATGTATAATATATATACATTTGTATAATAGTTGTAGTCAGAATGAATTTATCAGTGTATTCACTGAACTCTATTTCAAGCTTATTTTTTCATATCTTAATTTCAATGAAGTCCAAAATATTCCATCTAGTAAATTGTTTAATAATTTCATCATTATGTTATTACCAAATATTTGGTTTTCTTCTTTCCTGATATTTCTTGTTATTTAACCTCATAGCATCTAAAAAAATGATTTTTCATTGGTTTTATATTGAGACTTGTTTTAGGATATGGTGACAAAGACAAAGATTTTCTTACAAGTCTTCCACAGCTTTGTGAAATACTTTCATATCCCTTAAGCTCTCTTTCTCATCATCATTTGTAGGATTACTAACCCCAAGTTCTCTAGTCTCCCTGGTCAAGAAAAGGCATATGGCAAATCACTGATGTTTTAAGTAGATTAATATGAAGTATAAACTTTATAGAAAAGTGTAAGTAATGCTTTTTTAATGAAATTTTCATATTGTACTAGTATGCTGACCAAATTATTTAAGATCAGATAACTTTCCAATGCCCAGAAAAATATTCCTATACAGGCAACCTCACCCTTCTTTCTTTAAGTCTGGTCAGTGTTTTTATAGGATGCATAAAACTTGACTTTAAAAATGAGCTGAAACCAATTAGTGATTGTTTGACTCTTATAAGTTTTTCCAAATCCCTATTGCACATGTTTTACATATCACAACTAGATTCTGGTTCATCTTTATGTAACATGTAAGTTATGCACATGAAATATGATGTGGAAGGTTATCTTTCTAGGATAAGAAAACTATGTATAATAAATAAAGCTTGATGTTGCATTTACTTTTTATTCTTTACTGGGCACTCATAGATAGTACCATTTTATTGAGAACCAACTTACAATGTACAAAATTGGCTGCAGGAGTATATATAGGCTTGACCAGTCCACGTACATTTTTACTAACCCCAATGTTGAGTCATGATACATTTTCATACATATGGTTTCTTGAAATAGATCCTCCTTTTTTTTTTTTAAGATTTATTTATTTATTAGAGGGAGCATGGAAGTGGGGGAAGGGGCAGAGGGGGAGAATCTTTCAAGCAGACTCCCCACTGAGTGGGGAGCCAGATTCAGGTTTCAATCCCATGACTCATGAGATCATATCCTGAGCCAAAACCAAGAGTTGGTTGCTTAATCAACTGAACCACCAGGCACCCCTTGAAATGGATCCTTCTTAGGTAAAAAGAAGACAAATTGAATCTCTTTTTAGTGTAACATAGTGTTCTATCTAATTAATCTTTACCTAATTTATCTGATTAATGTCTACTTTCAAAGCAAGTAGTTGATAATCTCTTAATTATTTCTTTACCAGAGTATTTTCAATTAATTTCTAAGTGTTCACAATTTTCACTGGTCATTTTCGTTGGCTCTATTTTTTGAAATTATTTATTATGATTTTATTATGCATATAAATATTTCTAGTAGTTCTCTTTGAAGAAGAAATTTTACAAAATGAATACACTTGATTTAGTATATTTGAGTTAAAGTGGTTATACAGCTAAAGAGATTTGGCAGAATTAGTAACATTTAATTAAGGGCTCCATATCCTCTTTCTGTCTCTCTCTGTCCTTTTCTCTCTCCCACTCCCTCTCTATTTGTATATCATCTTTTCACATTTTTTGGCTGATGAAAAAGTGAGGTCAGTTACATTATAAACTGAGTGTCAGGGGTGTGAGAAGGTTAGAAAAAGAACAGGAGGAGCAAGCCTAGGTTATGCCTCAAGCCTGTATTTTTAGATCAATCTTCATTAGTAATGTTAAGATTGATAATTTAACCTAACATACATTTTACAAACCCTGTCATCCATGATATGGCCACAGTATCAATGTAAAATTCAATAACTATTATGGAGAACACATGTGAATTTAGATCTATTTTTCTTATATTGTTTATACATATAAAAGCTGATAGGTGCTAAAAGATTAGAGCAAAGAAAGAAAGAAGGAACAGAATGGGCTTGAGGGATTAAATATTGTTGCACATTCTCACTACAGCCACTGATAGGTGAGTCCTAAATATTGCCTCTCTTGAATCTGAGCTCTGTCCATAACAACTTTGGTGAATGAAGTATGGCAGGAATGATGTTGTATCAGTTCTGATAGTAGAATTTAGAAAGACAGACAGCTTTGATTTTCAGCCTCTTAAAGCCTAGCTGCCATGCTGTGAGGTAGCTCAAAGCACAACAAGGAGGGGGTGCTATATGAAGGATAAGTGAAGCCTCTTGCCCACAGTCCTAGCTGAGCTCCCAGTCTACAGACCAAATCAACTCTCCAGACATGTGAGCGAGCCATCTCGGTAGTGGATTCTCCAGCCCCATTTGAATGGCCTCAGCTGATGGCTCATGCAGCAGAGATGAGCTGTCTTTATCAAGCTCTGATCACTTTGCAAAATTATGAACAAATAAATGATCATGTTATTTCAGCCACTAAGGTTTTGGGTGCCTTGTTATACAACATTAGATAATTAAAACCATGGGAGATGATTCTATAGAGGGAGGTCATGTAATGCAAGCCTTTTAAAGCCATGTTAGGAACTTCTGTTTTGATCCTAATTATAACGGCAAGCCTTGACAATGTGAGAAGATATGATTTGCATTTTCAAAAGGTTGTTGTGACTGTACTGTGACGAATATATTGGAAACGTCATGGTGATCTATGGAGATCAGTTATGACACTTTTTGAGTTGTCTAGGTGAGAGATTCTATAAGTGAGTGCAGATAGTGGGGATGGGTAAAACAAAGTATATGGATTTGGCAGATGTATCAGTGATGATCTTGAAGGGATTGGTGACAATGCAACTTTGGTAATGTTGATAATACAATGATACCTTGTTGCTATTTTAGTCATTGTGTACTCTTCGGTTTGGTCTGAATTGCCCTGTTGTTTATCTGAGATTAGCTTGATGTTGACTGTTGGTGGAGAGGTTGGGTGGATCAGAGGGGATTCTCATATCCTCTAACAAAATTTGAACCAATATAGAGTCCATTGTATCACAGTCCAAATCTGACTTTCCTTAGGAGAGTAAGAGGAAAAGGAAGGAGGAAACATGGGATATTCCCGCAGAGAGAAGCCATTACCCAGTATGGTCCCTGACACATCTTCGTTGGTTTAGTAAATGATGCTTGTAATCAAAGCTCGTATGAGTATATAGGTTACATGTTTTAGCTGTTAGATAAGGAGTTTCCCCAGCAATCTGAGTTTTTGAATAAAATAATGATGAAAGTGAAGCAAATTCTGAATAAGCCCAGAAGTAGTATGTACTTATCAACTGTTACTCCAGATGTTTATTGAAATTATTAGGTCATTTATTTGAGATATGCATGTACTCATTCAGCAAATATTTATTGAGTTCGCTACTATGTGCAAGGAAGCATGCTTGTCAGTTTGTGTATTTGTTGTGGGGAGGGGATCCTGGGTAAAATGATTCTTCATGACCATGAATTTATAATTTGGTGAAGGAGATACAGTATTTGATTTTAAAAATTTAAGAAGCATTAATATACAATCACAATGTATAAAAAGTTCAGTTTAAATAAAATTCTAACACTTACCTTGGATTTATCTAGAGTCTGAATTTTCTCTTCAAAATGGTTTTAAACATTATTTTTAGTAAACAATGTTATATTTTAAAATTTTTGCTAGGTCAGCATCTTTGATATTTTGGAATAAGTGCTGAAAAATGCTGTTTTCTCTGAACCTCATTAATCTCTTGCTTAATGGAAAGAGCCATGGGCCAGAACACCTGGATTCTAGATCACTTGCCTTTGTCATTAATTGATTTTGAGACATTAGGCAAATTATAATCTCCCTATGCCTCGGTTTTTTTTTTAAATTTCTCTAATCTTATAAATACCTGGCTTAGTTATCATTCAAGATTATACAATAGATTAAAAGAGATGGCAATAAGTGTGTTCTTGCAAAGATAAAAGCTCTAACAATTATCTTAAAAAATAAATTTAAATTTTAATGTATCATATATGAAGTATCTTGTATATAACATGTACGTACATATGTGTATTTTCTCAGGAAACACTGAGTAGGACCACATATGAGTTATTTTTTACTTACATAAATAATGAGACAGTGATTTGCTAAACAACCCCCCTTTTCATTTGGGTTAAAGTTTAGAAAAGAATAAAGAATTATGATTGAAATACATTGAATAGGTTGAGTTTCAGAAGGCTAGAAAAGCTTTGTGCCTCTGTGCATTTTTACTAATGCTGTTGATGAGAACAGAATTAATCTTTTTTGTCCCAATGCTGCATTTCCATAAAAGTGAAAGAAGAATTTTCGGCTGTTAGATTAACTTGGTACAGTTAATAAAATACTGAAAAAATTAAGGATCTTGCTGCCTAGCCTAAGAAATTGTAAGCCAAAAGCCAGTCACCAAAGAATGTGCAGTTTGAACATGAGTGAAGTAGAATTAACTGCTACAAAAAAGACAGAAACCTTTTCTAAAACTCCTCTATGAAATTTTCTGGCTGAGCAGCACTTAGGACTAACTGAAGTAAATGCTATCTTTCCTCTTTTCTTTTTAACATACAAGACAATTGTTTCTAGTGTGGTGTAGTTGGCTAGCTCCTTGGCAGTATTTGGGAATTTCTAGGTACCCTGTTGGAGTGTTTATCTTGTGGATTATGATTAAACAGTGGAACAATAATTATCTTTTCATTTTACTTTACTACTAATAGTCATGAAGAACATTTTATTAGATATAATGGGTTTCTTAGAAAAGTTGAGCTCTTGCTATTCTTTTCCATATATATTTTCCTCCAGGTATTTTAATAAAAGCTTAAAAATATGGTTGCCTAATTACAATATGATAGGCAAAACAATATATGATACCATTGATGTTTGTTTGTTGCATCCAATACATTTTTGCATGAGCAGCATTCATTTTCATTTTACTCAAGACCTAAGAGGCCTACCTGGGATTTCCCATTTCTGCTAAGAGCAACATAAATTATTACTTTATATCATATACATGTAATACCTAAATATACCATTACAAGAAGACAACCATTTCCTTTTCTTCCCCTGGCAAACTTTTTTCGAGTGTGGGTTCCATGGTTTGCCAAAGTTCTTACCAAGTGAAGCTGGACGCTCTTGCTACTTAGTTTGTCTAAAGTTTTCATGTGACAACTGAAAGAGGTTATTTCTAGAGAAAAAGAATGACCACAGCTAAATAAGAGGCATGTACTGGTCAAGACTGGGGACATGGAGTTTTGTGTTTTCCTGCAACATTTGATGACATAATTAGTACCTGGGGTACAAAAAGGAATAATATTCTTTGAAGATTTTAAGTTGGTTGAGAAACAGCATGATATATTAATATCTGAGAAAAAAAATACTTTCCTACTTCCAGTCACGGTTAAAACAGTCATGTTTGCTGCCCAGAAACTCTGCTGAAACAGTTGGGCAATTTCTATCAGCCGACAGGGAAACTCTCAGTTAGAAATATTTGCAAGGCACTTGAGCATTTTAATAACATTAGACCAAATATTTATTTCAGCTGAAAAGATTTAAACAAATGGTTATCATTTTGAAATATCTTCTATTGATATATTCTTTTTTTTAAATTATAAGAACACAAGTCTTGGGTTTTCTTTCTGAAAAGGTATTGTATTTGAAAAGTACTTGTCATTTTAGGCCCCATATTATCATATAATTATTGTATGAAGATATTGTTTTCGATGGGCCATAGAAAAATGTATGCTTTGTTAGTTGTCCTCATTATGATAAATAGTACAAATTTGAGAAATGTCTCCTCAAAGTATAACTTTAGCCTGCGACTTCTGAGTTTGATTTTAAATTGGTTGGTCAATATGATAATCAAATGAGTGACCTAGTTTTTTTAGCTGATTGACCTAAAACTATTGTAGATAATAGTAATGCAAGTTTTGTGGGTTTTTTTTTTAAGTCACTATTTCAAATGTAAAAGTGGGTCACAGACAGCAAAGTGAATTGTCTAAAAGAACATGGAATAAAGCTTATAATTCCTACCCCTGATCTATTCATTTTTGTAGAATCCCAGCTAAAAAATTAGTAATAGGATCCCAATTTGCTTTCAATTTCTTGTTTCAAAATTGGCTTGAATTTTCAATTTCCTTTCACCATTTACACTGAACAAATTTGAAGTTTACCACTCCTCTTTAAGGTTCTAAGTTTCTACACTATTATATGAATTGAACGGATCAATCTGAGCAACCTCTTATTAACAATGTATATTCTCACACTAGAGTTTCTGGATCTGATGTGTTTTAGACTTAGAGTAGAAATCATTCAGAATGTAAAGAAGTATTTCTCAATCTGATTTTTAAAATTCCTCATCAGAAGTACCTATTCATGCAATTTTGTCTCTAAAATATTGATTTTTTTTCACTACTATAAGACTCACATTATCTAGTCAACTGACATGGGTCACTGAGAAATCAGTATATTAGAACATTTGGCTATTATTGACCTGAAGAAATTTTAAAATAGCATTTAAGAGGTCATTGTCTTCACTCCTATTACTGATTCCAAATGACCATTTTTCTTTATAAATGTCCTTGGGTTTCATTATAGAGAAAGACTTTTACTGATGATAATTTGTTTCCTTTCCTTATCTGATTAAAAAATCAATTCTGGTGCACTGTTTCATGTACATGTATGTGTATACATAGATAAGTTATAGTATATGTTTTGCGAAACACATGGAATGGAAGCATTGTCTCTAGTAGTTGATATTGCCATCTGAGTAATATGCTAACATGTAAATTTTCTATCAACAGAGAGTTAAAAATTCTCAACTAACCAGACAGAAAGAAGACCTAAATATACACAGGCATTTCTCCACTTTTTATAGTAACGTGAAATGATAAATTATTAATTGTTAATCAAAAGGTCTATTTCAACTCTGGTTCTGCTCTCCTTTGTTAAATTTATTTCCACAAGAATACAAAATTTCAAGAGATGATAACACAGTAGACATTAAATTTATCTGGAGAACTGTGCAAAAAATATCCATGCTTGGGCTGTATTCCAGAACAATGGAATCAGAATCCCAGGGGATGGAGTCCATGAGTAGGCATGATTAGTTTTTCATAGATCCCCAGTCTGAAAACCGCTGCATTTGAGTTTTCCCAAGCTTAGATTCAATTATGTTTTCTTATGTAATCAGATATGTTTCTTCTGTGGCCCACAGTACACTGGTGCATGAAGCCAGCTTACTTTTAAACCTGAACTCACCAAGTCCTCTTCAACTGCGCATACACATACTTGATTTTGGCGTGAATTTGTCTACAGACTATAGCGATCTTAAGATTATGAAAGTTATCCAGTTCTCATACAAAGAAACACAAAGATAAAAACTTAGTAACTGAGGGCTCATAAAGTATATAGTATAAATAGTATATGTATAGACTATATAGTCTCTATATATAGACTATAGATATAGTATATAGCATATAGATAGTATATATGCTATCTGATTGATTCCTCCAATTGAAATTTTATTTTATAGAAATTGTTCTTGACTTTTTAGGGTGACCAGCCAGCCTAGGTTGCTCAGGACTTGAGGGGTTTCTTAGGGCATGGGCTTTCAGTTCTAAAACCAGGGAAGTCCTGAACAGACTGTGCCAAGTGGTCACTCTACTTCCATTTCCTTAATTTAAATTTACTGATCCCACCTCCTTGTGTAAAGGAATACCGAATTGATGGGCTTCTTATTAATCCATGTAAGTTTCAGATGTCCTAAAAAGTGGCAAAAGAAAGTAGTCTTCTAGTTGAAAAAAAGAACATTTTGAGATATAACATTTAGGAAAAGTAGGATAAGTTGAGCTGGATGATGAACGAACTTTCTCCCAGGTGAAATATCTTATGAGGTAAAAAGGGGGAAATGCTATCTTATGCATACCTGAAACCTGACGACACTATTTAGAATTTAAAAATAATCTGACGCTATCTGCCACTGGGGCTACAGTAGGGATACAGAGGCCATCCATATACAAAGAACTCCTTCTTGCCTTCTGGCAGTTCACATTCTGGTTGATAAAGACCATGCACGTTAGTGAGGGAATTGGAGGGATCAGTGGGCTGTGCTCTTAGTAGGTGTAAATTATTTAAGTTTACTGCTAGGTTGCTCTTTATGAACCCTACCCTCCTCCTCCCAAACAAATGCAAATTTTTATCTGATTCTGTACTTAATTTTTAAGGTGTCTAGACAGGCTGCTTTGGCAACCATCCGAAATAATTTTGCTGACAAGGACTTTGCTGTTCCCATAACAAGGAAACATTGCCAGGTGACCCGCTGTTATCCTTTGATATTTGTTGCTGTGTTATGTGATCTTTTCCAATGTTTGACAGAAGCTGGTGCAAAAAGAAATTTTGTTGGAGGCATATTTTGGCAAAATAGCGAGGGAGGAAATAGGAAAGAGGTACAGAGTTTCATGATTTGGATTGTAAACTGTTCAAAGTTCTTAGATGAGAGGAGTTTCAAATATGACTTCTCTCCTTACAGGTATGAGAAGTTTGTTATACTATTGAACCTCCCTAAACCTAAAATTGCAATGGTCATTCTAGCTCTTTCATGGGGGTATTTGGGGAGATTAAATGCAATGATGCATGGAAAGGATTTAGTGCCATTCCTGGCACATAGTTAAGATTAAATGTGTATTTGTTATAGTTGTAATTCCTCTGTGCCTTCCTAAAGATTACCAGATCTTTTGTGTGCCTAATAATATAAAATAATTAGATATTATCTGGAATTTTCTATATACCCACAGTATCTGTAAAAATGGGAGGCAAAAAGCTATATTAGTACAATAGCATAAAATAGAACAATGTGGAAAGGACATTGAAGGCACTGTTCAAATCAGAAAACATTTAAATCTGGAAAACTATGAGGCCATGGGTAGTAGTTAGCTATTTCTAATCAGGAAACCCTTCCCCTTCTTTTTCAAATTGTATCAACAAAGTAATTATCAAAATGTTTTTTCTAAACTCCTTTTTTCATATACATGTTTCCATACTTGGAGCTTAAATTTTGTTTTTTAGTACCATTATGCATAAATTTGGAAGCAGCAGTGTGTGTGTAAATGCAATAGAAGGCAACTTGGTATATTTTGTAAAGACAGCAAGGGATAGGTATGCCTTAGCAAGGGAAAGGCTTGAGTCACTGAGAGGATGTGTGAACTGGCTCCTGTCCAAGGAGCAGAAAGGAGGAGTCCTGAGGGGGTTAATGGCAGCTAGTGAGGCAGTGCTAGTGTTCTGCTGTGCTTGCTGGAGCCATAAGCTCCATAATTATATTTCTCTTCTGCCTTATCCATAGCACTTGGTACTTACAGCCCCATTCCTTGGATTAGCAGATCGGAATTTGAATTAACAATGCTTCAGTTGTCTTATTTTTAAGATGCCCTACATAAAAACCAATACGAACATTACATTTTAGTTTTCTAGCTATCAAATTTTAGCAGGGTGTTATTTTCGGTAGCAAAGGGCCTCTGACATTGCTGTGAAATTGCCTCCTTTTGTTGCATCAACCTCAGGTCACTGGAGAAGAACAGATGCTTTGGGGTTGACAAAGATGAGGTGATTTGTGGGCCAGTGCATCGAAAACTGGAACAGGTGTATGTGAGAGAAGCGTACTTCAGCCCCATGTTCTGCACAGCCACTTCTTTCCTTTAAGGAGCCCAGAATGTTCATCAAGCATGAAAAGCTTTCAATCTGTTTTTGACAGAGAAAAAAACAGCTTGTCCTAAAACAAGTGTTTCTCCTAAATGCCCAGTTTCTCCATTTAGAGTGAAGTGGATGGGTAATTGGATTTAAACGAACATAGGGGTTGGAAAGGATGAGAAAAAAATTTCAATGTCCTATTTAAAACTCCCAAGCATACAGTGTTTGTTTTTGGATTTTTTTCTTTGTTTTTAAGGAATGGAAATGTGTTTGTTTTGCTCTTTACAATATATCTTGATCAGAATTTTATCTACTGAGATCTGAACAAAATTGGAGTTTTGGAAAATCCTTGGCTTACTAAAACTCGAGACTGCATACCAGTTTCTATTATTAAATGAATATTTGCAACCTCAAATAAATCAAAACAGCAGGTGGATTATCTCAGAATAGAGACAATTCCTTTTACTTTTATGAACTAATATTGATAAGTGCTCCATCATAAGAACTGAATCTCTGTTAAAAGGTTCTGATTGTCTCCAGGGTCAGTTTCACTCATGTACAGTACAACATGCTGAATAATTATAATTGTTCATCAATAAGAATTTTCTAATTCAGTGTGTACTGTTAGGTGTTTATCACCTGTGTGATTTCTTTTATTTTATTTTTTTTTATTTTTAAAGTCCCTTAAGTCATGACTTTTTATATAATTTTATTCTCAATTTGACTGATTTGTTACTACATTGTTTCAACAGAACCAAATGCCTGTGTCTTCTCACCATCTTTCAGGAGGACACATTGAAAGGCTATTATCCTGAGCTACCTAGGTAAAAAAAAAATCTTAATTTGGCATTTGATTACATTTCTTCCCTTTCACCCAAATTCAGTATGATGCTGCAGTATACTGTGAGTCTGTAATATGAATATGGATAGGTGACAGCGTGTTCTTAAGTTTCTGGATCCTGAGTTTCCTGGTGGACAAAAACAATTGTATTCAATTCTTCAAAGCTCCATGAAGCATCTATAAACAGTAATTTTTTTTCAATATCTAAGAGCAAATTAGAAACAAGGGTGGGGAGGGGCTAGGAAAAAAACAAAACAAAACACCATATTATTTGGGAAGACTAAAAGACATGTAGAAAACTACCACTCGAAATCAACCTCTTTAAAGGTCAACGTTTATACTTCCACAAGATATATATTGGTAAGAGTTTCGAACAGGAAAATTGTGTGACTCCTTTTCTTTGAGCAAAAGCTGTATTTCACAGGGTAATGAGTTTTATGCTACCAAGTTCTTTTCTATTTTTTTCTCCTAGTTTTAAGTACAAAATCAGCCTTCAGTGATATGCTTGGAATTATGTGTTTTTTTTAGAATGACACTATTTTTTCCAGAGGGTCTTCTCACTTTGGGGATAGCTGCAGATGACTTTATTTAGATATAATTTCATTCCTTTTACAAAGTGGCAGTTTAAATTCAGTATGACAGTGTGAGTGATGTACTTGTTAAATTTGCACTAACATATGCAAATTTAGGGAGGAATTATTTATCAGGGAGTAATATGTTTAAATTTTTTTAATAAAGAGAAGCCTAATAAGCATAAAGGGGAGCTCTATATGAAACTAGTGACAGATGGGAATCGTTTGCTAAAGGAAATCACCTCATGGAAATTCTAGTGGCACAGAGAATATAATGCATGTAGGATTCCCTTCTTAATTTTGGGTTATTGTTGTGGATAATAGGGGTACAGATATGGCAAAGGCCCCATTGGCTTTCAGTCAAATTTTTGTATTGTGACTGAAGAGAAGGCATCCTACCCTAACAGGTAGGATCAGTGCCCTTCAGCTCTGCCTGACTGACTCATATTGAACAAGTCAGTCATTGGCCACAGTAAGAGAAGATTTTCTCAAAGGACTAATGGTCTCTTGATTTAAGTTAGTTATTAGATTTTATTAGATTAAATTAGTTATTTTCATCCATGAGGAAGGAGCACTAAACTGATGCTTGTCCATTGCTCAAAATCCTCTATTTCTCTTTTTCATAAGACTCAAGTCCACTATCTTGCGTCTTTCTTGGTTCTTGAATAAGAAGACAATTATTTAAGAAGACTAAGTCACTCCAGCAAAATCATTTTGTCTAAAGTTGATGGTCATAAACTTAGTGTTTCATAGCACCTTATAGTTTGTAAAAGGCTTTAACACATACTGGTTTATGTTAGAGAGTTAAATATATATATAGTGTCAAATATATAGAATATGTCTATTCTTCCCTCCAGATCATTATGCTGACATTTTTATCACGAGTAGAGATTTAAGTATTTTTTTCTATCTTACGATGATACTTAGTCATGATTTTGTTAGGTTAAGTGTTTTTATTCCTTCTTCTGTTTAGTTCATGCCAGCAGATATGTCTTTGGCTTTAAATTCCCCCAAAAGAGGTCACAGCCCAGTCTTATTACAATATATTTCTATGACTGAGTATTTTATAAATACCGTTTTGTGCTGACTTCTCTCTTTGAGAGCAGTTGTCAGAGGACTGTGGGGTTCTCTGATTCCTCCAAGTTGTTCTCTGGGACCTAGAGCTTGAGCCAGACAAAATAATATTGATTCTTTCTTACATTTTCCTTTTTCTTTTTTGATTTATTTGTGAGTTAATGCAAATTCAAACTGTTGATTTGCTAATATGAACTTTCTGTTATGGTTTTGAATTTACATTAAAAATTCACAAAATGATTAAGTAACTGGAATTAAAATTAAAAAGCTTTAATAAAGCCACAAAAGGACCATTTGAAAACAGGTTTCCAATAATGATTATTTTCATAATGAAAAACTTTATTTGAGTTCCAGGTTGTTACTTGCTCAGAATAAATACTTTATAAATTACCTTCTTATTACATAACCCGTAATTTTTATAAAATCAGTTGTATAGTTTCATCTTGATAGCAAAACAGTTGCCTTTTAAGGGCTAGCTTCTTCATATGTATCAGAGCACATTCCATTTCTCTGATAGAATTTATCATTTTCTAGTGGAGTTGCAAGTTGCTTTCTTATGCATCTGTATCTATTAAGACTGTGAGCATCTGGAGGGCAGTTACTCCTTTTGTGATTCCTTAGAACCCTATATTAATTACAGTTGTGATCTAGGACCAGCAAGGATTCTAAGGAATCACAAAGAAATAACCTTAATTTGGGAAAAAAAATATTGAGTTTTTCTTATTGAAACCACTCTACTAAGATTGTTTGGATAACCTATTCAAAATTATTTGAGTAATCTTTTACTGCATGTGTTTGTGAGTTTTTCTTCCTTCTTTCTTCGATTATAACAGACGTGAACACAGGTAAATAAACCTGAGATATTATGAGATATTATGAACCTGACTGAGCATGCCTAGGTCCTGATCTTCTGGGAAGTTGATTATCCCACAGGAGGTCATACTCCCTGTCATGTCGATTTCATTAATTGCACAGACAAAAATTGGAGCATTTATTCCCTATCAGGGTTCTTGTCTTTATAATTTCTCGTTACAAGAAGAGGTCTTGTGATCATGATTTTATAAAAATTGGAGAAAAAAAATAATTCAGCCAGATTTTAGAGGTAAAGTGATCTCCAGATTTATATTAATTTTGAGAGTACACAGTCAGATCAGTAAACATTTGTTGAAGAATAATGGCTTCTTTATAAGACATAGTTTAAGCTATAATTCAACCCCAATTTGGGGGTGCATGTTATTATTAGCAAGCAGATTGTTCAGTTAGAATGTAATCTTTCAAGGGAAATTTGGAATAACATCTATTTTTAGTCACTTAACATGGGATTGGACTGCACTTGATCAAGTCTCATATAACAAATAATATTTCAATGTGAAGTGTAAATGCTGATGGGGAAAAAGAAGACAACTAAGGTTTTCATAGCTAGTTTCTGCTAATCAGTGTCTCATATGGTGAGACTAAGACATACAGGCGTATGTAAAAGGTTAACTTTAAAAGTAATGCATCTAGGATACATTTACTGTCATCCTTCTGTCTGACTGAAATAAGACCTTTTTTCTTATGAAGAAGAACATAATTTTTAAGAATATCTTGTAATTTGAGATAGCATGAAACACTGCTATTTTCTAGGGTGGTATTTGTGTAATGAGATTACATCTATCTATTTTGGTTTGTATAGAAGACTTAGAATTTTTTGCTTTATTCACATACTTTTGTTCTGTAAAATGGCACCCTGAAATACAATGATGAATTTCCAAATTCTAGTTTTCTTGTAAAAAATGGCACTATGTTTATGGCCTATGTACCAGACAGAGCAAACCACTTTTATTTTTGAAAAAACTAATATTAAAAATCCTTGTGGAAGTCCTATAAAGGCAGTGGATTTTATTACATGAATCAAATCCATTTTAGTTTTTCTGGTTTAGCTGAACTAAGATTAACATTTGAAATAAAGGAAAAATCTGCCTTGATGCCTTCATCTTATTAAACAAGAGTTGACAACATAGAATCTATCCTACAATTAGAAAAGGCTGCCTCTAGTTTTAGTGGGATAATATTGGATTTCAATGTCATTATTGTTACAGCTTTTATGTACTAGTTAAGCCAAGCAAAATTGCTAGTGGAAATTAGGCTTTTTATTTTATTTACTTATTTATTTATTTATTTATTTATTTATTTATTTATTTATTTATTTATTTATTTATTTATTTATTTATTTATTTCCTGACTGTGAGCATACACTAGTTTGAAACAAAGCCCATCTCTTTCGATCCTTGCAGCAATAGCGAGTCAGGCAAGCATTGAGAGGTCAGGCAAGGCTGAACTTGCAGAGCGCTAGAATTGCTGCAGCTCCCACAATGTTGGCTGAGATGGAGACTTTGACATAGTGTGCCCCTTGCCCACAGGGAACCTGTAACAGCTGATAGTATTAGGAGGACATGAAACAATAAGACCAAGGCCAGGACTTCTCAAGGCCAAGGGAATTCAGGAGAGGCTTGGCATGTATGTGCACTAAGTGCACCAATGGTGCACCATCAACTCAAGAACATATTATTTTTGATATGTTTGTGATGTATTAAGCTGAATTTTGCAAATGTGTCACTCTGTGCCACCATTGCTTATTAAATGCCAGAGGCAGGGGTGCTTGGGTGGCTCAGTGGGTTAAAGCCTCTCCCTTCGGCTCAGGGCATGATCTCAGGGTCCTGGGATCGAGCCCCGCATTGGGCTCTCTGCTCAGCAGGGAGCCTGCTTCCCCCTCTTTCTCTGTCTGCCTCTCTGCCTACTTGTGATCTCTTTCCCTCTGTCACATAAATAAAATCTTAAAATAAATAAGTAAATAAATGCCAGAGGCAGGAGGAGAAACAATTAGGTGTGTTGATTTTCAGCTATAGTAAATGGAATAATAATTGATGTTGGAAGAAGACAAATGAAACAGAAAACAGGTTAGTAGTTCATGATTTACCGTGTGGCATAGAAATACTTCCTGAACAGTAATCACCAGTTGCCATAGGAAAATGCATCTAAACAGAGGATAAAAATGAAAATGATACTTCACCACATTTTGAGACATCATTGTCAGGGGAATGAAAATGCTGAAATATAAGTAAAGTACCCTGCAAACATTTTATCAAAGGCTTCCTAAGGAAGATACTCTGGCAGTTCAAAAAAGAGAACTTCAGTGATTCAAAGCTTTCCTCTACTTTGATCAATCCAGTGAAAAATCAGGACTTCTTATTTTATGACTCTAATGGATGCCACTCGATAGCAGAAACTTAAGCTTATGGCCAGATGTTTGAAACTAACATTTTTTAAGACAATTAATAAAACAATGTCCATGGGAATTAGTGACGCAGGTTCTAATATGAGAACAAAAAAGAAATCCCTCTTATAGTGAGTATAAAATAGAACCATTTTTTTTATGGGATTGACTATTGTGTTGAATCATTACAAATATGTTCATAAATATTAATTGATCTGTCATTTTGTATATATATATATGCATGTACACACATATACATCATTTCCTCGTTTGCATGTATATATGCAAAGACAGTGTGAATTAATACAGAATAGCTACTTAGCTTTTAAAACATTGTGTAAATGGAAAACTAAAAACCATTACAACTAGATCAATTGCACACAATAAATAAAATAATCTACATTTATTCGAAAGTTACTATGTATAAAATAATGAAGTAGACTTCAAATGTGGAAATGAGAGTCATAAATTAGTATGGCTTTTATCAAAATACTTAAGGAAAATTTTAAAAATACAAAGTGACTTGTCTAAGTTGGAAAAAGGATTCTAATAACTAAAATATATGTGTGTCAAACACCATTAAATTTGAGAACATTCTTGGAATGAGTATGGCATATTTTTTATATAAAGAGAAAATACTCATTTCAGTATGTTAAAGCTACATTTATAAATACATTATTCACATATTCCCAGCAATAGCAGCAGGAATATATTTCTGTTACTAATGACATGTTCAGTATTATATCAGTACAATTTTCCCATTTGGTTTTGTAGTGTAGGTCTTCTCTCATGAACTATACTTGGAATATCATCGGAGAGTGGAAAGAGCCCTTCCTAAGTCAGAAATACATGGGTCAAAATAAATGTACATTTGTTGAGATTATATAAATTCACATTCATGAATGGAGAAAAGAATGAAATAATGAAATTAAGTTAAAATTATAGGAGCTGAACTTGGTTTGTCTCCTAGGCAGAACTTGTCTTCCCAGTTGACCTCTGTCACTAAACAAATTTTCTCTTATTTCTGTAAACTTCTCACCTTACTTTGTTATATATTTCAAAATTCCCAATTGTGGTTTTTGCTCATTCGAACGGTACCGAGTGTCTGTGGAAGGCATCCCACTAAGTGTTGCAAAGAATAATAATATGGCTATGACATGTGTCTCTGATGCCAGAAATTTAACTTCTAGTGGGAGAAACATACATGCTATTCTTGGAGATGGTTTAGAAACTGTCAGTCATTTATATATTAGTATAGATTAATTTCAGAGTTGCTTTCCTTTTAAAATAGCTCAAAATGCTGCTATTGTTTGTGGTTATTAATATGCTCTATCATTCCACGTCAATTATAAATTTTTCCAGTTAAGAGACTAAACCCGAGGTGCCAGTCTGTGTATCCCACACCCCTTTCTAAGCAAGACTGTTCTATGGAGAATCCCACTCTCTAAGAATGAACCTTTTATATACCTCAACATACAAATGTGCATATTGCTTCCTGCCGAAATAGTTTCTTCATCATCAAAGAAAGTAAATACATTCAGTTTCTTTACTAGTATGAAGTGCAAGAATTCTTCTTCACTATTTGTACCATTTGGTGAATTACTCTTCTGGTTTCATTAATACAGTCCAGAGTATCATGCTTGTTTGCAGAACACTAGTTCTGCAGTCTCTGAGGGTTGTAATTAAGGTTTTAAGAAAATGCATGGCAAGTCACAGAATAATCTGTCATAAGCTAACATCAAAACATCAACTTTCTATTCTTTTTTCTCTAGTTTGATATTATGTCAAACTCTTAAGTAAATACTTATTTGAAATGCTGAATATGTGCAGTTATTTATGGATAAAAGAAAACTCTAATATTTGATTGGGGAACCCCAGAAACTGACTGGATACTCATGTTAAGGAGCTACAGAGCTTGTCTACTATCTGCCTATCCTCAGCAATAGCTCAAGCTGATCATCTGGTAACAGCAAACAGCACTTTGGTGCATATATACATAATAATTACTATAAAAATTTAAGAAACCTCAATTTTTATATGATTGATGTCTCTAGACCAGTCCTGTGATCTGCAAAAATATTTCAGAATTTGTGTTTTTTCTATGACATTGTCATTTTAGAGAATATAGGCTAGATGCTTTCATAATATTCCTCAGTCGGGCTTATCTGATTATTTCCTCATGATTCAATTCAAGTTATACGCTTTTGTTAAGAGCACTGAATACCTAATAACTGTATCTTTCTCAGTGAATCACATCAGGGGTACCTGAAGTCAGTTTGTCTCATTATTACTGATATCAACATTGATTATTTGCTTGAGGTGTCTGCCAGGTGTTTTCACTGTGAAGTTACTCTTTTTTTCCCTTTGGAACTAATAAGTAATATGCAGGACATACAACAATACCATGTAAATATTGTCCACTATCAAATTTTGATCCAATGTATCCATTGATAATTTTTGCTCAAATTATTACTATGATGACTGTAGAATGGTGATTTTTAAAAATCTGTTGTATTTGTTTCCTAAGGCTGCCATAACAAAATTCCACAGATCTGATGGCTTAAACAGTAAATTTATTTTTTCACAATTCTGGAGGCAGGTTTGGTTTTTTCTGAGATCTCTCTCCTTGGCTTGCAGATGGCACCTTGCCATGTCCCCACATGACTGTCCCTCTCTCTGTGTTGCCTGTGTCCTAATTTCTAGAAGGATACCAGTCATATTAGATTAAGACTCGCCCTAACAACACAATTTTAACTGTCTCATTTATCTTATTTTATTTGAAGGTCCTATCTCAAAGTACAGTAACATTCTGGGGTACTTGAGTTTAGGGATTTAACATGAATTTTGGAAAGATACAAGTCAACCCATAATACCTATCATTTATTCCATATGTATTAGGTAGCAGGTTATTGTAAGGAAAGAGTTTCCTGATTTTCCGTATTTATGTTTATGCAAATGTGTTATGTTTGTGTACATATGTATATGTTCTCAGTAGAGACTTATGGATTCTTTTTCCATTAATGGATTATAATCCATTATTATCTCTATTCATTTTCAGGCTATAACTATTCCAGATTTGACCTGTGGGAAAACTTTCAAGCTGACTCCAGTGTCATTTTTATCTGACACCCTAATTTGTTCAGCCCTTCCTTACTTTCTGGAACAAATATATGTTCAAAACTTATCTCATACTTCCCTTACTCTAGCCCAAGAGTCAGCCACTTCCTCAAGAAATTCTGATTCCTTTCAGTGGGTAACAGGGTTTAGAAGCCCAGATCCATGCTAGAACATACATTCTTAAGCATTATATGAGAACAATGTCACAATATACAAACTAGGATTAGTGCAAAAATAGTTAAATATTGATTATATAAATACATATTATAATAAGGCCAAATTTATCAAAACATGAGATCCAAGTGGGAAAATAATAACAGAAGTCAATCATGATGAAAAAAGACCAAAAAAATGTGGATAGAAGAACTTGGAGGTATTTCGGGATATAGTATTTTTAAATGCAAACCTTAAGAAATAGAGTCACCTCCTATATTTGGAAAGTAGAACTGAACATTATACCCTTCCTAATTGTTCCTCCTTTTAGGCTTCTGAGTCTTCATATAGATTTCTAATCTGCTTTCTTGGTAAATCAAGTTATAAAAGACCTTTAAAGTCATGTTCAACAATCAGGACTAAAATGAGAGAATAAATTCAAATACTGCTAGACGAATAGGGAATATTGCTGACATAAGTTGTTAATAATGAAAATACTGACCAGCAAAGAAACTCACTGATGTAGAATCTGTCTGAGAGCATATTGATTCTCGAGTACATTAATCCCTTATAGAGTGGAATTAATGTCAAGGAGTGAGTCATGAGCCAAAATATAAGATACTTTCAAATGTGTTCTCAGAGCTTACAGTGTGCTCATCTGTTGCAAACTCTACTTGTTACACAATTCAGATGCTTTCTATAACCTGATCTTATGATGCACCAGGGAGAGGAAAGTACTTTTTAAAGAAACTTCATTCCTTTTCACCATATAAAGGCAGCAAATACCAGTTAGCATTTTGGGAAGGAGTAGTTTATCATTTTATATAAGGATGCCTTAAAAAGCAATACATATGCTAAAACTGTAATAGCTCTCATTTGTGAATGAGAATAGAATCTCATTTATGAATTTGTACAACCACCATATTAGGCAGCTATTATTATTTCTATTTTGTAGGTGTGGAAAATTAGTTCTAAAAATGTTAAATAATTTTAGACATTCCATACATCTTTTAAGGTACGGATCAAGGATTCAAACATGAAGATACCTATCTCAAACTTTGTATTTTATTATTCTGCACTGCTGTCTTTCATAACATCTTATTACTTATCAATGGTATAAAAAGTGATCAAAACAGACTTACTGTTCTAGGAAGTTTGATTTGTTTGGTCATCACCTTGATATGGTATTAAAGTACTGTCTATACAAATATTACCAGGCACTTCTATTTCCAGGAAGATGGAGTAAGTGATCTTTTACCTAATCCTTCTACAAAGAACAACTAAAACCCTGGACATTACATAAAACAGAAATAAGAAGATTCTGAGAGGTAGAAAGAAGTATGTAGACTGGCTAAGGATTTTGAAACCTGAGCAATGACACGGCAGTGAGTTATGTGGATTTTCTTTCTCCCTTATTCCACAAAATGTTCAGGTTTCAGATTGGGTGCCAGAAAAGTTGGCAATCCAGAAATGCCAGCAAAAGTGAGGGAAAAAAAAAAAAAAAAAAAGCAAGGAAAGCCTACTCTCCTAGCAAAAGAGCCATGAAAAAGACAGCATAGTAAGACACAAAACTTTTAGATAGTAACTGCTATACTTTAGCTGAGTGTCTTTTAAAACACTGCAGTTTCATTCCCACTTGCACCAGCAAAGGCCACATGGGGAACCTAGACTCCCACCTTAGCCCAAACCCTCCATGAGGTATTGTCAAAGAAGTCCAAGTGGAAAGCTAGACCTTCACTCTCCTAGCCAGGTGATAATGAGGCCTTAAACTCCATGGTGTCAGTGAAGTTCAGGTGAGTAACTTGAACTTCTCCCTCAGTCAGTGGTAATGAGCCATCACTCCCACCTCCTGCTGGGGTAGTGTCAGAGGTCTTTCATTACCATTCAGCAGTAAAGAGACAACCATCTTTTCTAACAGTAGAGGGTATTCAGAGAGCAGTAATGAGACACGCCACCCCTCCCAGACAGGGTAGAAATAATGGAGGACTGGTAGAAAATCTAGACTTTCATTTCACTAGGTATTAATAAAGTGGACTACCACTCCTTTGACAGGAACATTGTCAGAGAAGTCCTGATAATAAGGTTCAAATGAGATCCAGAATTTCATATGTCAAGATGTCCAGATCTCAATAGAAAATTACTTGTTGTAGCAACAATCAGGAAAATTTCAATTTGAATGAAAAAGACAACAGATGCCAAAATTGAAATGATGCAGATATTACAATTATCTGACAAGGATTTTAAAGCAGCAATTAGAAGAATGCTTCACTAAGCAGTTACAGACATGTTCAAAAGAAATGAAAATTTAAAAGTCTCGTTCAAGGAATAGAAGATATAAAGAAGAAACAAATGAGAATTTTAGAACTGAAAAATTGCAATAACCAAAAAAAAAAAAAAAAAATATATATATATATAGATAGATAGATAGATAGATAGATAGATAGATAGATAGATGGGCACAACAGCCCTGAAGGAGGAAGAAAAGAGAATCGATGAACTTGAAAATAGAACAGCAGAACTTAATATGAATAACAGAGGGAACAGAGACAAAAAAAAAAAAAAAAGAAAAAAAAAAAATGAACAGAGTCTCAAAGACCTGTGGGGATCTAAGCGAAGATCTAACATTCATGTCATTAGAGTCCTGAAAAGTGCACAAGAAAGTGCTCAAAAAAGTGGGAAGTACTAAATAAAAAAAAATAATAATGCCTGAAAATTTCCCCAAATTGCAAATAACATAAACCTACAGATTTAAGAAGCTTGATGATCCTCAAACCAAGTAAACCCAAATAAATCCATGCCAAGACACATCATTGTCAAACTTCTGAAAACTAAATAGAAAGAAAAAATTAAAAATAGCAGGAGAGAAATTGGACTTTATCAGTAGAGGAAAAATAGTTTGAATGGTAATGGATTTCTTATCAGAAACCAGAAAATTAGGAAAGAAGTGGCACAACATTTTTAAGTACTGAAATAAAAGAACCGTCAAACCAGAAATCTGTTTATAGTGAAATTATCCTTTAAATGAACAGGAAATCAAAACATTCTTAGATGAAGGAGAACTAACAAAATTTGTTGCCAGGAGACCTCCCCAAAAACAATGGCTAAAGGAAGGAATCTTGAAAAATAAGGAAGAACGAACGATGGAAAGAACAAAAACACGAGTAAATGCAGTAGACTTTCCTTCTTCTCTTGAGTTTTCTAGATTATCTTCACTGGTTGAAGCAAAAATTATAACACTGTCTGATATGGTTCTTTATGAGGAGGAACTATTTAAGACAATTACATTATAAATAAGAAAGGACAAGTGAAATTAAAGGGAGTTAATTCATTTGAAACCATTAAATGTTGATACCAGTAGAATGTGTTATGTATATATAATACCTAGCACAACCACTGAAAAAGTGTATGAAGGAACACACTCAAAAACACTATAGTTAAATCAAAATGAAGTATTAAAGAATGTTCATATAGCCCACGGAAGAGCAGTAAAAACAAAACAGAGGAATGAAAAAACAGAGGAAAAACAGAAAACAAAAAATAAAATGGCAGACTTAAGCCTTAACAAATCAATAATTACATTAATTGTAAATGTTCTTTTTTTTTTTTTTTTTTAGAATTTATTTATTTATTTGTCAGAGAGAGAGAGAGATCACAAGTAGGCAGAGAGGCAGGCAGAGGGAGAAGCAGGCTCCCCGCTGAGCAAGGAGCCCGATGTGGGACTCGATCCCAGGACCCTGGGATCATGACCTGAGCCGAAGGCAGCCACCCAACCAACTGAGCCACCCAGGCGTCCCAATTGTAAATGTTCTAAATATGCCAATTAAATGCCAGAAATTGGCAGAGTGAATTAAAAACAAAACAAGACAAAATATGATCCAACTATATGCTCTCTACAAGAAACTTCAAATATAAGTTGAAAATCCCTGTGGACTTCTCTGTCTAGAAATACTGGTAACTGCTTTATAATCTTTTAGCAAGAAAAGAAATAAAGTTTGAGAAATATAGTAAAAGTTTGCCCATTATAAAATATAATTAAGTAATCTGCATAAAGGAAGGATAATAAGAATCAACATATTAAAATACTGATGTTTACTGATAGAAAATAAAAAATTTGAACAAGTACATGAAAGTTTTCTTAATGTGAAAAAGAAGAAAATTAAGAGATGAAGTGATAATTGTGGGATTTCCTTTTGTAAAATATCTACGTCTAGTATGTAAAAGAAATAGAACAGTTAAAATTGTGCTAATGTATAAGCAAAGAACTAGAAAATTTGCAAATAAATAGTTATCTCTTAAAACAATACTCCATCTCATACTGAAAGAAATATTCAATTTTATTGGTCTGGTTTAGTTTCTAGAAATAAAGAGTTCAAGCTGAGAAAATATTGTTAGTATTTCGAGCCCACAATATTAAGTAGAATATATATTAACAAATAGTGATATTTACAGTGTGAAAATGATTTTTTAAGAAGTTTGGGGTACCTAAGAACACATTGTTGCTACCTCTTTCAATTAGGACATTTGCAATTACTCTTCAGAGTGACTGTGCTGTTGGCAAATTCCATTCTAACTTGATGATAGGTAGGTATAATCTCTTGCTAACAACTTCCCAGCCGTTCTAATACTGATGAAGAGGAAATTTTAGCCTTACATAAATCAGTTATATAACAATATGTACTATCCCTAGGATGTTTAAGAGCTTTAGAATATTAGCCTATTTCACTGTGGTCAAATGGAGAAAAAGTAAGTCTCTAGGATAGAGATCTAATTAGATATTCAAAGACCTTCTTGAAATGGTGGAAGCAGAGGTTTTAAGAATTTGATATTAAAATAATGCCTTAGAACTCAACATATTAGAAAAAAAACCAAAATACACAAAATAATTACAGTTTACCTTCGGGGTTTTTTTTTTTTTTGTAAGTGTATATCGCTGAGCTAAAAAAATGTACAATTTAATAATATAGATTCACATTCAATCCATATGTAATTGAAATAAGGCTATTACCTCTTTAAATAAAAATAACAAAGAAGTAAGTGCCTTTTAACATAATGTGTTGCTTGATGGTCTTTTTCCACATTAAAAAATATAAATATAAGTTGCAAATGAAATAAGTACCTTTTAGCATAATGTGTTATGGGAGTATTTCATTTCCCACTGCTCTGGTATTTCTCTCCCTTGTTTTTGTTGAGGTTTTTTTTTTTTTTTTCATCTTGTTCAAATTGTATCATATTAATATTTTGTTTTCATTTTATAGTATATTTCTCTATTAAAGCTCTCATAGGGACGCCTGGGTGGCTCAGTTGGTTAAGCGACTGCCTTCAGTTCAGGTCATGATCCCAGGGTCCTGGGATCGAGTCCCACATCGGGCTCCTTGCTCGGCAGGGAACCTGCTTCTCCCTCTGCCTCTGGCTGCCACTCTTGCCTGCTTGTGCTCTCTCTCTCTCTCTCTGACGAATAAATAAATAAATAATCTTTAAAAAAAAAAAAAGCTCTCGTATTTTCTCAGTTTAGATTTATATTTTAGTGTTTTCATTTTCTTTTTAATTTCTTTTTGCTTTTTTCTTTTCAAGAGTTAGAACCTCGCTACAGTTTTTAATATTAGATCTTCATCATATAAATGTAAAATAATGAAGTTTATTATATGAAAAGCTAACCTTTTGTCTAAGTACCTACTTACGGCCATGCTAAGCTGCTAGAAGAAACATTACTGATATCTAGCATAATGTTTTTTGTTGGCCCAAGTTTACTGAATTGTTATTTTATTTTCTGAAAGTGATAATCACATACTAATTGGTAAGAGCTTCGTCTTTTTCTTCTAAAGCTTGGGAAAGATTGTCTAACTTGGCTGAATTAAAGTCCTTGCTAGACACATTACCGTTTTTGTTTTCCTAGAGTCAAAAGGACTGAAAAACAGCTTGTAGCTTTGTGAAATTATTGTCTTGTAAGAATTAGTACTCAGAATAATTTTTTTCAACTTTCTCAATTTCAACAATTGTCACATCTTGCTGAGAATGTAATACCTTGCTTTTTTTTAGTGTATTTGTTGAAGATGAGGTCCATATTTTGTAAGTGGTTGATGCAGCTCTCAAGTTTCTGCTATAGGTATTCCCTTTCTCGCCCTCTCTCGCTCTTTTCTTTTGTCCCGTCCTCATCCTCTTTTCCTCATCCTTTCTCTCTCTCTTTCTATTTGTCATTTCCTTGCAGTTTATTTGTTGAAGAGACTGGATTGTTTGTCATCAAGTTTCCTAGAGTCAGAACTGTGCTGACCCCATCTGGTTATATTGTTTGACATACGCTATTGCCCCCTATCTTCCCTTGTAAATTGGTAGATATTTGCTTGATCAGATTCAGATTGGAATTTTTAAAAACACAAAAGAGCTTCATTTGTGATGTTGTGGATTTAATCAGAAGGACCACAATGTTTGGTAGTTCTCATTTTGGGATGCTAGCAGCCATTGCGAAACATTAAATGCATCATCTCTCTTTTTAATTAGCAGCTGCAAAATGGAGATATTCTAATTCTATAATTCCTTCTTCATTATTAGCTGGAATATTTCTGTAAAAAGAAACTTTTTCTCATTAACTATTTCATAACCCATGGGCACTAATGTTACGGGAAAGGAAGGATAAGTGCTAGATTTTGTCTCATATTTACTAAAAATTAAAGTTTAACTGATTGGAACACCACTGAATTATATTTAAATTGAGAAGGAAGTATCGAATAGGATTCTCCTTTTCTTTCAAATAATAATTGATGTTTTTACCAAGATCCCAAAAGCAAACCTCATGAGGTGAAACCAGGTGGATTTTAGAATATCCTATAAGAAGATCTCATTTTCATTCTCAATTATACTGTTCTTGATGCTTCTGCTCTATGAGGGTGACTGCTTTCTGTCTGGGTATAAGGCAGTGCTGTGGTACCTTACACCAAATAGTTATCAAACTTCATATGGAGGACAATAAGGAAATTAATATTTCTTTTGTTAAGATTGCTCATATTCCAGCTTTAAAAATTTAGTTAAAAATAATCTGTTTAGTTTAAAAGATGTGTTTATATCCTTAGGGCTTTTTGGCTAGATAATAGTGTTGTTTATGTCTGAGATAAATGAAAACCTTTCACCTGGGATAAGCTATAAATCTTACATCTTTGATGCTCCATTAATATAATTGGTCATTCGTAACCACGGTAATTTTGAGATGTGTGACCCAAGTGCAGTGGCAACAAAACTTAAAGTTTTTACAAGTCAATCTCAGGTCTTTTGTGTAGAGAAACACTAATTAAATATTAAAAATTTAAAGAAAAACTGCTAAAGGAGTTATATATTGCTATAAGATTTTCCAACTTTCCACCTCAGAAGATTTTATATAATTTCAGATATAATTGCTTTTTCTGTTTTACGATTCATGAACATCAAAACTAAAACAAGTCTATAGTTTTGAAAATGGCGTACAGTTATCTTTTTTTTTTTAACAGAGATTGGAATTAATGGCCATGTCAAATAGGGGTACAGTATACAAAATCTTACAAAGGTTTTTTGTTTAAGCTATATGATGAATTGTTTTTCTAGCAACTATAACTTCATAAAAATGGATAGTACTTAAAAGCATTCACTGTTATTTGGATTTAAAAACTAGTTATTTATATTCATATGTGTGTCTGTGTGTGTGTGCACAAGTACATAAAAGTCATTGTTAAAATCAGAAGATGTACATACCCAGCCTTCCCTTTAGCAGCAGGTCAAAAGAACTTTTAGCTCGGTCTCTGAGGATTTCTTTTTATTACAAATATGAGAGTGGGATGTTAAAAAAAATGGTCTAAAATTTAATAATAACAAAAAAGCTACCCAAGACTGCGTTCTGCTTGATGGCTCCAGAGAGTAGAAAGAGATTATGTTAAAGCATAAATGGAGCTTTAACATTTTTAAATCCAGGAGGTCTAATCTAATCTAATCCTTTTCAATCCAATTTTTTAAAATGCATCCTAGACATCAGATTAAAGCATGTGCTTTGCTTTCTAGGCCATTTTAAACAGACTCAGCATCTGTGCTTCTGACCCTCCAGTTACAGTTAAAAAAAAAAAAGTGATTTGGAAGAAACAAAAATAGAATAAACCCTGTGTGTGCATGTGTCTGTGTGTGTACATGTCTGTATATACCATATATGTATGATTTTGCTAAGACTGATTAGAAAATGATTGCTATATATTTTTAAATGAACAGAAATGGAGAGTTAGAGTAGAAGCCTGTTTGCAAAGATAGTATTTTGGAGTGTGATCAACGAGCTTCTGCTTCACTGCCATGCCCCATGCCAGCCATGGCTTTAGTCACCTCATGCCTACTTTCCACTGGAGTGCCAGAGGCTTACACATAGTTTATTGAAGCTGGCTCCACTTCCAGCTATTTCCAGTTTGCTTGAATTATCCTTTATGTGAAAGCTACTGTTGGGTTAATTACCTTTAATTCGTTTTCTTGCAACACCCCCAGCGAACACTAGCCGGAGACCCCAGAGGCTCTCTCACCACATCTCTTTCTACGCTCTTTCTACACTGCAGCCTGGCCTTTAAAACACAGCGTACCCCTCTCTTTTTGCTTCTTCCCCTGTTCATTACTGGGTGGGGAAAAAAAAAAAGAATGAAACCTTTGCCACATGGCAATTCTTAGATTTATCCGAAAATCCTTCTATCTTCAATTTGGAATTAAGGTACATTTACTTGAATAAATATACTTCTAGGACTTTATCATCCTTTCTTGTGCTGTCCTGTATTCCTAAATTTAGCTCCATTGATTTTAGAGATTCAGCACCAAAATAATTTACTTATTTGAGTTTACACATTATAGTTGTTAGTTCTTCTTGCCACAAATTATGGAACTGCTACTTTTTCAGACATGTATTTTTTGAAACTCTGATTTTTAAGAAGACCAGGGTGCTTCTCTTGCTAAAGATCTGAAACACGTTCTGAAGATAACTGAGCAGTCTGTCAACAGCCATTCACTGGTTTCTGCATATGTGCAAATCTCCCATTTCAAAGCATGAGTCTAGACCTAAGAAATATAATCTGTAATTCGGGGCTTTCATAGTGTTCTTTTCATTCTGCTAATACCAACTTCAAATGATACTGTGTTCAGTTAGAGACATGTTGATTTTTTCTAAAACTTTACTGTTCTTAGAATAACAGATCCACAGCTGTGACAGCACCTAGGATTATGATAATAAAATGAAATCTCACGTCCCACCTCAGACCTACTAAATAGAGAAACTATATTTTAACAAGCTCTCCACGCAAATTATATGCACATTGAAGTTTAACAAAAAGGGTTCTAAAATATTGTCAGCTCCTTAAAAACAGCCCACTATATACCCTCATTAAATGTTTACTGAGTTGGATCTTAATACACAAGCTACATGACATGCTGCTGACTAGTTGTATGGCTCAGAACCGTTTATTATATTTTGTTTATGAAATGTGGATAATACATGTACCTCATTACATTTTTCTCTACATGATGATAGCTTGAGAAGATAGCAAGAGAAAAATGCATATAAATTGCTTTGTTTAATAAGCATTGAATATATTTTGGTAGCATTGTTATTACTGTCTAAAATTCAGTCCTGGTATCATATCTTTTGGGAAGTTTACTTTCCTCTCAATCTAAATTAGAGTTACCATAGCTTCTAGAGTACATCTTTTGCATAATATTTATTAGAATGTATTTTAGTAGTCTGTTTTCTGATTACCCTTAAATAGACTGAACTACTCGAGACAACTGTGACTTTCATTTCTCAGGGCCAAGTTTCAGTATGGTACCACCCTAGAATAGAAACTCAGTAAGTATTGGCTATTTTATATTGCCATTTACGTGTGCAAGCTGTATATCTCAATCTCAATATATCTGAAAGTCTCAAGCATGTGTTATAAGATGATTTAGTAGGGAGCCGACTGAATTCTAAAACATAAATACATAATTTTAGGATACAAAAACTTTTTTCCCTAAATATGTTTTACTTAAATTTTATAATGTTAGCTACTACCTTGGTATATGGAGTAAAAAATATAAAAAGTATTGTTATTTATTTTAATTTTAATTATCTCTATCTTGAACAAACTGACATTAATTTAAAAATATTTGGCATACTAAAATATGTAGTCTCTGGCCAAAGTTAATTATGTGTTATATACTATTGTTTGAAATATCTGAAATGAATGATTATAGGATGGATTTGTCTTATAACGTTGCCAAATTAATAGAGCTTGAAGAATTTAAACCCATGATCTACACAGAAAATGTTACCAAAAGTGTATAGAGACTATTTAAATAGTTTGAGGATCTGTGGCAGATTTTATATCTCCGATAGGAGTAATGAAGAACATGCTCTTTCAGTTTATTCTGAATAACCTCTTTATTGGTAGTGTAGATAAATATCAAAATCAATTATAGTATGAAATCACTTTTAAAATTGTCAAAATGGTCAATTTCTTTCATATTGTTTTCATTTATTCACAAAGAGCAAGAAAAATTGGGAAACTTTGATTCTATTTATAAAGTATGTCTATATTCTATCTACCTACTTATCTATGTGTCTATCTATCCATCCATCTATAACCAGCTGAGGAAATTTAAAGGAAGATACCTAAGAACTTTATTTTTTTTCTTTTAGCAATAGTACCTAATGAGAAAATTGTATTGAAAAGCCTGGGGTCGGGGGAGGAGACGTCAAAGAGAGAAAAAAAAAATTCTAGACTAAATAGAAAATCGTATCTCAGTGTTCAAAATTATAACCCAATGCAAATCAGCAGGAAAAGAAGGACCTTTTCTCTCTTAAAAGATCTATTGAATAATATGAAAATCTTTGAAGCAGTATGGAAATTCTATTGTAACAAGTGCTCATATGTGAAAAAGTTGTTAAGACAGTGAAAAATTGTGTGGATGTTGTGAAAATACCAGTTATCTATGATTAGAAGTAACATTTACTGATTAATTTTAATACATTTCCCTAAGGTATAGAAGTTCTCACAAAAGAAAATCAAAGTAATGTGAGAAATACAAATATTTTGATCCTCAGAGAACATCTTTGCGTACTTCTACCCAAGCACCTACCATCCCACTGGCAGCTTGACAACACTCCAAACTGCCATCTACTAATTAACTCAGATGTCAAATTTTCCCTTTGACACCAATTGCCACCTGCACCGCCTGCTGCCAGGCAGATGACAATAAGATGTAAACTTAAACTCCTGGAGATTTTAAAATGTCGCTGGAGAGAAGAAAACAATCTTGTGTTGTCCAGCTAGAGAACTGTCCTACATGGGAGTATCACAAGGTTCCCAACAGGGAATTCCAAACACAAATTTCTTGGGAAATTCCAAAGCACAAATGCTGGAATTGTTCTGATTCCCTTTACTCCACTGTCTACTGTTTTTACCATATGAAAAAAATCAGGGAATTATCTAACATGGAAAGCCAAAAGAGCAATTTCCTTAGGTATAGTTTAGATAGGAAACCTGGGGGGGAATATATATATATATATGCTCCGTGACTCTTGCTTGGTATTTTCCTGGAATTGCAAGATGGAAACAAATAATTGTTGAATATTCATGACAAAAAAGAAAAATTAAGTCTGCACTGTGCCTGAACTTCCCTTAAGAACTTTCCAGGCAAATTATATTTCTTCAGCATAAGCAGACCTCATCAAACAACAGATCCCAAGGTGAAAAAAATTCAGTGACTTATATTTCTTTGGCCATAAGTTAAAGATGTTTACTTTTCACAGCACAGACACAAAGAAAGAAGATTTGGCCAAGCCTGAAAAATTACTTTTGCTTTGCTAAATCAAAAGGCTTAGACTGAGAAGAGAGGGTTTGAGAAATCAAAGAGTAAGTAGAGATTACTGCTGCATTACTCACCTGGGAGCTTAATTCTCCCCTACCTAAAGAGTAAGAGAAGCAACCACGCCTGCTAAGCATTGGTAGTAGAGAGGAGTTGGCTCTGAAGTCAAGCGGGGCAGGTGGTTAAAAAAGAGGCCTTAGAATTTTTGGACTTTCATGAGAAACTTACTGTTTCTCTTTTAGTAATTTCTTTATGGATTTTTTAAATTAACATATAATGTATTATTTGTTTCAGGGGTACAGATCTGTGATTCATCAGTCTTACACAATTCACAGCACTCACCATAGCACATACCCTCCCCAATGTCCATCACCCAGCCACCCTATCCCTCCGACTCCCCTCCCTTCCAGCAACCCTCAGTTTGTTTCCTAAGATTAAGAATCTCTTATAGTTTGTCTCCCTCCCCAGTCCCATCTTGTTTCATTTTTCCCTCTCTTCCCCCCTGACCCCCACACTGCCTCTCAAATTTCTTATATCAGAGAGATCATATGATAATTGTGTTTCTCTGATTGACTTATTTTGCTTAGCATAATACCCTCTAGTTCCAACTACGTCGTTGCAAATGGCAAAATTTTGGGGTTTTTTTGATGGCTGCATAGTATTCCATTGTATATATATACCACACCTTCTTTATTCATTCATCTGTTGATGGACATCTAGGTTTTTTCCAAAGTGCTCTGGGGGAGAAGTTGTATATAGAGATAATTCCATATTGAGAATAAGACTGGAATGGCAACCTGAGCAGGCAAGATAATGGAAGACCTGGGACCCCTACTGCCTCTGCTGGCTGCTCTGTGGATGGGAAAGTTCAGGGAAGAAATATATATGGATCTGGTTTCAATCTGGAGAAGGATATTGAAGAATTGAGGTTGCGGGGAGCAGGTCTTATTCCAGGTGGAATAAATATTACACCCGTGATATCTGGGACAGAGAAATCGCAAAAATGAAATGTAAACCAAATTTAAAAGTAGAATTCATTACTTTTGTTGAAGGACAGAAGCAGTATTTATCTACAAAATAAAGTTGTAACCAAAATAATCCTAAATGGGCTTTATGAAAAGAAATAGTAATGGCCAATGTGAGTTGAGTGCTTGCTACATGCCAAACACTGGACTAAGAAATTAAGATGCATCAATTCATTTAATCTTCCTGACAGCTGCTGAGGTAGGTGTTATTGTTATCCCATTTTAGAGAGGATAAAACTGAGGCTCTGAGTAACTAGTTAATCAATATCACACAGCATTTGTTGTTGGAAAATCAGAACTTAAATTCAGGGGCAGCGAGGCTAGCTTTTTAACCCCTACACTGTACTCCTGTTCCAAAGCATGATACTTTTCTCTTACAAGAGATTAGTAGGTGGAGCAGAGAGTTGAATTAGAAGAGACTTGGACAGGCCAGCCCTTGGGTTAAGAGTCTGGTCTTTGGAATCCTGACTTCTACATATACTTAAGTATTAGCACTTTTCTAATTCTTTGTTTTCTTATGTTTAAGTGCCAGTGATGGTGTTTTAGATCCCATAGGATCTTTGTATGGTTAACTGTGTCCATGTAAGTAAACACTTAGTCCATTGTTTGTGAGCAGTAACTATAGGGGGCTCAGTAAATGAAAGTTCTGAATGAACTCCAGATATGTTGGTCACTAGTGCTCTATAAAATACCTAAGAGTTTGAGAAAATTAACTGAGGGCGATGCTCTTAGCAATGAAAGCTTGAGAATTTCGTGAGCAAATAAAGATTGGGACATACTTTTAGAACACAGAGGCAGGCAGCCCGATTCTCAGCATCTAAAATTGTTCATGCAGTACAGGTGTCACTGCCTTTGCATGGGCAGAGGCACCTACTGAAGAACCCAAGTAAAACAATAGGAGAAAATGACACAATGATAACATCTACCCTGATATGAGATGCCTTGGGTCAGTTTCCTTAGAAGCAGAGACTGAGACAGGGTTTTGGTGCATGATTTTTGGAGGAAAGGTTTTTGGAGAAAATGGGAATAATACGGAATGAGAAAGAACAGAGCAAGAACGAGAAAGAAAAGACTTCACCTGTGGCCTCAGGTAAAGTCTAGCCTCTCGCTAATGCATAAATTGCACAGCACTTTGGCCTGCCTTTGGGTAATGGGCTGGGATTTAGGACATTTTGCAACCCCATATGCATCAGTCCTCGGCTACAGGGGTAAGGAGGGTTTAGCCTTCCAGGCATCCTTGAGTGAGATGGTGCCCTTTAGCTAGGGGAGTACTCTGAAGAAGGTAAAGTATTAAGTATTCCCAACAGCTGGAGGATGAGTGAACCTGCGAGGAAGAGATATGGAGAGGGCAACAACAGCCTCTACCAGAGGAAGCTGCTGAAATATTACTCAAGAAAATGCAACAGTAAAAAAGGAGAGATTCAGAAACATGAATCAGCACCCTATGGGCATAGAGAATAGCAGGAGTGTGATAATGGGGGTGATTAAAATGTCAGGAAAGGATTCCCTGAACTCTATGGATATCATGTTATAGAAGCTGGTATAACAGTGGTCTCACCCAGAGGTTATGGGACTCTGGAGGGTGCATAAGGGCTAATGGTTGCTGAAAAAAAGAGATGGAATGTATGGCAGCTTAGGACACCATTTATGTGTGTATAGAAGGCAAGGTAGTAAAAAAAAAAAAAAGAAGAAGAAGGCAAGGTAGTGTGGTGTTAGATGACGAAGTCTGTTGTTGCAGGCATAAGCCAGAAAGAACACAAGAACAATCTATAATCACAGTCTGGGATAATTTATATCCAATTAACTGAATTTTGCCAAATGAAATCGTTTTTTCAGAACCAAGGTATTTTAACTAATGCTTATATTTAGAGCCTTGACATTATAAGGTAGGGAGAAGGTAAAGGTGTCATAGCTAAGGCAACTAATCTTTGGTTAGACATTAAAGATAGGGCCCAAACTTTATACTTAGTAAACTCTTTAATGTCTAAATGTTGTGATTTTTATTTTATCATTATATTTTTTCAATTCTCCTCAGGTTTTCTTTTTGGATATTCCACCCTACTTGGATTTTCCATGCTCTGTCCAAGGATACATAGAAGTACAGCGGCTATTTCAGGGAATATGTAGAGATTGAAGTTCATTGACTGATTCTAGGACTTGGAAAAAGCAGTGGTGGAATATCAGTGAGAATGTGGACCCTGAGAATAAACAAACAGAGTCAGGGCACTTGCAACATGCAACATTCTTTATACCTGGCTCTTTCCTTCACTGGTTTTTATCTCTTGTCCCAACTCAGATATCAGTATGGAAGTTCTAGTGGGGCATTGCAAAATACCCATAGTATTTTCTGGAACTCTGATAATTTTATACAATATAAAAACTAGGTTACTATGATTACTGTAATTGCTTCCTAAAGGTCTCTGCTACCAAGCTTCCTACCTCTACTCTTCTAAACTGTGCTTTCTGAAACACAACTTTGATTATATCCTGTTTAAAGCATTTTAGAGACTCCTCAGGCCCTGGATTTCTTTCTGATCTCATCTCTCATTGTATTGGACCTCACTTACTCACCTTTAGCCACATTGAATATCTCAGCTCTCCACGCTGTTGCACGTATGACTTTCTCTGCCTGGAAATCCTATCTCTATTTTCTTCTTTTGGCTAA
Organism: Potos flavus; assembly: GCA_028534135.1. Lineage (NCBI taxonomy): Eukaryota > Metazoa > Chordata > Mammalia > Carnivora > Procyonidae > Potos > Potos flavus. Next base: position 100,358,165 of record CM052895.1, read on the forward strand.
TACTCGCTTTTCCTGTGTGAGTTGGTGCCAGTGTCACTTCCTCTGGGAAGCTTTTTTTGAACCTTCTTCTCCCCCAGGGCCAAGTTGGGAAGCCATAACCTCCTGGATTTCCCTGCCAGCTCACTTATCACACTGTCTTATAACTGCCTCTTTACCTGGCTGTCTCCCCGATTCTACTTTAAATCCTTGAGATTATATCTAAATAACCCTTCAATTCCAAGATTAGAACATATTGTTAATCTTGAACAAATGTTTGAATGACTGCATCATCGCACTTAGAGTCACATAATTAAGTTGCATAAATCAAACACATCTTAGGACATGCAGTGGTCAAATTTCATGAAATGATTTTATTTTTATTAATTAAATTTCTGCTGTGTGTTGATGGACTGTTGGAGAACTATCTTGGTTGAAAACATCCTTGTATAAAAGTCCTTTTGGGGAAGCGCATAGTGTTTGAGGAGAATAAGTACAAGTGTATGGCTATTAGTTGTGTCCCAACTTTTCTAATGTAGTTTTAAAAGAAAAAGTAATTCATTAGAACTATTAAGGGTAATGGCAAGATTTCATTCTTTTTTATAGTTCAGTAATATTCCATTGTATGTATGTATGTGTGTATATATTCTTTATCCAGTCTTTAGTCTGTGGACACTTGGGCTGTTTCCAAGCTCTTGGGTATTGTAGATAATGCTGCTATAAACATCGGGGTACATGTATCCCTTTGAATTAGTATTTTGTATTCTTTGAGTAAATACCTAGTAGTGCAATTGCTGAGTAATAGGGTAGTTCTGTTTTTAAACTTTTGAGGAACGTCCATACTGTTTTCCAGAGTGGCTGCAACAGTGTGCATTTCCACCAATTGTGCAAGAGGGTTCCTTTTTTTCCGCATCCTAGTCAACACCTATTGTTTCTTGTGTTGTTGGCTTTAGCCATTCTTAGAGGTGTGAGGTGATAGTTTCAATTTGCCTTTCTCTGAAGATGAGTGATGTTGAGCATCTTTTCATGTGTCTGTTGGCTATCTGTATATCTTCTTTGGAAAAATGTTGATTCCTGTCTTCTGCCCATTTTTTAATTGGTTATTCCTTTTTTGGTTGTTGAATTTTTCTGAGTTCTTTATATACTTGGGATACTAACCCTTTATCAGATACGTTATTTGCAAATCTCCCATTCTGTAGGTTGAATTTTAGTTTTGTTGATTATTTCCTTTGTTGTACAGAAGTGGTTTTTTTTTTTAATGAAGTCCCAATACTTTATTTTTGCTTTTGTTTCCATTTGCAATGACATGGATGGAACTAGAGTATATTATGCTAAGCGAAATAATTTAGTCATTTAACTCAAGGAGGTGGAATTTAAGAAACTAAACAAACAAAGGGAAAAAAAGAAAGAGGCAGACCAAGAAACAGACCTTAGTTAAGGTTACCAGTGGGGAGGTGGATGGGGGGGGGGATGTGTTAAATAGGTGATGGGGATTAAGGAGTGCAGTTGTGATGAGCACTGGGTGTTGTATGGAAGTGTTGAATCACTTATTGTACACCTGAAATTAATATTACATTGTATGTTAACTAATGGGAATTTAAAAAAAAAACTTAAAAAAAGAAATATTAAGGGTAATAGAATTAAAATTTATCATAGAAATGATGAACTCCTTACCGCTTATTTGGTGATTCCGATGATATATAACTATCTAATACAATATTCAAATTTACTCTCTTCAAAGAGAACTGTGATTTTTCTTGAAATATTTTTTTTTTTCTGATCCAGTTGGCCAAATGGTCTCACATTATAAATGAAGTCAAAGGTACAGTAAACAAATTAACTTGATTTAGAAGAATTTCCCTTCCACTTACTTACTGTTTTTACACACTGGTAGATACATACCATCAAATATCAACAGTACAGCGATATACAGCATTGTCAGGAGGAAAGGTAAATACCATCAAATATCAAAGTACAGCAATATACAGCATTGTCAGGATGAAACGTAAGGTGATTTTATGAGAAGCATTGGGAATGCTATTCATACAATTATTATTTATTTATAATGTACACTGTTCCAAAAAAGCATTTATAATGGATTATCAATAGAGTACAAAAAATTAAAGTAGGAAAAATAAAGAGAAGAGTGAAAATCATGATGATTACGTAAGAAGTACACCTTAAGTTCGATAGCACAGTAAGTTGTACTCTCGTGCTTATACCAAGTATGAATGTATTTTTGAGTAGAAGGTCTTCTGAGAAAAAAAGAATAAACCTGCTTCACCTTACTTTGTCATTATGTCTCTTAACAGTTTAACAATAGAGGAGCTAGTGTGACTCAATTGAACAAAAGCACAGCTTGTTGAGTTTTGGTCACTAAGTCCCCTTGGGAGGACAGTGTTGTGGGCAAGTCAGAGTAGTGAGGAAGGAATGCAAGGTTTAGTGTCAGTGCTTTTTACTGCCTGAATTCCGCACACTTTGAGGTCCACCTAAAATCTACTTTTAGACTTTGCTTGGCTACCATCCTTAGAGTCACTATGGTTGTTTGCAGAAGGTCCCAAACTTGTTTGTCTCCTCAAAACCTCTCCTTTCCCCATGTTTGCCTTTGATAATGTGTGGTAAATGTGGCATGACAAAAGTACACACTGCCTGTAAAATCCACTTCCTTCTTGCCCTGCAAATTTATGCTCAAGAGGGTTTTAGACTTACCACCTTCGTACTGGAGCCACATAAATAAGTGGCAGTGATTTCTTGATATTAACCATTAACTGAAAAATCCCGTGCTTCCAGAACCCAAAATTGGTATCCTATATAAGCCAATCCTAAACTACCTTACAAGAAGTGAAGGGATAGTATAAATTGCTCAAATTAATCATAATCCCCACACCTGGGGAAAAGTGTAGTTGAAACACTTGAGCTATAAAACCAGATGGCACACCATGTTTATATAAGCTGTTTGCCTAGAAACTGAACCAGATTTGTAAACACTAAATCAATATTTGAAGGTTAGGTGCCAGCTGTTTTTCAGGATGCCGTTAAGTGACTGGAGCTCATCAGCTGGTCTCAAATAAGAGGCATCTTTTAGCCTGGCCACTGTACCTACATTCCTCTGTTTCACAGCAGCCATGTGAACGTTGCAGCCATTTCCACAGGACTCAACAAACCTAACACAGATTGTCACCACACTGCCATGATTTTTTCTCAAGAGTTTTATTCATTTAGTGCTGGCAATAACTAACTAATGGACTGACTGTTTATTTGCTTGGCATCCCTTCCCAAATGCTCATTGACCAGTGATTCACTTTGACTTGCATGTGGTTTTGGTTTAATCTGCCATTTTACTGTTGCCAGGGACCCTAGTGGTTTACACTTGCTATGCACCAATAAACTTTTTTATAATTAGAAAGATCTGTTGTGCTTTTCGATGCCACATGGCAGAAGGACTTAAAAGTAAATTAATAATAAGAGCAATTAAGTGAGTATTTTATCAAATTGTTTGGAAACAGCTGAAATCAATATGTTAAATTTAATACCAGCTCGTAATAAAAAAGGTTGTTTCTATGATTCTTAACCCGTTGAGCCAAACATTTCGGCAAAAGCTGATGTGGTTTTCAAGTTTTTGTGTTTACTTCCATTAAACTTGAATGTGGTTCCACCCAGATATTGTGTATATACTTCCTTCCTGTCCTATTAAATGGAAACTCTATGGATAAAACAGAAAGTTAATGTTTATTGAAGAGTCTTGTTTGAAGTAAGGAGACAGACTTAGTAACTGTATATCTCTTTAGCCCACCTTATTCTAGGAAAATAAAGTTTGGAGTCTGAATTACTCAAAAAACCCAAAAATTGGGTTTTGCAATTTATAAATTATTAGTTATATCCAGAAGTCACTTAACTTCTCAGAGTTCATTTCTTCATGTAAAATACAACAAAAACTCCTGAGGATTTTATAAAGATTGATAAAAGTAACATATGCAAAAATACAGTAAACTATGGTGATGTAGGCAATAAATTATTATCTTTACTATTATTCATACTGCAATTTAACTGTTTTAAATATCTAGTTTTTTAAAAGCACACTAAATGCTCAACTTCAACAATATATATTAGAAATATATACTAGATGTAAATTAGGAATGGACTATATTTACGAATGTCAGTGACTTATAAAATAATTTATCAAGGAAATGGAGGTAAATGTCTCAACTTTGGTTGTCTTTAGAGGTTTTGATCAAAAAGCCAGTTTGGTATAAGGGAGAATTATCTGGGAGAGGGCTGGGGTGATGATTAATAATATAATTGTAAATTTATGTGAATGGCTAAATTAATAAAACTATGCCAGGTATATCTGATAAACAAGGGGATTTGTATTGTAATAAAGAAATAAACTACGAAAATATATTTTAAACAGGTTACAACTTATATTTGAATTAGCATATACATCAGAAGAACAGAACAACCTTGAATTAGCATATGTGACCATGTAGAATGTAGTTAATCTACAGTGGAAATAATTATTATTTAATAAATGATGCTGAAATAAATGACTGAATTAAAAAATCACAACAATAGGCTTGTAGATTCCCACGTCATAGCATGTGAATTCTAAGTGGATTATACAAGTACATGCAAAGTGGATACAAACAAAATGGAAAGAAAATAGAGGTTATTACCTATTACCTATCTGGAGGCTAGATAGCAAACATTAACAATTAATAAGACAAGATTGAATAGCTTTAGTTTATGAAGAATTCAGTAGTAAAGCAATAGTATTCCAAACTAGTCTAGGGGAAAAACAATCCAGGAAGATGAGATTTAAAATTATTTTAAACATCCACATAATAATTAAAAATCCACATAATAATTAAAATATACATTTAAAAAGCCTTCAGATAACATATTCCTCTTCCTAAGTTACCATATCATTTAAAATTTAACTTAAATTTAATTTTTTAAAGTTAATACATTCATATGATTTAAAATTCAAAGGTAAAAATGTGCCTCTCTCTGTATGCCTGGGTGGCTTAAGCATATGACTCTTGGTTTCTGCTCAAGTCATGATCTCAGGGCTGTGAGATCGAAATTCTCTCCTTCTCCCTCTCTCTCTGACCCACCCTCCCCCATCTCCCTCTCTCTCTAAAAAAAAAAAAAAAATGCACCCCTTTCACCTATTTTCAGCTCATTAATTCTATACCAGGAGATAGCAAATGTTTGCAATTTCTTATGGAAAGGTTTTTTGTGTTTTTTTTTTAAGATTTTATTTATTTGGGGCGCCTGGGTGGCTCTGTAGGTTAAAGCCTCTGCCTTCAGCTCAAGTCCTGATCTCAAGGTTCTGGGATCCAGCCCCACATTGGGCTCTCTGATTGGCAGGGAGCCTGCTTCCCCCTCTCTCTCTGCCTGCCTCTCTGCCTACTTGTGATCTCTCTCTCTCTGTCAATAAATAAATAAAATCTTAAAAAAAAAAAAAAAAGATTTTATTTATTTATTTGAGAGAGAGAGAGAGAGCACAAGTATGAGCAGGAGGGGCAGATGGAGAGGGACAAACAGGCTCCCCGCTGAGCAGAGAGCCTGACATGGGGCTCAATCCCAGGACCCTGGGATCATGACCTGCACTGAAGGCAGAGACTGAACCGACTGAGCCACCTAAGTGCCCCTGGAAAGGTTTTTCTTTTAAATTAATTTTTAATCTTAATATTGGTGAGGGATCAGTGAAAAATTGCAGATGACAATGTAAATTGATAATAGCCATTGTGGAAAAATTTGGCTATCCAAGTTTTAGTATGTTTCATTGTTGACTTATTCTCATTCCTCATTCTAGGAACTTATCTCAAAGAAATAGTCAAACACAGGAACAAAATTTGTGAATCGATTATTAATTACATCTTATTTAGAGAAATGTTAAAAACAAATTTAATATTTAAACCCCCATTCGAAATGCTTTTTCAGCCCTGTAGTATAAGTATAGCAATCTCTTCAATTTCTACAGAATAGACTATTTAGAGTCCTTATTCTGAGAAAAGAGAAAAGAACAAGTGATAGAGAAAAGGAAGGAGAGGAACCACATGGTGGGAAGAAGAGAGGGAAAAGATTTTTGATGACTCATCTCTGTTGCTTCATTCATTCATTCATTCATTCATTCTTATTCCAAACATGAACACTTTTTAGTGCTTACCAAAGGTCTAATCATTGGTGATATATCATTGTGAAAAAAAAGTAAACAAAACTCCCTGCCAAATAGCTCAGAAGATAATCCTTAGAGAATCATATGATGGCAATTTACTTTTTTACTTTTATGAGAATTGTGCGGTTCTTTGACATATTTAAACTTGATACAAATTTTTAAATCAGTCTAAACAATTTCCAAAACAACCCTCTCTCCAATATAAAAGTACAAACTCTTCTGGGATTCTGACTACAGTTTAACTACGTTTATTATTAACTTCAGAAGAATTAATATTTATATAATATCATCTTATGTGCAGGAACAGAGCATTTCTCCACATCTCTTCAGGTGGAGTGTTAAGTCCTAATATTATTTTATTATTTTCTTTACCTATGTACTTTTTCTACATCATTAAATGTATTTCCATAAATGTAAAATAAAGTTAAAATATATATTGAAATAAAGTAATAGAGGCATTAGAAAAAATTAGTTAATGCAAAAAGATATTCTTGAGCAGTACAGGAAACACATAAAGAATAAAGGGAAATACAAAAACATAGACATAATTATAACCTAAGAATTGTAAATGAATTAGATTGAAAGAGAATCATAAACAGAAAATAATAGAATGTAAAAGATAGTTCCAGTATATGGCAGATAAAGGTTAATAATCATCATTTAAATTCATTCCCATAGTTTGATAAGAAAGTAATAGATAATCCAAAGGAAAACATAATTCACACACACAAAAATTTTGAATGAACAATGAATAAGATGCTCAACCATACTGCCAATGCAAATTAAATCAATAAGAAAATGGAATTTATCCAAAAGATAGGCAAAATGTAAAATAGTGATAATGCCATATGCAGGCAAGAATACAAGTAAACTAGTGGTCTTGTACATTGGTGTCAATATAAATGACTGTGATCTCAGTGGAAATGGAACTACCAGTATCTATCAATATTAAATACAAAAAATTTTTAAGACTTGAATTCAGTTTTGGGAATTTATTGTAAGGAAATAAGATCAATTGATAAAAATGTAGCAATAGAATGTATTGTGACTTTGTAGTGATAAAAATACTGTAACAATCTGATCAGCTATTAATAGGGAGATAAGAGATTATATCATGGTGCAGCACAGAAATTCAGTGTTGTTAAAACAAAAAAATGAAAGCTTTACCTGTTAACCTGAAAGGATGTTCACGATGTCCTTTAAAGAAAGATGAATTGTAATTTATCAAGTATGATCCACTTTTTTGTAAAGCAAACACAAAAAACTCACTTCTTGACCCCTGCTGTTCTAATGTATGCATTTGATTATGGTATAAATCCAGATAAAGTTTTTAAGGTATGTACACTCAACTATTTCTCAGGAAATTAGACATGGCTAGGACTAGGGTGAGAGATTAGTTTTTCATCCTCAAGTACTTATACAAATTACCATGATTTTATACTAGTTAATTTTATTTTAAATATAGTGTTCAGACTTTAAGTTATTATAATTAAAAAAGAGAACAAATCAACTTGCAATAATTTGTTTAGGGTACCTCGGTGGCTCAGTTGTTAAGTGTCTGCCTTTGGCTCAGGTCATGATCCCAGGGTCCTGGGTTCAAGCCCCACATTGGGCTCCCTGCTCAGCGGGAAGCCTGCTTCTCCCTCTCCCACTGCCCCTGCTTGTGTTCCCTCTCTCGCTGTGTCTCTCTCTGTCAAATAAATAAATAAAATCTTTAAAAAAATAAAATAAGATAATTTGCTTTAAATTGCAACTCCTTAGCACATACATATTTGGCAAACTGATTCTTCTGTGTAAGAAATTTTAGGGTGCCTCGGTGGCTCAGTCATTAAGCCACTGCCTTTTCTTTAGGTCATCATCCTGGGGCCCTGAGATAGAGCCCCACGTCCAGCTCCCTGCTCAGCAAGGTGTGTGCTTCTCCCACTCCCTATGCCTGTCGCTTAGCCTACTTGTGCTCTCTCTGTCAAAAGCACGTGTTGTGATGAGCATGTTATGCGCAACTAATGAATTGTTGAACACTACATCAAAAGCTAATGATGTACTACTATATGTTGACTAACAGAACATAATAAAAAATTAAAAATAAATTAAAAATAAATAAATAAAATCTTTAAGAAGCCCCAAATTTTAAAGATGCCAGGTTTTAGAGTTACTGTAACTTTAGACTTATTCAATAATTGTTTCAGTACAAAGTCTTATTATATTTTTATTGTTGGTTATTCAGTATATGTCATAAGGACTCTTACAATAGAGTTCAGATTGGGAATACATTGGTATTCGCATTTTTTACTAGGATTATTTTGTATCTCTGATTCCTCTAGTATGTTCACAGGTGTCCTTTTTCTCCTTTTTCTATAACAGTGTATTAAACAATTTAATAGAAATGTTTGGTAAAAAAGATTTTAAGTAAGTATGATTTTCTCTGTGTGTCTTTGTATACTTACCTATTTTCTGTGAAATGACTTGCTGGAAAGATCAAGTAATATTTCATGTGGGTAGATAGAATGAGGGAGGTATCTGAAATTAAATGTGAATAAAATAGGCACCTTTCCAAATGGTGGGTATAGATTGCTGTTTAGAAAAATGTATCTTTTAAGCCAATTATGTTATTCTCTCAGTAATAAATTAGAAAGAAAAGAACCTTAGAAGCCATATATTTATCTGTCCACATTTGTTTACCGAGGAGACCAAGATTTTAGTTACTGTTGCTTTATTTGTTTAAATTAACTGATTAATTTCTCCATATAATAAATAATCAATTATTCTTCATATTTCAAGCTGATTAGAATTATGGTTTGCAAATACTGCAGTTTCAAGGAGCTTTTGATTCTTCAGTTATATGCATTAATATTTATAGGATTAGAAATTAAAACTCAAATGAATTATTTTTTTATTGATTCATTAAGTGACAATATAAACTCATTACATGGTAATATAACCTAATTTTTATAGAAAATATATTTTCAAAAAAGAGAGAAAAGTTGATTTTTTTTAAAGTTATCTGCAAATCTTTTTAATGTCTGACTTAGAAAACTACTGGATAGTTATACATTCTTCTGGAAATGGAAAAAACTATTGTACATTTGTGAGAGAGTAAGAGCAAAAAAGGAAAATAATATTTTAGTATTATTATGAAATGATTTTGACATTATAGACCTCATGAATAGGTCTCAAGGTTCCTCAAGGGGTCACAGGACCACACTTTGAGACTGCTGGCTTAGAATAACCATTTAGTAACATGTATAACTATGTTGAAGGAAAGGAATAGACTGGATGTGTATGATTAAATTATATAATCCAGATGGAGAATTCATGAAGTCTAGCCCATTGGAATGCACTGATTCTTTCTAAATGGGATGAACTGAGCTGTTTTCATATGTATTAGAGAGAATTGGGTAGAAATAATTGACATTGCTGGAAGACTGCTTCTCAGGATCAATGTTATGAATAATTCTAACAGTTTCTTCACCTCCCATTATTTTCAGAATTCTGAAAAGGACCATCCAGTTAGCAAAATTAAGTCACTTGTGGTGCCCTGGCTTTCTATGAGTGAGGGAAGATAGTTTCTGGTTCATCCCCCGCCCCCTCCCTTTTTTTTTTCCATGATCAGAGGGATAACATTCTCCACAATTAAAAAGAGAGCTTGAGTGCTAGAATAATAAGGCTAAGACAAACGTGCGCTGCTATTCCTAGCAGGGATTTCCCGTTTGTATTTTCTATTGTTCCTATACTAAAGGTAGCCAAGTATTAGCTCCTAATAGTAACAAGCATGTTGACCCTCATTCTAAATCATACCTAGGAGATTGTCAGGTATTTGGATTATTGAAAACTGCAGGTCAGTAGGCACTTTACTGAATAAAGACAAAAATTTAAGGCTTAAACAATGAACAAATTATTTTACATTATCCAAATAACATTTTATAAAGGGCTACCTTGTAAAGCCCTTGATATTATACTGAATCTCAAGATATCATTAAAAGCCATTATGGGAAAATTTAAAGTTAATTGTTGTGATCCTGACCTTTAAGTCATCCTCCAAAGGAAGGTACCACTTTCTACCCTAAACATTTGTCAAATGTTTTGTCCTCTAAAGTGGGCAAGTTCTAAAATAGATGTTATTTGATAGGAAGAAACCTGAAGTAAAAGGTTCTTTGCTTGTATATCACTATTCATATTTAAAAGTTTAGGAACTTTCAACAAATCCTTTGAGTGGCATATTTGTTGGAATGTGGTAGGCCCTGACTTTGCAAACTCTCTTTTAATGGTAAGTCTTCAATAAGAAGCCATGTTTAATCAAAAGGAAGGTCACAGCTCCTTTCACTTGCACTAGAAAGGTTATTCTAACACCAGCAATTTTGAAGAGAACCAAAGAAGTAATTAAGCTGCCAATAATTAGAGAAGACCCTTTCGGAATAAATTGCCCTTGACCCCTATTTTTTTTGGTCAAGAAACATCTTACAGGATTTTATTTTTATCTATGGCTGCTACTGCAAGTTAATCTTTTATTTCATGCTAAAATAAAGTCAGGGCAGAAAAATGATATAATGAGGAAAGAACAATGACTTATGTCATTGTAATATGAACTTAATTTTAAAATGTAGATCCACAGTTAAAAAACCTAGATATATCAGTGTTGGTTTGTCATATGATCCCTACACTCTTCGGAACATATTCAGATCACCCTCAATGAACATTGGACAATGGTAACATTAACATACTTGTTTACTTGCATTACCTACAAATAGCTACAAAGCTTCTATCTCTCTTAAAGTTGTTGGGAGTTCTTAGAAAGTCAGACTTTAAGTATTAGTTTTACTATTTTGTTAAAATATTATTTTTTAAAAGCTATTTGAAATAAATGTTTAGAATAGTAATTTTGAATTTCAAGTAAGATTGAAGGTGAGGTACCTGTCAGGGAAGAATAAAGAATAAACCGAGGGACATTTGGGAAGGGGAGTTATATATAGTTTGGAATAGCATATTTGGTATAATAGTTTATTATAATTGAAATTGAATTTATTTTAAAATGTCAAATACCATTCCAGGTGGGTATTAAGGCAGATGTAAGTTGTATATATATTTGTTTGATCTTCCAAAGAGAACATGAGTTAAGCATGGTTGAAGACCCTCAATTTAGAGAATTATAATTTTTTTGTTTTAAATGATAGGTCATCAAAAGGCTCTGTAATAGTGACTAACTAAAATTAAGTTTCTCTTAAGCTCAAAAATTCTAAGATGTCTCACTAGAGCTGGGTGATGGATATAAGGGAGTTCATTCAATTCTCCTTTCTTTGAAATGTTTGGGATTTTCCATAAGAAAAGTTACATGATTATGGCCTAAAAGAGCTGAATAGCTTGATGATGAAAATGGTATGTTAGAGGTATGAAAATATTTTGGCAGGAGGAGTGAAAATTCACACATATGCTTCTTTTTAAACATTATTTAAAAGTAATAGTAAAAAGTCCGGTCATCAATTTTGTGATTAAGGATGAGATATATATACTATCAATCCCTACAACAGAATGGGTAAAACTTAATGGAGGTACATAGAGATATAGGAAAGAGTGGGAGTACAGATTAGGCCTGGAACAGGAGAGGCTGGTTTAGGAGACAGGGAGAGAAATAAGCAGAGAAGGAAGCACATAAGCACAGATTAGAATAGACAGAAAAGGAAGAATGAGAGTTAATCTCAAAGGGAGGAAGAGATCCCCAAAAGAGGTTAATAGATTTTAACTACCCAAAACTATCTAACATACAAAGAGAATCAACTATTTTAAGACCAGGCACCACTTATCCTCCAAGTTGTCAGAATTCTCTCTTGCTAAATCTGTGTCCCAGTTCACTGGTAAACACACACACACACTCTCTCTCTTTGTAAAGCTTTATTTATTTCAGAGAAAGAGAGAAAGAGTGAGCCCAAGCAGGGGGCGGGGGTGGAACAGAGGGAGAAGCAGACTCACCACTGAGCAGGAAGCCCAACTCAGGGCTTGATCCCAAGACGCTGGGATCATGGCCAGAGTTAAAGGCAGACACTTAACCGACTGAGCCATCCAGATGCCCCTAATCTCTTTCTTTAACATCTTTCTTCTTTTCACCTCCAATACAGTTCTCTTGTGAAATCTGGCAATTTTCTAGATTATGAGAGAGCTAACGCTGAATAAATTACTGAAATGAGGAAGCCCTGGTTACAAATGCATTTGTTTATTTTTATGAAAGAGATGGGAAAATCTTAATGGGGATGGTCAAGTTATAGAAACTTAAACATTTGGGAAATTTTTCTTCAGGTTGAGTTAAGCATAGAACCTCATGCTTTGGGTAAGTTTTTGGTAGGTCCCTGGAAGAATTGGGTTCCCATAAATGATGAGATGAAAAATAGACTTGTAGAACTGAAAGACTAGCCAGTGATTTGTTCTTGTTTTTTTCTGTAGTGTTCTCAAACATTAACAACAGATTCTCTGCTGATACCAATTTAGTGTTCTACAAGTCAATTCAATTCTGACATTAAGTCCTTAGTAGAGTTAGTGCAGATCCCAGAGATTAAGAGTATAGTCCCACAAGACTGCCTCTACTTCAGATGCCAGTCCCAAGTCCCAGATTTTCACTGGTACTTCTAGCCAATTGGCTATAAACTTAGGGGTTCCGCAGAGCCCCTCATCAGGTTCCAAATTTTGCTAGAATGGCTCACAGAACTCCAGGAAACACTTTACTTACAGTTAGTGATTTATTATGAAGGATACAATTTAGGAACAGCCAAATGAAAAAGATACATAGGACAGAGTATAGGGGATGAGAGAGGAACAAAGCTTCCAAGCCCTCTTTGGGCACACCACCCTCTAAGTACTTTAATGTGTTCACTAACCCTGAAGCTCAGCTCATCTGATTATTCAAGAATTTTTATAGAGCACACTTTCCAATCCCACCCCTGCTTTCTCAAAGGTGGGGCTGAAAGTTCCAATCCTCTAATCACTTAATCTTTATGGGACTAGCCCTTTCCTGGAGCTATCTAGGACCCCTCTAAATCAACCTAAGTAAACTCATTATCATAAACTCGTGAGTGTTCAAAAGGGGTTCCTTATGAATAACAAAAGACACTGCTATTAGAAAATGCAAGAGTTTTAAGAGCTCTTAGCTAGAAACAGGCACAAAGACTAAATGTATTTCTTATTTTGTCACAGCTTTTAAGGAATCATTTTAAAATAAAAAAATTTATTGCAGATTTCTTGAGATGATTAAAACTGTAGTTTGTGAATAATTACCACCAATTACCACCAATCTCTAAAGTAATGAGTTATACAGTAGTTGATAATCTTCTACATTGATTATCATGTTACCTTTATGGTCTTGTGGTCAACGAGAAACATTCTTTATCATATTAGTACCGGACAGAGAACCAGTTCCAAACTCATGTTCAGCTGCTCTCTGCTGAAAATCAATACTTGAGAAACAAGTGATGTGGGAAAGGAAAGGTTGCTTAATTTAGGAAGGCGTCAACCGGGAAGATGGTGGACCATCTTCCCTGTCCCAGAGAAGCCAGAAGCCAGAGGGTTTTAATGGCGAAGGCACAGAAAAAGGGAGAGGTTGCTGCATGCAGGAGAAGCAGGTGCCTAGGCAGTTGGTCCTGTGTCAACAAAACCTTGAACACACTTGCTGGCATCCATGGAAGCTGTTTTTGAGTGTAATGAAGACTTATCTTCTGGGAAAGCTTGGTCCTTCATTCCTCAAGGCCAGTGGTCTCCAAATCTCAAGGAAAGTTAAGTTAGTTCTGTTATAAACCAAAGGGCTTACGTTAGCAAGCAGAGAGTTCATAAGCTTGAGGAAAGTTAACCCTTAAGATCAGTTGGAGTGCTGCTACAATATGTCCTACTTGGAGTTTCACTGGCTCCGATGGTATGAACCTACTTAAAAGTTTAAGTTCTAATTATGATTCTGCTTTTGTAGAAGAAATAACTTATGCCTGTATTTTCATTTGTCTTTTTTCTTACCTTTAATTTTGCTACTTTGTTTTAATCACTCTATAGTTAATATACGTTATTCAATCTAAAGTTCACCTCCCAATAAAGGGAATTCTTCTCCTCCTTTCCCCCAATTTTTTTAGAATCCCTATTTGATTAATCAAAGAATCTGTATTTAAGTTGAACAGTCTCTGAGGCAGGCAAGACTAAATCATATAATAGAAATTCTCCATGACTACCATCTATGCTACATATGGAGAAGGCCTGGCTTAACAATACTTCAAGACGGGTTACTCCTTTTGTTACTCCACCCCTCCCTCCTTCCCTTTCTCTCCCTCCATTCTTCCCTTCTCTCTTCACTCCCTTCCTTCTTTCATCTTTCTTCTTTTTTTTTTTTCTTCTTTCTTTTCTTTTCCTCTTGCTGGCTTTCTCCCTTCCTTTCTGACTCTAATCTCTCTTCCAGTCAGTTTTTGTTGTTGTTGTTGTTGTTGTTATTTTTCTGCATAGCTAACTTCCTCAGATTTAGTGGTATAAAACAACAAACTTTTTTTTTTTTTCTTTTTTTAATATTCACTATTATGTAGGTCAGGAATTTAGGAAAGGCATAATAAGGATGGCTTGTCTCATTTCCACAGTTTCTGGGGCCTCAGTTAGAAAGATTCAAATGACTGGAACCTAGAATAACCTGGAGATTTCTTAGCTCCCTTGTCTGGCATCATATTGGTATGATTCAAGTTGGCCACATCTGGGACTAAACACCTACAGTGTGGCTTCTCCATATGGCTTGGGCTTCCTCACAGCATGGATACTTTAAGAGAGTCAGACTTCTTATTTGTTGTCTCAGGACTACAAGAGTGAGTGTTTCAGCAACATCACTAAAGATGAATGCAATTATATGACTGCTGCAGAAGTCACATAGCATTACTTTTCCATATTCTCCTAGATGCGGTGGTTGGTCATTAGCTCACTCAGATTCATGGAGAGGAGATAAAGACCCAACTTCTCTATGAGAGAAGAGTCAACAAAATCACAATCATGTTTTATAACTGTTGTACTTCCTTTCTTTGAAGAGACTTGGAATTTCCTCCCCATATCTGCCTGTGCATATAACTGGCCATGAGAATATATTCAATGAAGCCTGAACTAACATTCCTGTAGCAAGTGGAGACCATTAACTCATTTATTACAGTGAAGTGAAAATCTTGTTCAAGTGAAAGGTTAATAAATAAATCTATTGATCTGACAAGCATAGTACATTTCAATTTTATTCTTTCTAAACACTCTGGAACATTAATAGTGAAATAGGTTGGCATTAAACAGGTTGGCATTAATAAGGAAACATTGCTCTGAACCTTTAATATATATATCCTGGCTTCTCTGAAGTTGCTTTGTCAATCGACTTCATTTCCCATAATCTGAATTGGGAGGTCCCACTTTATTCAAAGGAAGTTTTACATGTGAAAATGGAGCGCACGCAATTGAGCCACTGTTCCTTTCACTTTATCTTCATTTGTAGTCAGGAGGTGATCTGTAAATTCAAAAATTACATTTAATAATAAAAAAAAAGAAAAAGCAACAAACAGTGTGGACTGAATCAAAAACAGAATTACTAGAGAACTTTCTGTTCCTTATTTCAACTGGGAATGGCATACCTGGCAAGTTTCAAAGGCTAGCCACATGTGTTGTATCACTAAATAGAGACATAACAGCAAAACTCCAAATGTCATTTAGACACTGTAGATTTCTCAGTTCAGTGATTTTGATGTTGATGGAGACAGACTTCCCTTGAAAGTGCAATGATCTGCATGCCTTTTGATCAGTGTCTTGGTGTAGATTAATATTATTTCCCATGAAACTAGGAAGACCCTGTCTTTTTATTTCTTTGTGGAATAATTTCACACACATAGACTTTAAAAGATTTAATGTGGGTCTTGTTAATGAACAGTAACTTCTTATGGGTATAATGTCTGCCTGATGGAGATGTTTATATATATAGCCTCAAGGGGAAGGTTTGTTTTCTGTAGCATTTCAAACAACTCTACTAGGTACTTAGGTGACATATGTCACTTCAAACATATTAGTATTGAAATTGTAGCACTTCACAATTGAAGTGTATTACACACTTGAAATACAGTAAACTACTGTATTTGATTTGAATCATACAATCATAGATATTAGAGATAGAAAAGACCTATTAGGTTATCATGTCCATCTACTGCCATTTGGATCATTGTTATTTACAACACATTGTTGGATCTAGAGTCAAATGCTTCAAACAACAGGACTACTACCACTGTGCCAAGAATATTTCTTTTATTGTCTAAAGGACTTGCTCATTGAAACAGTCTTTTCCTTAAATTCAGCTGAAATTTATTTTTTGCTCAATTTCACCCCAATGTTGTAATACCTCAATCCTCATTCTATAGCCTTACTTCTATTTTATCTCTTCTAATAGTGGCATTGTTTTAAAGACGGATTTATTTAAAGGCCATATTTTAAATTTCAAAACTGCAATTTCTTTTCTGCCCAAATTATGTGATGCTTTAGGTTGGCTTTCCCCAGCAATGGACACTAAGACAAGAATATGAGTGTAAATAGTTTATTTGAAGATGCTGGGAAACAATTGAAGAAGAGAGATAAGGAATAGACAAAAGCCATCAAGGGTGAATGATCATACCAATTCCATTGTGGGTAACTGGATCTTACTTCTACTACAGATATTGGTGATTTGTGTAGAATATGTGCCTCAGAGTTATTTCTCTGAGAGACAAGGAAACTGAATTGTTATAGTCATGCAATAATATGCTTCCAAAACATTTTGTCTAACCAACATAATTCATTCCCTTTAATTCTGGTAACCGGAAACATAGTTCAGAGTTTACAACTTCTTTTTTGTAGTTGTTGCTATAGTCATGAAACATTACAATTAGATAATATTTAATCGATTATTTATCTGTCTGTAGTACCACATTTTTTCCAAAAATCTGACACATTTTAGGATGAGATATTTTCAAGTTGGCCTGTTTCTCTTAGGATTAAGTAATTGAGGATTTAAAATATTTAATAACATTTGAATAAATACAGAAACATACATCTTTGGTCATATATTTGAGGATTCATTTTTATTTAAAAAAATAAAGTCATGAACTTGGAAGTTTTCTAGAAAATCTGTAGAATTTCTTTAATCTCACCTCTTCAATTTTACTATTCTTTATGGAATTTAATGAAATATACAAAATATTGTCTACGAGTGACTTAATGGGAGTCACTCATATTAATTTATAAGAAATAAATAAAATACTCAGAGTAAATAAAATTGACAGTTAATGGATTATTTATAAAAGTTTATGGACTTTACTCACACAAGAAACTCCTAGTTTTCACTCAGAGTCTCTGTGGTCTCATATTGAAGATAGTTATAGCTAGAGTAATCATCTGATTCCCAATCTGCCAATAGATTATAAACAATAAAGTACAAGGACCAGAAGGTTTACTAGAAACAGAGTCGCAGGAAATGATTATATTCGATAGACTAGTGGTTCTCTGTATGTCTAGGATTATCAAAAACTTGAGATAACAACCCCAGAATTTCTGATTCAGCAGGTTTGAATTGGTCCTTGAGAATTTATATTTTTAACAAATTTCCAGTTGATGCTGTTGGTCCAGGGACACCATATTGAACATCATTGGGATAGACAATAGGAGGAAAAATATAGAAACTATGGAAAGTTTTACCAATTCATGAGTGAATAGAGGAAAGCTCTATACAAAAAAACTTGGATGGGACCATTAGATCTAGGGAGAAATTTGCTGCCCATATCAGCAGACTTCATGGTCACAATCATATTTTACATAGTAAAATAACATCTAGAGGGTTAACTCTAACTTATCAAGAAAGTCAAATGCATAAAAACCCATGAAGTAGTTAACTATTTTCAAAAATATATCCATTCAGGGGCACCTGGGTGGCTCAGTGGGTTAAAGCCTCTGCCTTCGGCTCAGGTCATGATCTCAGGGTCCTGGGATCGAGCTCCGCTTCAGACTCTCTGCTCAGTGGGGACCCTCCTTCCCCCTCTCTCTCTGCCTGCCTCTCTGCCTACTTGTGATCTCTCTCTCTCTGTCAAATAAATAAATAAAATCTTAAAAAAATATATCCATTCAATATAATTTAACTAATAAGAAGTCTTTGCCAGTAAGAGGATAAAATATTAGTTATCTAGAAAATACTATCTATCCAAAACAAGTCATTGCTCAGATGTCCTGTGCGGTAGACTGAATAATAGGCCCTCCCAAGATGCCCATGTTCTAGTCCCTGAGAATGTTATCATATATGGGTAAAGAAATTTTGGATAAAGAAACTTTGCAGATGTCATTAAGGAAAGGATCTTAAAATGGGGAGATTATCCTGGAATATCTGGATTAGCTCAATATGGTCAAAAGGGTCTTTGTAATAGGGAGAATGGGGATAAAAATGGGTAGAAGGCAATATGACAGTGGAAGAGATTGGAATGATGCAGCCACAAGCCAAGAAAGCTGACAGTGTGTAAAAGCTGAGAGAGGGAAGAAAAGGATTCTCTCCTGGAGACTCCAGAAGGAACTGATGCTGTGAATACTTTGATTTTAGCTGTGTAAGAGTCATCTCAGATTGCTGACCTCTGGAGCTGTGAGAAAATCAATTTAGGTTGTTTTAAGATACTCTATTTGTCTTTATTTTTCACAGCACCAATAAGGAAACTATTATACCCTTTGAAGTCAAAATTTTGCTTTATAACTATTTTTCACATAATGTGACTCTATCAACATTAGGTTTCTTATATCTTATTATTTGTGTGTGTGTATGTATAGGTATGCTACAGCACAAGTCCAAGGTGGGAAGTGGTAGAACCTGCCATAAGAAAAGTAGAAAGCAGTTAAGTCGAAAAGGCTTTGTGCAAGATACTAAGAAGTTTGAACTATTGGGTTTTCTGTTTGTTTGTTTAGTTATACCAAATAGGGTTCCAGGCATTATACTAAAGGAAAGGGTGGCAAACTTTTTATGAAAAGGGCCACGTGGTAAATGTTTTAGATTTTGTAGGCCAACAGGCAAAATAGAGAATATCATATAGGTACTTAAAAACAGGAGAACAAATGTTCACAGATATTTTATTGATGAAATTTTAAAAATAACAAGTGAATATCATTTTCTTTAATATAACTTTTTTAACATAGGTATACTAATGAGATAGATAGAATTCTTTTTCTGGGGGGGGGTGATAACATTTTGCTTAATCCAGGTTCAAAGTTAGTGTTTTCTGTCATCAGAGTCAATTGCAAATTGTGCAAATTATGTGTCAATGTTGATAAGCAAGCTAACTTGCCTGTTATAAATTTGAGTATGGCTTCAGCTTTCTGTGGTTTCATCTTGTTGAATCATTTCATCTGTGATCATTATTTATTTGCTTAGATCTCTGGATTTCATTGTATTTTTTGTTCTTATTGTTTTTAAAAGATTTTATTTATTTGAGAGAGAGAGAGCACAAGCAGGGGGAGCAGCAGAGGGAGAGGGAGAAGCAGGCTTCCTGCTGAGCAGGGAGCCTGACTCAGGGCTAGATCCCAGGATCCTGGGAGACATTTAACCAACTAAGTCACCCAGGTGCCCCATGGATTTCATTGTATTTTGAATTAATCTTTGCCTTCAATGGCTTCTTGTTTAATTTTTTATGTTATTAATTAATAAAATTTGAATACCATTATTTTTAAATTTAGCCTTTTGTGGATGGTTTATTAAACCTACTAAAGCACATTTTCATTAGTAGTGTTATTGGTCTATATTTACCAATAACTAGACTTTAAGATGTTAACTCATTGTAAATCAAACAAATCATCCATACTTTTATTGCTAAAGCAGATATAAACATAAATACAGATATGCCATCCAGATGCGTGT
This sequence comes from Potos flavus, assembly GCA_028534135.1. Taxonomy (NCBI): domain Eukaryota; kingdom Metazoa; phylum Chordata; class Mammalia; order Carnivora; family Procyonidae; genus Potos; species Potos flavus. Next base: position 100,378,201 of record CM052895.1, read on the forward strand.
TTTTGTAATGATAATTCCTCAGAGATTAGAAACTGAGTTTCTTTTTTTTTTTTTAAAGATTTTATTTATTTATTTGACACAGAGAGAGAGATCACAAGTAGGCATAGAGACAGGCAGAGAGAGAGGGGGAAGCAGGCTCCCTGCTGAGCAGAGAGCCCGATGCAGGACTCGATCCCAGGACCCTGGGATGATGACCTGAGCCGAAGGCAGAGGCTTTAACCCACTGAGCCACCCAGGCGCCCAGAAACTGAGTTTCTAATGTTAAATAAATTCACTGGGTTATTTTAACTGTATAAGCTATGGTTTTGTAATATGCCTTCCGCATATGTTCATACTCTTCTTTTGTAAATAAACAAATATCTTATATGGATTAAAGATAGCTATTTTTAAAATAATTGATAAGTAATTTGAGTTGTTACTCAATAGTTAGTGGTAAAAATATCACCATAAGAAGATTGAGGTTTGTAGGAAGGGAATCAAGTTGTCAGGGTACCACTGAAAACAGCAACTAAAATACTTAAAACAGGAAGTTTGTCATCTTGCAAAACAAGTAATTGGGAGGTAAAACATTCTAGGGTTTAAAAATTAAAGTTATAACTATGCACCTGTATTCTTTCAATCTTGCTTCTCAGTCATCTTCAGCATTCTGGCTTTGACTGCAAGGCCTGCCCCTATGACTACAATGTGGCTGCCATAGTTACAGGCATCACTGTTTCACATGGACCCATGAAAATCAGAAAAAGGGAGTTTGTCATATCTTGTTCTTTTTTTTTAAATCAGAGAGAACACTTTTTCCACTTCTAGGAAGAAGTCACAAGTTTTTTTTTTTTAATTAAAAAATATGTGAGTAATTTCATATAATAGCAGATATTCAGTAGATCTTTCATAGATGGACTGGGTAAACACGTTTTGTTTGCTTCTGTGTCTGAGTTCTGTGTCTGAGTTTCTGTGTCTGTGTCTGAGCAGCAGTAGTCACCAGAAGTGACTAGTGAGGGAAGGGGATGAGAAGAGAATAGGAGGGGTGAGTAAGGTGATAACCTGGGAAGCAAAGGCAGCAGAAACAGACTTTACTGACTGGATCGAAATTTTTCTCTGTCTTGGTCTTCAAACCACACCCTATGCTTAAAATATTCTTTACATTTTAATTTGCTAAAATTTAAATTGGCTATTATCCAGTAAAGCACTTTAGAATTCCATTTCTCCCATAAGATAATCCTATTCCAAAGGAAAAGGAAGAATTAATTTCCAATTGATCTTTGTCTAAATAGTCCATTCCCCCTTCCTCTTTGCAAATCATCTACTAAATGCATTCACATTTTAATTTATAATGAAAATTTTTTTCATTAGTTTTACTTATTTAGTCTGCTCTTTCTAGTTTGATATCTAGCACATAGATTGTTACAATAGTCTTCTATCTGCTTTTATTGTTTCCATTATTGCCATCCTCAATGCACCCTGCAAACCTATGCTTAATTAATCTTCATAAAAGACCATTACTTTGGTGCTGCTACTCTCAGTTACTCTTAAAACTTGCACTTGGTGATAGCTCCTAACTCATGGTCTTTCTCATGAAAACTGATTCCTCTTCCAGTGTTCTTCATCTGGGAAATGGAACTGAAATGTAACAGCTCAAGTCAGAAACCTGTCTTTTTTAAACATTTCCTTAAAATTTACCTTCTAGCCATCTATTTTCAAGTCCTGTTAGTTTTGTTTTTTAAGTATCTCTTAAATCTATTTATTTCCCTCTAATTTTATTGCAACAATGCTAATACATACTACAATGATTCCTATTTGTGATACTGTAAAAACCAGGTAACTGTCACCTCACTTATTCTTGCCTATATCTTTAAGTTTGCTCTTTACATACAACAAGAATAATCTTTTTAAAAGTATAATTCTAATCATACAGTTATCATCTCACTTCCTCCTACTGCTCCATCCCCTTTCTCTCTTTCTTAAAGTCCCTCAGTGGTTTCTCATAGCTCTTGGGACAAACGCCGAATTCTGAACTTGACCTACAAGGCACTAGCTACAAGGTATGAATCTTTTTTCCCAAGCCCATCTTGAATCATGTCTTTCTTTAGTCTATCTTCTCTAGCCATAGTGGTCTTCTTTTAGCACCTTATACACTTTCCTTAATGTCTTCTTTATTTAGACAAAGTTTTAGCCATTCTTTAGATATCATCTCAAATGTTAATTCCTTAAGGATGCTTTCTTCAACCTTCTTATCTAACTTGAATTTCTATTATTTGCTCTTATAACACTATGTATTTCTTCTACTTATAATTATAATTATATTTTATATTTTAAATTATAATTTTATTTTTATGTGATTATTTTATTTTCACTAGATTGTATGATTTATGAAGGAAGGAATCATGTCTAGTTCTGTGTATATATTTGATACACATTTCTGAAAGAATGAAGAGAAGTGGGGTCTTTGTCCTGGTCAGGATAAATTCTAATCATATTTGCCAACATTTTAAGGTCATCTACAATTTACCACTCTTACCTTTGTAATCTTACCTCTCATTAGACATAAAATAACATTTGAGATAGAGATTACTAGAGAAGATTTTGTTCACCACTGAGGCTTGAAAACACAGTTCTTGTAACTGAAGAGGATGCATGAATATACTAAATAAAAAAATAAGGATGAAAAATGTATAGTTCTGAAACTGTTCTGTGATCCTCAGAGGTTTACAAACTAGTTTTGAAGAAAAGAGGAACAACATTACAGAGCTTGTAGAGCATAATGACTAAAATATTACTATACACAGTAGTGCCCTAAATGACATTAAAATTAAGGTATTTTTCTAATCAATCTCAATAGAATTTTTAAATAGCATGCTTAGTATTAAGGTATACTTTTTGAATTAGTAATATCAGTTCTTAATACTTCTGCAACAAATTAAAATACACACAAATTTTAGTTCTTATATATACTTAGATTTATCATATTGAGGTTGTCTTCATACTAAACAATTGTCTTGGGCCTGGAGGGTAGGATTGGGGTTGGGAGGTTGTTGTTATTCTACAAGAGAACATGCACTAGCGATAGTCTGAGCAAAGACACCAGACATGGAGACAAAAGCAGCACTTTGTGTGGGTGAAACATCAGAGTGTTTAACTGATTTGGTATTGGGAAAGTTAGAGCTAGAACAAATTTGGAGTAGAAGGAAAATGTCTTCCCCTGTTGGGTAAGAGAAAACTTTAGACTGAGGTAGAACATTAAGTATTCTTGGTAACTTCATAGGAAAGAAGTGGAATGTGGCCTCCTATGAGATTAAGTGATGGATTTGTGTTTTTATCATCCCAACTCTGGGTTAACTTAATTAGTCTTGTGCTCTTGAGTTAAATTTGCTAAAGTGACCTCCCATTGCTTGTACTAGATTTAAGTCCTGGAATTTATTTCCATTCTCCATTTCATTTTCTAGTCTGCTTGGGGTGGTTCTATCCTCAAAATCAGAAAGAATGAAAGGGGTCACAGTCCTCAAAGCTGAACAGTTATTTCTTTTCTTTTTTTTTTTTTTTAAAGATTTTATTTATTTATTTGACAGAGAGAGATCGCAAGTGGACAGAGAGGCAGGCAGAGAGAGAGCGCGTGAAGCAGGCTCCCTGCTGAGCAGAGAGCCCGAGGCGGGGCTCGATCCCAGGACCCTGGGATCATGACCTGAGCCGAAGGCAGAGGCTTTAACCCACTGAGCCACCCAGGCGCCCCATGAACAGTTATTTCTTTGGGAGTATTCTCTCACCTCAAAGCAAAGGCTTGGGTCATGGTGAGTTTTTTATAAAATGGGATTCTTTGTAAAAACCAGGTGTGCTTAATAAAATAAGGAACAAATTGGAAATGCTAAAATTTTTATATGAATATAGTTTATATCTCTATATATAATATCATAGCAATATATCAATAGGTGTGATTTCTCACCACTTAGTTTTAAACTGAGATGCTCAAAACAGTTGCTTCTCTACATCCTAGCAATAAGACTGTGGGGCACTGTTAAAAGGAAGCTTAAGTTTGGAGGAATAGACCTCAAGAGAGCATATTTGGATCAGCCTGCTGATTGGTAAATATGACTAAAATAGTAGTGGGGTTGGGGTGGGTATGATGATACAACTGTTAGGGTCCTGAAGGCTAAACCATGGACAATGAAGATCTCATTTGAAGAATTTTAGCCACTTTATCCTCATAGAGGGACTGCCCATTTTTCCTGACTGGTCTTTGGGAGTCTAGTAGTAGAGTAGCTTGGATTAGGCTCTGATCAGTATGTAATTAGGGGTGAGAAGAAGAATGAGTCTCTTTTAGCAAGCTATTGAGGCAAATTTTACTCTTCTTTTCTCTTGATGGTGCTAAGACTCTTGGGAGAGAAGAATGTAAGGATTAGGCTACATTTGACAATTTTAGGCAGGTTAAATTATCAAGATAATCTGCTTTTGTTTTCATTTAAAAATTTTGATATAATTTTGAATTTATTAAATTTGAATATATATAATGTGTAGAATGGGTATAATGGGTGCTTTGACACTAGGGCTAAATATAATGTTCTCAAACCAAAATAATATATATACGGAAGTATGTGTAAAATCTGTAAGAGATCCATTCTGAAATAAGATGAATGTGACAAGTTTAATTGTTTTTATCTTAAAAAATAAAAACATTAGACAATCTGCTACAAAAGATACTAAAGTATAGTTAAAGTAAGCACACGAGATGTTTCCTACTGGAAAATCATACGCCATTTAGTAGCATATGCGTTGTAGCTCACATAGCAAAAATGCAGGAAATTTTTGTATTTTCTGAGGAAATTTCAGCATATTTTATGTACATTTTTCCATAGAAGTATAGTTAGTACCAATTTTTCTTATTCAACAGCTACTTTACCATGTGCCTGCTATATATGTGGCCCTGTTCAGTGGTTGGGAGTTTATTTAAAGAGTAATGCAGAGAAGGTGCTACAGTCCAGTGAGGCAGATGGCCCAGAAGATAAATAAGCACATTACAACTTAATAAGATCTGTAATGCAGATCTTGAACAGAATTCTGGGGAAGCACAAAGGGAGGTACCTCATGTGGCCTTGGAGAAAAAACTGTATCCAGGAAATGACTGGAACTGTCCTGGGTGATAGATGAAAGTTCACTAAATAAAGAAGAGATGGGAATACCCAGTGAGGGCCGAGCCTAATAATAGTCTCCATATTTCAAAAATGTGAAATTTTATAAAATATTGAATTAGTACACGAAGCCAGTGTTATTTAGTAGTAGATGGGGAATTCTCTGTAAGCAAGGGCTGGATTCTTGTGAATTTATGAGGGGGGTAAAGGTAAGGGGGAGGGCGGATAGGGAAGAGCATAAGGGATTAATCCCCATAAGCCAGGCGTCTGTAGAACACTTTAATGCAAAGGGTTCTCTTACAAATTCTTATTTGATCCTCACTATAGCCGTATGAGCTAAGAAAGGCAGGTGCAGGGTATTATTTCCCCCATTTCATGGTTGAGAAAACTGAAACATGAAGAGATTAGGTAACTTGCCTAAAGTCAAACAATTGCTTCGTGATAGACTGAGACTAAGGCACAGATCCCTCAACCCCTTGGTGGAGCTCAGCTCCACTAGACTGCACTGCTGCCTCCAGGCAAACATATATACTTGGCCTTACTTTTGTTTCAATATTAATTTTCTTGAAAGTCTTGAGGAAAGCTATGTATTCTCTTTCCACAAAGAAACGCGCGCACACACACACACACACACACACACACACACACACACGCGCGCGCGCGCACACACACACACACAAGGCTTTGCATATATTGTCAGGGGAGAAATAGTACCCACCCAAATTTCACAAAAGCCTATCCTGGATAACTAAATCCCACATTCAATAATTGTAGTTGAGGATTTAAGGAAAGAGAACTTCTCTAGTTGCAAAAATGGGTTCTATGATTATGCAGAATCATTTCAGTATCAACCTATGCCCCCACCCTGGTGCAAATCTAGGGAGATAGTTCACTTTTGTCTCAGTGTCCATATGGTGGCTCATCACCAAGATCTGGGACCTGTGCAATACACTTCATCTTGTATTCTGAGTTTCAAAAATCAGGATTCTAGATGCTATAGGAATGGAAAACTCTGTTAAAAAAGAATATCCAATAATAAGAATGTTTTGTTCTAAAAATTGAAATTTATGTATTACTGCAGTAGTAAATAAATCTGGTATTGATTCCAGTACTCATCCACATTATATTTCTAGTCTAAAGTTAACAGCATCATCTCTTTTTAGATTCTAAGTTACTACGAATCCTTTTAATTTTAGTTTAAAAAGTAGCCCACAAAGTTTAACAGAGAACATTTTGTTTATGTTTTTAGTGTTTGAAAAGTATGAAAGTGAAGTTCATCCCATACCATTCCCTTGACTTTAGCTGTTTTGCCAGTGCTAGCACAAGGGATTCCAAAAAACTGTGACTAGCATACCTAGAAATGTTCCAAACTTAATTTTGACTTGTGAAAACAGAAACAGTGTTGACCTCATTTGGGAGAAAGAGCTTTCTCACAGGAGACAGTTTCTCCAGCAAAAGGAATTCAGAAAGCTGAATTCTTAAGTCCCTGAGATCCCTATGTGGGTCGTGTCCTTTAAGAGTCACACCCAGAGGACAGTAGAATCCTAGCATTTTCACTTCATTGTAGCCCAGGAGTTTCTCATTTTCTTCCCTTTTTTTTTCATTTTTCCATTTTCATTACCCCTTTGAAAACTTTATGCAAGATAAAAATGGGAATATTCCTAAGCAGAGTTCTTCCTGAATTTTCTATCCATCTAGAAACAGAAATGTTTCTTGCATGTGAAAGGGAAAAATAATCTACATGTTTTAATTTCATGGTATTACTTACACCGATAGACTGTGAACCCTTGAACTTCTTATTATATCATCAAATTGAACTTCTGAACTTTTCTGAGAGCCTATAAACCTGAGAGTGAAAGCTGCATGAAATTGTTTTCCGAGGCCTCCCTCAGTGTCTGTCCAGTGGTAGCTGTGCTCTCGATAAGAGAGCAAAAGTGCAGCGGCATGAAATTGTTATGTAAAATGGACAGTTCTAAAAATGTTTTCTGGGGATTTCAGTAAGATACCTACCTTTTCTTTCACCTCATTTTTCTATCTATAAAACTTAGGACATAATCTACCCTTTCTAATTCGGCAGAACACATTTGGGAATTGTACAAATTGATTTGGAATGAAATCCATAAAGGGCTTTGCACTGCTCAGAGATCTCCATGTAAATGCAATTATCTCATGGTTTGCTACAGGCATCCCACCATGTGTCCAGAGTCACCAGCCTTATTGCATGCTATGGAGAGTTGTATGGCATTTATAATGGCCTGTTGAAGTGAGTGTGCATTTGACATCCTTCAAATTCTTGCTTAAGTCCCAGCTCATGGAGACTCAGAGGGTCATGAACAGTTTTATTCACACTTCTTTATGTTTCCAGCTTCACAGTAAAGTGCTCCTTGCCCTGAGATTGACCTTTAACTTCAAAGCTAAAATCATTATGTAACTCAAAACAGCCAAACTGATATTGCAATGAATAGAAATGAAAGTCTTCAATTACCCTGGGAAGATTTAGCAACAGCCTTACTTAAGGTTGTACACACATACACACACACACACGTGTGCACACATGTATATGTGTGTATGTTTGTGTTTGTGCACATATATTTACTAAGTATATTTATATAAATATACTTAGTAAATATGAAATGAGTTATAGATATACTAGTAACTAAACAGAGAAAGATTGTAGGGAAGCAAGAATATAGCGTGAAGACTAGTTACATAAATTTTTAGCTTTCTATATTGGAACTTAGTAATTTTTTTTTTTAAGATTTTAATTATTTATTTGAGAGAGAGAGAGAGAGTACAGGCAGGTGGAGTGGCAGGCAGAGGGAGAAGCAGGCTCCCTGCTGAATAAGGAACCTGATGTGGGACTCGATCCCAGAAACCTGGGATCATGACCTGAGCTGAAGGCAAATGCTTAACTGACTGAGCCACCCAGCATCCCAGGAGGTTAGTAATTTTTAAGTAATGTTCTAAGTAAAGGGAAAGTAAGAGAAGTCTACCAATATGATGAGATGGTAAACTCATGAACAAATGTTAATGTACCTCTTTGTACCCCTGTAGTACTTATGAGAGATCTGAATACAGTGATTTTGATGGGCTTCTTGAATTGTACCTAATCAAACACTCATCTGGACATAGGATTATGAATTGTCCTTCCAAGTGTAACTAAGATTTTGGCCCGGTCAAATCAGAAAGGGAGAAAATAATCAGGTTGCTTAAAATGTACTAGTGACTATATAAATGCTTCATGATTAGAAAGTCTGAGAATTTGCCTTAAATTCAGCCACTGTCTTCACTAAATAACAAATGTTGATTGAATGTTGACTATTTTGCCAGTGTGGTTCTAGGGCTAGTCATACAGAGGTTACAAAGCAGAACAAAATCCCTGCCATCAAGGGTTTAAATTGTTTTTTCCTTTGTGCTGATCTGGGGGAATTAATGCATGGCAAAATGCACTGAAAGTAGTAGGAACTAGAGATATATCACATAAAAGTATATTGTTACATGGACTGAATTAGTGATACTATAAATTTTTTATCATAAAACTGCCCACATCAATTCTATATCATAAAAATATAAGAATAAGAATATAGCCCTTTCTACACAACTCCAGTATGGCAACCTTAAAGGTTCTTATGTGTTCACTGAAGAAGTAGATTACTCAAGAGAGGTAGTAAGAGTGACACAACACCACAGTGTGGTGGCTTTTATTGAATAATACTTGTCCAGCTCAAGGTCAGCAGGTAGTATTTCTCAGTGATTTTTTTTTTCCTTTCTTGTGAAAATACACCAACACCTGCACTACTATCTTGAAACTTCACAAAGTAAAGACAGTATGAAATCAAGTATATTATCTAATGCTATTCTTCTGAGTTTAATAATTTTCAAATTCAGATGATCCACTTACTTTCTTGACTGATTTGAATTTCAGGACTGTCAGGCCAGTTAAGAGGTCAGAGTATTACCATGGACACAGAAAACTGATATCGGTCCCCAAATATTCAGTATCACATTAACTTTCATTGGTGCAGCCTGTATACCACTCCTTTTAGCTAGAAATTATCCCATTGCCATTGTTTCATTGGGTTAAATGACAAGAGCGATTCCATTTTTTTTCTCCCTAGGAGGATAGAAAGATCAAATTGCAAAATTTCATTTTGGAGATTAAGAAGAACTCCTAGATCTTGGGGGACTCGAACTGAGGGTCTACGGAGATCAGGCAGGTAATATCAAAAATGAGAGGTAGGATGGGCATAAATGAGATAAAGTGAGTGGCATAGCTTCAGTGTTAGTGGCACTAGAGAGAAGGGAAGATGTGGTAGGCCTGCGTCTCATCTTAGATATCCTATCTCAGTCATCTTCAGATAACTGTTGCCATGTGAGAAGGATAGGCTGGTGCAGAAAAATTTTGGAGTTATCGAAAGTACCCACAATTTATGGGTTTTGGTTGGAATACCTTGAATTTAATTGTTAGGTCAAACAGCACATATCTTTGGCTAAATATAGGGCTATTATTTAATGATTTCTGGTATAAAAGATAATTACCCCTGAGGAGTTTCCTCTGGCCTTTCCCTTTATCCCGTTAACAGCTAGGGTGGGGTTCCTTTTGAGGTCCTCTGAGGCAATGGACTGGGAACTGGTACACTTCAAAAAATAAATACAGAAATACAGATATAGTAGCCATAAGTCTGGAGGAGGAAGTGGGAAATAAAACTACCACTTTAAGGGAGCAGAGGAGTAGAGGCAACTAAGCAAGAATTTAGGGAGCAAAGTAACAACAAAGGAATACTAAGTTAGGGAGGTCAGGTCCTGATTGAAGAGTGCTCTGGAAAGGATCCAGAGAGAGAAAGAAAGATGGTGCTGTGGGAAATGCAAGAAAAAAAAAAAAAACATTTTTCCTACTTCACAGTTTTGCTTGGGGCTGTCTGTGAGCCCATTAGTGTGAAAGTAAGAACAGAACTTTGGTCTCCAAGGAGAATCCCCTTGGCCCAGAAGCAAGAAAGATTGCAGTAATGACATCCAATAATCTTAATTATGGTCACATCGAATGCCTCTAAAGATTGCAGGTACAGGTTGGAGTTCTTTTTTTTTTAATTCTAAGTTTTTCATTTTTAAATAATAATTTAATAATACAGTTTCTAGGCCTCAGAATAGTAAGACTTTAGTCATCATTAGACAAAATCATGCTGAACATAAACACTATCTATTTTCCTCCATGTTTTTATATTTGTATGCAGCGTTTGTCAGCATGGCAGCCATGGACAATGATAAAGTGCATTTTTCTGCTTGGGTGGTTAGCCCTTTCATTTTTACAAGTGACAAAATAAAAATCTGTTGAAGAGTGAACATGCTGCTTTCACTGTGTCATCTCAGCCCTGCGGGTCATTTTATTATAAAAATGTAAAAATCCAGTCAATTTTACTTAATCAGCTGAAAAGGAAAAGTGTTTCCAGGTCATTAATCAAGTGCTCCTTCTCTGTGGGACTTGTCTCTTCAGAAACTGCCATATGAATCATTAATAAAGCTGGAAAGATTTTTTTTTTTTTTTTTTTGCCAGCAGGTTTTTGAGAAACCTAGATGTTATTAATATAACAGAAGTAAAGTAATTTTAGGTCAACAAATAAAGCCTTCTGTAGCTATTGCCTCCAGAATTGCACCTATGTTATTAAAAGCAGCTAATTCTTTACTTTCTAAACATTTAATTGTTGGAAATGTTGGGAAATGTTCAACTGTTTAGATTGTATATGATTATATATTCCATAATTACATGTTTTCTTGAATGTTACCTAACCTTATATTTACAGTAAACTTTTATTATGTGAATTGATCAAAACATAATGAGACAGTAGGAAGAGATAATTACTACTGTATCTATAATAATATTAATGATAGTAATTAAACACAGCAAACTGCGTTCACATAATGTCAAGCTTGTGCTTAAACCCATAAAAGCAAGTCATGAAATAGAAGCTTGAAATTTCCTCCTGGAAGAATTTTGATGCTTATGTTGATGTTGTTCATGCAGCTTTATTTTTTAAAGGTGGTCTTGACTTGCATGAAGAAATTTCTAGTATTTGACTAGCAGTTGTCACTCACATTAGAGATCATCTGGGACAGAAGAGAAGGAGGAGCCACCTTTTTGAAAGACTATGAGTCACTGTTTCAAAACTCTGAAGGGAGTCAAAAAGAGGGAACACTGAATATATAATTACATTAAATAATCCCACATTTAATTTTTTATGCTTCCACACTTGTTTTTTTCTTCAAGTTTTTATTTAAATTCCAGTTAAATTAACATACCATAATCTTTAAATTTGTAAATTACTTTTGTAGATTGCAACATCACAGGAACCACATTCTTTATTTTCTCATTGTCAACTATCTTAGTTTGGGCTTCTGTAACAAAATACCATAGATGAGGGGCTTATAAATAAGAGAAATATATTTCTCACAGTTCTGGGGGCTGGAAAGTCTAAGGTCAAGGACCAGGCAGATTGGTGTCTGGCAAGAACCCAGGCCCCTCTTCATAAACTGCCATCTTTTTGCTGTGTCTTCAACATGGCAGGAGGGGATGAGGAATTTCTCTGGTTGCCTCTTTTATAAAGGCACTAATCCCATTGATGAGGACTCCTCCCACATGATATAATCACTTCCCAAAGGCCCCAACTTCAAATATGATCATATTGTTGATAGGGTTTCAACATTTGAATTCTGGGGGAAACAAACCTTCAGTCAATAGCATCAATATAACACAATTACCCTAGAGTTTATAGGAAATCTGCTTCTGTTTTGGATGTCCCCATCATTAAGTGATTTTTACTTTATATCAGTTGATGGTGTTAACTTTTGAGATTTAAATTCATTTACTCATGCTCAAACTCTCAGAGCTTTCCCCCCAAAAGCTGCGATGACTCATTCATCCCATGTCTCAGATTAGGAATCAGTATTTAATAAATATGCTCCTTATAGGGGTGCCTGGGTGGCTCAATTGTTATGCGTCTGTCTTCGGCTTAGATTGTGATCCCAGGGTCCTGGGATCCAGCCCCGCATCAGGCTCCCTGCTCAGCAGAAAGCCTGCTTCTCTCCCACTCCCCCTGCTTGTGTTCCCTCTCTCCCGGTGTCAAATAAATAAATAAAATCTTCAAAAAAAAAAAAATGCTCCTTATATATAATCATGCATCAAACATATATAAACTCCTATTTTCCATTCTAAAATCAGGTCTGATGATTGTTTATTTCACATATGAATTTGTTATTCAAAAAAATCACTGCCCACACTTATACCAGAACATATCAAAATATACATCCCTACCTTTAAGTGTTATTTGAGTCATGAGTCCAACAGTGCATAACCTCAGATGTACTTTGAAGAATTTTAAACAATTAAGATATCTTTTGGCAATTTTCATAACAACATACAGATACATTAACAAAAGAGTGTATCTTTGGCTCCTATTGAAAGGAGCTGTCTTTTCTTGTAAAATGTGTTCTTGAATCTGAAAAACAGAAAAAGATTTGTATTTACTGGGTATTTTTACAGAACTGAACAGTTATGTTTGCAGGTCCCCAAAACCGAATCATACCGATCTACTTCAGATAAAATATAAATTCAATATATAAATTGGTCTTATCAAATGTGTAGCACTTGATTTATGTCCATAGCAGCACATGGGAGAAACACTCAAGCCAGTCTTGAGGACAGGGGGTTGGAATCAGTCGGGCAGTCCTTACTAAAAGGTTATGATTAATCTGAGTCTTGAAGGACCAGAAGAGTTAGCTGGGGTAAGAAGTGGGGATGGTAAACTCATTTCAGACATAGGAAATAGCACATTCAAAGGTCCAAAGTATGAAAGATATGGCTATAGCAGAGGGTTCAAGTGATGATCAAAGGTACAGTATATGAGAAAGCGCTGGGCAAATAAGGGGATATATAGATGAGGTGAGTGCCATTATTATCCTCATTTGCAATTATCTGAACCTTTAAGTGACTTAATCAGGGTTAGAGAAGAGAATATAAGCTCCAAGAGGCCAGGTATCTGTGTTCCCTTATTATCTCAAACAGCTAAAACATTGGTGTATACTAGGTACTCTATATACACTTATTTGAACAAATTATTTTCTTATGGAAGAAAAATAAATATAATTGGTGTTTGGGGTAGGAGAAAGAGAGTAAGAGGTAAGTCTAGACTCATAAGCAAGGACCAGATCACAAGTGGTAATAAACACCATGGCAACATGTTAAGATTTCATTATGAAAATTATGAGTTCATATTGAACAATATTAAAATCTGAAAGTTTCCTTTTAGAAAGCTTCTCTTGGTAATTGTGTGGGGGAATGGTAGAGGACAGTTTGGTAACCAGACTACATTAGGATTATAAATATTGTCTATTATATAGATGAAATCTAGATTTCTTTGAGAACAGCTGCTCAAGCAGTGGGACTAAAAGTAATGGAAAGTAAAACTAGGATCCAGGCAGATACTGCATTTCTTTATTTACTCTCTTTATTCTTGGTCTCATAACCTTTTTTTTTTTAAACCTTTGGGCTAATGGGTTACTGATTATGTTTATGACTTTATTTCCTTTTGCATATGGATTTTATATAATGAGAAATGAAAAATTGTTTAAGGGAGATTTAATTTGCTAAACATTTTTGTAGTTGCTTATCTACATGCAACTGGTTATTGACTTAGAAATTTTTAATTACTATACTGAACAAATTATCCATAACAAAAGTAGCATAAACTAGTAATCATCTGCTGAGTTATTTTTTCTTGTTTCCCAATAAATTTATTTCCCATCACTTTTATATCTTCCCTTCTATTTATGTAATGTTGTTTTTAACTACATTTATTTTTTAATCACATAGAATATACATTATTATAAACAAAACATGATATCTTTTCCCCAATTTTATGTACATCTTTCTAGAATCCACAAATCCATAATTTACCATGACATTTGAAAAATATCGGTAAAAAAAAATAAAAATAAAAATAAAAATATCGGTAAACAGACACATATATTATTTACATTAGTTTTGCACTAGATTTTACATAAATAGTATTCCAAACATTTGGATTCAGTATGGTTTAAAAAGTATTGAACTATTATTTCAATATCTGTGTGAATTTGAGAAAATTAAAAAGCCTCTCCCAGCTCTAGCTTCTTACTTAAAAAAATAGGGTTAATATTCCAATGGCCTGTCATTTTTGTTGGAATTGGGTATTCAGTGGCATGACACATAATCAAGAAGCTTAGAAGCTCGAAACTGCCTATAAGGAATTGAAATTAACATAACAGTGTCTGAATCAGTCATGACAAATACACACTCTGATCAACTAAAAAAATAAATTCTGAAGGTAGTCTGCTGGCCAACATTTTGGGGAAAGTTTGTTCATTGGGGTTTGAAGATAAATATTAAAGTCTGGGTCCTCTGAGGGAAAAAAAAGTCAGAACTGTGTTACCTGCACTAGCTACTATATAAGTATTCAGAGAATTATTTATAATGTTAACATTTTAATTTATTCTTACCATGTTATGTTCATCACCTAAATATTCCATTGTTAGTTGGTAAATTCTCTCTCTGTGGTAAAGGGTGGATTTGAACCCAGCTATTTTTCATTTCCAAAGCTGTATTCTTCCTGGTAATCACCTTAATCCATGAACTGAAGGAAAAGGTTTATAGTCTGAGCCTCTGTGAAGGGATGGTGGTAAAAACAGTTTTTTTGTTCTCTGGTATTTATTCTCCCCTGTTTTATTGGCCAATAAGCTTTTTATAAAGCTTCAGATGTTAGGCAGAGTGCATGGTCAGATTGAAAAAGACTTATTTTCAAGCTTTCTTTACTATTAGGTATAGTTACATTTTGGCCAATGGGATTTAAGGCACAATACCTTTAAAAGGAGGATATGTCCTCCTTCTCTCTCTTCTCCTTTTCTTTCCCATTGGCTAAAATGTGGACATGCTACCTGGAGCTTAAGCAGCCATCTTAGAGCTTGAGATTTAAGCTATAAATTTAAGATGGCAGAACAATTTTAAAAAAGTCTGGTCCCTGATTTTTATGGAATTGTCTTACTATTCTGGACTTGTAACTTCTGGACAGTTAAGAGTATAAACTTTCATCTTATCAAAAACAGAAACCCTTTAATTTTCTTATGCTGAACTCAATTTATTGCATCTTCATGTTCTTCAAGTAAGATAAAAATACTAGCTTTTTAAGATAATCACATTTCCAACATATATGTTGAATATGGCAGCTCTTTCTATTTGAGGTGGAAATATTCTGAATGAGTAATTTTCTACATGTAAATACATATTCCAATTAAGATTGTTTCAAAAATAGACAGCTGAATCATACCTGAACAAAAATAATGAGTTAAATTATGAAGACCTGGCTAATGTCTCTTCTGTCAGATCTAACACCTAAATTTAACATGCAGCAATTGACATTGCTAATGGGATATTTTTGTCTTTCAAAGGTTTGATTGCTTTAAAATGTTGATTTAAAAAAAAATGTATTTATCAAATTGCCTTCTAGCATAAAATAGCACTTTTTTTTTTTTTTTTAAGAGAAAGTGCTTGCAGGCTAGATAGCGTGGGGGCGGAGGGGCAGAGGAAGTGAGAGAATCAGCATGGAGCCTGACACAGGTGGGGGTGGGGTTTGATCTCACAATCCTGAGATCATGACCTGAGCCAAAATCAAGAGTTGGAGGCTTAACTGACTGAGCCACCCAGGTGTACCTAAAATAGCAAACTTCTTTTTTTATTTTGTTTTACCTCATTCAACTTCAGTTAAATACATTTACATTTCTTGTGGATTATAATTTAGAAACACTGAAGGTTTTACCACAATCTATTCTATAAAGCATCCTTTCTACTTGCAACCAAATAAAGCAAGGCCCTAGAAATTTAGTCAAGTAAGTATTAAATGATAGTAGAATAAATAAATAAAATTAGATCTATGTATAAAGTCTTTGCCTGTTAAACGCTATGTTGTGTGTTAGTTATTTCATTCTTTCCATGTACATTAGTACATAATTAATACATATTGGGATCTGGCTCTGGATTGGGTCCTCAAATTAGAATAGGAATTTAGGAAGCACAAACTAAGAAAGAGTTTCTGTCTTTAGGGAGTTGCTATTCCTGCACAGATTCTTGTATTTTTGACAAGCAGGGAAACAGAGATAATCTATGGAAGAGCAAGAAAGCACCTGTTTTGTTTGTCTTATGAATTTTTAATTAAATACAAAAGAGTAATTTGAATCCTTGGGATATGTAAAAATGTGACACTTTGACTAGTCGAAAGAAGTATTATAATCAAAGACTCTTGTGGTGGCTGAAAAAGGAAAAATAAGAAAATGTGTCATGATGCTTATTAAATACTAAATATAGAGAGGTGAAGTGGGGAAGTGGGCCTGCTTCCAAGTATGACTCATAAGCTGAGGAGTGTTCTATATGGGGCAGTGGAAAGCATACATAATATTATACTGTACACTGATTAACTCTGAATATAGCTGTGCACATTCCAATCTGGACAGTCTACCACTGCTTTCTTTAGAAGTAAAATCAATCATTTACAGTAATTTTAATTTAATGAGAAAGATGTCCTCTTAATTTCAAAGTTATGTTTAATCATGGGCTATTATTTTATTCCTTTCTTTCACTGAGGTACTTATTTCTTGATTTGTGTTATCACTGGTCCTTTTATGGTCCAGTTCTTTCCTACTCAGTTTGTTCCACAGTCAACCTCTCAATCATGTGTTTCAAGCCCCCATGATTCCCTGGTGTCTTTGTCAGTATAGCACATTTTTCTTGTTCCTTATACAGCCCTAGATATACCACCTCATCTACTTTATGCTGCTTCAGAATGCTGAGAACATGAGGGAATTAGGATGACTTATTGAAGCATAAGTTTAGGGGCACCTGAGTGGCTCAGTAGTTAAGTGTCAGCCTTTGGCTCAGGTCATGATCCCAGGGTCCTGGGATCCAGTTCCACACTGGGCTCCTTACTCAGTGGGAGCCTGCTTCTCTCTCTCTGCCTGCCACTCTCCCTGCTTGTACTCTCCCTCTCTCTCTCTCCTCTCAAATAAATAAATAAAATCTTAAAAAAAAAAAAAAAAAAGAAGAAAGAAGCATAAGTTTATAGTTTTGGTTTCAACTTGTTTCAACTTTGTTCTCTATTAAAGATGGACATTACATTTGGTTGCTTCCTAATCGAACTTTCCAAAGAACTTTTTGCAAACTCTTTCCCATTTCTTTAAATGAAAAAGCAAAACAAAACGAACAACAGAAACCCCACATTACTCTTTGTGGTTGACCATTGTTTATTAAAAATCCATACAGTGTGGACTTGCTTAGTTTCCATTTTCTTCACTTGAAATTTTTCCTTTATTTGATTTGATCCCAGTGTCTTTTGTCTTTCTCTTCAGTGCCTAGGGTTCATGGATGGTTAAAAATGTATTCTGCCAGATGAATTTATTTCCAAATATAAGCTATGGACAAGAAACAATAGCACTTTATTAAACTAGCTGCATATATATTTGAACTTAAAAATATGCAATGTGAAATGATTCTCTTTGTGGTTATGGATATATGTGTTCAGAAGAATATACCTAAGACTATATTTTGTGACCTTATGGCAAGACTGAAAACATCCAATATCCATAAGTAGGGCACTGGTTGAACATATTGAAGTAAATGTACAGCATAAAATACGAACAACTATATAAGGACCAAGGAATATCCCCAGGTACTGATAAGGAATGATCTTGAAGATGAACTTTAGATGAAAAAGAAAGTGAAAATAGTGTTTAAAATATATGAGGAAAGAAGGGGAGGAATGTTAATATATGTATGTGTTTATATTTTCAGAATAAAACAATGAAAGAATAAATTAAAATGTAATAAAAATTGTTTTTTGTAGGAGAGAAAGAAGGATATAGGGTAGAAGAAACAGGGTGGACTTAAGTAAGACCTTTGTGTATGCACTTTGTTATTATTTTCTTTAGTTTAGTTTGGATTTTTTAGGGGTGTGTGTGGGTTTTTGTTTTGTAATTTTATATAAGACGAAAATTAAAAATCAGTCTTTAAAAATTGGAAACAAATGGAAACAAATGAATCTAATTATATATCAAGTTGTCAGAACCACATGGTAAAATTACTTCAAACTATTTTAAATACTCAATATTTTAACTTTACACTTGAGTAAGATATAAGGACAAATAGAACCAAAGACAAAAAAAAGAAAGACCCCTCTCTAAACTCCATTTAAGTAGTTTTACTGTTAGTATGTTGATTTAAAACTATCATAGGTAAAATGTCGGATAAAGTCAGTATAGATTATGTTAATGTAATTAGAAACCATATTTTTTGTGTAATGGAGGCACTGTAAAGAATAACATTTTTTATATCTGTCACAGTTGATTATTATAGTCTTTTGTTTGAATTAGTGTTGAAATAACTAATAATGAACTTCTAATTTTTTTTTTTTTTTTTTAGAGAGGGACAGAGAGGTGGTGGGTGGAGGGGCAGAGGGAGAAAGGAGAGCGAGAATCTGAAGCAGGCTCTATACCCAGCATGGAGCCCAACTCAGGGCTGGATCTCACAACGCTGAGATCATGACCTGAGCCAAAATCAAGAATCTGATGCTTAACCAACTGAGCCACCCAGGTGCCTCTGAACTTCCAATTCTTATAAAATGGTTTCATTTATTTAGAAACTGAGTAAGGGTCAAGTAGGGCTAGGCAGGGAGAAAGAGGTAGGGGGCCATGAGATCACACTCACAAATTCAAAAATGCAGAAGATGAAAGGAAACCAGAGATAAGGGAACAAACCAGACCTTCTTGTCCTAGGTGTCAGAGGTGAAGTCTTGTTATAACAGCTACTTGTGACCAACCAAGAATTACCTGACCCTAAAAAGGAAATAAGCCATTGAAGGTGTTATCACTAGTCCTTACTTAATGGTGCTATCAATAGAGATGTTAAACAGATTTAAGTTCCCTGGTTGGCTTTCTATAAAAGACCATCCCTAAAAGCCCTCAGTGGCAATCCTGTCCGGACACCTCTCACTTCTGAGAGCTTTTTCTGTATCCTTGCTTAATAAACTTCTATCACTTTACTCATTCTCCTTTGTCCACGAGATTCATTCTTCAACTCCATAAGACAAAAACCTAGCTCTTCTGCATCAAAACAAGAAACTATGTATATGTATAGTTAAAATATATAATTATATATCTGTATGTAGTATACATATTTTATATATTACTTTCTTAAAAATGCAGATTTCTTAGTTCTGTCTACCAAAAGTTCTGCAAGTTATGAGTATATAAGTAAGGAAAGTAAGTTAAAACTCAAAGTAAGTTAATAAAAGAAAAACTTTGATGAAAACATAGCCGTACTATTATCAATCTATAGAATCCCCCCATTTAAAAACTTAGGAATATTATTTGGCTATAAAAAAATGAAATCTGGGCATTTGTGACAACATGGATGGACCTTGATGATATTATGCTAAATGAAATAAGTCACAGAGAAAGATAAATATTGCATGATCTCACTTATATGTGGTATCTAAAAGTAGCAATAACAACAACAACAAATAAGCTCATAGATACAGAGAATAGATTGATGGTTGTCAGAGGTTAGAGGTTGAGGGTGAGTGAAATGGGTAAAGGGAGTCAAAAGGTACAAACTTTCAGTTATAAAATAAGTCATGGGGGTGTAATATATAGTATGGTGACTATAGTTAATAATACTGTATTGTATATGTGAAAGTTGCTAAAAGATTAAATCTTAAAATTCTCATCACAAGAAAAACAATTTGTAACTGTATATGTTGACGAGTGTTAACTAGACTTATTGTGGTTATCGTTTTGCAATATATACAAATATTGACTCATTATGCTATACACACCTGAAACTAATATAATGTGTTAATTATATCTTTAATTAAAAAAAAAAACAACAACTTATATCTTCTTCCAAGCTAAATTAACATAAGGTGAACTTATTTCCTCATTTGCTACATTTTGGAGGATCACTCCTATAGACTGTCATTGATTTCAGGTTGCTTTTGGTTTATCACCACCATTTTATGTGAGTTGTCTTCCACTAATTCACTGTATAGAATTTATTTTAGTATCTGGTGTTAGGAAGTGGGTCAGAAGTGAATTTACATTTTGAGTTTATATTTAGGATTTGGGATT
>CM052895.1:100398612-100411796 GCA_028534135.1 Potos flavus
CGAGTTAGTTAAGTCAGGTAATAGGAATGCGGAACCCACCGGCCCCGCGCACCATATAGGGTAAAAAGAAACTCAATTGGCCCTCTGTGTATGGCCAGATATCACCTTGCTACTTTCTATGTGCATGTTACAATTTCATTGGCCGAAAACTCCCATAAAACTGTTGCGCTTTCTGAAAACGAGGCTCTTTTGCTCTCCTTCACGCCGCTGCGCCGGTGGGGTGGAGAGCAGGGAGCCCAAACTAGCTTGAATAAAGGCTCTTTGCTCTTGCATCGGACTCGGCTCCCTGGTGGTCTTTGGGGATCTAAAAATCTGGGCATAACAGTATCAGAACCCAGCAAATGTGTGCTGAATAAAGAAACACTGATTAACAGCAGCATTATAAAATATTTTTAATATATTCTTTTTACCTTTCAATCATCCCAAGTATATTCATTAATAAGGTACCAGAAGAAATTCTAAGTCCGTGATGTCCAATACAAATATTATGCAAACCACAGATACAAGCCACACATGTAATTTTAAATTTTTGTAGCCACATTTTTTTAAAAGTAGATATGATGTAAAATTAATTTTAACAGTATGGTTTATTTAGCTCACCACATCCACAATATCATTTCTATATGAATTCAGTTTATAACATTGAGATATTTTACATTTAATACTAAATCTTTGAAACTCAGTGTGTATTTTATGCCCACAATACTTCTCAGTTTGAATAGCCACATACCAAGTATTCAATAACCATACATACAGCCGCTGCTGTGTTAAAACAGCCTAAGTCTAAACTATACATAAGATTGTAATAAAACAGAGTGGAACTCTAATGTAACTAATGCAATACAAAACTTTGCATTAGTATAGTGAAAAATTTTAGTGAAAAAAATCTTATTTATTTTTCAAAATAGTCAAATTAAGTAGGTAGAGTTATAAAACACTAAGTAAATAGATTTTCTTCTTTTGTCATAATCGGTTATTATAATTATTGGCCTGGATTAATGTGGAGTAAGTAATAATGAACTTTCTTTAATTCTTATAATACTACTTGCATTTAGTTAGAGTAAGAAGCCTATAAAATATTTCAAATAAATATGTTTTTATTAAATATTTGTAAAAGAGAGAGGGAAACCTGAGCCAAAATAACTTGAAATCCTTACATGACTACTTTAAATTCACAAGGCAGAGTAAAAGGTATAGCAGGAGTTAGCATAACAACAGATAACAGGTACTGAGTGCTTATCTGCTATCTTTGAATGTTTACTGCAATCTGTAAGATGGGTGCATTTGCCATCCTCATTTTATCAAGGAGAACCCTTGTAAAGTTTTGAAGCATTTGGGTAGAGCTGCCACCATGGAAGTCAAACCATAAAGCAGTTGAAGGTATATGAAAGCGTCAGAGAAAAGCAGACCCCTACTGGGATAATGGAATAGACATACAGAAATAACTAACTTCTGTCGTAGTATTGGTGGTGTGTGTGTGTGTGTCTATTGGAGAAGGAGAGGTAAAGTAGAATAGGGTCTTTCTTACCTTCCCTCATTCTCTGTTTTCCAAACAGTCCTCTTCATGGATATGCAGCTGAGAGAATAAACTAGAAGTAGTATCCAATACCAATTGCAAACTCAGGAGACTGTCCTTTCTGCTGTCCAATTGCAAACTCTGGAGACTGTCATTTCTGCTGTCTGGACTCACACCACAGGCGCTCAGTGGACTTCCTACTTCTCCTGTGGTGATCCTGCCTCCATGATCATGAGAACATTCTTTTTTCAACAGTGTCAAAGTTGGACTGTTTTTCTCTCTTAGTTTGTGAGCAATTGAAATCTTTTAAGGTTTGAGTTCTTTTTCAGCATTTAACAGAGGAAGGAAATGACATTAATAGGCTACTCCTTAAACCTGCCTGGTATGGCCTAAGGCACATCAGTTTTTTGTCAAATTCTCCTTACCTTATTGGACAGGAAAGTCTTGGCTGTCACCCAGGGATCCCTCTTCCACCTGCTGGAGCGTACAATTGAGAACTGGCATTTCGGAAATGAATGCTTTGCTTTGATTCCCTGCCTTTGTTATTGGAGAATATGTAACCTGTAGACCAAGAAAGAATTCACTGAACATTTAAGCAAACAGACATTTATTTGGGCTATCAGAATTGCAATTCTAGACACGGATTTAGGAAGTGTGTACTGAGGAAGGCTAGGAGGCAGAATTATATGGCAAAGGCTACCTTTGTAGTTCTCATTCAGGTCCTCTGTGCCAAACAGGGATTTAAACTAGGTTAACTGGAATCGTTTGGGTTAATATGCAAATGAGGGATTAAAACCTGTTAAATTGCATTGGCTCTTTCACAGTGACGAATACAGATGATTTAGGTGTCTTGGTGAGAGAAGTCTAGTCTAGTCTTGGGGTTCGCGGTTGGGTGAAAGGTTTAAAAAAAAAAAAAACCTCATGTTTTTTTCCCATGATGATGTGCATAACTTCTTTCTCCTTTCTGGCCTCTGACCTCACCCTATTTTTAAGAGATTCACTTAGCTAGGCTTGCTTGTTCTGTTTTGAAATCTCCTCTTACAAACCTGACCTTTATTTCCATTCCCAACTCACACAGCTTTCTACTCAGCATGCTAGTATTGCATGGGATCATTGGTTTCTCTTGGTCTATACTCTTATAGCTCTGTCCCATTGAAAGAGGATTTTGGCTGCCTCCATTTTGACCTCTAATTTTCCCTGTGGGTTCTTCTTTCCAACTTGTTTCTTGGTTCAGGTGGAAGACTCTGAGGGCAAAGCATCCCCTGCTGGGAGCTGAAATTACCCACCCATTCAAACAATAAAGACTGCCTTGAGCAAGCAAGAACCCACCCATAGGTGATTGACTCCAAGACAATGGGCAATTTGGCCTCCACTACTCACTCACCTTTGCCCTACATTTTCCTTCTATAAACCTGAAAGTATTTTCAGCATTTTGGAGACAGTCTTTGAGATGTTAATCTACTGTTTTCCACATGTTGGCCTCACTGAGAAATTCCTTTCTTGTTTCAACACGACTCCCTCTCTGCCTTTGGATTTTGTCAGCTGCAAGTAATAGAACCTGGTCTGTTTGAGGCCCTCTCAACCAAGTGCTCCTGCACCCTTGTGCCCTGCTAAACCATATTCCTAGAATCCTAAAAGAGCATGTTCCCTTGGAACCTATCTCCCACTCACGTGTGAGAGTATGCAACAGCCAACACCTAATAGCCGTAGATGATAAAACATTAATGAATGTCTATGTTTTTTTATAAGTGTAAATGAATTAAAGAACAGTCATACAGTAATATAGAATCTTACTAATTTTTGGACCGTATTGTAGTATATAAATTCTGTAGAGAGAATGTCAGGGAAGAGATTACTTTGAGGCTGGAATTGCTGGGGAGGTACTCCCTCTATCTACAGTCCCCTTTTCCAGCTGTCATATCAGCATGATAAACCCTAGCAGACTCTGAGAGCTGCTGGGTAGATACTCCTGCTCTTAGCATGCCAATGACTAATTCCATATCTCTGGCATTTTCCAACTATCAGTAGAAGTGTTTTCAGTCAACCATAGTACTTATTATTTAAGTAGTAAATGATACCTTTTCAATTGTAAGTTTTATAATTTATCCTACTTGTCATAATCTATATTTACATATTATTTAAAAAACAGTCAACAATGAGTTCTTCAGAATATGAGCTTTTATTCTGCCTTTTAAAATAAATAGATGTGTATGTACTCATTTGTGCAAATACCACTTGTTCCCCTCTACTGCCATTTCTGTGACAGCAGTATGCAGGACCATTCTTTAAGTGATTATATTCTGATGGGAAAACAGCCAAACAAAAACTGTCAGCTATTTCATATACTTGCTAAAGCTATTTAGGAATACAAATTAACATCTGATGTGAAGATTTATAAATATGGGCAAATAATGTGCTATAAATGTGCATTTTATTTTCTTAGCTTCTCTAAGTTTCTGGCAAAATAAACTGAAACTTGCCTGCTGATTTTTTTTTTTTTAAGGTGGATTATATGGCTTTATAGCATTGATAAGTGAATTGAATCTTAATAAATTGAAATGTCCAGTAATTAAAATAAGCAAAAGAAAAGGGCATAAAAGAAGCAAGACATCCCCCTTTCGTTTTTATGCTTTTTTATAAGTTACACTTTAATGAACTTCTTTCTTGACTTATGAACTCTGAGAAGGTTTTCTACTGAAAAACGATAGCCAGCTCATCATTCAGGGTCTTAGAGGTCTCATAGCTGTGCTTCTGACAACATTAGTGTCAACTGGAGAGTGCCTTGCCTTTGTTCTTTTTGGATGTGGGAGAGGCAAGTTTCTGACAGAAACAAGTTTCAGTGTTCTATTTATTTGTCATTTTGGCCTTTCAATGGGTGTAATTTATAAATAGCAAATCATTAATATGCTGAGTAGCTTAAAGAGCTTTTAAAACCACTTGAGAATGGTATAAAGAGGTTGTTCTTGTTTTCTTGCTGTGACAAAGAAATGAGGGGAAAATATTAGTCACTGGCATGTTGCAAGAGGCATCATGCACTTTTTATGTTCTCTTCCAATGGGTGGGTTGTTCCAGTGCAAAGAAGAGTGAAACTGTAGTTCCCAGGTCACAGGATGAAACACAATTCTCTAGTTTCTAACCAACAATGCTTGAATGTTTTTTCACAAAATTTAATGCTTTTGAGGTAAGACGACATAAATAACAATGAACTATAATAGCTTACAAATACTCTCACATTCCTAGTATTATAGTAGTATGTTCAGGTATATGTTTCTATTGGGAAAAAATCAATTATATTTTTGGTTCAGTGTTAGATGATGAAATGATGACTGTGTTAATTATGAGGAAGATGCTGTTCTTTTCTGTAGTGAAAATTATAGGTGTAATCTGGGATGCTATTAGCAGCTACTTTGACTTTCTCTCTAGGGAATAATTGGGGCTTCTCGTGGACTCAAATTGCTTATATAGTATAACTCTTGATCTATGTGGTAACAGAAAATTTCTAAGTTTCCTGGCTATTTGATTTTGAAATGGAGGGAAACCCATGAAATATATAACACCTCTGAGCACAGTATACTCAATTTTGTTAATTTTATCTCTTACTTTTTTCATGTGTTTGTTTCCTCTACCTCAGTCTAATTTATCAATGCTGCTTAACTGGACTTCCCATACCTACTCCAACTCCATTCTACCCATTCCCTAGTATGTGCAAAAGGGGGCACATAGATTTCAAATCTAATCATGCCATCTTTCATTGCCCCCATCTTCCACCCCCTGATTAAAGGCCTTCAATTACTTTTTATTGCTCTTGAGATGAAGATCAAAACCTCGCAAGTCTTACATGGCCTGATACCTGGTCTGGCTCTGGTCTTCAGTCCTGTGTATGTCACACACACTTCCTCTACCTGTGTCTGTGTTCCAGTCTCACTGGGCTTCTTTTAGTTCTTCTTTTAGGGGAATTGGTACATTATGTTCCCTTTTCCTGGAACGCTTTTTCTTCTACTCTTTGTCTAGTTAACACCTTCTAATCACTCAGCTTTTAGCTCAGACTACTTCCTCTGGCATATCTTACCTCATGTCTTTCATTAAATGCTCTAGTTCTTCAAAACATATATCTGGGTATGTCATTATTCATTGAGTTCTGCAACTATCTGATTCATGTCCCCCTATTAAAATGGAATGCTGGAACATAAGTTCCATGGAGAAGAAACCACACCTGCACTCCATTTTCTTCCCTGCACCCAGCATACATCACTGTGTACAATAGTAGGAGCTGGGTAAATATTTGCTGAATGGATGAATGAATATGAATACATAAATGAGTGTCTGAATGAAGGAATCCATCTCTCAGAAGAAAGTAGCCAGATAAGAGATATATTTTGGTGTTAGAATAAGTTGTACCAAGAAACTTATTCTGAGATTTCTGGGAAGCACTGTGGCAGTTAAGTGAAGAGATCAGCAGATACTGTGCCAAGAGCTGTCCCCTGGCATCAAAACTTTAGGAATGACACTGAGTTCTCCAGAGGCCAAGATATGAACATTTGCTTAGGAAAAGACCATGAAGGGACTCTTGGAGCATCAGTGTTTTTGGAGATTGCCTTGATCGTTTGGGATAAATAGATGAAAATCTGAAGCTGAACCACACCATTCTTGTGAAGATTTCACAAGAAAATAATGAGGCTGACAATAAAACCAAGCAGTAGCATCCTCTGTAGTCAATGACAGTTTTTGTTTGTTGATTCGTTGTTGTAGTTCACAGACACCTAGAGTTTCAAATAATATTTTGTTAGTTACCCTATTTAATAGAGACAGTGGTTTACTTTATGTTATCTCACAGTATAACTTAGTTCTTTAGAGAACATTTGAAAGTGGCTTTCCTTCCATCCACTCTAATGTTCCTGTATTTAGAAAGAAGATACTGTTGATTGGCAAGCCTTTGAATCTTTATGAAAGTGAGAAGCTATTTTAGTAGTTATGTCAGTAATAATTTGATACACCAAAAGAGTTCTACAAATGATATATTTACAAAGTAATTCTTCAGGGTTGGTAAAGGAAAGAAACCAAGATGTGTGAAGCCTGTCATTTTTCATCTAATTTAATTCTTCAAGAACCTCATGTTATTATAATCATCTCCACTTTAGAGACAAGTAAATAATGCTCAGGTATGTTGTATCATTTGTCTTTTGATACACAGATTATAAATGATAGAACTAGAATTTGAACCTAATTTTGTCTGCTTCCATATTCACTATAAATATATTCACCTTTTCTTGGTTTTCAAGCCAATAGTCAGAGACTAGGGGTAACAAAATGAATAACCAAAAAGTAGACTCTCCATTGTTTATTTGTCTTAAAAGTTCTTCTCCTGATGATTTTCCCGTGGTATGCCAACCCGGTATGCTGGAAGGCAGTCCTAGAATAAGGGATAGTATATCTGAAGCCATGGAGACAATGAAAGAGCATAGCATTGTGATCCACCACAGAAGTGAAAACAAGTTAACAGTGGAAGTTAATCGCCTGAGGGAACATGATGCATGAAGATTTTTGCTCATGCCAATAGAAGTCCCTCAATCCCTATGATAAAAAAGCTCTATTTTGGACATTGGAATATGTCTATTAGATGTCATTATGGCAGTTGAATATACTAGGAGGCCACTGAATATTCTAGATTGGGATTTAGTGACAAGGCTAGCCTCAAGAAATATATTTAGGAATCACTGGTATATACACAAGTGTTTATATCATGGGACTAGATTAAAAAAAAAAAACAAAAAACCTTAGGAAAAGTATATAGTTGGTGATGGAGAGCCAGGGTACCCATGGTTGTGCCAGAGGGTAGCCGAAGGGGAATGTGTGCACAGCACACAAAAGGATCATAGTTGCAGCACACATTTTCAGTCAGTTTCTGGCTATTATTTACGTATGTTAGGTCTGTCTACCTTGATCAGTTTAATATCTTTCTAATAACTGAATATGTGCTTAAGCATACCAATACCTAGATACATAAAGTATATCTTTTAACTAATGTAATATTCACCAGAGCTGTATATATTTCCTGAGACTGCAGTCATGAAATAAATCAGCCCATCAATGCGGACATAATAAAAGCTTAGAAAGTATTTTTTTCATTAATTAAAATGTCTTTACCTGAAGGGTATACGTGTTCTTCCAATGTTTTGAATTTTGCTATCTATACACTATTAGGCAGAAACTGGACTTTCCTTGCAAAATTTCAAACAACGTGTAGTGACTACTAGTTATAACAAACACATACACAAAGATATAGGCACACACACACAAATGTAGTTTTGCAAAGTGGACATGGGCCAAAATAATTTAAAAATTAGGTAGCATTATTTACCAGTTGTATTTTAAAAGCTAATGTGATCTGTGTGTGTGTGTGTGTGTGTGTGTGTGTGTTGGTGTGCGAATGTGTGTGTTTAACAAGCTAAGATTTTTTTTTTTAATTTTTGATTAACATTAGTCAGGATTTTAACATTAGCAGCTCTTAAGACTGATTATGCTTTGGACACCTTAGGATGTCAATCCTCTCCTCAGGCAGTCTGATGTATACCAGGGAGCCAAGAGGAAATACCTTGATTATAAAGTTATCCAGGTTATTTTCAAATAATTGCAAGTAAACAGGAAGTAATGAACTGACATTCTCAAATATTAAAAAAATAATTGTCCTATTGTTTCTGTGATTTGCAAAGTTACTATAGCAATTACTGCTTGTTTATTCAAGGGTCGCTTAATTTATACAAGCAAACTTTCCTTTCTGCTTGATGAGAATTTTCTCCTACTTTTGGCCATGCCAAGTAATTTGTAGTCAGCCCTCACTATGTGAGGGATGTCATAAAACGGAGTTTGTGCATATCATGCAGGGCTAGTCTCTTCACCAAATCTTATATCTCTTGAAATAGTATGCACCTGCTGTTAAGGTCAGATGGCTTAGATTTATAATGGGGGGAAAAGCCTCTGGAATTTAATCTAAGTGATGGCTCACGATCTTCCCTATGTTTAATGCCTGTCTGGGAGATGACACTGACATTGCTTATGACAGGAAGACAGGAAACAGAAAACCGCACTGAAACACTGTACTTAGTCTTGACTTTTTCATCGCAAAAATAAAGAGTATAATCTTCAAAAATGTTTGGGAGATCAACAAACATTATTAAGAATCAAAATGATATGGAAATAAACATTTAAAATGTTTAGTTATGGGGGAGGAACTGTGTTATTAAAACATCTTGAAAAGATGTCGCTCAGAGGAAAGTAAGGTTCTAGTGCCATCTCTGCTTGTTTAGGTCTCAAAAAGCTGATGACACTGACTGCCACACTTCGGTTCCTCCCTGCCCAGATTTTGACTAAACTGAGGCAACCTAGATACATCTTGGGATCACCATTTATACTGGCCAGTAGGCATCTGGAGTAATTAGATCTGGTAAGCCTGGGGGACTTCAGAGCTGCTTCAGTCCACTCCCTGCTCACCATTTCATCCTCCACTTCTATTGCACTTGAGCTGTTGGAAGATGTTCTGGACTACTTGCCTAGGTATTTGTTTGTTGTAGAGATCTTTGCTATAACTTTGAGTTTTATTCTGAATCTCAGTATGGAGGTAGCCTCTAATATACTAATATAGTATAGTGATTACTATAGTAATTACAAATTATATATAACTAATATACTAATTATGTAATATATACTAATTATAATTACATTAACATATTAGTCCATAATATTAATATAGTACATTAGTCTATAATACTAATGTAGTATATGAGATGAGTCTGAAATACTAATATATTGGTCTAACTAATACAGCATATTATTTAACTTCTTTGTTTCATTCCCCTTTGTTGTAAGTGGAGATGACCATTGTATGAATATGTGTTGAGAAACAGGTGGGATAATATGTAATGTTCACAATGTATTGTATGCCATAGAGCAGTAGTTTAATGCATAATGACAATTATTCTCTATCTATAATGACTAGGTATGACTCTCAGTGAGGCCCTAATTCAGCTTCATCATCACAGCACTCAAAGTAAGCAACTGTTGGCTAGCTAGGAGGTCTGCATTAGACAAAAGCAGTAGAGTAATTTCAGACTGATAACAAAAGTTTTCAGTGGTGTTGTCCCATCATTCTTACAGGGTGTAAGCCAAATACAAATATTTTCATTGTCTTTGACAGTGGAATCTAAGTCTTTTATATTTTCCATTCCTTTATTCATATTGAGTCTGGAATACCATGAAAAATAAAGATGACTCTTTGTTGAGAGCTTCATGTGATAGTTTTTGTATACCTTATATATAAATATTGATGCTGTGGATCTATATGATTTAAACTTAAGATAATATTCCATTTAAAGATAATATTCCATTTAAATTCCATTCCATGCCAAGTAGTTTCAACCTCCTCCTGCCTCTATCTCCAAATTAAAAAAGCAGTTTCATTCTTTAATTAAACATGTTGAGGAATCAGTTGGTAACTTTCAGCAATACTTTCCCACTTTCTGTTCTCCCCATTCTAATTTTTTCTACCTCTTCCACACTCTCCAGAGATCAATTCCCCCAGAAATCAATGCCTTTACTTTCCTTGCCTCCTCTTGTTTTCTCTCCCCTCTGTAACCATCCCTCAAAATAATATACTCCTGAAAATATAACCAGGAGGAGTTGTGCTGGTCATGCAAGCATGCTTAAAGATAACCTTGAGAAAAACTTGGTAGTCGCAGCAGGCCTCAGGTGGAGGGGAAGATATACCTTCTTGAAGC
Source organism: Potos flavus (assembly GCA_028534135.1). Taxonomy (NCBI): domain Eukaryota; kingdom Metazoa; phylum Chordata; class Mammalia; order Carnivora; family Procyonidae; genus Potos; species Potos flavus. The sequence goes on from CM052895.1 coordinate 100,408,900, forward strand.
CGAGCAGCTGGGGATGCCCGGCTCGCTCAGGGCGGAACACCGCCTGCTTCCCTCTTTCCTTATCTCCCCTGCCTCCGGCAGAGCTTGCTGATGGGGTTATCCATTTAAGTGCTAAGTGCGCTTATTCTATAACTAATTCCATGCTGATTGACCAGGCACACCCTTCTCTTCTCCTTGTTTAATCTATAAGACTCGTGATCAACTATGACTCGCATTCCTTCTTGTTTACCTACAAACAATGTATAATCTTCTTTATTGATTATCATCTCGTATCCAATAAATATGGGATTAAGGAGTTGTTCGGGGTGGCAGTCTTCTCAACTGCCGACCCCCGCTCCCAATCTCTCTTGCAGCTGACTTGTTTGTGCCTCATTCTTCTCCCGTGCGCCATCAGGAAGTGGCACCCCTCTTTACATATACTGACATGACTAATTTTTGCATAGTTATTTCTCCTATCTCCTGCCTCCTGGGTTTTGTCCATTTCTATCCATTCCCTAAGTGTTCATCATCAAAGCTTAGTATCTGGTCCAACAAAGACAGATTCACTGTGAGATCACAAGGGAAGGGCGCGTGCATGTAGGGATGACCAGGCTATTAACCTCAGTACCAGTCTAGCCTACCAGACAATGAGGGGAGAAGTTTGTAGGGATGGGGAGGAGTGGAGATGACCTAGGAGTTGTGACACCATTGCCATGTCAATAATTTTTGGTCCTTACTTCAAAAATTGATGTCTATAAGGCAGGCATTAATATTCTATTTTTATAGGTGAAAAACTTGGATCAGAAAATTTTTATTATTAGTCTATGCAAACATACCTAATATTTTTCTAAGTCAAGTCTGCCTAACTTGATTGCCTTTGCTTTTCTCCATCATTGTGAAATTTTTATGTTTGTTATATTTGCTTTTAGGTTACATTATAAGAATTGTTATGTAAGCCATTACATTAATTCTATCAATTTATATACTATTCCATTATATAATGACATACTCTGGATGATCTCAGAATTGGACTCACGTTATTTCAATAGATAAGAAAATCACTAAGTAAAATATTTATTTATGCTAAAGTAAAAATAATATAAATAAATTAAATAAATAATAAAATTCACACACTTACTAAATCAGGAGCTCTTTTCTTCCTTGAATAAAGGAAATTTCTTGTTAGAATACTGAAAGATCTTTTGGGCTTCAGTGGAAGCAGAGTCACTGTCCATGAGAGAGGGAATGAGAGCAAGCATCTATCTCTCTGTGTCTGTCTTTCTCTTTTGAGCCCTACACAACTCTTGTCACTACTGTGTATCTCCTTCATTTTTATGTGTCCAAAGATTGACTTCTTGCTATTCTATGTGCATACATCTCACCATGGCAACCTTCAAAGAGTATTCTCACTCTCCCAGTTAACATGACCTTTTAGCACAACCTCATAACAATAAAAATCTCTCTTCTTGTGTCATTATTCCAAATTCTGTGGCACAAGACAAGGATATGCCAAGCATGTTTAGTTTTTTACCCCCAGACCAAATGGTGGTGGCTTGGAGGTCAGAGTCTTTTGCCACATATTTGCTCCTTCTGGGATGTGTGAACATGTTTTACAAAAAAGATGTGTGGACGGAAATAATATGATTAACAGCTCTTTTACTATAGTGTGAGAAAGAAGAAGGAACCAGGTGTTTCTCTGGCCTAAATGAACCCTCGATTTCAGTTTGGGCAATTTTAGTTGCATAGCTAAATATTCCAGGCTTTAGTAAATAGACTCTAGTGAAAGTTTACTGTGGTATTACCTTCACTGAGTTATGAGGATATTTCAGATTTAGTAAGTTTTTTCTTTTTTCTGATAACTCACCAGTGGAATTTAATGACAGAAAATAATGAGAAAAATAATTTATATTATCTTTTCATCAGATGTTTTTATTGTTAACAATTGTGAAGAATCTAAAATTCTACCCCACTTGAACGCTAATAAATTAGTCTGCCACAATTTCATGCATGGTGGAATAAGGCATGAGACTCCTGGGTCAGGCAGAGAACTTACTACTCAGCAGCAGTAGTGGTAGCCAGAATATCAGCTTTTGCACTGGTTTTCTGAGCCCTGGTTGCCATAAGACAATACCAAGAAGTAACATCTGCACATGCAGTATGCTATGCTTTCCTGGAGGAATTCTGAGCTTAAAGAACCCAGATTTTTCCAATGGGCAGTAAGCCCAACTAACATTTGGCTCAGAGGGTAATATTATCTTTATTATACTAGGCTGAAACAAACCTGCATTTTCCCCAGAGGGAAGCACTATCTTTATTTTCAAGATTGTTTTCTGTACAAACATTCTTGAAAGATTGTTCAGAGCAGAGGCAGTTAAGGTCTCTACTTCCAAGACGTGTAGCAACAAGAGAAACCCAGAGAGAATTGTCTCCCAACAGTTACGATACTATCATTTTGAAAGAATCAATATAATCTTCAGAAAGGTACAAATTTATATGAAAAAGTAGACAGGAAATTTCAAATATTAAGAAATAAAATGATGCCTTTTTTCTCCAATTAATTCTTAAGATTTTCTTCCTAGTCAGTGATGTCACTTTAGAAAAAGACATAATGAGTAAATCCAAATTTAAAAGATTGATTATATATTTTCTTTAGTGGATGAGATCAAACTACTTTTGAGAGAAATCTATATAATATAAAAATCAACTATTTTTTCATTGATTTTTTTTTTTAATTAACACATAATGTATTATTTGCCCCAGGGTACATGTCTGTACCTTACACATTTCACAGCACTTACCATAGCACATACCCTCCTCAATGTCCATAACCCAGCCACCCTATCCCTACCCACCCCTACACCCCAGCCACCCTCAGTTTGTTTCATGAGTTTAGGAGTCTCTTATGGTTTGTCTCCTTC